>CM053612.1:39332659-39450192 GCA_028646535.1 Procyon lotor | reverse complement strand
GGGGCGCCTGGGTGGCTCAGTCGTTAAGCGGCTGCCTTCGGCCCAGGTCAGATCCCAGGGGCCTGGGATCGAGCCCCGCATCGGGCTCTCTGCTCTGCAGGAAGCCTGCTTCTCCCTCTACCATTCCCTCTGCTTGTGTTCCCTCTCTCACTGTGTTTCTCTCTGTCAAATAAATAAAATCTTAAAAAAAAAAAAAAAAGTAAAAGTAGAAAAAGTCCTTACCAAGGGGAAGGGAGGGAAAACTGAATGGGAAGAAATCAGAGAGGGAGACAAACCATGAGAGATTCTGGACTCTGGGAAACGAACTGAGGTTTACAGAGGGGAAGGGGCTGGGGGCTGGGGTCACCGGGTGATGGGTATTAAGGAGGGCACGTGTTGGGATGAGCACTAGCTATTACATGCAACTAATGAATCGCTGAATACTAAAAAGAAAAAGAAAAAGAAAGAGTTCTTACCAGCTATGTGACCTTGCAGAAATCACAGAACCTTGCCTCAATTTCCTAATCTATAAAATGGAAATAACATCTGTCCTATCTTACAGACTTATTTTTAGGGTCAAGTAAAATAATATATGAGCAGGTACTTTCTGAGACTATTACTAGAAAAATGACAAGTCTTCTGATTATTAGGTCCTAAACTTGATCTATCTTGCATATTTATTTCTGTTTCCAACTAAATTCCTGTTCAACATTATGAAGATTTTTTTCTTTCTGGAGTTCCCTACTATGACATTTTAGCTCATTCTCCTCCTATCTGTTCTACCAGAAAAAGAAATAATGCAGTGAACATTCTTGGTTTTGGCATGAGAGATAAAAAATATATACGGACCTGACTTTTCTAATTGCTGAATCAGTAGGTATAGAAGGAGCCCAAACTCCTGCAGCAGACACCTTAGCTGGAATATGTGTGTGTGTGTATGTTTGTCTGTCTGTCCGTGTGTGTCTGTGTGTGTCTGCATGTGTGTGTGTGTCTGCGTGTGTCTGCATGTGTGTGTGTGTATGTCTGTAAGAGAGACAGAAAACTAAGCTTAAAGAGACTTGAAATGACCTCATACCATCTGAAATTATGTGAAAATCAAAATTTGAGACATTTTAAAAGCCTTTATAAACTAGTTTTCCTTCACCCCACTTCCTTCCTTTGTTATGACTGAACTGTCACAGAATCTCTTAAATAAAAGAGAGAGAGAGACTGAGAGGGAGAGAAAGGAAGAAAAAAAACCTTATCCCAGGGTTAAGCAAAGCACATTAGCATGCATAATTCAGAGCTGTCAGCTGGAAACGAGCCATTCAAAGACCAGTGTAGTACATAGATAGAAAAACAGGGTTAAAAGGATGGGGACAGCTTGACTAGGGCTTTCTAAGATCTAGAACAACAGGAAAGATTTCAACTCAGGACTGCCTTGGAGCTTGACTGTGGGCCCACTCTACCACTCCTTACGAAGCTGTGCTGTCTAATAGTATTGACACATGTAGCTATTCAAATTTCAGTTAACAAAAATAAAATTTTAAAAATTTAGTTCCTTGATCACGGTATATTTCAAGTGCTCAATAGGCAAATGTGGCTAGTGGCTACCATATCAGACAGCATAGCTATCTAGATTTCCATCATCACATGAAGTTCTATTGGGCAGTGCTGCCTTAGAACAAGACTGTTGGCCTGTGACTTAAAACTTAAAACTCTCCAGTTCTGAAATGTGAGGCACTTGACCTAAGGAAATAGAAGGAGTACACTTATCTCTATCATATCGTGTTAACACATTGTATTGCCTATTTGTCACCACCACTAGGCTAGAAACTCCTTCAGGGTAAGGACCACATCTTTAGTGTCCAAATCTTCAGTTCCTGTTGCTGTTCCTGGCACACAGCAGTGCTCACCCACTGTTTGTTAATTGCATAACAGCAGATGTTAGACATGCCTATGAGATAGGAAGAGCTCACTTGTCCCTTTGATAGATTGGATCAGGAACATAAGATTGGCAAAGCTCTTTTTAAAAAGTCTCCTGTGTTTCCTAGACTTGTATTTGTTCCAACATTTCTCAAGAATTTAGACAGTAGGGAGAACTGGCTCAAGTAAAAAACTAACTTTCTGTCTTGCCAACTTTCTAGTCTCATCTCTTTCATGCCTCCAAAGTATGACTTATAACCCTGAAGATTTAGAATCCATGTTTATTAATATTAAGACACTGGTACGGAATATACATTATATCAAACATGATGCAATCCACAACTTTAAGGGGAATGTTTATAATCTAACAATGAGAAACACCTGTAGTGATGCATCTCTCAATGGCCCAATTTAAAATGTTATTTTCTGAGGCACCTGGATGGCTCAGTGGGTTAAAGCCTCTGCCTTCAGTGGCTCAGGTCATGATCTCAGGGTCCTGGGATCGAGCCCTGCATCTGGCTCCCTGCTCATAGGGAGACTGCTTCCCTCTCTCTCTCTGCCTACTTGTGATTCCTCTCTCTCTCTCTCTCTCTCTCTCTCTCAAATAAATAAATAAATAAAATGTTATTTTCTTCCACAGTACCTTGTATTGATACGGCAATTATTTTTCACAGAGCCCTCACCTATGACCAACAACCCCAACAGACTTCAGAACTATATAGGCAAAGTATCATTTCCCCTTTTTAACAGACAGAAAAACTGAGGCTCAGAGAGTTTTTGAATTCAAGATCAAATAGCCTAGGATTGTCAGGGTCAGTGCAAGAAACTAAGACTCCTGCTTCTTGGACCAGAGGATCTGCCACCCAGTCTAACTTTAGAAGCAGCAGGAAATAGGAGCCCAATTGGCTGACTTACTGCTTTTGATTTCAATCCATACAGTCCCTTCTGAGATCTATTCTTCATAAATTCAAAAAATCCTTTTATGGAATATTAATTACTTCTTCAGATCATGATAGAGCCTTCAGTTGCTTTAGTGCAAAATGACCATTTACAAAGTTTCTTCACATCATTAGTGCAATCTGACAATGCTATGCTGTCCACAGCAGGCTTTGAAAAATTTCTTTTTGAACTCATGACCATCACAAAACCATATACCCATAGAACAAAAAAAAAATCTTTGGGAGTCTCTCTCTCCCCAACCCTCACACACACACATACACACTATTCTGAAGACAAGGAAATAAGCCCAGGGAACCTCACAACTATGCCCAAACAACACAGCTGGTTAACAGAAACATAGGCATGGGTTTAGAACTCAGGTCTTCTGATACCCAAGCCAAGTCTCATCTTTTTCCACTTGCCCAGTTCCTCCTTCTTGTTATTTCTCCTAAGAAGTCCCCAAAAAGTAAAACTAAATATTTTACGCTCTGTGAACTAGATTTCTCATGAGAAGAAAAAGTAAAACTTAGTGCAAATGATGTTTGTAAATCATTTCTTACCAATATCCTATCATTAAGAAAAATAGCTGCTCCTCAGGATACTGTAGAAAGAGAATGTGTGTGAAAAAAATGTTCAGTATCATTAGCCATCAGGGAGATTCAAATCAAAACCACACTGAAATACCACCTTACACCAGTCAGAATGGCCAAAATCAACAGGACAGTAAACAACAAATGTTGGAGAGGGTGTGGAGAAAGGGGCACCCTCTTACACTGTTGGTGGGACTGCAAGCTGGTGCAGCCACTTTGGAAAACAGTGTGGAGATTCCTCAAGAAATTAAAAATAGAGATACCCTATGACCCTGCCATCGCACTCCTGGGTATTTACCCCAAAAAAGCAGATGCATTACAAAGAAGGGCCACATGTACCCCAATGTTCATAGCAGCAATGGCCACAATCGCCAAACTGTGGAAAGAGCCAAGATGCCCTTCAACAGATGAATGGATAAAGAAGATATGGTCCATATATACAATGGAATATATACCTCCATCAGAAAGGACAAATATCCAACTTTTGTATCAACATGGATGGGACTGGAAGAGATTATGCGGAGTGAAATAAGTCAAGCGGAGAGAGGCAATTATCTTATGGTCTCACTTATGTGTGGAGCATAAGGAAAGACATGGAGGGCATTGTGAGAAGGAAGGGAAAGGTGAATGGGGGAAAACCAGAGGGGGAGATGAAGCATGAGAGACTGTGGACTCTGAGCAACAAACTGAGGGTTTTGGAGGGGTGAGGTGAAGGGTTGGGCGAGCCTGGTGGTGGGTATTGAGGAGGGCACGTATTGCATAGAGCACTGGGTGTGGTGCATGAACAATTAATCTTGTAACACTGAAAAAATTAAATAAACATATTTGGGGAAAAAAAAGAAAGAAAGAAAATGTGTGATCCGCTCAAGGAAACTGTCTTTAACTGAGGGATCCAGAGAAAGTCGAATGATAAAGCTCTGTGAAATATGGCCTCATTCTTGCAAATGACTTGCTTTGTTGCCACTTAAATTGCTCATCTATAATTGCTAGAGATAAACTGCAATCAAAATACAGTATCTTCTATTAGTCTTGCCCACTGGGGATTGTTTGATCATGGGGAAATTATCTAAAAGGTAAATTTGCTCATTTTACTGCCTCAGTGGAAATTGACATTAGGCCACTGGGGGGTGGCTAGAATGATGGCAAGTATTGCTTCCTTCTGAGAAAGGTTTTCTCTTCTCTAAATAGGACTGAGGAACTAAATCTAAGCTCCTGCATCTATCACAAACATCTAAATAGGAAAGAAGTAATCTGCTCTGCCACTTCCTCAAAGCATCATTCTCAAGTTTACTTGCTTGGAGTCATACCTCTGAAGTTTAGACATCACTGATTCATATTTGGTGATCATTCAGATAGAGCTAGGCTGCTATATCTATTTTTTTAGAAGTTTGCTAGGCAAATTATGGTGTAAACAAGATTACAAGGGAAGTGTTTAAACTACTCAAGAGCATAAATTGTTTTTAAGTACTTTAGAATCAATTTACAAACACTAAATATGTTAATTGCACATCATTCTTATTTATTCATTAAAGCAAGACCAAGGCCTTCTACTTGGCAAAACTTCCTGGCAAGGGCTTTGTTGGTCTACTTCTTATTACTCTATGAACTTCAAAGTGATAAAATTGCATTTCTTTTCTATATAGAATTCCCAATGGCCTGCCCCCAAGTTAGTCTCAATTAATCAAATTTGACCATACTATATAAAGGCTGAGTAAAATGACAAAGCCATCAGTCCCGGGTCAAAAGGCATAAACGTCACAGAAAACCCTGCACTATGTTTAAGACCTTTCCTTGCACAAACTGTAGGCAACCAGTAGTAGAAACTCGTAGATGGGAGCAATGAGAAGGGGTAGAATAAAAAGCAAAAAGAGATCATTCAGAGCCCTCCCCACAATTGAAAAGATTTGTCTCATGCTCCCAGGCTGTCCATGACTGCCTATTGCAGAACAAATGGAAGCCAGTACAGTTCAGGGCCGAAATAATCTAATTCAGTTCAATTCAACAAATACCGTTAAGACTATGTGCCAGGCCCTAGCGTAGAAAGATGCTAGGGATATGAAGATGAATTAGATTTCTAGTCCTGCCCTCAAGGAGCTCACATTTCTAGTGTCAGGGACAAGTAAGTGAAGACACAATTATAATGTGGATAATGTATTTACATAATGCGTATAATGTATATACATGGGGAGCATAGACAAGAGGCCCTTGGGGCAACACCATCAGAACTGCCTTCAGACACATAAGATCTAAGTGAGGGATGGAACTGGAAGAAATAGGAGAAAACATTTGTTTGTGGGGAAGAGTTTGCTTCTCTCTAGCTCTAATTCTTGATTTTGCAAGTTATGTTTGAGTGTCAGGGGAGATAGAGAGAGAGTATAAGCCATGCTGAATAAAATCAAGCAACTTCCCGACAGCCACAAATCCAGCTGGATTTGGGTTGGTTGTTCTGTAAAGTTTGGAAGACAAGTTACATTCAGCACAAGTGCTAGAAAAATCAATATCCGGATGGGTAGCTAATTAAACCACAGAGACTAATTTTTGAGCCGGTAAAGGTTTTCTCCAGTGGTCAGATGTTCATGACTTCCAAATTCCTTTTGCAGCCTTTGCATAAAGATGAATCCTGAGCAGGTTGACCCTAGCTTGGATAGCCTCTTAAAACTTCCCCTAGTCCACTTGTCAGAGGTAGAAAAGGAAGATACAGCTCTTTCCGGCAACAGCCTATAGGTGGAGACCTTCATTTTCCTCAGCACATCAGACCCACTCACTCTCAGCCCTACAAAAAGAGATGGGCTTGGCAGGGAGCAAAGCAAGCACTTTTTCTCATTTTATGGAGTCTGAAGATGTGGATTTTAGGCTTGTTCCATTCTTCTGATCACCTGACACCTTGCCTTTTCTCCAGCAGCTGAAAGTTCTTGGGCAGTCATCCTGCCTTCCAGGAGCTGCCTAGTCCCTCCCCATCACTTACTAGCTAACTGCAAGCCATCCCTGGAAGCCTGATCCCATCTAGAGCCCAAGGTGAGGGAAAGTCACAAGAAGAAACAAGTGAAATCCTGACTTGTTCAGAAACATCGTCTGTGCTCTGAGAACAATGTTTCTGTGTCTTCTCTTCCTGCATAACAGGGCATGGATGACTCTGAAGCCAAACTCTTACTGTCTACTGCAAAACCTGAGCCAACAATGTACACATCGTGTTTCTGTATAAACAAAGCAACTTTTATCTCTTGCCTCACAAAGTTTTCTTCACTATGCTTGAAAATATAAATGAATAAGGCATGAGAAGATAGAGAATAAAGGTATGAATGACCTCTCTCTGAGTTCTAAAAATAATGAGGATACAATGGCAGTCAGCCATGTCATAAAATTTGCCTTCTGAAATTTTATTTTCCTAAGGTAATATTTCTTCTGTCATTTGGGCTTATTACTAGAAGTGCTTTTTTTTTTTTTTTTCGGAAAAAGAGTCTATACCAGAAAAATCTCAAAATTTCCTACTACATGGTCATCTTTTCAATATTCCTAGGAGGAAAACAAGCCACATTCAAGGTTTTTCGAAGATATGAACTCCTTCCAACTCCACTAAAAGCACACCACTGCAAAGCTGCAAAGAGGGTCAAGAAGATGGAAGACAGCACAGTAGCCATCCATCCATCCTTTCTACAACCCTGCCTCTGGCGGTGGTGATTATCTGTTCATTAATGATGAGAAGATTAAATACAGAGCATTCAAGAAGGGGAAGGGAAAATGTCCCTGACCACCTAATGATCTATCAGGTTTTGGCCTTACACTGGAGAACTGATTTTCCATGCTGTGTATATGAAAGCTCTTGTGCTGGTCAAATAATTAGCTGGTCCTGAGTTTAGACAGTATACAGGGATACTTCTTTTTATTGTTCTTCACTTTATTGCCCTTCACAGCCATTGCAGTTTTTACAAATTGAAGGTTTGTGGCAAACCTGTATCAAGCTAGTCTATCAGTGCCATTTTTCCAACAGCATTTGGTCACTGAATGTCTCTGTGTCACATTTTGATTCATTCTCACAGTATTTCAAACTTTTTCATTATTATCGTATTTGTATGGTTGTTTAGTGATCCCGGATATTACTATTGTAATTGTTCTAGGACACCATGAACGGCACCCATGTAAGATAGCAAACTTAACTGATACATGGGTGCATTCTGACTGTTCCACCAACCTGCCATTTCCCCATCTCTCTTCCTTTCCTCAGGCCTCCCTATTTCCTGAGAGAGAAAAAAACTGAAATTAGACCAGTTAATAACCCTACAATGGCCTTTAAGTGTTCAAGTGAAAGGAAGAGTCACACATCTCTCACTTCAAATCAAAACCTAGAAATGATTACGGTTAGTGAGGAAGACACAGAAATCTGAGATAGGCTGAAAGCTAGGCCTCTTATGTCATTTAGCCAAGCAAACAAAGTGCTACTCTAGTGAACACACAAATAATAAGAAAGTAGAAGAGCCTTATCACTGATACAGAGAAAGTTTTAGTGGTCTGGATAGCTCAACCCAGCCATAACATTCCCTTAAGCCAAAACCTAAACCAATGCAAGGCCCTAAGTTTCTTCACTTCTGTGAAGGTTAGGAGAGGTGAGGAAGGTACAGAAGAAAGTTTGAAGCCAGCAGAGGTTGGTTCACGAGGTTTAAGGAAAGAAACTGGGGGCGCCTGGGTGGCTTAGTGGGTTAAAGCCTCTGCCTTCAGCTCAGGTCATGATCTCAGGGTCCTGGGATCGAGCCCCGCATCGGGCTCTCTGCTCAGCGGGGAGCCTGCTTCCTCCCTCTCTCTCTCTGCCTCTCTGCCTACTTGTGATCTCTCTGTGTCAAATCAATAAATAAAATCTTTAAAAAAAAAAAAAAAGGGAAGAAACTGTTTCCATAACATAAAAGTGCAAAGTGAAGCAGCAAGTGCTGATGTAGAAGCTGCAGTAAGTTCTCCAGAAGATCTAGCTAGGATAATTCATGAAGCTGGGTACACTAAACAACAGATTTTCAAGGTAGACAAAATAGCCTTCTATTGGAAGAAAATGCCATCTAAGACTTTCATAGCTAGAGAGGAGAAGTCAGTGCCTGGCTTCAAAGCTTCAAGCTTAGGCTGACCCACTTATTGGGACCAATACAGCTAGTGACTTTAAGTTTAAGCCAGTGCTCATTTACCATTCTGAAAATCCTAAGGTTCTTATCAAATATGCCAGATCTGCTCTATCTGTGCTCTGTCAATGGGACAACAAAGCCCGGATGGCAGCACACTTGCTTACAATATGGTTTACTGAATATCTGAAGCCTATTGTTGAGACCTACTGCTCAGAAAAAGAGATTCCTTCCAATATATTACTGCTCATTGACAATGCACCTGGTCACCCAAGAGCTCTGACGGAGATGTATAATGAGATTCATGAGGTTTTCATGCCTGCTAACACAACATCCATTCCACAGTGCATGGATCAAGGATTCATTTCAACTTTCAAGTCCTATTATTTAAGAAATATATTTTGTAAAATTATAGCTGCCATAGATAGTGATTCCTCTGATGGATCCAGGCGATGTAAATTGAAAATCTTCTGGAAAGGATTCACCATTCTTTTTGTTTTGTTTTGTTTGTTTTTTGGGGTTTTTTTTTTTTTCAGATTTTTTTTTGACTTTATTATTTTTTTTTTAATTTTTTTTTTAGGATTTACCATTCTTGATGTCATTAAGAACATTCATGATTCATAGGAAGAGATAAAAATATCAACATTAACAGGCGATTGGAAGAAGTTAATTCCAGCCCTCATGGATGGCTTTGAGGGGGTTCAAGACTTCACTGAACTGTGGATGCGGTAGAAATAGCAAGAGAACAAGAATTGGAGGTAGTACCTGAATATGGGACTGAACTACTGCAATCTCGTGACAAAATTTGCTTTTTTATGGACTAGGAGAGTTGCCTCTTGTGGATAAACAAAGAAAGTGGTTTCTTAAAATAGAACCTACTCTTCCTTACAAAAAAAAAAAAAATAGAACCTACTCCTGGTAAAGACGCTATGAAGATTGTTGAAAGGACAACAAAGGATTTAGAATATGACATAAACTTAGTTGATAAAGCAGCAGCAGATTTTGAGAGAAGTGATCCAACTCTGAAAGAGGTTCTACTGTGGGTAAAATGCTATCAAATCGCATTACATGCCACAGAGAAGTCATTTGTGAAGGGACGAGTCAATTGATGTGGCAGACTCCCTTGTCTTAAGAAATTGCCACAGCCACCCTAACCTTCAGGAATCACCACCCTGATTAGTCCACAGCCATCAATATGGAGGCAGGACCCTCCACCAGCAAAAAATTGATGACTCATTGAAAGGTCAGAAGATGGTTAGCATTTTTTAGCAATGAAGTATTTTTAATTGAGGTATGTACATTTTTATACCTAATATGATTACACACATCACAGATTACAGTATAATGGAAAACATAACTTGTATATGCACTAGGAAAATAAAGAAATTCATTTGACTCACTTTCTTGTGCTATTTGCTTTACTGTGATGGTCTGGAACGTAACCCACAATACCTCCGGGGTATGCCTGCATAGTTTCACTCAAACTAACTCACAATCCAAACATGAAGAAGAAGAATGTTTTATCCTTTTGTGACGTTCTTGTTTTAGTGTCTTCACTTCAACACATTTGCCCAGCACAGCCCAGTGATAATGCTGGCTTCCTGCAACTGACTTTTTGCCTCCATCAGAATTAAGCAATACAATCGTTGTTCCCAAAGTGACGTGGTCTCCAGACCCTTTACCAGTTTCTTAACCTTCTTTGAAGCTTACTCTAGTCTGTCAGTGTGCTACTTGAAATAAGGCATTCAGAAATGAACTTAATACTCCAGATGTATCTGAGCAGCAGAGAGTTCAGAGGGGTTAATTCATCCCATAATCAGGGAACTATACTTCATTAATGAGGCTTAAGATTATATTTGCTTTAGCAGTTCATTTAACTTCAACTTTCTTCCCTCATTACATTTCTATCCCTCCCGAAGTTTCCTTCCATTTGGCATTACCAGCCCCGCTTCAGATTGGCACTGGGTTGAAACTTCCAAAAAGACCACCTGATAGGCAAGCAGAGCCCAAAACAAAAGCAACTCCACCTAAAAGGAAAGTGAACAGGCCGGCTAATGGCCTTACCAGTGCACCCAGATACAGAGGACAACTGGGGATTGCTAGAGATCCCGGTATGGAGAATACCACAGCTGTGTGCCCATCGCACTCTGTTTGTAAACAACTAATTATTCCTGCCCTCCAAAGTAACACCATAGCATACATAAAGGCAGAAATCAGCATAAATAGCCAAACTATTGTCTACTTGAAGAATAAACTGAAAGGGAAAAAAAAAAGGTGAAGCTAAACTGTATTCCACAGATAACAATTTGAGTCATGACTTTATTGGAAGTCATGCCTTCTGGGAGGCACTTTCCCCTTACCTAATCTTTTGTTCTTCTATCCCTCCCCTCACCAACCTCTCTGCACTATTAAGAGTTTGGTAAATATAGTCAATTATTCTAAATATGCCAAAACTCTCATTTCAACTTGTTTCCCAGTTAATGTACCATAGCAGAGAATGAATCGCTATTCCGAGAAACTAAAAATAAAAATGTTTCAGAATCTGTAATTGGCTTGTCTTGTTGGACTTTTTAGGGAGCCAAAGTACCAGTTCCAGGCTATTAGCCCTGGGTTTTTAGGAGAATAATATAATATATTTCCTCATTAAAATACTTTGCTTTCCATGGTTTAAAAATAAAAAGGATGCATTTTATCCTACAATCTTTCATTTTAGGGGGTTTTGAAGCTTTGGAGGCACAATGAAAAGAGAAGAACAAACAAACGGGCACTCTGCTCTAAAAATCAGTCATTATCTTCATTAATGTTTTCCCTCCTTTTAAGTCAGTTTTCTAGCAGGCCTACAATTCACCACATCAAACAGTCTTTTGTTCGTTTTCCCAGAAAATAGAGCCATATATGTCTGTGTGTTTAAAATCAAATGCCAGTAATTAGCTGCGCTGGAGGCTAAAGGTATCTATATGCAATTATGGCAATCAGACATTTGAAATCACAAATTCATGGATCCCTAGGCACAACCCCAACCAAACGAGACTTGTTTTGTAATCATGTTGTCATGGTCCTTCCCCGCATATTCCAATGAGACTAAATTTTGTTCAGGGGTCAGGGCACCTGGGTGGCTCAGTGGGTTAAAGCCTCTGCCTTCGGCTCAGGTCATGATCCCAGGGTCCTGGCCTCGAGCCCCCCATCGGGCTCTCTGCTCAGTGGTGGGGAGCCTGCTTTTCTCTCTCCATCTGCCTGCTGCTTCCCCTGCTTGTTCTCTCTCTCTCTGTCAAATAAATAAATAAAATCTTTAAAAAAAATTTTTTTAAAGTAAAATAAATTTCATTCAGGGGTCTCTCTGTGGCTTTTCTCCTGCTAGGATTAGTATGTATATACTGTCCTCTATGCATGGTACATGTTATATCTTGTACTGCTTTTCACCACACTTATCATGATTGCAAGTCATTATCTGTGTATTATTTTTTTCCTGTCTATCCCTTGCACTATACTCTGGGCTCCATAAGGATATGAGCAATGTCTGTTTTGTTCTTAAATGTGTATCCTGTGCCTAGTGTGATACAAAGGTAAGTAGAATAGGCACTAATGAATGAATGAACTATCAGCCCAGCTGGAGAAGAGTCTGTGTGTGAAGTGATAAGGAATATAATTAGATCCCACTGAAGCCTTACCTAACCATTCTACTTAAACTTGCAAAATTTCTCCAGTACTCACAACCCCCCCCCTTTTTCTGCCTTATCTATAGCACTTATCTTCCAAAATACATGTTTCACTAATTTTTTTCATTATTTCTCTCCCCCTACTAGAATGTTAATTCCATGATGTTAGAAATTTCTGTCTGTCTTGTTCACTGCTCTTCCTGGAACCATGAAAACAATCCCTGACACGAAGTGAGTATTTAGTAACTATTTGTTGACTAAATGAATTTTTTTTATGGACTCGGTAAACTACACAAAAAAATTAAATACCACAAGTACGATACTCATCCTAAACTGTATAAGGGCATACCAGAAAAAATGGGCCTAAAGTAGCCCTAAGGTATCAGGAATTGGTCTGGTTATTCTAGGACAGGGATACCCAGAGGACCCCAACCACCTCCACCTCCCATGTGTCCTGTGTAGCCTCAAAACATCACCAAGCCACTTCAGACAGCACAAAGCCTTTCTTTCCTAACAGGGCAACTTCATGTAAAACAGAGAAGGAAGCTGCCATTTCCTGATCATGACACTCCACTGTGACACAGGAAGAAAGTTCTACGGACATTTCTAAGGTATTAGCCTACAGCTCTCTACTAAAAGCTTTTTACCAGAATTGTCCCCAAATTTAAATTTTATGGGTCAGCCAGAAGGCTAGCCCCTGAAAGAATTCTCAGTTGCCAAAGAGGCAGAGAAGCAAGAAAGAATGGGTATTTCTAGTCAATGGGCCTCTAGGGTGTGCACAAGGTATCTGGAACTTGTAAAGTACTAGAAGCCTAGCACTCTTCTGGGAAACTCTGTGCTAGATGGTACAGAAGAAAGACTCTGGATCAGAGACTTAGGTTCATGTCCTGATTCTGTGTGACCTTGGGCAAAGTACTTAACCTTTATATACTTTAGTTTCTTCATCTATAGAACTAGAATAATACTGTTTCCATTCTCACAGGACTGTAGTGAGGATTAAGTCAGCTAATATATGAAAAGCATTGAGCCCAGGAACTGACATAAATTCGGGGTCCAACTAACATCCTCAGTCCCCTTCTCTCTTTCTATCACTTCCCCTGTTTTATGGAAGAAACAGGGAAAAATCAATTTGCTATTCAAAACCATTATGAAAAGGTTTGAATTCTTTGTATGAACAATGGTATCCTCTGAAAGGATGATCTCATTGAAGAAAACCAGTTTCATTTTTAACTTCTCCCTTTCTCTACACTATAATAAAGAAAACATCTTCAAATAATACATTATATGTTAATAAAAAAAAAAAAAGAATTCTGTCCCAGCAAAAAGAAAAAAAAAAAAAAGAAAGAAAACATCTTAATATGCTGCAGTGCACAGAGAAGAAACTTGGACTTTTAACCTTTACTTTTTTTTTTCCCTTAGGGAAGAGAAAGACAAAGAGCTCTTTAAAGCTAGCCCCTCTTTCTTTCTTTAAAAAAAAAGAGCAAAACTATGCCACCAGGCAATGTTAGATGGTCCCCAAGGCATTTTTTTTTTAAGTCCTCCAACAGAATTAAAACTCAGAAAACCTCAGAGGAGCAGAAACCTGGGTGAGGAAAACTCATAACTTCCTTGTGAGGGGAAAAAAAGAAAAGAAAACCAATACAATAAGCAGGCTATAGAGCAAGGCAAGAAAGTTGTAGATGAGCAAAAATAAAGCAAGACTGCCAAAAGTCGAAGCCAAGGGGATGGTCCCTCAGGAGTGCTCACAGGTGACTAAAAAAGCAGCAGCCTTAGGAAACTACTTAGCTCCTCTTTTTAACTACATTTTTTTCAGTGTGGCTTGTGCTCACTGGCTCTGAAACCCTCAAAAGTAGGTGAAGACCCCATAAAAGGGTTCCTCGAGGGGAGCCACCTTTGGAGGCTGGGTAGCTCGCACTGATTTAAAAAGTAGCCTTCTTAGAAGAGGGAGGCAAACTTTTTTTTTCAACTTTACCTCTCCCCTTTTGATACTACTTAGGCAATACCTTGGGGAAAGGGGGCCAAATAACGGTTATTAATTACCCTAATTAACCCAATTCATAAGACATATTTGTATAGCTGTCATGACAACTGCTTTGACTAACTTGCCAAGAATAGCTTAGCTGTCCATTCAAATAAATCCCTGATAATTACCAGTCTAGTTTACTGGGCTTCTGTGATAATAATAATTAGTGCTACTGTGCAAAAGGTCGCACTAAACAATTTATGAATGATGCATTTTGCATGGTGATTATGTGAGTCACAGGCAATGTACAGAATGTTCACCATTATGCTATTAATGTGAAAGACGGTAGCTAGATTTGAGGCAGTGACTGATCTGTAGTCTTTATAGCTACAAATGAGCAACAGGGGAAAGTGGAAACTGTGCTATGAAAAAAGACATGTAAGGAATAATAGGGTTCATTGTAATTGACTATTTCTCTGAAACAGTAATCCATAAGTTATGACCACAAGTTTTGGATTCAAAAGAAAATGAAATATGGAATAGTTGAGTTATGAAAGTACTATACTCTGGTAGGAGTCTTCGTGAGAATAGGAGGATGCTGCTTTACACATAGTAGGGGACAGTGTTAGGGAGTAATAAGTCTGTATCCAGACATGCATGTTAAGCCCTATGCAATAAGGACAACCCTCAGAAAAGAAACAGCCTCCTGGCAACTGGTGATGACCCTGAGCAAGTAAGTAGGCAGGGCATCTGAGTTGAAAGATCAATGTTTCATTATTCTAATGCAGCAGTGTTACAGTCCATATGTCGGAATAGTAACACACTTTTGAAAAATGAGTTCTGAATGCTGCTCCACAGTTCCATACCAGTAAAATCCCCTTATACAATGAGAATAGGAAATACAGATATCATTACTCTGGGTTCTGGATACACTATATATTTGACTAGTTAGAAAAGACTAGGCAAATTGCAAAAAGTACTAGCCCCGTCCCTTCTTTCTATTTTGCCTTAATTTTGATTCTCCCCCCTTCCAGGGATTTAAGGAAAATGGCACAATATTTTGGTGTTGAAGGCAAAAAAGACCTTAAACCAAATTCTTGCTGTTTATTTAATTCCTATATCAAATAACTTCACTTATTATCTAGGTCTTTTTTCTAAACTACATTTCTTTTGAGATGACTATTTGTCACTCCAAGCTTCAGACTATGTTCTAAGTACTGTTCACAGCCAATTAGAAATTTGGCATTAACGAAGCACTCTGGTTGAGCTGGCAGGAAGAGATACAAAACACATCCCTTTGTTGCCAATAAACTTGGATTTTTTTTATGACAGCAAATACAGAGAAGGTTCACTTATGGTGAGCAATTACTGAGACGCTACATACAATAAAGCACCTGGAACACTGCCTGCCACATGGTAAGTGTTCAAGGAATGAGAAGCTCTGTGAAGAAGAAGTTAAGCAATATTTATACTAGTGTGAGACACAAGACTGATTCTGCCACCAAGTTGAGATTCTCAAGCATTAAGATCACAACCGGCAATGCCCCTTCTGTCACTTGCGGGAAGCCATGACTCATACTCCTTCGCATTACTTTTGGCTCCCTCCTCTCCCAGGAGGAGTAAAATTGCACAATATTTTGGTGTCATAAGAAAAAAAAAATAGAGCTAGAGCCTAGTCTATGTGTAACGTCCATGCATGTTATAGACTAGTCTACATAGGAGTTTTTATTACTTTATCCATGCCCGATGGGTATCTCTTAGAATCATGTGATTTCTAATATCATTCTAGGTACATATGAAAGCAGGACTGAATGTGTTAAAAGACTCCAGAGTTTTATCAGAATTCTTCCAATGCTGGCAGTCGAACCTGGTAAAATATCCACTTTCCACACAATTATCCTTCCTAACGTTTTTTTCATTGCAGAACAGAGTGGCATTAGTAACGGATGGTTATAAGTAACCAACTTATAATCAAGTTATACTTATAATGAAGCACTTATAACCAAGTTACAAGTAGTTATAAGCAACAAGATGCCTTCTAAGGTGTTTTAAATATGCCAAATACTAAACCGTTACTAGGAAGGTGGTATAACCAACACTTAGCCTTCATGCACATAGTTCCTTTTAGACACTGCCCTTCCCTAGCCCCACCCCAGTAGATGGTAAACTCCTTGAGGGCGAGCATTATCCCCCAACCACTTCTGTAAACCCTGCAGTATCTAGCACAAACTCGGGGGTATAGGCAGCTGCTCAGTATCACACAGCAGAATGGAACTGAACCCGTGAGCAGATATGGCTGTCCAAGGCACTGAAGTGTGAAGAGCTGTACGTTACAGAACGTGCAGAAGAAGCGAATCTGCAAGTGTGTAATTAACAACCCAGTGACTGCTGACGGGAAAGAGAATTCAATACTACGCAGCACCGAACACAACTTAACAAGCAGCAACCCATGTAAGGGAACCTAATACTCTACACATTGTGGAGAAGAAAATCCTGCTAGGCAGTGAGGTGTAAGGGACTCTAATCTGCTATGAATGGAAAGCAGCCTAATAGGGTTTGATGTGATTGGAAATCCAATGTACTGGAGTAGAAGGAAACCCAATACAAAATAGTAGGGAAGAGAGAATAAGCAGTGGTGATTAACCAGACTGGTCACTCGAAGTTTCCTTTGTTCCAAAGACACAAAACCAAGCCAGATAAGCATTCAGCCCAGGACAGCAAGTCTATTGAGAAAAGGGAGGAATGACCTTGGCTATACACACACTTTTTAAGTTGTTCATTTGTACCACACAGACCAAGGAGTGGCCTGGGCCTGACTCCCAGGCTTGCTCCCATCATAAAGAAGCCATCCAAGAGAGAGCAGGCTGGCAGCCCCACTTGCCTCCCTCAGAAACAATTACTGTGTTAAATGTCCTTTGTGTTTAGAGTATTAGCACTTTGCTGGCATGGAAAGTAAGAGCATGGCTACTGGGTTCACCAGTTAACATGCAATGTACCCACGTGGATCTCTGAAACAGTGGGGACTCCCCAGAGCTCCAAGGGGAAAAGCTGAAAATCATTTTATTGGGAAATCATTTTGCTTTCTACATAACCCATTCTTCAGTACAGCTCTTTTCCAAACTTGCTAACAGTAAGGAAATTTACATGAAAAATGGCCTTTTGTAGCCATCACTATTATTTATGAGGAGCTTTAACTGTGCCTGATGCTTTACAACAGGCGGAATATGCTAAACCCGGCCTGTTCCTCGTGTGTAGTTATCATTATGAGGCCAGTTGGTTAGAAAGCACCCTGCATCTGTAGTAACATGCTAGCAGGATAACTACCACCAGCCAAGCAATTCTTTGTGGCACCAGAATTATTTGCACAAACCAGAACAAAAGTCAGGTTAAGACATCAAAAGGAGATTGGCACTAGGGGCTGACAAATGTGAAGTACGTGGGCCTTTGTCAGAAAACCATACCAAACTGCACACCTCCTCACTCCCTGCAGCTGGGTCCTGGTTGTCTTTCCTGATTATGTCACGGACACAAACAAGTCTCCGCTTTGATCGGCGCTGCCTTGCCAAGACATCTTTGGAAGAGCTTAAACTAGCTCTCTCGTCTGCCTCTCACACATCAGGCGCAGAACTGTCACAGGCATATGCGGATTGCTCTGTATGGCCGATCATGTGGGAGGCAGACAGGCCGCAGCTGGATTCTCTGACCTTGGGCAGAGTGAAGAGAGCACACAGTTAAGAGGAGACAATCCTCTTTGGACTTTAGCAAGGAGCAAATACAATAAAGAAGTCAGATTGGGGAAGAAGATGAATCTCCCCCTGGCCACATCATCCTCATTATAGGACATGTCAAGAAGCAGGGCAGCTGCTATGAAGACAACAGCCCAGGGAAAGCAAAAAAGAAGAGGAGCCCAGACTGTCTGCCTTGCTATTGGCAAAATCAGTCCTTCCCGAATGAGCCATGCAAGGTACTAGCAACGCTGATCTATCGCAGTCTCTCTCTCTCTAATTCTCTCTAATTCTCTCTAATTCTCTCTCTCTCTCTCTCTCACACACACACACACTTTCCTCCCAGGTCTCGGGAACACAATCCATTTCTCTTTTTCATCTGAACAGTAGCTTTTGCCCACCTTTTAAAAATCGGTGGGGAATGGTTGCCTTTGATAGAAATATTACAAAGAGAAAAAGGCCAAGATGCATCCCTGTCTCTGAGGAATGTGAGGATGAAAAGAGAAAAGACAATGAAATTTCTGTGGCCAGAGGAATAAGGGCTGGATTTTGGTGCATCTGTGCGCCCTCTGGTGACTATCAGGCAGAACTTCACAGAAAAAAAAAGGGAGCAGAAAGGGAAGAGGGAAAAAGCAGCAAACTGGAAGCAGGAAATAGGCAAGGAATGAGTCCTTTCTTCAATGGGGCATGTTTCTGTTTCTTCAGAGGCATGGGGAAGAGGAAAAACTCCTTATCTTCCTCTCGATCAAAAGCAGCCAAGAGAGAAGATAAAATTATAAATATCACCTTGAAAGTACTGACTCCACACCGTGAATGTGACTAGTTACGCCGGGCTTGCGCCACAAACAAGGTCTGAGAGAGCTCATCGGCTCACCACCACTATCCGGTGTGCGCGCCGCAGGGCCGCCAAAGGCCCTTGAGAGGGACTGTGAACATGGACCTGAGCCGCAAACCATCCGTCTGAAGCTGGCCGCAGGCCGCTTCTTTCTTTCCTGTGAAATCAATTCTTTCCGTGGCTGCTTTTCTGAAACGGATTTGCTTTCCGCAGGATTCACGGTAGACTGTGTGAACCAGTACCCTACCTGTCCCAGCCCCTTCCACTTTCCTAACCAGTGGCTAGGTTCAGGATTTCAACTCTCAGATTCAAACCACCTGGGGGATGGAGGAAGGTCTCCCTGCGATTAGGCCAATGGTTTAATTTCGGATCCATACCTCACCAGCCCCAGCATGGAAGGTTTTTCCACCTGCCCACCCGCTCTGATTCCACTGGTCCTCTCACTGTGGCTCCAGTAAAGCTCGTTCCCTCTGCAGGGTCCTCACACGTGCTACTCCTCAGCTCTGACCCAGCACCCCACCCCACAGCTTTTTGCATCACTAACTCGTGCTCACCCTTCAAGTGTCAACTCAAATATGACTTCCATAATTCCCTAGACTAGATCAAGTTCCCCCATTTGTCCCTTGTATGATGAGATGATCATTTCTTTCACAAGACTATAATTTTATATTAGGGTTTTGTCTCCCCACTCCATGGAGGCAGGGACTACATCAGTTCTGTTCACCACTATTTAACCTGTATCTAGGGGAATACACCAAGAAGACACGGGGAAGAAAAAGTATATAATGAAATAAGTGAATATCCATACCAAAACAAGTTAAACTATTCAACAAAAGGATTTGCTAATATTGGCAGAAGCCTTAAGAAAGCATTTTGGAACACAGCCCCCAAAGTCTCTGTTCTTTGGTTTTTATTCCTCCCAAACACCCAGATATACTTAGTTACTTCAAGGAACGCTGGCAAAAATCCTATGCCAGAGCCTGCTTTCTGCTTCAATCACCTTTAATTCTCTTTTCAAATTCCAAATCAAAGCCCTGTTCCCTGCTACAACTTACACAGCAAGTGCTTATGCTATGTTTATTTAATTTTGCAAACCAAGGAGTCGATAAAACATTATATTGATAACATAATTTCATTGTATTCTGCAAGCAGGCCACCACCTGATACTGAACCAATTAATATTGAACTCTATGTATTTTCATTTGATTTAATAGTCACATATGGTATTTACAAAGTCCATTATTCAGCAATAAAATGGCCCAGAATTATTTGATCCATGTCTGACCTTTCATATTCTAAACAATCTCTTTTTCTCACTTTGAAATACTATCTATCAGGCCTTTTACCAAACTGCAGTCTGTGGGCAATATATAAGGTCCATGGCCAAAGATAAATGTTGTTTTAAAATTCCTCTTTCTACTAATAGGTGAGTAAACATGACCTACTACCTAGTCTGCAAATGTTTAACATTGGCAGGGAAATGCCAAAAGGTCTTAGCTTAGTGGAATTTCACATATCTGAATTAAAGATGGATTAATGCAATCCACCGACAGAGACATTTTTTAAAAGTCTTCTGTATGACATACAGCTACCATCACAAAAGACAGCAAAATCTGGCAAACTGGAACTGGCTAAGACCAGTGAGTGATATGCAGCCAAGCTTCTTATGGTCCTTGAAAACAGATTTTTTTTTTTTTTTTTTTTTTTTTTTTGCTGCTCAGTGACAGAGAAATTAAATTTCATTCGGGGTTAATGCTGATTTGATATCACGTGGAGGGAAGTTTTCTCCCCTTGCTCTTCACTTGCACCAAGAGAAACTACATCCTATGGAAGGTTTTAGGTAGACTGTCAAGGTTATGGGGCTCAATGTATTATGATACACTTCTCTCTGCTACATTGTTATCAATCACTGAATTACCCTCAACCTGAACAAGAAAGCAAAAACAAAGCAGGGAATCTGTTTCATGCAGGGAACTCTTCTAAAATTACTTTCAAAGGAACTGTCCACCTGAAATGAATCATTAAATAAGCTTCGTATTTTGCACATTTCACAATGGTTAGGATGATGTAATATGGGCAATTACACACAAGCAACTAGAAACTTGTCGTCCAAAATAGCTACAGCACAGCTGAGGTTTACTCTGGGTCTGTGGTTTCTAGCAGAGCAACAACCTTCCCTCCGCACAAAAGCACAAAAGCTGCTACAAATTCAAAGGAAACCCTGAGCTGCATTTGGATATCATTTTTAATTGTACGTGCATGGATTACAACTTTATAAGCTAAAAGCAGGAGGGGGGATCAGCTTGTACTTAAATGAACACAGAGTGATTGGTACTCAACTGCTAACTCTATAGGGAACAATATCTAGTCACTTAAAAAAACAAACCTGATTAGGAAATAGTGGCACCCAGCTACCTATTATTTTGTTGGCAGCAATGATTCACTTACAATGAGACCAATTTGCCAGGGCTCACACATTTCATTCAAGTTAAATATTATAATAGAGAATCAGTTTTTGTTTTCCCTTCCCACCTCTCACTGGCCTCCTGGCAGTGCCCTAAAACCCCCAAAAGAATAAATTGGTCCCCAAGAGCCAAAAGTGGAATTGGAGCCTTTGCCCTAGGCCACTATACTTCAACCCAAAATTGAAAAAAAAAAAAAAAGTAAAATATCCCTAGGTAAGGGACACCGAGAACTGGTTTCTTGGGTGGAAGGAAGGTATGTCTGGGACAGAGCACAGTCCTGGGAACCTGAGCTCCAAAGTTCCTCACCATGAACCAGCTATTTAAAATGCATTTGTAAGTCACTTGCATGAAAGAAAGGAGAAAAAGCAGTGGCCCTGAAACAGAGCCCAGGTCTGCGGAAGCAGCAGGTCACAGGAGAATAAAGGCTTGGGGCGATATTTATTAAAGTGCAGGTCACAACCCTAAGCTAGTCGTCCATGAAATTGCCATCTCCAGAGCTTCCTAGCTAATGGAGATGCCCAGCACAGAGTCACGAAGGAGAAAGGTTGAAAAATGCCAGATTAGGGCCTAAATTGATATCCACTGACTCTAGAAAGGAAACACAAAGGGATAACATCAGAGAAGGGTTTTTTGCTCCCCTGCCAGCACATCTAGCTAACTCTGATTCATGTAGGACCCCCTCCAACTTCACAACTGAACTACGGATGAGTATCATAGTAAAGAACAATGAGAAACCTTGAAGGAACCACTAAGAAAAAGAATAAATACTGTCATGTAAAGGGACTTCAGATAACTAAATGCAAAAAAGTGTGCTGGCGAGGAACTTATGTGTAATAATTAAATAGTAGCAAATGGAAGTTTTCTTAATTTCAGAATTGGATTGTGTTGCCCTCTACAGCACATTGTTAAGGGAGATGATAATCTGATTGCCTCCTTCCAGATTGAGAGTACAAATCTTTGTCAAAGAGATGATAATAATAACAGCTACTTAATATCTACTGAAGGCTTATTTTGTGTCAGATGCTTTAATATTCACATCGAATCTTCACAAACATCTGAGGTAGGTACTGTTATTCTCATTTTTAAATGAGGAAGCTGGGGCACAGAGAATAACTACTGTAAAGTCACTCGGCTAAAGACTAGTGTACTTAGAATTCTAAAAGACAGTCTGCATCCAGAATCTAAGCCCTTACCAAGATGTCCTTTCTATGCCCAGTTGTATAAGTCCACATCTTGCCTTTTTTTTTTTTTGCCCAACTACACAAGTGAAAACCATGTCTAAGGAAACAAGAAGAGCTACTTTCAAAATATAGCTGCAAATGTTAAGAACTCTCCTACATATTCTACCAGCATTATCCGGTTAGAAAATGTAATGGAAAAAAAAGAGCCCAGTCAAAATAACAGCAAAACCATGAAATAGCTGGAAATAAGGTTAACAAGAACTTTAAGGAGAACTATAGAAATTTACTCATGACATTAGAATGAAACGTGACTAAACGAAAGATGTCATGTTCCTAGATAAAAAGGGTAAATATTATATGCATGTCAATCCTTCTTAAATTTATGTATCAGTTTGACAAATCTGCAGTCAAAATCCCAATAATTTTGGGGAGGCGTTTGGGTTGCTCAGTCAGTTAAGCATCTGACTCTTGATCTCAGGGTTGTGAGTTCAAGCCCTGCATTGGGCTCCGTGCTGGGTGTGGAGCCTACTTTAAAAAAAAATCCCAACATGTTTAAAACGTAACATGATTCCAAAGTTTATCTAAAAAAATACAGAAAAACTTTTTGTGAAGACAGAGAATAAGGAGAAACCCTACCACCTTTAAAATCTATTATATACCATCAATGAGTAATCAGTGTGATACTGGTACAAAAGTAAACAAACATATCAGTAGGAAAAAACAAACAGCTCAGCCATCAAAAAGAATGAAATCTTATTTGCAATGACGTGGGTGGAACTAGAGGGTATTATGCGAAGAAGAGAAATAAGTCAATCAGAGAAAAACAAATACCATGTGATTTCACTCATATGTGGAATTTAAGAAGCAAAACAGATGAGCATAGGGGAAGGGAAGGAAAAATGAAATAAGATAAAAACAGAGAGGGAGGCAAACCATAGAGACGCTTAACTCTAGGGAACAAACTGAGGGTTGCTGGAGGGAAGGTGGCTAGGGGGATGGGGTAACTGGGTGATGGGCATTAAGGAGGGCCCTTGATGAAATGAGCACTGAGTATTATATATAACTGATGAATCACTACATTCTACCCATGAAACTAATAATACACTATATGTTAACTATATCGAATTTAAATAAAAAATTAAAAAGAGTAGCTCAGAAAAGAGTATATCTTAGTGAATATAAAACTTATATGCTTTTAAGAAGCACCAGAGGGGTAGGGAGGAGCCTGGATGGCTCAGGTGGTTAAGCATCGGATTCTTGATTTCAACTCAGGTCTTGAACTCAGGGTCCTGAGTTTGAGGTCCACACTGGGCTCTGTGCTTGGCATGGAGCCTACTTACAAAAAAAAAAAAAAAAAAATGGGGAGTAGGGCGCCTGGGTGGCTCAGTCGGTTAAGCAACTGCTTTCAGCTCCGGTCATGATCCCAGGGGTCCTAGGATCGACCCCCACATTGAGCTCTCTGCTCCAGGAGCCTGCTTTTCCCTCTCCCTGCCACTCCCCCTGCCTGTACTCTCTCTTTCTGTCAAATAAGTAAATAAAATCTTTAAAACAAAACAAAACAAAAACAAAAAAGTGGGAAGTGGGGCGCCTGAGTGGCTCAGTCATTTAAGCAACTGCCTTCAGCTCAGGTCATGATCCCAGGGTCTGGGATCAAGCCCTGTGTCCAGCTCTGAGCTCAGCTTGGAGTCTGTTTGAGATTCCTCTCCCCCTCTCCCTCTGTGCCTCCCCTAACTCATGCACATGTGTGTGCAGGCTCTCTCTCTCTAAATAAATATCTAAAAAAAAAAGAAGAAGCAGCACCAGAAAGCAGTGAAGAAGAGAAATAAACAATAAAACATAAATGGTACAAAGTCAGCCAATTAACCATCTAGAAAAATATTTTTTACATTGTCATTTCTGGCATTACATATGCCAAAATTAATTCCTAAGGAATTAAAAACATAATAAAAAAATTCATAAGGATAGTGGAAAAAAATGTGAGATAGGTAAACATATATATATACATACATACAATTTTTAGATTTTTATAATATAATTTCTTGCAAAACACTCCAAGTAAAAAAATAAGCATAAACTGAATTAAAAGTCATACAACACACTGAAACAAAGTCTTTGCAACAAAAGATTTTTTTCAAAAAATACAAGTTTAAACTAAAATTAGATAGTCCATTTTCATCTATGGAACTAATAATTCTCCCTCCCACCCCTGTTCCCTATCCTCTCATTTGCCATTTTCCCAATAGGTATATACTCCAGTTAATTTCCTGCTTATCCTTTCATACAATTTCATGCATATATAAACCAATAAAACACATACTCATTTTTATCCCCTTTTTCACCCAAGGGATACTATGCCTACATATATTTCTGAATCTTCCTTTTGTCTAGTTAACAATATAGAGAATCTTCCATGTCAATATGTAAAACATTCATTTTTTTAAATATTATAGTTATGTTATTTATTTACTTAAGATTTTATTTATCTGAGATAGAGAGACAGAGATAGTGACCGAGAGGAGAAGTAGGGAAGAGAGGTAGAAGCAGGCTCCTGATGAGCAGGGAATCTGACACCAGGCTCGATCCCAGGATCCTGGGATCATGACCTGACCCAAGGCAGATACTTAACCGACTGAGCCGCCCAGGCACCCCTAAAACATTATATTCATTTTTAAAAATAACTTACACAGTGTTTCCATTTTTGCCATTTCAAATAATACATCAATGAATAACCTTGTATTTACATCATTCTGTACATGGTCAAGCATATCTATAGGATGAATACCCTAAAAATGGAATTCCTGGGCCAAAGGGTATATGCATTTGCAGTCTTAAAGGACATTATTTAATTTCCCTCCATGGGCCGGGTACCAATTTATACACCTACGAAAAATATATGAGACTGCCTGTTTCCTTATGACTTCACCAGGCTATATTTAAAATTATAATAATGCTTTCTGAGAACAGTGAAATGGGCTCTTATATACTGTTGGTAGAACTGCACATTGGTACTTTTTTGGGGGAAATATATGTCAGAAGTCTTAAAACATGTAAGCCTTCAGATAAAACAGTATCACTTCTAGGGAGTTCGTTCTAAGGAAAAATTAAGATCACAATGAGATTTATGTATAAGGATATCACAGGATATTATAATAGGAAAAATTTAAGGAATTAGAATTTAAAAGGTAACCGTTAGAGATTGAATAAAATAAATTTTATCCATGGAGCAGAACACAATTCAAGCACCAAAAAAACAGCTTGCTTAGAAATATTTTCTAATGATACAGAAAAAACTCTTATGATACAAAGTCAAGATGGGGAAAAAAACCAGAATCATCCCAACTAAAATGACCCTTAAAAGAGTAAAAATATTAATGTCTTTAATTAATTCAATAACTTATTGGCCATTTATTTTGTTCCAGGTACATAAAAGAAAGTTAATCGTGGCTGCTCCTGAGCGGTAGAATTACGGATGATATTCCACCTTGTTCAAATATTTCTGCACTTTTCCATTTTTTCACAATGGAAACAAATTGATTTTATAATAAGTAACCAATAAAAACCATAATAAAAGATAATAGACCCAACTCACTTTTCCCCCATAGAGCAACAGGTTTCTTAATAACCGTAAAGTGAAAGTCAGACAGTATATCGCATTCACACAGTCAGGACATTTACAGATGTGTCTTCAAAGATGCCAAGATTATCATTTGTTGCAGGGGGCTTTTGGGTATCTGCATCTCCCTAGGTGGCTCAGTCTCCCTAATAATGGCACTAGTAAACAAGAACATCTCAGCCACAACATCAATTCTGTTCTTGGATCCTAAGCAACAGCAGCCATGGAGAGTGAGTAGAGGGTGGGGAGAACTCCAAGGTCTTTAGGGCCGTTTGGGCCCATAAGCAAGTTCAGAATCAGACCTTCACATACATCCTATGCAGCAGCATGTGTTTAGTGGGACCTTCCTCAGAGGCAGTACCAAACCCCACTGACTGTCAACTGCCAATAGGATCAGAATTTAATAAACAAAATTCCTTGTTTTTAACCTTCTTATCACCTTCTGGAGTTTTATACTCACTTAAGCAGTGATATGAATTTGCATAGTATTACATTTTATTTTTTTCAGCCAGAACACTCCGCTTTATCACACTAATTTCTTTCAAATTCTGGCATAAAATCAATTAAATATTTTAATTTCCTGGAAATTCTTTCCCAATCCAAACAACGTCAGTTGGAAGCTATATACAAAGGGACAATGTGAATCTTTTTTTAAGTTGCTTCATAACCAAGTTTTAAGCATTCTCAATATTTCTTTATATGAGGGCTTTTACATTAAAGAAGTAAGAAAGAAGAAGGAGGTTGGGAAGAAGGTAGTGGCGTTTTCCTTAATTTCCCTTACTTTTTAGTCCCTTCTTCCTGTGCTCCCACAAACACACAAAAGCAGCAGATATTTATTTTTATCAAATAGTCCATGTTATAACACAAAAAACATATAATTTGAACTGAAACTCATTTAGTTAAATGATTATATCTATAAGAAGTGCAATTCTACCAAAGGTCATAGTCTCCCTTTATTTGTCCAAGGGACAGACCACAGAATTAGGCCGCAGATGTTTTCCTGTAGTGGGCAAACGCTTCATCTACAATCAGGATGACGTTGTACAGATGACATTCTCTTCTATTAGCTATGCAGGGGGGTGAAGCATCTGTTTGTTTGTGTGTTTGTTTGTTAATAAGAATTTTCCTTACCATATCTAAATAGTTCTGGTATCTACACAGCCCACTGAATAAACATTTTACATTTAAGTGCAGTACTTACTATACGAGAAGTTTATACAGCCATCAATTAAAGAGGTGTCCCAAAGGATGCTGGGTTTTTTTTATTTATTTATGCTGTACAAAGTTAGGCTACTAAAGGGGGAGTCAATCAAATAAATGTGTCTTTCTTAAAAGGTCAAATTCAATAAAGCATTAAAAAGCAAAAAAAAAAAAAAATTGAATTCATTCCATTTTGTTTAAAAAATAGTGCATTTAGCCAAGGCTGGATTTGAAATTTTGAGCATCTCAGTGACAGCCAACTCATTAACTCTCTCCTTTTTTTGTTCCAAATTGTTGGGGGCTATTGTATGCCTCAGATTCGAGAAGCCCAAATATGAAATCCAATATTGAGAAATATTAAAAACGTTCTCCCTCAAACTGGCTATTTGGTCCTGAAAAGGACCCTGAAAAAATATATTTTGCTAAAAGCGACCCTTAGACAAAGCCTATATCATTTTTATAGTATTAAAAATCTGTATAGACTATTAAATGTTACTATTATAAAATCTCTCATTCTAAAAATAAAATTCGTGAACTAGGTGTCTAACACTGGTGAGATAAATCTACTTTCACTAGAGTATACATATGGGCAAGAAAAGTGAAGAAGGAAAAAATGTTTCTTATAATATTATTTCTCATATTTAAAATGTAAACTGTAAAGAAAAGGGTTATTTTTTAATTTGAACCTTCATCTGACAGAGACCTCCAAAAAAGGAAAAATAAGAAAAATTTTGAAGGTATGATCCGATTGAAAATGAAAATAAAGAACATAAATGATATGGTCTACCTCAGAATAATTTATAATTTTGTGCCACCTCTTTGGTCCTTAATATTTACTGTATAGTACAATAGTTATCTCTTTTAAGTAATTGCTTTTCTCAAAAATATTGCATGTTCAATATAGAAAATTTGGGAAATTAGAAAAGTATATTTCAAAAGTAAAAATTGCCTGATTTCCTGCAAGCTGTGATAACTATTAATGCTTCAGTAATTTTCCTTCCAGTATTTTTTTCTATGCATATGTATTTTTAAACATTTGGAATCAATCTATACACACTGCTTCATTTGTTTATTTTTTTCAATTAATGTATGCTATACAAAGAGTGTTTTCTTGCATCATTAAATATTCCTCAAAACATTATTTTAATGCCTTCACAGTATTGTAGCAATGTACATATCATAGTATATTTAGACATTCACATACTGATGATATTGAGCATAGTTTTAATATTTCAGTTCTATAAATTGTACTGAATTTAACACCCCTGAACATGATATTTTAACACTTTTAACATGTACTGACAAATTGCCCCCAAGAAAGATTATGTCAATTTCAATTCTATCAATTATACTCCACGGAGCAATATATGATAACCATACTCTTGCCAACTCTGAATATAATGTCTTTAAATTTTTATTCTATAAGTAAAAATAAGACATCTTTAATGTCAAATTGCTGTCTGTGTTTCCCCTAAGGTAACAGATTAATAAGGAGAGAGTTGTGGAGACTTCAGCTTCTATTTTATATGCTCCTATATTGTTAGACTTTTTAATAAGTACATATAATGTTTGTAGTTCAAAGTTAATAATGGTATTCCATTGTTATTGTTAAGTTACTAAGATTGAAATATTTTTGTAACTACTGGCAATTTGTACAGCTTCTTTATGAATTATTTATTTGTGCCTTCTGCATAATTTTTATATTATGGTATTTGTCTTATTTATTGATTTGTGAGAGCTCTTTATATATTAAAGGCATTGCTTAAATGTCCCCTTATCCAAGATGTCTTTCCTGACCTTTCTAGAGAACCCTCATTCCTGACAGAACATGTAACCTTTACCTTTCTTTATTTTTCTCCATATCACCTAACATATTATATATTTACTTGTTTCTTGTTTGTCTGTGTATGTAACAAAGACAGGGACTTTGTTTTGTTCACTCTTATATCTCCAGCACCTTGAATACTGACTAGCACATAGTAAGCACTATATAAATATTTATAGAATTAATAAATACAGATTCTTTGCTATATAAATTTAAAATATTTCCCAGCTTAGAGTTTATTTTCTAATTTAGCTTATTATTTTTTAGACATACAGATGCTTCTAAATTCTAATAGTCAGAGCTGCTGGTCTTTTCCTTTGTGCTCATTTCCATTGCTTTTATGTATCTGAAGCCCTTTTCAATTGGTCTTATTATTTGCATTTTCACCTTAAAATTTTAACTCTTTATTTAATCTATGTGGAATTTACTTTGTCGTATGGTGGGAAATAAAAACCTATTTTTTCCAATAATATAATCACATAGCACCATTCAGTAAATAATCCTTACTTTCCCCATTGTTTTTTTTAAATGTATTTAACCTCTCATCTTGTCTCTCAATAATAACATAAGCTATGACGGTTAGTACCTTATACTTTATCCCTCAGAGCTGAGCATGGAGCTGGTCAGTAAAGGATGACCTACAAATAATTAGTAGATGGATGAATGGGTGAATGTTTTCAAGCCAAAATATATTTTTTAAATACATTTATATTTAAACAGAAAGTCCATTCACTAAAGTCTGAGGGCAAATCATCATATCCAGAGGGGCAGGATTCACCTAGAATAAATGAACACCCTATAAGATCAGGGCATAACAACCACTGTAGAAATTCCTAAGTAACAAAACTTAAAAAACACCTGACACCATACGAAACGAATTGTATAGCACTGGTCACTGCCTTCAAAGAGCCCCTGAAAAATATTCTTTAGGGGGCTCAAAAGTAAAACAGAGCTTCCCAAGGGCTCCCCAACTGATCTCCCCTGCCCCTGAAATAGCAGTTTACTCCCTGCAAAAAATAGATTGCTTTGTTACAGACAGTGCCCCAAATCCTGCTGAATGCCATCCGCCAGGCTCCAACATGCATTGAGTTTAATGGTTTAATAATTCTGGAATCAAATCTACTTTAAAAGAAAATCTACCTCGCTTTTGGCTCACAAGCAAAACCCCCACGTGCCCTACATCTATTGATTCTGGAGGGCTCAGTGAGCCTCCCATGGCCTGAAATTAAAAATAACGACAACAAAAATACATGTTTTTACCGAATTCTGGCTCTTTGGTGATTATCTTTAGCAAACAGCAAAATGAGCAAAGCCATGGTGAACTAACTGCCCCTCATGCCAACAAATGCCACAAAGAGAGTGACAATCAGTGAAATATATTGTTAAGCATGAACAGGAGCTAAAATATTTATCTCGAGTGAGGTATTAAAATGAGAAAACTTTCAAAGTGGAAGCTTCAAGCAATTGCATTAGAAGTTGCATAATTTGGTTAGACTGACCTTAGGATGGAATAAAAAGCTGCTTATTTCCATAATGCTGGCCTTCTACAGTATTAAAGGTTAGCTAATTTATCATGATATACGAAACAGTCCTCAAGAATACCTAACTTAAAAAGGAGATCTCGGTGACTTTCAGCTCTGTAAAATTTTAGGTAGCATGATAATCAACATAATTTATATTTAAGTGAATTTGTGTTCTTCTGAAAGGTCTAGTTTACCAGGCAAGGAGGGTATATCTGCCACACGTCCCTAGAACAAATACCGGACCAACTGAAGCAAGGTTAGTATACTCATTGCTACCTTTATGACAGAACCTACATTAGACAGGAAAACCTATTTGAATGGGGAGGCTACTGAGTTTTACCTACATTAAAGGTACAACCTACATTAGACACAGAATATGTTGCCCTCGTTTAAAAGCCAAAGGCTGGTACTTCTTGCGTCACCTGTCATAGATCAGTCCCTTACCCTCAATACCACCTACGGAGCAGCTATTGTAATCACATGAACTCAAACCTTAACACACTCAGCTATAGGAAGCCCTTCAAACCAATCCTATAAAATTCACAAAATTACAGTCGGCGCTGCAAAACAACTTGGAGATACCCTGACTCCATCTCCTCACGTAATTATTCCAGGGTTGATGCAGTTTGGCATCTGTTTGGATTTTTCAGAATTCTCGATGTCTTGGAGTGGTTTCCTTAGTGATAGTAGAATTCAATCAACTATAGCTCTTCTTTTACGAGGTTTTTAATTCTATGTCATCTGTTTTGCTAGTGACCTCGTCCCGGATCCCAGAACTACAGTTCTCGATTGTTACCTTTGGGAATACAGTGACTTGGGGTAGCTCACACATTAAAGATAATTGTCCTGATAGAGTTTGCTAGACTCAGAGGGTGAGGAGAGCAAGGTAATGCAATGTCACACATTCATGGATTCCCATAGCTCCAAATATGGCACCGTGCACAACCACAAACCTTGCAGGTGCAGGTTTTTCTCCACTTCCCATGATCTCTTCTTGAGGACACCAGATGATCAGAAGTGCAAAGACTGAGTCCCCTGATGCCATTCCAACAATGCCCAGTGCCATGGTATTCTGGCATACTAGTTTTATGAAGTTTAACTTTTTTTCCATTTCAGACATTTTCCTTATTGTATTTCTTACTGCAACAAGACACCTGCCTTTTTCCGTCTTGAAAAAAAATTACCCAGTAGAGGCAAAATTAAAAGAGTGACCTGGAGGTATAAGGACATATACCCCTAGCAAGCTCAGAAGCCATAAGGAAATTGATGTTTCTTATGTGCCATTTGAGATTGTTTCTAAAGGGCCATAACTATCATAAATTGTCTTGAAATTTTAAAAAATCAGGCAAAGTCCCATGGAAAAGTTTTTATTTAATGCTAATGCCATCATGTTCTCTCCCCTAAGCTCTTAGGAACAAACATTGCCATTAGCATACTCCATTACTTGAGAGTCTATACTTGAGCAAATGGAAATGCACTAGTTAAAGAAATGACCAGTATGGCAAGGTCAGAGTCAATGCCAGAGTCAGAGCACTTCGGAGTGCTGTGTGCCTGTGTCCTCACCATGGTCCACGGTGCCCCACAGCAAAGAGAAGTTAAACAGTCTTCCAACAAGCCATTCACCATTACCTACGCCAGATGTCTCTGCTTAGACCTGCATTTTCAGAATCCCACATCCCCTAAACATGTCAAGTTTCAATATGAATGCTAGATCATAGACATCTTTATTGTAAAAAAAAAAAGGGGGGCTTAAAGGTTAAACCGATCCCCCTGAAAGCAGATGGATCCTTCCTCATACATCTCACTTAGAAAAGATATGGTTTTATAGCTAAGTACCTGGATGCATCGGCAGTCCAAATAGGATTTCCTCAAGCCAAGTGAATTAAAGGGTTAGAGGAGAGTTTGAAACAGAATTATGTCCAAAAGGCACAACAAGAGAAACTGAGCCTCAGAAAACAATATCCAAGGAGTTGAAATTCCCTTTTTATCAAGCTGGGTTGCATACATAGCAATGATTATTTGGCTGCTTCCTACTCAGAACTCTGAATTAAAAATAGTCCTCAGGAGATCTGTCCCTGGGCTGTAACAAATTGGGGTGCCCTGGCTTCACATGTGGGGGAATAACACCCTGTTGTGACTAGACTTAGAAGCTTTTCCTCAGGAAGGTAACCAGCAAAGAATCAAAGGGTAGGGAGGGGGACTCTGAGAGCCTAAGCTCATAGACATGTGTATAATCAGGCCAGTCAGCACATAAAGGCTCCATCACCACAGAGGCAGAATAAGTGGGTGAGAGAAGCAGATCATTCTCTCTCTCTCTCTCTCTCTCTCTCACACACACACACACACACACACACACTCCCCTAAAGGGAGAGGAGTCTGGCCTTTGGATTGAATTTATCTTCCTGCCAGCTTACACAGAGAATACATTTTGTCAAGAAGAGCAAACTACACAATCTGAGAAGAGGTGCCCTTCATGCTCTGGAAATCAGATTTAGAAATGAAAATAATCCAGAAAGCAGAGACCACTGAGGCCAGTGCTGGTGGCAGTGAGGGAGAGCAGCTTGCCACGGAACAGCAGCCAGATGGGGCCCAGTGGGAGAAGCTGAAAACTGGTCGCCCTGGCACTCAGAGACTTAATGGAGCATCCAAAGCCTATGCACATCAAGGCTGTGCTGAAGTATCTGACATGAAGAAGGCCTGGTGCTCATCCATGAACACGGAGCTCAAGGAGAATGCAGACTTCACATCAAGCTTCTCGCCTGCTTCCATCACCAACAGTCTGCTCAAAACTCAAGAATAGCTACCCTAACACCTGTCTGTCCATCCATCTAACTCTCACTCTCATTTTTTTTCTTTCTGAAAAGTAATATTCTACCTCCCCAAAAGCTGAATTTAAAGGAAGTATAAGAGAGCCCTTTCATTTTCCAAAGCAATTCCCAGGCTCTACTGAATCTGAGAACCCTTTATTGACTTGGGGAGCATTCAGAAGCTGGAGGAGCCAAGTGAGAGCCGTGTCTTTCAGAGGTGAGCTCAGGAGGCTAAAACAAAAAGCACCGAACACATTCCAGCCACAGACTTACATAGAGTGGGGGGGGAGATGAAGAGGATGGGAAGGGAGTAGCTGTAATCTTTTTTTTTAAATCAGGAACAGATATGAAATGTGGCATTTGTTAAATCCAGGTGATGCGTACCTGTCTTCTCTGGACTCCGTGTATTTTAAATATTACATAATCACATTTTTTAAGTAAGTGAAATTCGACCAGGAAAGCCAAACAGTGAGAATTCAAGAGAATAATGAATCGGCCCACCTTTCAAAGGTTTTGGAAATCTTGCCCATGTGAGGAATCTCACTTTAAGCAAACAAGACCGGTGAAAAATCCAGACTTAACAAAGGACATTGGTCAGGAGTTGTTTATTCATATTACGTGGGGCTCTTTCGTATGAACAAATCCAACACAGGGTTTCTGTAAGTATGGAATGCCATCACTGCGGTTAATACAGGGTCTAATTTACAAAACACTCACTTGCCCAACGGCTTTTCAGGAACACAATGACGGCTCAAAAGTATATCCACAGGTCCTCTTGTGACACCCAATCAGATTTTCAGTTCTGGAACAGAAACCACTTCGAAGCTGCACCAGAGGAACTGCTATCAAGTAAAATGGAGTCTGGTTTGGCCCCAAATGCTGTGTGCCTAGTTGAGCCATCTGTCCATCCGTAACTCCATTTTCATGATTATAGAGTGTAAATACTGGTTCCTTCTCACATCTCTTCCAGGGATGCTGTGGAGCTGTGTGGTCCCAGCCAATATTTTTAAGCAAAATGCTGAATGATATAACCAATGAGATGTCTGCATGGGAGCCCCAGTTCCTGAAGCTGGCAGAGCTGTGCTCCAGGCAGCTGCAGTACTTTCCACACCGTCCCCTGGGGTGACACAGGGAGGCGCTCACAGCCTGGGTACACCCACTGGAAGGAGAGTGACCCTCAGCACGCAGCCCACACAAAAACCACTCGTAACTACACAACAGCCAAAAAGGAAATGTAACTTGAAGAGCATTTCCTTCTACAAACAACTGATCCTCTGGGACTTTCACTTCAAGCCGCTCAATTGTTCGAAGTAAATGAGGCTCACATTAAAGGCCAGCCAGTCACACATCAAGAAATTAAGCCTCCTCTCAGTAGGAGAAAATGGCCGCTCCTGAGCCAGCCTCCCGCCTCTCACACACAGGCCTCTTGTTCAAATGGCTTCATTTACCCACATCTGAGACACTAGATCCAGCCAAGCTTGGTCTCCCCTAAGCCCTGAAAGCTGAGATACACAAGCACAGGGGTCAATATCTGAAACTCCAAGCAGCTGCCTCAGATCCACTGCAGCGCCATAATTCAAAGACTCCAGCTTTGCCAGGAGGTGCCTTCATCCTTTTTTTAGCCCTCTAATTCCTAACAAGCAATCCCCCACACCCCTAGCTTCAGCCTCTGGGCACAGAATACCAAAACCACAGCCAAGACTAGGGCAAGGATAGGGAAGGTGAGGTCTGCAGCTCATCCCACCTTGTAAGTCTGATGGACAACCAAAGAAAAACCAGGTGGGGCCACCAGGACCCCAAAACAAGTGGTCCTCTGATAAGAAGAATTCCAAAGCCTTGGAGCCCTCTATAGAAAATGTCCTGCCTCCAATCCCCTAGGGAGAGAAATCTCAGGATCATTAGCAAGCACTCTGGCTGAGCTCAACTTTAGTGAAGGTGTATGGGGAGAGAGGTGATCTCTAAGGTAACCAGTTAATTGCCAATAAGGAATGATAATAATAAATTAGCAAATACTAATGTAAACTAACTCAGTTCTGCAGCAGTTGCATGGAGACGACAGAGGAACAGTTTATTCTGGAACACATCTTGCAACCAGATCCCCACTGGGAAACACACTGCCTCTGCTAGATGTCAATGGCCCAATAAGATACAATGTAGGCAATGGGTGGCCTTAGAATGTCTCCTAGTAGAAGGGGAGCCTTTGACTTTTTGAGAAAACTGTGCCTGAAAAGATGTGGGCTGCTCTGTTTTCCATTGCTTCCTTCCGTAGCCTGAGGGTTACTTTTGACTCTTAGGGATAAGACAGATAGTTCCAAGACACTGTCATAAAAAGAAAAGTAAAATAAAAAATGGTCACTGAACTGTTCTTTGGTTTGTTTTCATTGGAGGTGGTGTCATTTCCTTGCTATCCAAACCAGCCTCATCATAAATATCAATTTCCTAGTGATTTCTGAAACTGACATCTGATAGGTTTAGGCTGCTTTTCTACTTCCTTAACCCAGCGTTTCACTCAAATCCTTGCAAATCCCTAGCTTTAAAACTCTATTTTAGGGACCATGTTGAGCTGTTTCTTTCTTCCTATTTTTCTTCAAAGCCCGACCGATGTTTCAGTTTCATTATTTGCACTAAAATAACATGCATGGAGACTTCCTATAAGATAAGTGGAAGCATTCCATTTGGTCTGCCACCTACATCCTTAGTCTGCAAACTCTGCCACCACTCAGTGCCATAGCAGAGCACACACACCCTTATAATGTCTCATATTGAAGATGCTACAATTTGCTAGCGAAAGGTAGAAAAATAGAGAGAACTCAAGATTGAGTCTGAATCCAAAATCTAAATCCTTATGCACACATAAGTAGAATTCGGGAAGCTTTTGTCCACTATGACTCCCTCAGAGTGTCAGCTCAGAATCATTCAACATCAGAAAACTGAAATTTTAAAATGGCTCACCGAAGACTGGGTGTCTGGGCCATTTGACCTCTCCTGAAAGCAGGAAGAGGTCCCAACCACGTCTCCAACAGCGGTAGAAGAAATGAATTGCATCTTCCTCCAGGAATGATCACAGCTTGGGTGACAAAAAGGGTAAAGCAGAGATGCTGATGTACAAAGGAGTAACACTTTCCAGCATCCAGGGGTGCCCAGTAGGCATGCCTCCACTTCATAAGATTGGAAGGAAAAGTATTTGCCATAATAAGGAGACTCTAAAAATGTTGGAATATTTTTAGAAAAATCTTAGCAAACTGGCAAACCTATTATTATTCTCTCTTCCATTCTCCTTCCTTTTCAATCTCTTTTCCCCTCTTTTCACTCTCCTCCCACCACACATACAGTCACTTATGCATATACTAAATCTATGGACTAAATATACCAGGATGCCAAAGAAATGCAAATCTCACCCTTCAATTTAAAGTATTTAAGAGATATCTGACATCACTAGTTCTACAGAAGTCTTCTGTAAACAGCAAAGACATCTTCCACTTTCCTTCTCCAAATCTGTGTACAAAACCACAAAATCCACAGAGCCGATTTCCTGACCAACATCAGAAGACCTGTAAATAATGATACACTATTCTAGGCATGAGAGTTTCTGTGATACTGAAGGCTGAGTTCTAATTCTCTAGACTCCTTTCCCTTCATCTTACCTACTTAACTACATTGAACATCCATTCCCTTCGGTTTCTAGAGCCAACAATGTTCAGATGTGGCTAGGTTTGCACACTGATGCAAAAGTGACCCACCCTTTTGCAAGCAGCATCAAACCTTAGGAGCTCACCAGTAAGTCTACATACAAATGATAGCAAGGTTGCCAAGGAAGAATCAGAAGGGGAGCACAAAGAAGTCTACAAAGTAACATGTAGTTAGAAACTCTCTTGTATTGCTTGCAGGGAAATCACTGGGTGATCTTAGCTTCCCAACCAGACTGAACTCTCTGTGGGCAGCTGCTGCATCTCATATTTATTTGGGATCCCCATGGTACCTGCCACACAGCTGAGCACACTGGATTCTCTAATAATGCTTACTGACATCTAATGCCATGGTGATAAGGTATGATGGAGTACTACAAGGGAAGAAGTTCCCACTCCTTTATAAAGCCACTAGAAAGCCTTGTAACTGACTCGGCAAAGAAGGAAGGGAGTGTGTTTTTCACAAGGTAGCCCAGCAGAGAAACCTAATGTGCAGTGCTTTGGTCTCAGTCTGGAGAGTAATATCGTAACATATGCTCAGAAAAGAAAAGTTATCTTGAATTGAATTGACCTGTTTACTTGTCTGTCTCCTTGTAAATTCTCTAGGGTCAAGGATCAAGTGTTTTATTTTTGGATCTTGGGCAAGTAGTGCAGTGTCTAGCACATCCTAAAGTGTGCGGCAAATGCTATTGGGGTTAATTAATGAACAGATAAAAGCATGGTTTGATGAAATAACGTAAAGAAAAATGTAAGTGACATAAGATTTAATACAGAAGTCTCCACAGAATCTCATTTTTATCACATCACAGCACTTACCACTCCGTTATAACTTCTTAATAAAAGGTGGTTTCTTGGATGTATTAATTAATTAATAGGAAAATATAAAGAGAAGGTAGGAAATATATCAGGATATTATTATCCTAGGAATGGAGAATATCCTATTGAACACAGCAGTAGCATAAATCATTCCATACTGCAAATCACCTATTTGTTTGCTTGTCTCCCTGGTTAGAATATACATTCCTTGAGACGACAGAACATCTTTTTTATTTCTGTAACGCTAGAGCCTAGGGCAGAAAAAAAAGTAGACCTTCAATAAATATTAGCTGAATGTATGAAGCAACCATTCTTGCTCTTCTGTAGAATTCACAGTACCTAAGTATTCTATCTAGTTCTCATTCAGGGGCTTCTGATATGTAAAGAAAAGGAGAAGTGTCATCTTCCCCATGCATGACTTTGTGACAGATGCAGGTTAAAATGGCCTGAATTGTGCTCAGTCGTGGGAGGGTCTCTCCTCTTTCTGAATGGGTTTCTCAGCTGAACTCTAAAGGACTGCATATTAGAAATACACACTTAGCCTCACTGTGTCTAGTACACACTGCCTTGGCCCTTGACTAGCCCTAGACACTACATCTCCGATTTTTTAAATAAGGAGAGCATGTGGCTCTGTGAGGTGGGGAGAAGATCAGAATTCAGACTTTCAATGGTTTTTCTGAATAATTGAAGCAATATTTTATTTCATTCTGCCTATAGGAGAATCAAAAAGAACACCACGATCTTCGGTAAACCATGCAGACACACACAGTTATGTCTCCTGCCCCCTCTACGTATTTCATAAGCACCGGGGCCCACATTTCTCTATGCCTTGAATTGATTATAGAAACAATCACCAAGCCCTCAGATGATTATTCTTCTGTCTCTCTCCACAAATAAGAGCAGTCAGCACCTGAACCAACAACATTGCCATCTTTACGTCTACTGTTTAACATCCAATACAATATGACTACTCCAAGCATATTACTTTGTAGGTGTTACCTATACAAAACCAACTTAAATTCCTCTTTAGTTACAGTGTCTATGGGGTCACACTCAGGTGTGCAAGCCATTATAAATGATTCTCCAATTATTGTCTAGTGAGGAGATCATGATTCAGGGAACACATATGTATCGTACCCTTTACATTACACACTGCCATATTATTCCTTGGACTAACCTTGCACGGTAGATGAGCCCGTTTTGTAGATGAGGAAACAGAGACTCAGAGGGATTCCATACCAAGAGGTGTCCCCCAGATTAAAAATCATGGTCTACCTGATTCCACCACATAGCACTACCTCTTCCTCTCTGTAGCTGAACTCTTAGTAGTCCACAAGTAGTCCTCCAAAAAGTCTATGATCTAGTTCCTAGTAGTATATACTGATATCCATAATTATAATGGTGCCTCTGTGGCATGATATTGGATTTTCAATAAATCCTTATTTATAGATTTATAGATTGAAAATATTGGTGTTTTTGATGCTAGCAGGAGATCGTCGGTTTCTCATTAAAAGCACTGCTGTTTGGTCCAATTACTTCTGGTAACAATGATTTTTCAGGAAACTAGGGAAAACAATTGATTCAAGTAATCCTAAAACCCTTTGCCCTCTGAAATTGATACAGATACTATGAGACCATTTTATATGCATCATAGCCTAGGTATGTCAGGCTAAATTATTTCCAAGGCAGGAAGGTGTCACCAAAACAGCACTTGCCAGAGAGTTATAGAGCGATAACTCTCTATGAGATATCTAGCCTGTGATCTAGTCTCTCCTCTCCCTCTTTCTCTGCCTCTCCATCTCCCTCTTCTTTTCCCTCTCTACTCCACTCCTCTCTCTGTGTGTCTCTCCATGTCCTGCTCTGTGAGTCTGAACAACTCCCTTACCATCTCTGGACTCTGTTTCATCTACTGAAGGGTAATCTATCAAGGTAACTATTGCAAGGCTCAAAGGAGACAATGGTTGGGCATGTGCTTCAAAGCCTATGGCAGCGCCTTTCAAAAATACAGTATTCCTTTGACTAGTGGCCTGGAAGAAGGCATATGCCTCCCAGCGCATCAAATTTCCAACCAAAGAGGGACTTAAGCAATCCATGGAAAAATGAAACCAACTCAAGAACAGTTACTTATAGCCTTCTACCTACCCACCCACCCACCATCATCTATGTTATCACCCTAGTACCCTGAAATAGTCCAAGAGCCAGCAAACGTTGGACCACATAGCATTGAAAAAAAAAAATGCTTCCATTTGAAAACCTTCATACCTGGTAAAGGGAAACAGAGCTAACTCAGATCCTAGTTAATTTCTGAAATGTTCATTATTAGTGACAGTTTCCACCTCCTTGTTTGTCAAACGTCACCATAAGAACTACCAAGAAATGGTAGAGTGTTTTTTTAATTTTTTGCTTGCTCCCTTCAACCAAGCCACCCATATTCTTGGGAAAGCACACATATGGCCAAAGAAAAAGCAAAAGGTGGCTTCGGGAAGCTGAATACCACTCGTACTGGGAAATCGGCCCCTGGGCATTCTAGGGTTCACCCATCTTTCACACTGTTTGCCCACTCTCTCTCAGCCACTTTATCCCAGATGCTGGTACCACTGGCTGGCAAGCATATCACATTTGCAACAGGTGGGGCAAACTCACATTATGCCAGGACGCCATGCAGAGACTTCCAAGGCACAGACCCCTTGAGCTCCCACTCCCAACATCCACCCCTACAAAGGCCCAATCTGTTGGGCTACCCTTTGCAAACCCTGACTACAGAAATGGGCCTGGGCAGAGAAATTCTCCCCACCCCTGCAGGGGAATTCTGCAGCCTAGAGGCCTAAGGGGATGGGGGGGGGGGGGCAGCTTGGGAAAGAGATCTGGGAAGACCTCATAGAACCCCTTAGCTGCACTCACCTCAGGCAGAGGCACACCGTTGATGATCAAGTCTGGCTGCTGGGGGCCCTGGCTGTTGAAAGAGTGGTGGTAGATGTGGTTGGCGCCAGTGGTGCGGGTATTCTGGTTCTCCACATTCAGGAACGTGCTCTCTGAGCGGCGGCAGCCCAGGGGCAGTGTCTGCTGGTGGTAGTCAAAATAGTTGAGGGAGGAGGTCAGGGAGGAGCAACTGACAACGTTCATCTTGTCTGTCTCCTCCACATCCCGGGGCACCAGACGGATGTCATTCTTACTGATTTTTTTCTTCTTGCTTGATTTCTTTTGATGCCCATAGGAGTACTCGGCGATTCTACATGACCGGAAAAAAAAAAAAAAAAAAAAGGCAACATGTATTGCTAATCCTCTTCCAAACCATGCATTGGTTAATAAATATTAAGCACCCCAGAGGGTTGCACCCCTTCTCTGCTCCAGCTTCTTATTCTGGTGCATTACATCATCGGGTTTCTCCCTGTGCTTTGTACATGTGAAAACAAGTTAAGGGCCACACAGTTTTCATATTAAACATACAAACCTCCCATTCCTCCACCCCCCCACACACAAAAATGTCTCTATACTCTGGATATACAATTTCTCATTGTCAGTGGCTATTTAGCAAGGGTGGGGAGGACAGGGAAAGTTGAGCCTATGGGAGAGAAAGCATGAAAATGCTCTAATCTAGAGCTCCCCTGGAACCCAAAGGAACCTCTGGGTGAAGTAAGAAGCAGGCATTAATTTAACAGAAGAGGAGACAGAAGGAATTAAAAAATGATCTCCTTTCCAGTTCCTCCAGGTATTTGCCATGTGGCGAACACTCCCAGTCAGGTTCCTCTTTGACCTGAGCAGTTTTGCACTGGGGTAGAAGACCAAACCCCATCCTTTGACATACCCTCTGCTTCTCTCCTCCACACCCTCCTTCCCCCTGCCCTACCCCTGCTCCCTTTTACTCCCCACCCTCCCCCCTCTTCTCCGAGAGAAACAGGATAGCCGAACTAATTTGAATGAGGGGAAGTGCTTTTTACCTCTTTCCCCTTAGGCTCACTTTCTCCTCTGCCTTTTTGTCTTGCTCCTTGCTAATGGGAGAAACCGAGATGCAATGCGGACACTTGCTGTTTTGTCCTTTTATAAAACAGCCCAGGAGACAAGTGATGGTTAAACAATTACTGCAAAGGAATTTAAAGGTTAGTGCATTCAGCATCCTTCTCCGTTCAGGTGTACCTACAAGCAGCTGTGCTGCAACTGGAACCTAAAGAGCTCAATTTAATTAACACTGACACAGACCCAGCAACGTGCACCAAAGATACCAAGCATTAAGAGACTTGTCAAAAGAATACATTGAAATGTAGCCAGATTCTCAAAGTCATTTATTCCTTTGCACATGATTCACCTTATTGTTAGAAAATTCAATTTCTGGGCAATAATCAGCAAAACAATAGGGTTAATAAATAATACAGGTTGATCTTTACAAGGGAAAGACTGTGACTGTCCTCCTGCTCAACAAAGCTAATTGTCTGAATACAAAAAGGGAGCCGAATTCAGCAGCAATTGCAGATCACCTCTCAAGTCTCATAAATGAATGCATTTGAGGAAGAGGCTCAGGAGGGGCTGAGAAAAGAAAATCTCTTGTCTAATACATGGGAAGACAGGCTTTTGAACTTTAGGTTTCTAAAAGGTCTGAGCATACAAGGAGATTGCATATTTCCAGAGGCAAATTCTTACTCTGTCCCAGGGATGTTCCTAGGGCTGAGCAGTTGCATTCCCCTCGCCCTTTCGCTGTGTTCAGGCAGACTTGCAGTGATGGCAAGCTGATGCTACTAGAGTTTGAGAGCAGATAAAATCCCAAAGACCCTAGGACTAGGGTTTATTTTCTTCTCTAATCTGTTTATAGAATCAATGGGAAGTTTTAATGATTTTGTTTACCCATGATGGGTAAGTTTGGCAATGCCCCGTCCAATTACTTGGCTGAGGCATTCACTGAGCAGCCCTTTCTGTATTGACCAATTATTTAATTAAACTGTACTTCATTAATCCCAAACCATCATAGGGAACAGAGCTCTTTACAAAATACACATGTGGGTGAAGTTGGAGAGCACTGAGATTATCTTTTTTCTTTCTTTCTTTCTTTCTTTCTTTCTTTCTTTCTTTCTTTCATTTCAAATGCTCTCTTCCCTATTTAATGATCTCCCTGGCAAGCTCTCAGAAAGAGCTCTCACTTCTAGTCATACATCACCAAGAAGTGGCAAAGCCTTCACTATCTTTATTTCAAGATGATTTCTTTTTCATCAAGAAAAGGGTCTTATACATTTACTTTACACTAAGGAAATGGCTTAAAAAAGAGTCCACTCTATCATTATCTCTATATAAATAAAATTTACAGACCCTGCATTTTTTCTCCTATAAAAATCACCACTGCAGTCACAGGTTTCAAAGGTAAGAGCAATATTAATTTCCATTTCTCCTATCTGAAATGACTCAGAGCTGAAGGAAAGAAAAGTCACGGCCATTTCACTAGTAACAGGATTAAAGCATTTATGAGGCATTGCAGCTGCTCTTTTATGGCACCTGATTGATATTCATGTGTGGTTAGCATTTGTCTACTAACTTGTGTAACGCAGAGAATAGTAAAAGGGAAACAATAATTGCATGGCTGTTACATATTCAGGGGGCTCTGATTCACAAAAGTGTGCATTTTTGGATGGTGTCACATAGAAATTGGACCTACAGGAACATATTTTGACTGATTAACATGCAAGCACAGATGGCACAAAAGACACACTAGATGTGTAGGTGTGTTGAAAGCACACACACACCTTGGTTGGAAACAGCAGCATCATTCAATTTCAGCAAACTAAAGAAACAACTTCTTTTTTTTTTCAACCATTTCGATGAGACACTGCTGGAAAAAATTACATGTATTTATCCTAAATTGGACTCCAGAAATACTTAGACTTATTTGTTCTGGCCAATTGTAAGGAAGGGCTTTAACAAGACCCTCTAATGTGTTTATCAGGAAATCTTTTTTTTTTAAATACTACTTGTCATTTCCAGTTTCTGCATTTCTATTCTCATCCCACCACCCCTCCCCCCACACACACACTCACACCCTGCATATACTCCAAGAGAAACTGTAACACAATAGCCCATAGTGACATCCACTGGTAGGGACCAGATCTTAATGCCACAGCTGAATCCCACATTACAGAAAAACACCATCAGCTCCAGAAGATTGCTATTTTTACTGCAACATCTGGAGGCAAAGTCCTATCCCTCATTGGGATGTTCGGTTTCTACCCCAGCAACCAACCAGATATGTGAAATTATAAGTGACTGGTAGAATTTCACCTTATACAGCCAGATGTTTAGATAATGGATACAAAACAAGCGAAGAACACACTTTTAAAAAAACACCAGTCACCTGCTTTCCCACACATTTCTGTTTTCTCTTCCCTCAACTCTCCGTTCCCTACCTTAGACACCCACTCACAGGCTCTCTTCAGTTTACCTATAAGACTGGGAGAGTACCAGCACTTCCTCTCCCTTTCAGTATCTGTCCTCAAAACACTATGCCCCTGAAATCAAGTTGCAGGACTTAGTGTTGGTGGTTCTGCTGAAAACTGACACACTCTCTCTCTCATTTTTTTCCTGCCATAACTTCATGGAGACAGCTGCGCAAATTTTAAAATGATAATTGCTTTACTGCTCATGATCATTATGTGACAGAAGCCACCACTCGAACAGTAAATGATTGTCTTCCAGCAAATTGGCAGATCAAAAGAATTGATCAACTTGGACTGCCACAAACTTTCCCCCCTCCAAAAAGAAGCGCAGTTTGAACGCAGCATGCATTTAAGTAGGAAACAAAGCACTGGGATTTTCACACAGAGACACAGATACACCTTATTCATCCAAGACAAAGGAAAGAAAAAAAGTTGGCTCTACCTGCAGTTGTAGGTCCGGATCTCTTTGTTGTCTCGCTTGCACTTGATTGCCACGAAGATCATAGTGACAAAGAGGATGCCGGCAATGGAGCCCAGGGCAATAATGAAAATCAGGGACAAGTTCACCGAGCCCATTGACTCTTGGGCATCAAGAGCAGGGGACAGGTAGATTAGGACTAGTGCAGAGGCGGAGAGAGACGTCTTGCCATGGTCGTGGGCCACCACAATAAGCTCATAAGAAGCCTTTGAGCTCTCGCCAAAGGTGCGAGTGGTTCTGACTTCGCCATTGACCTGATCTATTTCAAAGAAGCCACGGTCGCCCTCCGTCATGTCATAGGTGACCCGGCCATTCTCACCCTCATCGTAGTCGTCTGCTTTGACGACGGTCACCAGATAGCCTATGCCAGAGTTGCGGGGGATGTAGACCTCGGCAGTGCCGTTTATCAAGGGTGGGGCCGTGATGACCGGGGTATTATCATTGACGTCGAGGATGATGACCCGAACCGTGGCGTTGCTCTGCAGCGAAGGCAGGCCGCCGTCCTTGGCCAGGACCTTGAATTCGAATGCCTTGGTCTGCTCGTGATTGAAGGATCGAAGCGCATAGATGTCGCCCGAGTTGGGGTTGATGGAGACATAGGTGAAGACAGGCATGTCCCGCACCTGCGACGGCACAATCTGGTAGGAGACACTGCCATTGAGACCCAAGTCGGGGTCTCGGGCCGACACGGAAAGCAGGTAGGCGCCAGGTGTGTTGTTCTCCTGCACAATGACCTGGTAGTAAGGCTTGGAAAAGTGCGGGTGGTTGTCATTCTCGTCGGTTATGCGAACTGTAAAGGATTTGGCACTCTGCAGCATGGGCACGCCGCCGTCGCGCGCCTGGATCGTGAGATTGTACTGGTCATGCTGCTCGCGGTCCAGCCGTCCATCCACTAGGATGGTGGAGAAGCTCTCATACTCCTGCAGCCGAAAGGGCACGTTGCCCAGCAAACGGCACTGCACGCGCCCATTGAGGCCCGAGTCTCGATCAGACACCCGCACCAGTGCTATCACGTAGCCCGGGGGGGCGCTCTCGCTTACCTCCACCAGCTCGCTGTTAACTGACAGCAGGTTGATGACCGGCGGGTTGTCATTCGTGTCGAGAACGCTGACGGTCACCTTGCAGTGTGCCGGGATGGAGTTGGGCCCCAGGTCCTTGGCCTGCACGTCCAGTTCGTACACGTGGCCCTCTTCATAGTCTAGGGCACCGGTGACTGTGACCAGGCCACTGTGTGGGTCGATCTGGAAGAGCTCACGTGTGCGGTCGTTGACATAGCCATAGAAGGAGTAGACCACCTGGCCATTGGTGCCCTCATCTGGGTCGCTGGCATTGAGGCGGATGACGGGTGTATTGGGAGGTGAGTTTTCTGGCACGCTCACTGCATAGGTGGACTCGCCAAACACCGGGTTGTTGTCATTGGAATCGGTCACCTTGATGCTGAGGCCAACAGTGCCCAGATGCGGTGGGTCGCCGCCGTCGAGTGCGGTGATGCGAAAGCTGTAATGCGACTGTGTCTCTCGATCCAGACTTTTCTCCACTACAAGTTCCGCAAACCGTGAGCCATCGCCGCGCGTCTTGATCTCCAGGCCAAACAGCTCATTAGGCGTGAGCTCGTATGTCTGCACGCCGAAGCTGCCCGAGTCCGGGTCATAGGCGCTGTCCAACGGGATGCGCGTTCCGGGACTAGCTGCCTCCGAGATCTCCAGCTCGATCTGTGCCGCTGGGAAGCTGGGCGCGTTGTCGTTCAGGTCCTTGATCTCTACTTTAATCACACATATCTCCATTGAGCTGGACATGACCTCGAGCGAGATGATGCACTTGGGGCTCTGGCGGCACAGCAGGTCGCGGTCGATCTTCTGCTTGGTGACAAGCAGGCCAGAACTGGGGTTAATGTCTACCAGGTGCGGAGCTGAGTTGGACACCACACGGAAGGCAGAGGCCTGCCGTGGATCCAGAGCAAAGCCTGCCTCGCGCGCATCCTTGGCCACGTTGGCGATCACCGTCCCGGCGCGCTGCTCCTCTTCTACCGAGTATTTTAGGTTAATGAGGGCAGCTGCCTGCGTCCACAGTACCGCCAACAGCAGCAGCACCGGCAGCAGGAGCGACTCCATGGCTGCGCGGGGCTCTGCCTGGCCTCGCCTCTCCACACCCCTCCGAGGCCGACGCCTCCGGCGCTCCAGCTTCCCGCTGACTCGGGCCGCCTGTTGCGCTTGCCCCGGGGCCCCGGAGGCCGCGGGAGGAGTCCCGCCCAGGGCGGCCCGGCGGCGCGGGGGAGACACCCGCGCCGGCTCCAATGCTGAGGTTGCAGCAGACTCGGAGGGGGTTGGCGGGGGGCCCGGGGGCTCCGGGGGTCCAAGGGAGCGCCGGGCGGCCCCGAGCCCCCTCCCTCCAGCCCGGCTACTCAGTTTTCCCCCTTCAAAGTTAGCCAGGCGAGACTGGCCGCAGCGGCGCAGGGCTGCGGGTTGGACGCCGTCTGGGCTGCCTGGTCGACCGAGGGCTGCGTCTGGACCGCACTTGGGGCGAAGACCCGGAGGGCGGTGGGGGTGCAGCCTCTCAGGTACTGCCTGGCCCGCCGCGGCGCGCCGGTACTGGGGCTGACGAACGCGTAGTCTGTGCACCTGGCATGCGCAGGGACCTCCCCCCAGCTCTCCTGGCTCACTGCGGAGAGAGAACCCGCCTGGAACGCGCCCTCCGAGGTCCGGGGGGGCCACGCTGGCCTTTTCAAGGTCTGTTGGGAAGAAAGGATGATCAAAGGTGGGACTTTGAGTTGCTGTCAAACGCCACAGGCGCCCGGGTATCCAGCTGAGCCGGATGGCGGTCCGGTGGCGGGCAGAGGAAGGGGGAGGGGAGAGAGGGAGGCTGCTGAGCTAGAGCGCGATCCCTCGCGCCAAGGTTGGCTTCAGAAGCCTGGGGGGGGCACGTCTGTCCTGGACTGGAGGTGGGCGCGGAGTCCTCTCCACAGAGCAGCTAGACTGCGGGCGTTTGCGTCTTGGAAATCAAAGTTACCAACGCAGCCCAAGCTTCCACGTCAAGTTTGTGAAAACGGGGCGATGACGATTTATCAAAGTCCAATTCTTTCCAATGGCCCGGGGTGGGGGGCGGGGAATGGGTAAGAGGGGAGGGAAAGCGACAACAGTACCGGCCAGGAGAGGCGGGGCCGCTGCCGCGGGTACCCGGAGCTTCACCTACTCCCTTGGTCTAGGCTGGGGTGTCGCTCTGAGGGCCGCCGCTGCTGCTGCTGCCGCCGCCGCCGCCGCCGCCGCCGCCGCCGCCGCCGCCGCCGTGGGAAGAAATCCTCCTAGCTCAGTCGAATGTCGCTAAGGTCCGCCTCAGCAGCTGCCACGGTCGACGGTTATTTCGCCGCCAAAGTTTACTTGCGGGAGCGTCTTGATTCCATCCTCCCAGAAAGGCGCTGGCCGCGCAGCGTTTGGGCTCCCTCCCTCCCGGACGCTCTTGCACTCGAGAGGTCTGTCTTGCTCGCTTTCTATCTGGCTGTGTGTGAATGTGTGAGAGAGGAAGAGTGAGTGTGTGGTGCGGGGAGTGTGAGTGTGGAGTGTGAGCGTGCAGGGGTGGGAGGAATCTCCGATGAATGCACTCAGCCGGAATGCCGCCCAGCGCAACGCGCCAAGGGCCTGCACCAGGCTAGGGACGCGAGTGCCAGTGCCCTCTGGGCAAGTCCGGCATGGTGTGCTGGAGCTGTGCTGCCTTCCGCGTCCGCTGGTCGGTCTCCCCTTGCGCCCGCCACCGCCGCTACTGCTGCTGCTGCTCCTCCCGTTGCCGCAAACTACTGGCGGTGGAGTCTGTAGAGAGCCAGAGAGAGCAGGAGCAGCCGAGCCGGGCTACGCCACGCGCTGGCCAATCAGCGCGCCGCCCAGCGGGCTCCGGGCTTGGGGCGGGGCCAAGGCGCGGGGGCGGGGTGGGGCGGGGCCAGCCGGAAACTTACACACTGGCGGGACCCAGTGGTACCCCGGCCGGCGGAGCAAGGGCGGGAGTCTGAGGAGGCCTGGTGGGCAGGGCAGGCGGGGGCAAGAGGACTGGGTGGAGTGGAGAGGGAGTGTACTGGCGATGAGGCTGAGCATCCCTGGGAACTGCGCGCCTCTCATGTTTGTAGATTGCAGAAAAGATAAGGATGTGATTCTCTCGGCGTGTTCATCACCCTCATATATGCTCATATCTTGAATATAATACTCATATTCATATTCTTTCTCTTCGCCCCCCTCCCCCTCCCTCTTTGTCTCTTCACCCTGGGTTTTGTCTGTCTGCTTCTCTACCTTCCTCTCCTCTCCTTCTCGGGTACTGGAAGGAAAAAAGAAAGGAGAAAGCGCCTCCGAGGTGGTCATTCGTCCGGCTCTTGGCCGGTGAGTCTTCACCTCAGCTGAGAACCGCGGCAGCCATCCTCCCGAACCGTCACCTCCATCCCTCCTTCCCCGGCGAACGCAGCACTTATGCTCCCAGAGCAGCGCCCTTGGCCGGGTTCAGTTCGCTCTTGTCTGTTGCTTGTTAATCAAATGGGGTCTGTGTCGCAAGGCCTGAGCCGAAGAGAGCTGGACAAATTTCGTCGCCCCTCACCCCACCCTGTTGGAGAATTTAGCTCCCTATAAATAAACTGTTCGCTGGAGAAGAGCGGGTGGAGCCGACGCCACGGTGCCGCGCCTTGCGGGGAGAGCCCCCAGCCCTGCAGGAGCTTCGAGGAAGGGGCGCAGTCCGCGTAGGTGGCCGGCAGCTGGAGCCAGCGCGGTTGTGTGGGGCACCCTAGGCTTCCCGCGGGGTCTCAGTCTCAGGGGACTGCCAGCTCCTCTCAGGCGGCGGTGGCGACAGCTGCGGCCTGTGCCGGTGCTGGGAAGCGGGAGGCTGGCGTGTCTGGGGCTGACATCAAATTCAGCTTGCCTTCCGGACTAAGGCGCCCTGAGCACAGAGGGGGAGTCCTCCCTGCTCTGTTCTGTGGCTCTTAATTATGGTCACCAGCAGGAAGAATCAAAAACACCCCGCTGAACAAGTTGGATTGTTTTTGTTTTTGTTTTTGTTTTTGTTTTTCATCATAGACTGGGGGGTGGCGGGACCGGCTCCTGAATTCACAATACTTGGAAGAGTAAACCTACCTTCCGAGTGAGTCGCCTCGGATATTTGGAAGTCTTGGGTGAGCAAACTCATAATTAGCCCCAGCGACATTGGCCCAAGCTTGTGGGCCTAAAATGAGAATCAGTTTTGCCTTTTAAAAACATTAAACAGGGAGAGGAGAAATGGCATTTAGAAACATAATAGATTTTCTCCAAAAATGCCATCTTCTTTCAGAAAGCAACCCAGCTTCTTAAAATATATATATATACACATATATATATATGTATATATATATATGTATATATATATATATTTCTCCTTCCAAAAGGAGCTAGTTTAGCAGCCTTTACCTTGGTGGGGGAAGGAGAAGACAGCTTCCTCCTAAAAAAGAATTATTTCTGGAGTGACGTTACAACTCCCCAAACGTGCATCTGAAACCAAGGGGAGGGCGCGGGGAACCTGATCCGCTTTCGGTGTGGGGATCCTTTCACTCTTTAGCATTTGGATGCAATTCAGCCCAAAACAACAAAGGAGAAAATCGAGGCGTCTTCAATGAGTATCATTTAATTTTGGTCATTTAGATGTGGACAGCAGACTTATGGCTCAAGGGAACCCAGTGGCCCTCCCGGTTTTCTGTAGACCTGGTTATAAAAATGGGCAAGTAGTAGAGGAGAATGACAACATGGCAGGCAGCGTGGGCGCATCTCAGAGCTCCGCAAAGAGAAGGGTTTCATTTGATTTATCACAGTTATTTACCTTTGATGTCAGCGAGTGGAGTGGGAATGAAGTGCATCTTAGTCTAATTAAAAAGGCCTAAAAAGGCATTTGAAATGGGTTTGGTATCTGATCACGGGATGTGAGTTCCGCGTTTGGCAGCTTTCTAAAATATTGCTTGGACTATTTAAACAGAACAATTAGCAGCATGCTAAAATGTTTGCATGCTATGCTTAGAAGCTTTTAGCTGTAAACTTTAAGGCGATCTGTTCCCCTTTAAGTTAAAAAAGGATGATGCTGCTTCCTTGTGGCTAAGGCTGTCAGGAATCCGCTGATCAATAAAAGTAAACTGGCGCCTCCACGGCTTGATTGAGCGGGAGCAAAGAGTCTGAGAAGTAGTCTCGGCCATTAACAATCCCCCAGGTAATGAGAAATGGAAGAATTACTCAGGTAAAATGATTAACATTGCCGTGGCATCTGTAAAGATGCACACAACAAGATAAGAAGGCTGCGGACCTCTTACCTTGGGGAGTGCTAATAGAATGTCTATATTCTGCTGTCTTTTAAAGATAAATAGGAGAATTCAATTCACGTACAATGTCATTACCTTTGTAATTGCAATCACATTGTAAAGACATGTTCTGCATTTGCAAAGACAAACGCGCTCTTCTCTAAGGAGATGACATCGGGTTCCCTGCTTCCAGCTCACTGTTCATATTTGAGGCACCCCTCCTTTCCAAGCAGAGCACCCCAAGTACTTCTAGCTATACTAAATCACTTTTATGGAAGCCAAGCTCTGAGGGAGGCAGAAGAGTGTGCCTTTGCTTTCTTTCTTTCACATCACCCCCAAGCTCAAAGTGATAGTTACACCTCCCCTCCAAAAATTAGCTCTTCCATCCTCCCAGTCTATTGCTACAGATAATCCTAACACCATTTGCTCCCAGATGTGGTTTTTTTTTTTTCTCCCTATTTGGCACACTCAATCATTATACTCCAACAAGGCTATTGACTAAATGAGTGGTGGAAAACACCTTCATGATCAGGAATTTATTAACTTAATAAAACCATTCGGGGGGGTGGTAGCTGTTCTGGGTGAGTATAATAAAAACAAAAAAAAGTTCTCTCAGTCTTAGCTTTACTTCAATCCCTAAGGGAGCCCCGCCTCCTCGGCCTCTTTAGAGACACAAGAGGGACATCTAGTGACAGTCCTCAGTATTTTTGATCCAACTTTTGCAGAGAAGCACTGGGCCCTGGATACAAACTACAGGGCTGTGCAGCCCGGGCCAGCTCTCTGGGCTAAGGCAGCTCTTTGGGTCACTGAGGCCAGAGTCAAAATTAGTAAGATTTTTTTTTTTTATCGTTAAAATTTCAGCCACACCACTGAAACAGTGCTGAATGGCAATGGAAGAAGACCAAAATGGGGATATCCTTATATTTAAATTGAGCCAGTATATGAGGATAATTCTTGTTGTTCTGATATTAGTAAGGATAGGGTAAAAGGTTTTGTTCAAAAAGGTAAAAATTTTTTTAAAAAAGGTAAAAATTTATGGGAAGTACTAAAGTACCAAGATATGAAGACAGTAGCACTGACAAGTTTAAGGGAGATTTTCTTCAATGGGTTTTTAAAATGTTTGCTTCAAGCTCCAAAGAGATTATTAGCCTTCAAATAACTCTGTTTTCTCTGTCTCTTCCAACTCCCTCATCCCATCCCTCTGCTTTTGCTGCAAAAATGTGGATTATCTTCTATCTTGGCTTTTGTTGCATTTCATTGGCATCCCATTCTACCCAACCAATTTGACCAGCTGCCTGATAAAGTTCTCTTAGGAAGAAAAGCTTTATTAAAAAAATAATAACCAAAGTCAAGCTTTTTCCAGCCTGCATTTCTGGTCTCCTTACTTAGGTTACAATGCCTAGAGTAGAGAAAATCAAAAATGAAAATGGACGAAACAGCACAAAACTGGAAAGTGTCATTATTAAAGTCATCATCTTATTTAATCTTTACAATATCCCTGGGAGGTAAAGAGACTTTGCAGATGTGGAAACAGAGTTGCAGAGCAGATCAATTATTTGCCAAGATGACCTCACTACACAAAACTTAACCACTTCCCTTGTGAAATCAACAAATGCTGGCTCTGTGCCCCGCATTGTGTTGGGGACTGACAATTTTTTTTAAAAAAATGGTCCTTGCCCTTGTAAAGTTTTAAATCCAGTTGATTAATTTAATAGCAGCATATAATTCTATATACTATGGACTTTTCTAGAAGAGGAACTAGAATGAGGTATATCATGTTGATGGCTTCTTAAAATTTTGTTCCCTTCTGCCCAAAGTGATCGCCCAATTTCTAGTTAGTCCCCTACTACACACACACACACACACACACACACACACACACACACACTGTCCCAAGCATCACAAAGAAAGGCATTAAAAGCAGCAGTCAGGGATGTAGACATGCTAGGCAGGAGGGGGTGCAATTTCCACCATCCTGGATGCTGTTTCTGACCCTTGGAAATACCAGGAAAACTAGGTTAGGGGGCCAAGAAAAGTCTTTGAGGTCTCTTGCATTTTTTCCTCCCTCTTCCTCCCAAGCCCCACCCCCATTCCCACCCTGCAACAGAGGTTAACAGTGACACCCTGGGAGCTGTGGCAGAAAAATAAGGAGAAAGTACTCCTTAAGTGCTAAAATTGTTCGCCACTAGGGCCTTGTTGCCTGCCTTTTCCAAAAAACACAAGAGACATGAGGAACAGTGGTGAAAAAGGGACAGAAAGCTATTAATCACTCCCAGTCTTCCCATTTTGACAAGGCCAGCATCCCTGAACAATTATACCCAAGCCCCCTCCATACTTATCTCCTCTCTTTAGAAAAGGCACTTCCCACAGGGCCAAACCCCTGCTGCTGCAAAACTCATAACTGTCCCTAAATAAACACACATCATGGGGACCATTTAATTAGCAAAGGCTAAATCAGCAGATACATTTCAATAAATGACACCACTCTCTAACACCTTCTGTACTACCCTGCAGTGACTACTTGTGATGTTTTGACAGCACCATTTGGGCTAGCAGCATTATTGCCTCAACCTTTTCATGTGAATTCTCTCCAAGTGGATCCCAAACACTATCTTCCTAGGTGCAAACTCATACCAACTGTTATTGTTCCCCACCACCACCTTTGAAAACAGAAAGCTCTCCCTTCAAAGCACTCTGATCAGATCGTGCCCAGCCTTCCCACTGCTGCCTCTCTCATCCCAAAGAGTTGGGTAAGAGTGACATTCCACACATACCCCTAGAGTAAAATGTCTTCTTGACAACTTGGAAAAAAAAACCTATCACCGAATAAGGGACCACAAAAACCAATTGAAATATGAACTGAATGCTAAAAAGGAGAGAGAAAGAGAGAGAGAATTGGAAATATACAGACTAAGGATGCCCTTGTTTAGGGCTAGTCAAATTTTTTGCACTGCTACCCCCAAACTCTAGCTGCCACCTAGCAGGTGGGTCCTAGGAACCCCTATACCATGTGTAACTCCCTCAGATTAGAGCTCCAGGTGGGGGCTCGGCTTCTGACTCTCAGACTAGACTCCTCTCTATTTCTGGAGTGGTTGAAGCAACCACTGGAAGCAATTCCTTCCAACTGGAAGGAATGGCTGAGGGTGCTGCAAGACCTCTGACCAAAATATCAGCCCTACTGGATAGGTCTTGAAGAAAAACAAACAAACAAAAATCTCTCTAGTTGCCTGTCTTATTGGAAGCTGAGTTCTTTTTGGAGATGTCCACAGGACTGTAAAAAACAAACCAGATCTTTCAAGACTTAGAGATATATGGTGATGGAGCTGGAGGGAATGTATGAACTCTGTGCTCTAACACCTTGTTGCATTTAAGTTCAAATAGACAATAATAGCCAAAGAACCCAAAAGAAGAGGAACACAAAGGTCAATCTGATGACCCAACTGCCTGGGCTTCTCTAGGTATCTTGGGCCAAAGATGGTCTCCGTGAGGACATCAGACCTGTTGTATACTCTTTAGTTCTAGGTAACCAGCTCCCTGGGAATTCCAGCTGCTCCACCCACTGATTTTTCACTGAACTAGGAAACTTACTAGTTGGTTAATGTCAACTTTAAAAAGAGACAAAACTAATAAACATGAAGAACTGCCAGTTTGACAGATGCAGTTACTTTACCTGGGCTAGCAGTGTAAGAACCAAAGGCATGTCACGTATGCCACTAATAGCACAATGCATAGTATTTGTTCAGGTTGACAGGCCCTGGGACAGTGGAGAGTAAACTGAAAGAGGGAGATACCAGAAGAAGGCAGGGAGAGCACCACAAAGGGGACAGATAAAGCAGAAGTGACAGAAAAATCATTTTAGCAGCAGAGAAGTTATGCACCTTTTTCAAATGAGAAGGAAACAATGGCTTGCCACCTGGGAAAGCATCCTGATTTGGGGTTCAACAGTTTGCATATCAGTGCACTGGATGTGGGGAGGGAAAGCATATTAATCTGGGTCTGTTGCCTGTAGCTGGGGCCAGAATAGCCATAGAGAACCAGCAACATTTCTCCCAAAAGCTAGGAATTAGAAGGAGTAGGAAAAGAGAATGTCCTGTATCACAGAAGACACCAACTGGGCTGAGTCTCATTGGTCTCTGTTAGCAAAGATCACAAAATGCAGTGACATCAGTACAGGGCAATATCTGCTCAGGGATAACAGCCTAGGCAGCAGTGATCAAATTAAGTCTCGTACCTAATGATGGGTCGGTAAGAGGACTAACAGTCTTAGAGAGAAGCCCGTGTAGTTCTGTGTGTTCTCTGCCCTGGGAAAAGGTGGAACTTGAGAAAGCCTCACTGTCTGGCTGTGCAGTTTCACTTGGGGGAACAGGCAATCAGTTCTGGAAGGCTGACCGAAAAGAGTAGACAGGATGATAGCTCAAAATGAGATCCATCAATGACTTCGCTGCAGCCCCAGCCAAACAATCAAAAGCAAATAGTCAGCTTCTGAAATCAATGCTTTGTGAGATGATGAGCCAGCCAGCGGAGTTCACATGAGAGTGCGGTGGGAAGGAGGTTGGGGAGGGAGGGTAGAAAAATTCTCTCTTTCAAGCCACCCACCAAAGCAAGCAGCTGCATTTTCTTGAAACAGCAGATTTGGTTCCTAGCAAAATCAGAACTGCAGTCTCCTAGCAAAGCAAAACAAAGGAGCAGGGGACAAGACACTTTTGAAAACAGGAAGGCATTTTGGCAACAATCACAGGAGGGCTGGTAAGCCATTGTGCTCTTGGGATCCATCTGCTGAGTTCCAGAACATCCTCCCCACGCTCCACCCCCATCCAGCTCTCAGATTGCATGCTCCGGGTCAAAAGCAGGGTCATTCAGAAAGAAAAGGTGAAGAGAAAAAGACAGACTCAGCCCAAAGATGAGAAATAAGAAAACCTGGGCCTTCTTTCTTCCAACTATGGAGGATGGGGTGGGAGAGACAGGAAAGCCCTTCTGATGCGTGATGCCATTTCAGGAGAGCAAGAGTGGGTTTAAGTAAATTAATGGAAATATATTTAAAATGAATTGGTGACCAACTGCTAATCAGCCTAGAATTTACTGCTTTGAGAAACCATTGAGAGAAGCATAGTGATTGCATTTTTAAGGACCTGAATAATATTATAACTATTAATAATTTTGTTAGTCATGCAATAGAAGTGAACCCTAGCAAGGTAATCAAATTGCATGCTCCATAGCAGAGATTAGGGCTATCTGGGGGAAAAAATTAGATAGTCTTTCTTTAATGTCAGTGTATATGAAGACATCTTCTATAGACCCTTCTTCTCAGTGTAAAGAGAATAGAAAATTATGTCATTATATGTGTGTGTGTGTGTGTGTGTGTGTGTGTGTGTGTGTATGTGTATGTATATGTATATATATATATATATATATATATATATATATATATGCTTTTTTTTTTAACAGAGCACCATACTTCATCTCATGGTTTGTGAGACCACCAGACTAAAATCCCAGCAAAGGTAATTACCTACAAGAGTCAGAAGAGAATTCACAACTCTGATTTTTACATCTTGTACATTACAGGAAATTCACACATGGGCCTCCCTTCCTTTATAACTCAGGACTCTGAATATTACTTAGTGGACCGTTAACCCATTCCAATATAGCATTAGAATTTTTTTAGCCAAGGAGAGTAAAATAAAGATGCTTAATTTAGTTCTCTTTTCCATGAGAAATAAATAGCTGTCACAGATCCAGAACAGCAGGGTTCATGAACAGCTTTGGAACATGGAGATCAATGAAATCTGATCCTCTCTTGAGAAAAAGAGATCTACATAGAATTTAACCAAAGATTTCCTACCAGAGGCAGTTCCTGGTCATCAGGAAGCCTTTGAAGATCCTCCCAGGTTTCCTGTTCAGTCTTGTTTGATCTCCACTGAACATTATAATTATCATAAAGCACTTTTATGAATGTAAATTACTCCATAGATGCAAAATAACTATGTCCAGTCTAGGCAACTAATTTCTGATTTCTGGAACCTCTAATAGATTGATCAAAAATAGATGGCAGACATAACAAGATAATTCAACCTCTGAAGCAAATTTACTTGTGAAGATGATGGTTATGATGATGACTATTTACTCCTTGCTCCTTCGATTTCTCATCCCAGTAACTAATATTTGCACATGAAAGGATTTTATGTTTTAATACACATTTATGTAATGTAGGTTTCTTACCAATTGTAATTAAAAATGAACCTAGCTTCGGTTTATTGTTTTGTCCCCATTTAAGCCATTACCCTCAGAAAATACTACTTAATGGATCTAAGTGCCTACACTTGATGCTTAAGACACTCTATAGCAGTGTAAGACGTTAATTTTGCCCTCCCACAGCTTACAGTCTAGTTGTGGGTATCATAAAAGGAGAACTACAAATACAAGGAAGCACTTATCAGGTATCAGAGAAGTTGTGCTCATCACTGATATAAACTAAATCCAAAGGATGACTGAGCACCTGGAAGCTGTGGGAAAGTCTTTCAAGTGAGAGAAAGGGTGTTTGTAAAGGCACATAAACTATGGTAACATCATTGCTTTAGGGAAACAATGAAGAGAAGTTTGGCTCAAGTATTTATTCTACAAACACCATTGAAATGATGTGGTGTAGTTTTTAATGGCGCAAGCCCTGATGCTAAATGGATCTGAGTTCAAGTCCTGATTTTACCATTACCTTTGTTGAGTAAACTTGGACAAATTAATATAGTATCTGTTTTGTAAAGTTGGGGAATTACATGAGATGATACCTGTAAAGTGAGATGATATCTTAAATCACTTCATGTTTTACATATTTAACACAAAGAACCCAGTAATTTTTACCTCTTACATTTACTGAGCACTACAATGTGCCAGATACAATTCAAAGTGCCAGGCTGCTAGTAACAAAGAGAAAGTGTCTACCTTTAGATCTCACAAAAACTTTGTGTAGTGGAGTAATGGCAGTTGATGTTTAAAAGGTAGGTAGGGACTATGGTGCAGAGCCTTGATTACTAGAACAAATATTTAGAACCTTAAGCTGGAGGTCAGTGGTGTCATCAAAGTTTTTTTTTTTTTTTAAGATTTTATTTATTTGACAGCGAGAAACACAGGGAGAGAGGGAACACAAGCAGAGGGAATAGGTAGTGGGAGAAGCAAGCTTCCTGCCGAGCAGGGAACCTGATGTGGGGCTCCATCCCAGGACCCTGGGATCATGACCTGAGCCGAAGGCAGACGCTTAACGACTGAGCCACCCGGGCGCCCCTCATCAAAGTTTTTTGAACAGGTTAGTAACTAAATAACATTTTTACGATTTGTGGTTTACTTGGAAATGACAAATTAGGATAGCTTCCTCTACTTTCTTCTAATTTTTACACAAACCTAATTCCAGTACAACATATACCAAAACTGTGTGAACAGAGTGAGTTCAGGACTTAGAGTTGCTGAAAATGAGGTAGCAACACTGAGACCTGAGGTAATGGAAATCAGAGGAGGCTGGTATCGATAATGGAATGTTGAATGTAATTGGATGTTTTCCTTGGATTGTGTCCAGGGAATTCATGAAGTTCCAAAATGTTTCAAGAAAGAAGGAAGGCAGGATATACCTGCAGAAGATTCCAGGTAACAAGCACAAATGGAGTTCTGTTAGAGATCTGTTTGTGACAGAGGGTAGAGTGAATAAGATCTAGGAGTTGGACACAGTCACCCAGGATACATCTCTAACATATTTCATTTTCATGCCAGGGTAAAGGTCTTTACAGTTTACACAACACATTTAAGTAATTTAATGTGCTTGTACCTTCATCATTTTCATACCCTATACTAAATCCTCAACCACTTTACCTTAGTTATGGCTGGGATGATTTCCTTAGGCTCTGGGCCTATATCTAGAGGTGGGTACTATTAGTAGATCTAGTTGTAAGTAGCTGGAGAAAGCAAAGGCAATAGTGAAGAGGAAAAGACTGACACAAAAGACTCTTTGGAATGTGTTACCTTGGCATTTTGTTTGTAGCAAATGTTCCTTGAAATAAAATATTCCATTGATGGAGATCTGGGAATCTTTATTGTTATAAAGAGATTTTATTGTAGGGACGCCTGGGTGGCTCAATTGATTAAGTAGCTGCCTTCAGCTCAGGTATGATCCCAGCATCCTGGGATAGAGTCCCCTATCGGGCTCCTTGCTCAGCAGGGAGCCTGCTTCTCCCTCTGCCTCTGCCTGCCCCTCTACCTGCTTGTGTTCTCTCCTCTCTCTCTGACAAATAAATAAAATTTTAAAAAAGAGAGAGATTTTATTGTAATAGGAACTTGGAGGAAAGAGATATTTGAGTTTAGGAAATGTTTCTTAAATTATCATTCATTTACTTGGTAAGTATTTATTGAGTTCCTACTGTGTGCTAAGCACTGGGAAAAGGAGAATGAACAAGACAAACACAAATGTGGTTCCTGCCTTCATGAAACTTTCAGAACAGTGAGGGAGAGACTAAAAAAAAAAAAAAAAAAACCTGACACCTACAACAATTTCAAGTTAAAATAAGTGGCGTAAAAGACACAAACATGGGCTAAAACAATGATGATGATAACCAGGCACTATTCTAAATGCTGGCACAATCCAGGGGCACTGTTCTAAACAACAACCCTTTGAAGTACATACTATTATTATGCCTATTTTACGAGGGAACTGAGACACAGAGAGGCTAAGTAACTTGGATAGCATAGCTAGTGGTAGGCAAAGCCAGGAATGGCTTTGTCTGCTTCTAGAGCATGTTTTCTTAACTATTGTACCAAAGAGGTTGGAGAAACTGACTTTAAAATAGATAATCAGAAAAGGCCTCTCTGAGGAAGTAACATTTAATTTGAGATCTGAAGACCATGTAAGGCAATCTACATTGATAAGGATTCACTAAATGCCAAGAGATGGTCTGTTGAGCAAACTTGATTTTCTTCAAAATATTTGCTAGCAGATAGACCAGGAAAGTTTCAGTAATAGCAGTAAGAGCTTTGTCAAAAGATTACACAGTATAACGAAAGATTGGGACGTAATTAGTATAAGACCTAGTGGTAGAAAAGGAAATGATTAATTCTGGCGACACTGGCAGTGTATCTGTGAAACCATGTGTTGCTATGGTTTGCAGGCTCTTGAGGACACAAGGTCCTGGAACTGTCCTGTGTAGTTCCACAATTTCCACCTCTGTCAGATCATATGACTGCACCAGAAGTATGGTGTGTTCCAAGCCTATGACATTTCTCTTTGGGACTTGCCTTAGCATGATGGAAGTTAAATGTGTCTAAGAACAATCAGATGATCAATACAAATAACCAACCTCTTCTATGCAAACATAAAGCAAGCCTCACTGATAGTGGACCCAGCAAATGACAGCTCTGTTGACGCTACCCACGTGATTGCTTTAGGCCTATAAAAAGGTAACCCCTACTCTTTCCTTTACCATAAAGAATGCAGCAGACCAAGCACTTAAGCTTATCTTTATCATCTGCCAATACTCACAGCTGAAGTCTGCTAAGGATGGACTATGGTGGCACCCAAATAGCAACATAGATGGAATCAAGGACATGAGTGTCAAGACTCTCTGCATAGGTTAATAGAAGGATGGAGCAGCCAACTAGTTTTCCAATACTTCCTAGGCCTTATAAAGCACTGACTGTGTGTTCCTAGTGTAATTGACAAGGAGGCCCTAAATCTCTCTTGAGACCTATATGTTTTCAGGCAAGAGGTTAACAAAAAGAGTTGCAGTACAGTTGGGCCACAAGATTCATCGTGCCCTAGTACTGGTCAGACCTAGATTACTAAGGCATTGTTTTATTAATCATAACAGATAGTTGTGGCTGGTATAGCATATAAGAAGTTTGTTTAAAAATTCATTGCTGCCATCATTGCTGCCAGTCTTGTAAATTTCATTCGAAAGTTCAGAAACCAAACTCCCTTCCATAATCAAGTACCTCCCAAAGTATTAGAAACCTTCCAGAGAAAAGGACTTTTTTCAGACAGAATTCAATGTCTGTCTGTGGATGACTGGCTGTTAGAAGGAAGGTTAAGGACAAGTGCTATTGAAATCCCCCACAATTCCAGGTGGTGGCAGCGCAGCTCTAGCTCCAGAAGCTTAGGCTAAACTTTCATGCAAAACCTTGGAGCGGTTCATCAGTTATAAATGACTAAGATCAAAGGGGAAATGAAAAGTCACAGCAGTGACCAAGTCAGACTAAAATATATGCAAGGCTATAAATGAGGTTCCTTCAAGGTCTGCTATCACCAGACCCAACTCCAAGGTTCCTGGATTCATTGACAGGAATACCTTGGCTGGCCACTTCATAATGGTATTTACTAAGTAGGCCCAACAGTGTTTTCACGTCACTCAAAAAGGCTGGAACTGATTTGTTCTGGACTTCTGCTTCAATAAATAATGTAAATAAATAATGCCTCTGGAATTGATTAGAAAGCTGGGAAAGGAGAAACATGGGAGAAACAGAAAGAGTTCTTCATCTCTTTGACTGGACTCCATTCTTCCATTTCTAGTTCTCAGCCTCGAAAAAATGGTGTAGGGTCTCCCAGAATGGCTGTGACCTACTCATAGTAACCCACAGAAGAGCTGGCATACCATCTTCTTTTCCTCTTCACCACACTAAATTTTCATCTCACAAAAGATGTGCTATTCTAGGAATGACTAGAAAGTGAAGGTAGCTCGTATCAGGAATGAATATTATTTTCCTGGAAATTGACTTGTTTCCTGGCTTATCATCATGGTAGTGACAAAAAAGAGAGAGAGAGAATTTCCTTCATAAAATAAATAAAATAAAATAGTCCTATTTTATTTTTTATTCCTTCATAAAATAAATAAAATAGTCCTATTTTAAAATAATAAAAAAATAAAAATAAACATGCCCTTTCAATCAGCAATTCTATTTCAAAAAAATAAAAAGACTATACAGAATGACTGGATAAAATTGAAATAAGGCAGTGTTCAGGACCAAACCTGATTCCTTGAGCATCTCAGAGGAATAATAATGTTCACCCTATGTTCCCATATTCCTACAGAACTCTATTATTTTATAAAATACTTTCATGTAAAGTGTTGCACCTGAGATTCCCAACAACATTTTGAGATAAGTTATAGAATATCATTTTACAAATGAGGAAACTGAAGCCAAGGGACTTGCCCAAGGTCAGTCAGTTAGGAAGTAAGCAGAAAACAAGACTCAAACCGAGATCTGTCTGATTCCAAATTGAGCTCTCTTTTTACTCTACCTGTGGTTCACAGTGTTCTTCATGAATATAAGGACTCCTTTCCAGATCAAATGTTTTAGACTCCCACAAAAGAAGGTTGTTCTTTTAGTAGTCACTGATTTAATCAAATGAAGCATGAAAAGACACCACTCTTAATTCAATAATGCTTTTAATGAATTCACAACGTATCCAAAAAAACCAGTATTCATTTTATAATATTAGATGGTTGCATTGTTTTTTAGTCTACAGATAATGTTTGGAGTATATATAGATTCGTAGATCTTGCACAGTGGTTGGGAGTCACTTCACTAAATCTCTAAAGCAAGAGAACTTGGTTCTTACTCTAACCATTAAACAGTGTAATGTGTGATTAAATGCTTGGGCTCTGGAATCAGACTTTCTTGGGTCACAATGGCATCTATGTTATGTAGATGCTGATACATGATTTTGATACTTACACTACTGCCTTGAAAAAATTACTTAATCATTCTGTGTCTAAGTTTTCTCTTCTTTAGAATAGGATAATAATAATACCTACATCATAAGGTTGTTGTAGAAATTAAATGAGATTATGCACATAAAATTCCTAGCACAATGCCTGACACATAGGAACTACTAAAAAATGTTGTATTTTATCTTCTACTAATCAAACATATTACCTTTATCAACTCATTGAAATTATTGTTGATTCCATCAGTTACAGATTCCATCTGTAAAATGGAAATTATGAATGCTAAGTCACCCTAAAGCAGGTGGCACACCATGATATCTTGAGGTCTCTTCCAACTCTAAGATAATGGTTCTGAGACCATCACCAGCTCTTCCCCATACAGGAAATACTGCTAGCTTAAAGGAGCCATAGCAAGGAGATCTCAAAGCAGAGAGACCTATGAAAACTCCTTTTATTCAGAGCAAGAACCAAAACAACATAACTAATAATCTCGTCTTGACTTGATTACATCTGCCAAGATCTTATCTCCAAATAAGGTCACATTCACAGATTTCAGGTAGGCATGAATTTGAGGGAAGAGGTACTCCAGCCCACTACTCCTGGGGATGTCACTTCATCCGTTGTCATCTGTTTCCTCATCAGTAAATTGGTGAGAAAAGTGGACTCAAAGTATTTTGATGATAATGGAAATTCCAAAATTTCCAGATTCTATCATTTTTATGGTCTCCAACCACAGTGTACTTATAAGAACGTGAGACAGCAGAAGAACTCACAAAAGAAACCCAGAAGCATAAGGGATTATGGTCTGTTTTCTAAGCAAATCAGTTCAAAGCATTAACTGACCACAAAGTATCAACTCCCATACTGTGCCCATACTATGGTGAACAATATGATAGTGGGGACCAGGTCTTTTATGCATTTTGAACAAGTAACACCTTGCACTGTGGGTGCTTAATAAATGTTTATCACTATCATAAGTGTATCATAGGTTACCAGCAGAGACAGATAGTGCTCATTACAGCTCTGTTTTGAGATAGTCTCAGTGGGAGAAACCAGAAAGGAGAAATATGTTCTCCACATGACATGAATTGCCCAGTATAGCAAGTTTTGCCTCTGGACAACAGTGGGATTTTTACATGGCTGTCCTGTTAAAACTCAAATGTGTCACCTACCTCCTTATAATTAGAACACCCTAAAACACAAAATGCCATAAATCCCAAAGATGATTTCCCTAACTTAATTTTACTGAGCATAGTGAGAGTAGATGGAGAAGAGGCATTCATAGGGAGGCACTGAGGTGTCTTCTTGGAAAAAACAAATACTTCACTAGAGTTCAGAAAAGCCAAACCCCATCCATGGACCTACTACTTGCTACCTATACAACTCTGATGTATTAGTTTCCTAGGGCTGTTGTAACAAATTACCACAGACTGGAGACTGAGAACAACAGACATTTATTCTTTCATAGTCCAGGAGGCTAGAAGTCTAACTAAAATCAAGGTGTTGGCAAAACCATGCACTCTCTGAAGGCTCTATGGAAGAATCTCTTCCATGCTTCTCTTTTGCCTTCTGGTGGTTGCTGGCAATCCTTTGAGTTCTTTGACTTGTAGCTGCATGACTCCAAACTTCGCTTGCCATCACAGGGTCTTCTTCCTTATGGTCTCTATGTCTCTGTCACCAAACCTCCCTCTCCTTATAAGGACATCAATCATTGGATTTAAGTCACACCCTAATTCAGTATGGCTTCATCTTAACTTGCTTACATTTGAGAAGAACCTATTTCCAAATAAGGTCATATTCACAGGTTTTAGGTGGAAATTAATTTTGGGGAGCAATATTTAACCCACCCACCTGGAAATGTCACTTAAACAGCCCATAGCTCAGTTTTCTTATCAGTAAATCGGTGATCATTTCTCTGGCCATATCTATCATACAATTATAAGATATTCCTTTGGGGGAAATACTGTGTACCTATGGAATTACAGATCCACATCTGTGATTCCAGAATCAGTTTGGAAGATGGATAAGTAGGTTTTTTTTCCCCTCATTCCAAAATGCAAGTCAAGTTCACTAATAATATTTCTGGTTGGTTGCTTCCTGCAAGAAGAAAAGTTATAAGGAAGCAAAATATTACTTTACAAAACTATAGTCTGGGTTTCTATAAACCAATCCAACATATACATTATATTATTTAATATAAATAATAGAAGCTTCAGAGGTAATCACTTTTGAAAAATAAAATGTGCTAGCCTTCACACAGAAATAAGCTTATTAAGCCACAATGAATGAAACAGAGCCTTCGAAGTGTTATCCAGAATAAAAATTCATCTAAACACCCCGGGCCCTTGATCTCCATGGCATAGACATAAACCCAAGGCCAAAGAAAGGAGATCAGTCCCCAGCTACTTGAAGTACTTCCATATGTATTCAAGACTTGTTTAGCCACTGAACACACAGTACAGTGAGCCCTGTTCAATATCTCCAAATCCTACATAGGTGGAAGTATACCAATAGGTTTATCATTATTTAGGGCTAATCAACAATGAACTTTAAGTTGAATAAACAGAATGTTCTTGATTATAACTTTCTTCTGCTAGAGGCTTTTATATCTCTCTACTTGGTTCATCAAGGCTGATTGTCAGTGTTCCCTGTGCTCATGTGGAAAAAGGTGTATCTCCCATTAGCAATACTTTTGTCTCCACTAAAAGAAAAGAAAACAAAAACAACACAGAGAACAAATCAAGGAATATCCCTTTGGGCTAATCTTTGAGTTGTTTCCCTTGGGCCATCCGTGTACTTAATGATGGATTGTTCTGCCACACTGCAGAACTGAGAAAATCCATCCTTTCTTTCAGCCCAAACCACCTACACCTCAGTAATAGCTTTGCTCAAAGGAAAGGGAGAATTGTTTCATATGAAAATTGGGCAGCCAAGCAAAAATTCTGGTAGAAGTTCCCACAAACAACAGCTGGTGTCAAGCCATGCATTCAAGGAAAGATGTGAATTTGAAGATTTGGGGGGTTGCCAGAATGATCCTCTTATTTGATTAACCAGATTGATTTTTCTAATCAAGCATTAAGAGAGAATCAGGTGGCTCAGACAATTTGGACCAGTCTGTGCAATTGGGATTTCTCTGATACTTTCCTAAAGAGAAGCACAGCCTATTTGAGTGATGACATAGGCTCACTAGGATGAGTCCAGAGCACCTTACAAGGACATATTTTTTTGGAACAGTCTCTAAAATGAGTTGGGGAAGGAGGTTGTGAGCTTTGGAATATGGAATCTGTGATGTGGGGAACAAAGGCAGAAAGAAATGTAGATAAAATTAAATTTCCTTATAATCTGCAGCCCATTGACAAATACTTGAGGCAGGCAGAGTATAACATTCCTTTAGGAAGCTCCCAACTATCTTAATGTTAATGATTTGCTAGAGGGAAAAACAGCCTTAGCATGACAAAAGCTAGGCCTCCAGAATCCTGTGAGTTTTCCATATATGTGAAAGTCCTTTTGGCAACTTCCTTTTGTGTGTACCTCCCTCAACTCCAAAGTATATAATCAACTGTTTCTCACAACCCCAGTTAGTCCTTTCTTCCCACAGGTCCTGTCCCCATGCTTTAACAAAACCACCTTTTTTTGCACCAAAGACATCTCAAGAATTCCTTCTTGGCCGTCAGCTCTGAACCCCAACATTTGCACATCATTTTAGCATTCTTACATGGGTCTTGGAGTCTTTTCATCTGGGCTCTGAGCCTCAGTGCAAACTTGGTGAGTAATTTCTCTTCTCTTTACTTTAGTCTCAGGGGCTTTTCAAGGAGTAGGTCTTATTGCAACGCCTTTAGATCACAGGCTACAATCCTTTAATCTGTGGCTACTCCGTGGGGAGGAGTAAGCCTGCATTTTGGCTGGAAGTTAGGACCATGGCTGGAATGGTAATAAGACCCAGAAACTTGATGCCCTCTCCTTTATTCCTGTCCTTACACAAAGTCTGTGTTGAGCACAGGACAGCCACCACCTAAGTGACTATCATGGCTACCAATCTTAAGACTCCTGTGTGAGATTTCCTCCTCACTGGTCTAATGTGATCCCATCCATATCCCTGGTCTAGTCACTTCTGGCTGCAAGACCTCCACTGGAGCCAGTCAAAACCAGTACCCAATTGAATTAAAACCCCAAACAGGGACCATTTCCTAGAGAAGATGGCTGTAGAGACTTCATGTGTTGAAATGTCACTTAGACCATGATAGATTTCTTTTTTCCTTTATGAAACATATTATTTTTTTTTATTTTTGCCTTTAAACTTTTTATTTTAAATCAATTTAATTAACATACTGTATTATTAGTTTCGGAGGTAGAATTCAGTGATTCATTAGTTGCATACAACACATAGTGCTCATTACATCAACTGCCCTCCTTAATGCCCATCACCCAGTTACCCCATCCCCACCACCCACCTCCCTTCCAAAAACCCTCAGTTTGTTACCTATAGTTCAAAATCTCTTATGGTTTACCTCCCTCTCTGTTTTCATCTTATTTTATTTTTCCTTCCCTTCCCCTATGATTCTCGGTTTTGTTTTTATAAATTCCACATATAAGTGAAATCATATGGTATTTATCTTTCTTGGACAGACTTATTTCACTTAGCCTAACACCATCTAGTTCTATCCACGTCATTGCAAATGGCAAGATTTCATTCTTTTTGATAGCTAAGTAATATTCCACACACACACACAGACACAGACACATAGACACGCACACACACCCCCCACATCTTCTTTATCCATTCATCTATTAATGGACATCTGAGCTCTTTCCATATTTTGGCTATTGAGGACACTGCTGCTATAAACATTGGGGTACATGTGCCCCTTCGAATCTCTATGTTTGTATCCTTTGGATAAATACCTACTAGTGCAATTGTTGGATCATAGGATAGCTCTATTTTTAACTTTTTGAGGAACCTCCATATGATTTTCCAGAGTGCATGCACCAGTTTGCATTCCCACCAACTTTAGGGTAAAAGTGTAAGAAAGTTCCCCTTTCTCTGCATCTTCACCAGCATTTGTTGTTTTCTGAGTTGTTAATTTTAGCCATTTTGACTGGTATGCAGTGGTATTCTCATTGTCATTTTGATTTGTATTTCTCTGATGCTGAGTGATGTTGAGCATTTTTTCATGTGTATGTTGGCCATTTGTATGTCTTCTTTGGAGAAATGTCTGTCTATGCCTTATGCCCATTTCTTGACTGGATTTGTTTTGCTTTGTTTTGTTTTGGGAGATGTTGAGTTTGATAAGTTCTTTATAGATTTTGGATACTGCCCTTTATCGATAAGACATTTGTAAATATCTTCTCCCATTCCATAGGCTGCCTTTTGGTTTTATTGATTATCTCCTTTGTTGTGCAAAAGCTTTTTATCGAAGTTTCAATAGTTCATTTTTGCTTTTGTTTCTCCTGCCTTTGGAGACATGTCTAGCAAAAACTTGCTGTGGTCGAGGTCAAAGAGGTTGCTGCCTGGGTTCTACTCCAGGATTCTGATGGATTCCTGTCTCATGTTTAGGTCTTTCATCCATTTTGAGTTTATTTTTGTGTGTGGTATGGGAAAGTGGTCCAGTTTTATTCTTCTGCATGTGACTGTCCAATTTTCCCAATACCATTTTTTGAAGAGACTGTCCTTTATGCATTGGATATTCTTTCCTGCTTTGTCGAAGATTAGTTGACCGTAAAGTAGAAGGTCCATTTCTGGGTTCTCTATTCTGTTCCATTGATCTATGTGTCTGTTTTTGTGCCAGTACCATACTGTCTTGAGGATTACAGCTTTGTAATATAACCGAAAGTCCATAATTGTGATGCCACCAGCTTTGGTTTTCTTATTCAGCATTTATTAGGCTATTTGGGATCTTTTCTGGTTCCATAGAAATTTTAGGATTATCTGTTCCAGCTCTGTAAAAAATGTTGATATTTTGATAGGGATTGCATTGAATGTGTGGATTGCTCTAGGTAGCATAGACATTTTCACAATATTTGTTCTTCCAATCCATGAGCATGGAATGTTCTTCCATTTCTTTGTGTCTTCCTCAATTTCTTTCATGAGTACTTTATAGTTTTCTGAGTATGTATTCTTTGCCTGTTTGGTTAGGTTTATTCCTAGGTATCTTATAGTTTTGGGTGTAATTGTCAATGGGATCAACTCCTTAATTTCTCTTTCTTCTGTCTTGCTGCTGGTGTATAGAAATGCAACTGATTTCTGTGCATTGATTTTATATCACTTACTGAATTGCTGTATGATTTCTAGGGATGGACTCATTTGGGTTTTCCACATAGAGTATCATGTCATCTGCAAAGAATGAGAGTCTGACTTCTTTCCTGATTCAGATGCCTTTAATTCATTTTTGTTGTCTGCTTGCTGAGGCTAGGACTTCTAGTACTATACTGAACAATAGTGATATTAGACATCCCTGCTGAGTTCTTGACCTTAAGGTAAAATCTCTCAGCTTTTCCCCCATTGAGAATATTTGCCTTGGGCTTTTCATAGATGGCTTTTATAATATTGAGGAATGTTCCTCTATCCCTACACTGTGAAAAGTTTTAATCAAGAAAGGATGATGTACTTTGTCAAATATTTTTTCAGCATCTATTGAGAGGATCATATGGTTCTTGTTCTTTCTTTTATTTATGTAATGTATTACACCGATTGATTTGCTGATGTTGAACCAACCTTGCAGCCCAGGAATAAATCCCACTTGGTCATGGTGAATAATCCTTTTAATGTACTGCTGTATCTTATTAGCTAGTATCTTGGTAAGAATTTTTATATCCATGTTCATCAGGGATATTGGTCTGTAATTCTCCTTTTTAGTGGGGTCCTTGTCTAGTTTTGGGATTAAGGTAATGCTGGCCTCATAGATTAGTTGGGAAGTTCTCCTTCCATTTTTATTTTTTTTAAAAACAGTTTCAGAAGAATAGGTATTAATTCTTCTTTAAATGTTTGGTAGAATTCTGTTGGGAGGCCATCCAGCCCTGGACTCTGGTTTGGTGGGAGATTTTTGATTACGGATTCATTTTCTTTCCTGCTTATGGATCTGCTCAGGTTTTCTATTTTTTCCCGTTTCAGTTTTGGTAGTTTATATAATTCTAGGAACGCATTCATTTCTTCCAGATTGCCTAATTTCTTGGCATATAATTGCTCATAATATTCTCTTATAATTGTTTGTATTTCTTTAGTGTTGATTGTGATCTTTCCTGTTTCAGTTCATGATTTTATTCATTTGGGTCCCCCCCCTCTCTTTTTATAAGTCTGACTAGGGGCTTATCGATCTTATTAACTCTTTCAAAGAACAAGCTCCTGGTTTTGCTGATCTATTCTACTTTTTTTTTTTAATTTCTATATCATTGTTTCCACTCTAATCTTTATTATTTATCTTATTCTGCTGGATTTAGACTTTATTTGCTGTTCTTTTTCTAGCTTCTTTAGGTATAAGGTTAGGTTGTGTACTTGAGACCTTGTTTCTTGGGAAAGGTCTGTTTTACTATATACTTCCTTCTTAGGACTGCCTTTGTTGCATCTCAAAGTTCTGAACTGTCATGTTTTCATTTTCACTTGCTTTCATGTATTTTTTAATTCTTTAACTTCCTGGTTGACCCATTCATTCTTTAGTAGGATGCTCTTTAACCTCCATATATTTGTCGCCCTTCCAAATTTTTTCTTGTAGTTGACTTTAAGTTTTAAAACACTGTGGTCTGAAAATGTGCATGGAATAAGTTCATTCTTTTTGTACCAGCTGAGACCTGATTTGGGACCCAGTATGTGATCTATTCTGGAGAATGTTCCATGGGCACTTGAGAAGAATGTGTATGCTGCTGCTTTAGGGATAGGGTGGCTGAGTTATGGACACTGGGGAGGGTATGTGCTATGTAATGAGTGCTGTGAAATGTGTAAGCCTGATGATTCACAGACATGTACCCTGGGGCAAATAACACATTATATGCTAATTTAAAAAAAAAGAAAGAAACTATCTCTCCTTCTATTCTGAATGACAGCTTTGCTGTATAAAGTATTTTGCAGCATATTTTTCCCATTTAGTATATTGAATATATCATACCAGTCCTTTCTGGCCTGCCAGGTCTCTGTGGACAGATCCGCTGCCAGCCTCGTTTCTACCCTTATAGGTTAAGGACCTATTGTTCTGAGATGCTTTCAGGATTTTGTCTTTATCTTTGAAATAGCTTCTCTATTATATGCAAGCTTCTCTATTATATGTCTAGGTGTTGACCTTTTTTTATTGATTTTTTTTCCCAAAAACTTTTTTTTAAAGATTTTATTTATTTATTTGACAGAGAGAGAGAGATCACAAGTAGGCAGAGAGGCAGGCAGAGAGAGGGGGGAAGCAGGCTCCCCGCTGAGTAGAAAGCCCGATGTGGGGCTCGATCCCAGGACCCTGGGATCATGACCTGAGCTGAAGGCAGAGGCCCTAACCCACTGAGCCACCCAGGCACCCCTTCCCAAATACTTTTATTTTATTTTTTCAGTGTTCCAAGATTCATTGTTCAGACACTATTTTATTTTTTCAGTGTTCTAAGATTCATTGTTCATGTACCACACCCAGTGCTCCATGCAATATGTGCCCTCCTCGATACCCACCACCAGGCTCAGCCAACCCCCTTCCTTCTCCCCTCTAAAACCTTCAGTTCATTGCTCAGAGTCCACAGTCTCTCATGGTTCATCTCCCCCTCCAATTTCCCCCAATTCACCCTTCCTTTCCTTCTCACAATGTCCTCCATGTTTTTCCTTATGCTCCACACATGAGACCAGACGATAACTAACTCTCTCTGCTTGACTTATTTCATTCAGCATAATCTCCTCTAGTCCCGTCCATGTTGATACAAAAGTTGGGTATTCATCCTCTCTGATGGAGGCATAATATTCCATTGTATATATGGACCATATCTTCTTTATCCATTCATTTGTTGAAGGGCATCTTGGCTCTTTCCACAGTTTGGCCATTGCTGCTATGAACATTGGGGTACATGTGGCCCTTCTTTTCACTACGTCTATATCTTTGGGATAAATACCCTGTAGTGCAATTGCAGGGTCATAGGGTAGCTCTATTTTTAATTTCTTGAGGAATCTCCACACTGTTTTCCAAAGTGGCTGCACCAGCTTGCATTTTGAGGGGGTTCTTGGTGCCTCCTGGACTTGAATGCCTGTTGCTTTCCCCAGATTAGGTAAGTTCTCAGCTATAATTTGTTCAAATAAACCTTCTGTCCCTCTGTCCCACTCATTGTTCGTCTTCTGGGACCCACTTTAAGTGGACCCAAGTGGAACACAACTTGGTATTTAAACTAATTTAAGTTTGTTGGTTTAATTAAGAAAGACATGTATTTAGAGTTATCAGCATTAAATATGAAACTTTCATTCTATCTAGGTTTGCTGAAGGCCAAATAAGTTCATGTTATCTCTGTTGCAATTTTTCAGCAAAAAGAAGATTTAAAATGGTGGTTAATTTTGTTAGTCTCAAAGTTGTCATGGGTAATGTTAAGATAGCTTTCAAAACCTTTGGTAACCTGAAACTTTAAAGTTTTTGCTTGGATAATTGGATAATAAATGAGATTGAATTCATTGGACATCTAGGCCTTTTCCAAATGAGAGAAACTACTAAAGCATTGATTACTAAGCGTAGGTTTGTGTTTTTGGCTTCTTATTGCAGAAAACTAAGGATATGTGGGTCCGTTGGTACACACACTTTGTGCTTTATTAAAAGATTGTACTATGAAAAAACATGTTTTTAAAATTATTAAATGTATTAATAAGTTAGCCATCTAAAGAAATCTGGTATAACAGTTCACGATTGATTACTACTTAGTTTTCACTGGAGACTAAGGTTTCAAGAGTTAAAACTATGCTAAATGTAATTAAGACCGATGGAAATAAGGGAAGCAACTCTGTATGTAGAAAAGTAGGAGATATGTAAGAAAGGTATAAGGAATAGGAATACATTTTTGTCAAAAGCAATTTGTCTTAATGAGACTGGTTGCTTGGAGAGAAAAGTCTTGGGACAAAATCTGAATGCAAAAGAAAGTTGTAGAAGGTTTATGAAGGGAAATATTTGGAAAGGAATTTTAAATGTGGTTAGGACTAAGTTGAAGTGAATGGATTTTAAAAACACTGGCATAAGATTGAAATTCTGCTTTTCTCTCTGTTCGAAAGACAAAGTTTTCTTGGATTATTCATCTACTCTTGAGAAGAAAATATAAACAATTTTTTTATCTTTTGTCTGCCTAGAAAACCAAAACTTATGTTTTGTCTTTATCTGGTCTTTGATTATGTAAATCTCAATGTTAAAGGAGCTAAGATTTCTAACAACTATATATCTCTGCGTATTTTCCTTTGGAATCTCTTATTGCCACTTTGGTTAAATAAATAATTAAGCTATGTAATGATCTGTAATCTTATTTAGGCATGTGCTTTAAAACTTTCTGAGTTTTATTTTTTTTTCAATTTCATTTATTTGTTTGACAGAGTGAGAGAGCACAAGCAGGGAGAGAGGACAATCAGGGAGAGGGAGAGGGAGAAGCAGGCTCCCTGCTGAGCAGAGAGCCTGAGCCCAACGCAGGGCTTGATCTCAGAACCCTGGGATCATGACCTGAGCCAATGGCAGACACTTAACTAACTGAGCCACCCAGGTGACCTGGGTTTTTATATCGATATCTTTAAAATTGGTAAAAATTTCCAGAACTAACCAAACTGAGGAAAATTATTTTTTGTGACTCTTGTTTGAAACATTGCTGGTTCCCTAATGTTTGTTCTTCCAGATTAAGGAAACTTTCTTTTTAGGTATCCATGATATACAGAAGCAGGATAAAATATTCTTCTGTGAAAAAAACTGAAGTGTTTAACTTTTCTTTCTACCTGAATGCTCTGAAATTCAAAAAATCTCTCAGTGAGTCTTCTTTCTTTCAGGGCAATCACAGTTCTTTGCATAAGTTCAATAAGAATCTGTTCTCCTTGTAATATGACACTATTGGAAACATTTGTTGTTTTACCAAGGCTTTGACTGGAATGTCATATTTGAGAGAGACATGCATAGACTCAGATATGGCCAAATACCTTTAAGGAACAGAGGTTGCTTTATGAAAACATGGAGCCTTAAAGCCCCCTGGAAATGTTGGATTGGTATCTTGCTTATAGAGTTCCCAGCAGCCTTACCAGGTGAATAAAGAATGTCACATCCTGGCAGGTGCAGGAACCTCAGGATACTTTTGGGGACCTCAGGAAGAGGAATTCACCAAAATCTACAGGTATTGCAGGCATGTCTGATGGGAAGTACTTGGCTTGGTTTCTGGCCTAAAGAGGCTAATAAAAGTTCAATTGAAATTCTTTATAAAAAAGTTCCTGCAAGGCAGATTTTAAAAGATCTATGTAATCAATCACTATTCTTGCTGAGCTTACATGAATAATTAGGCCAAGTTTGTTAAAACTGTACTGGTTTTTCAAATGAATTAGTCTTGATTTGGCTATCTCTGATTAAAAATTAGGCTTATTATAGAGAGAAAGTGTTTCAATAACACATCTTTGTAGATGTTAAATTTTAGTCCCATTTATTATAAACTAGACTAGATCCTGAATTTTTCTGGTTTCCTCAAATATTTGGCTATGGCTCTCCAACTAAGGTTTCCAATTGTCTTCCACTCTCTTGATCAAAGTCATTAAAAAATTAAACTGCTTTTTTCTTAAAAGCCCTAAAAAATAATGCTGGACAACTTGAAGTAAACTTGAGAGAAACAGCTCATGTTTAAATTATATTTTTGCTTGTTGTTCTGTGGGGATAATAAAAGGACCCTATGGGCATATGATTATTTGAACAACTGGAAAATGGGAAGGATTTCTCCAACAATTGTATATGAAAAGCCTTTTCTCACCATAGACCTATCAATAGATAGACTATAGTGCTCTATTAAATTATTCACTCGAGGCTGGTTTAATTCATAAGTTACTTAATGAGTATAATGATCACATACTCCAAAAACTGATTTAACTATAACTGAAAGTCCATCCCATGTAAATCCTGGAGACACAGTTTATTTAAAAGACTGGAAATCAAAGACAGCAGGGGACTTAAATCCAAAACGGAAAGGTCCATATCAGGTCATATTATATACTCCCACTGCAATAAAATTAGAGGGGCTCTTCATGGGCTCACATATCTAGAATAAAACCTGTACCTCCTTCACAGGAAACCAATGAGCAAACTAACATGCCTTCTTAATCCTGTGAATCTGTAGAAGATCTCAAATTCCTCTTCAAACAACAATGAAGTTTGTATATTTTCTCTTTGTTTTCTGTTCACCTATCTTGGCTGATAATACCTTCTTAAAATTGGCCATTCAAAGGGATTACCAGAGACATTTGAATTACAAACTAGAAAAACCTATCTGATTCCTGCTGCCTGTTCCCACTCCATCTGAGGATGCTCCAAGCCTGACATCTAAAAATCTCACTGGCAAGCACTGGAGACTCAGACTCTGGGTTTATAATTTACTCTAACCATTAACTTACATTTTTTTCTTTTGTTTCCATAAGGATGCCTCTTATTACACTTGATTGCTTACTAATCAAAACAGAGTCTGTGATGGCTACCACTACTCACTATACCATTAAGGCCTTAAATAACTCTCAGAAAGGCATTAGATATTTTAACTGCACAAGGTGGAACGTGTGCTAGCATAAACACAGAATGTTGTGTATATATTACAGATGTCACAAAAATGTAACAAGATGGCTAAAAAATATAGATACTCAAATTGGCACTTTATTTTTTTTTAAAGATCTTATTTATTTATTTGACAGAGAGAGAGAGAGAGAGAGAGATCACAAGTGGGCACAGAGGCAGGCAGAGAGAGAGGGGGAAGCAGGCTCCCCACTGAGCAGAGAGCCTGATGCGGGGCTCGATCCCAGGCCCTGAGATTCATGACCTGAACCGAAGGCAGAGGCTTTAACCCACTGAGCCACCCAGGTGCCCCTCAAATTGGCACTTTAAATGAACACTCTTTCCTTTAGTGATTGGTTAAACTCCTGGACTGGAGAAAGATTTTAGTCAACTATCAAAGGCTGTCTTTATTGGGTTTCTCTTCCTCATTATAATATTAACCTTATTTTGTTGTCTTTTCTGGTGTCTCCCTGTCTGGTGCCAGGACTCCTTCACTGCCATAACTTTCAGCTGACAGACGATCCTTTCTACTCAAGGAGGTTCATATATGTTGGATTGGCTGCCCCAATATAAGGGCGAATATAAGTTCCCCTATTGACCAGCGTTGACCCATAGGTAGATGAAGCAGAAGAGTGAGATTCTTGTGTTATGGAGTGGAAGGATGACTCTCACGGATAAGAGAGTGAGTAAATCAATGAGAGTTTTATTAAGCAAGGATTCAGAAAAAGCTCTCAGGAGTGAGAGGGGTCCCCACAGGGTTGCCAATGTGGGCCTCCACTGCCAGTCTTTTAGTTAGAATTGACCAGGGATATTATGGCCTTAACATTCTTGTGATGTCTTGGTTTGAGCAAGGACTGGTGATAACATCTTTAATGGCTTACTTCTTCTTTGGGGTCTGGTTATTCTTTATTGGTCACAGTGTGACTGCCATAAAAAGACCCCACCTCTGACACCCAGGGCAGGGTGGTCTGGTTTGTTCTCTTATCTTTGGTTTTGTTATGCCTCAGCATTTCTGGGATTTCTGTGAGCCTGATCGCATAATCCCCTACCTATCTTTCCCTACCTAGCCCCACCTGTCCCTTACTCAATGAGACCTTTTGGATGTATGTTGGTGGGTCGTATACTTGGGGGATGATTGTCAACAGGTATCTTGGGAACGTAGAGATAAAGCAAGTTTCTGAAGGAATTTTTGTATGTTAAAATAGACTTACAGGATCCTGAGGGTCAGGCTAAAATTGCCTTTGCTCTTAGCAAAGTGTCAATATCCAGGCAGTTGAGTCCCTAGGGGAATGTCACTTTGCTTGTTTCAAGGACTTGTCAATGGGCTGTAAGTAATGAGGAAATTTAATAATTTTTCTTCTGCCTTTGTTTCCTACATCATAGGGACATCTCTTTTCCCCTATTCAGCAGTAAGAAGTTACAGGAGATAAAACTTTCCACCCTTAGCAACCTTAAAGATTAAAGGGTCAACATTGTTCAGGGGAAATGACGTGGGGAACAAAGGCAGAAGGAAATGTAGATAAAATTAAATTTCCTTATAACCTGCAGCCTATTGACAAATACTTGAGGCAGGCAGAGTATAACATTCCTCCAGGAACTCCCAACTATCTTAATGTTAATGCTTTGCTAGAGGGAAAAATAGCCTTAGCTTGACAATAGTTAGGCCTTCAGGATCCTGTGAGTTTTCCTTGTATATGAAAGTCCTTTTGGAAACTTCCCTTTGTGTTTACCTCCCTCACCTCCAAAGTATACAATCAGCCATTTCTCACAACCCCAATGCACTCCTTTCTGCCCAGGGGTCCTATCTCTATGCTTTATTAAAGCCACCTTTCTTACACCAAAGGTGTCTCAAGAATTCTTTCTTGTGGGGGGCGCCTGGGTGGCTCGGTCGTTAAGCGCCTGCCTTCGGCCCAGGTCATGATCCCAGAGTCCTGGGATCAAGCCCCGCATCAGGCTCCTTGCTCGGCAGGAAACCTGCTTCTCCCGCTTCCAATCCCTCTGCTTGTGTTCCCTCTCTCGGTGTGTTTCTCTCTGTCCAATAAATAAAATCTTTAAAAAAAAAAAAAAAAGAATTCTTTCTTGGCTATCAGCTCCGAATCCCAACATTTCTACATCATCTAGATATAGACTTCAAGTGGTCTGTCTGCAGGAGTAGCCTATCTATTCTGATTTTGATAGAGTCACCCTGGAGCCACTACCAGATTATTTGAATTTACCCCCAATTTTAAAAATATTATTATGTTTGCTATTTAGAAAGCAAGATAGTCATTATGCCAAAATCAGAAGATTTTTGGACTTTCTACACTTATTTTATAGTTTGGTATTTTCACATTTGAATTACATATGGTGAAAATCAAGAGCTTTTCAGCACCTAGAACTGCTAGGTGTTAATATGGCCAGGACTGAAGCACTTGGTGAAGAAATTGTTTACCGTGTTGACAATGGGAGTATTGTTGAAGAGATTTAAGGAAGAGGGTCTGAGCTCCAGAATCTGGGGGTCTGGAGCTGAATGATTCTTTCTACAAACACAGGCCCTTCCTTACCCCATAGATACTACCAGAAGCTTCCTATCTGTCTGCAGCAAGTTAGTTGGGATACTGATGGGAGACTCTCAGACTAGTTTCCAAAGAGCAGATGCTAGCAGGTGAGCCTTGTTTACCAGGCCGTCTCAGGTCTGCCAAGCAAAAAGACCCTGTGGAGAGGCTGTGGGTTGGGGACTCCTGACTGTAGCTGTTGTGAGATGGTCCAGGGCTTCAGAGCTGCCAAACAGGCACCTGCTCCCAGCATTGAGATTAGGAGAGAAACCAAGCAAACAAACAATCTCATCAACCAGTATTTAGCCTCCTGTTGCTATTCTTGATTCACTGGGGATGATGGAAAAAAGTACCAGAGCAGTAAGGTATGATTTCTCTATAGGTTAATGCCAAAGAGGTTAAAGTTCCCACTCTGAAACTAGGCCGTACAAAGTATACTCGACCTCACAGTGTGATTAGGGGTCACATATCAGCCACTGATTCATGGAAATGAAGCTCCTTGAAATTCTGCATGCCTCCTTAAACAAACAAGCTTCAATCTTCATCCTGGGCTCTTGCCTGAGTCTATTATTAGACAAATATGGAAATCCAGTTCAGGATTTCACTTCCACTGTGAGGGATTGAAGCACTAATTCAGACTTGGCTCAGCCAGACAACTAGATCCCTGCATTCTCTTGAAATAATTTAGTAGCAGGGGCTTTCACCTCCAGCAAGCATAGGTAAATCCTAGATTAGCAGTCCCCGTCATTCCTAAATGAACTGTACATCTCCTGCTGCTGGGCCTTCATTAACAAACTGAATAAAACGAAGGGGAAATAAACAAGCTTCTTGCCATGCATCCATGTACTCACAACCTCCTCCACTTGCATCTCTTGACTCCTGGGATTCTTACTTCATGCTGAGTTCTCTGAACAGTATTTTCCTCTATCTTTTACAACATGTCCACTCCTCTTAACTCTACTTTCTTAGATTCCTCTTTTTTCCCCACTGCATAGTGTCATCATCTCCCACAGACTTCTTTTTGTTTCTTCTGCCTATCGTGGCAATTCATGTTCAAAATAGAGCTTCCCATTCCCTACCCTTTGCCCTCCTCCCAACACAAACAACCTTAAATAACAACTCATGTCATTATAGATGAGGAGATCGAGGCGTAAGTAATTCACAATGCCATCTCTAGACTTAAAGGACTGGATGACATTTCAAAAAGGACTGGAAAGAAGAAAATGACATGGGCAGGTGGACATGAGTTTGGTGCTAGCTGGTGCTAGCTGGGTGAACGTGACAATTTCATGATAATTCCCTACACTTCTCTGTTCCCATCTGCTAAAACGACAACGAAACAGACTTAATTAAATGCCAGCTACCTGTTTCTTTTGTGGGAGATTCATAAATCAGATACACAAAAGAAAAATTCTCAAAAGGCATAAAGACCCCCATAACTCCCTCTCTGGAAAAGTGGGAAGAGTATTAAACATAGGAGAAGGAGGCTACTAAATTGTTCCCCATGAATCTGTCCCTGATTCTCTTCCCTTACCACTCCATACTCTCTTCATGAAATATCTCATAGCTAAACTTTCAATTTATATAAAATTTCCAAATCTGGATCTCTGGACCTGACCTCTCCAGTTATGTATTTAATTGCGTGTTTACTGGACATTTCATACACACGTGGATGTCCCACACACATTTCATATTTAATTTATCCCAAATCCCCTCTTCTTTTATTCTCTTTTCCATAAAGAGACTCATGATCTATCCAATTATCATTGCTAAAAACATGGAGATTATCATCTCCTTTACATTTATCTCCATCCATTCTACCTTTATACCATAAGCATTTGTCCCTTCCTCTCCATTCCCATTGCCACCATTCTAGTCTTGGACATCATAATTTCTCGCTTGTGCTACTGCAACAGTCTCTCTCTCTCTTTTAAAGATTTTATTCATTAATTTCAGAGAGAGAGAGAGAGAGAGGAGCAGAGGGAGAAGGATAAGCAGGCTCCCTGCTCAGCATAGAGCTTGACAGGGGCTCGATACAAGGACCTTCAGATCATGACCCAAGCCAAAATGAAGAGTCAAGCACTTAACTGACTGAGCCGTCTAGGCACCCCACTGCAACAGTTTCTTAACTGGCTATGAACCTTCACCTTTTCCCATGAGCCTTCATATACTTGTCACTGTGTTTTCCTCCACCACCACTATTCCATTCCTCCTTCTCACTGCAATTAAGTACCTAGTAATGTCAAACCCTGGGCCAGAACTCTACATGCATATTCCTATTTAATTCTGGCAACAGTTCTTTGAGGTATGCACTATTATTTTCACCACTTTTACAGAGGAGGAAACTAAGGCTCAAAGAAAAGAAGTAATCTGTTCAGCAGCAAACAGCTCATTTAAATTCAATGGCAGAGCTACCAGACTCAAAGCCCATGTCCCTTCCACCACACTTGCCTCCCTTTTTCTATCACTGAATCTAGGATTCTTCATTATAGCTATTTGGTCCTTCTCTCCTTCCTAAACTGTGTTTTGTCATTCTGGTTCACTAATGTATCTCTAGCACTAAGCAACGTGCCTGGCATCTAGCAGGTGCTCAATATGTGATCATTAAATATGAATAATGACAGAATGAAATTGTTCTCCACAAGTTCACATATCTCTATTTTTCCCACCTCATATTCTCACTGGGGCACTACTTCACATGTTGTACCTACATGAGGCCTGGTTTGGAACTATAACCTGGGGAAATGTGTCAAAGAAATTCCACTGATTCTTTCCCCACTTCTTTTGTGATGGCCCAAGATACTTTCAACCTGCTGGATTTTCATGCCTAGTAAAACCTTTTCTCAGTCCCGGCACAGCCAAGAATGTGGCTGAGATGGCATGAATCCTAGCTATGAATAACATTGGAGGTAGGGAGGTGTGAAGGATGATTTGCTTTGACCCTCTCTGACTTAAGAGAATACAACCCTGTGCCCTTCTGAGCTAGTCAGAGAAAACTAGGCTAACCAAATATTATACATTTTTGACAAAGAGAATTTGGCCAAGAGCCATCCATTTTGTTTGATGATGCAGCACATGCTCTTGGCACTTGAACTTTAATAAGGACTCTATAGGCATTTGGCAGCACACATTCTATCAAGAGATTTTGACAACTAGAAAGCAAACAAAAGGACAATTTAAATGTAACATCACATCCACTCAAGCTGTCACTCAAGTGCCTACCAGTGATCTGACACCAAATCAATAGTATTATGGTTCATTGAAGTCGGATCAATGGTTTCACAAAGTTTCAGAGCAGGCAGCAGCAGCAGCACAATAGCAAGCTCCATGTTTCCTGTCTATTATTACAAAGGAGGTAATCACTGTCTGGCTTCTTTCAGTGCCAAAGCCTCAGCACACTATTGCCTGAAGACTCTGGGATTCAACTGCGATGACTGGGTGTGCCATGCCATTTTCTCCTCACCTACTCCCTCCCTCTATCCTACCTCCTCCTGCTCCATTCTCCAGGAAAAATACAGGAACTAGCTTGATAAGGATTTCCCCCCTTCCACAAGAAGCAGACAGAGTCCATCTTTTTTTTTTTTTATTAACATATAATGTATTATTTGCCCCAGGGGTACAGGTCTGTGAATCATCAAGCTTACACATTTCACAGCACTCACCATAGCACATACCGTCCCCAATGTCCATAACCCAGCCACCCTATCCCTACCCCCCTACTCCCCAGCCACCCTCAGTTTGTTTCATAAGATTAAGAGTCTCTTATGGTTTGTCTCCCTCCCCGGTCCCATCTTAATTCATTTTTTCCTTTCCTACCCCCCACAGTCCCTTGCCCTGCCTCTCAAATTCCTCGTATCAGAGAGATCATATGATAATTATCTTTCTCTGATTGGCTTATTTCACTCAGCATAATACCCTCTAGTTCCATACACATCATTGCAAATGGCAAAATTTTGTTTCTTTTGATGGCTGCATAGTATTCCATATATATATATATATATATATATATATATATATATATATATAATCACCTCTTCTTTATCCATTCTGTTGATGGACATCTAGGTTCTTTCCCTAGTTTGGCTACTGTGGATATTGCTGCTATAAACATTGGGGTGCAGGTTCCCCTTTGGATCACTACATTTGTATCTTTAGGGTAAATACCCAGTAGTGTGATTGCAGGGTCATAAGGAAGATCTATTTTCAACATTTTGAGGAACCTCCATACTGTTTTCCAGAGTGGCTGTACCAGCTTGCATTCCCACCAACAGTGTAGGAGGGTTCCCCTTTCTCCGCATCCTCACCAACATCTGTCATTTCCTGACTTGTTAATTTTAGCCATTCTGACTGGTGTGAGGTGGTATCTCATTGTGTTTTTTTGTATTTGTATTTCCCTGATGCTGAGTGATGTTGAGCACTTTTTCATGCAGACAGAGTCCATCTTTTTTTTTTTTAAAGATTTTATTTATTTGACAGAGAGAAACAGTGAGAGAGGGAACACAAGCAGAGGGAATGGTACCCGGAGAAGCAGGCTTCCTGCAGAGCAGAGAGCCCGATGCAGGGCTGGATCCCCAGGCCCCTGGGATCATGACCTGGGCCGAAGGCAGACGCTTAACGACTGAGCCACCCAGGCGCCCCAGACAGAGTCCATCTTATAGACACTCTATGCCACCTCACCACAAGAATGTAAGTTCCCAGGGAAAAGACTACTTTTGAAGTTAGCTCAAGCTTGGAGGTTTTAAATGCCTCTTGGACTCTTTCCTTCCTGTGTATTTAAGAGCAGTGGACCTGTGATAGGCTTATCTTTTCAACTAGTAGAAGACCCTCAATTGCCACTTCCCACTCTTTCCTATATTCCCAGGTTCCTGAAACCTAATACTTGAGAGTATTAATTTTCCAGAAGTTTCTGAAGAGTTTAATCATTTGGGTAGCTTAATAATGATTTTACAAATATAAATTCCCCAACAAATTAAATAAGGAAAAACCACAATCTCCAAATGTCCCCAGTACCTTGGAAAGGGGAACTGTAGGTACTTCATAAGGTTGAAAAGCCTCTAGTCCCAGGGACAATGCAGCATTAGATGGGCGGGTCAAACAGGGGGTACCTTTCAGGGCTCAAATGAATTTCTCCCTGATGCCAGAGCACCTATTTCACTTACCAACCTAGCCAAAGTCCTGAACATCAATGAGATGAGGATGAATTATTGAAAAGCTTCTGTATAAAATGCTGCACTCTGCCATTTCCTACAAATCAAATTATTGAGAGAGATATTTGATTGTAAACATATTTAGAAAATGATTTCATTGTCGTTAGGTTGGTTTTGCTTTCTCCCCCACCCTCAAAATTTCATTTGCATTAAAGTGCTGCAAAGTTAAAAAGGTCACACATACACATACCCTCCCAATCAGGAACTTGCACACCAGCTTCAAAAGTAAATAAATTTAATCAGCAAAAAATGAAAACCTATTATAAGCAATAGAAAACCCTTTAAATCATGCCTAACATCCTTAAACAGAATTGCCTCCTCCTTACTCAGGCCACTAGCACATAGTTATTCTGACAACAAATGGCTCTTTTTCTTTTAGATGGAGGGACCCAAATTCTGTTTATAGTTCTCAAGCTGCAGACCTAATGGGGTTAACCAGGTTCCACTGCTAGTTCAAGAAAGATCTCAATTTCAATCACAGCACACTTTCAGAGCCTACTGTCTCTGGAGGTGGAAGTGTGGCCCCACCCAGCTGGATCTCTAGTGGGCTGCATCACAGGCACAAAAGCTTGCTCAACCAAGGCTGAGCAGATTGTTGCTTACTGCCTTGGGCAGAACAGTCAATGGAAAATAAGGCATCAGATGACCTAAAGGCCAAATTGCTTCTGTTGAGAGACTTGCCTAATGGCATTCAACTAGGATGCCATTGCCCAAAGGAGTCTTTAAGCAACGCCTTTGGCTCTAAGCACTGGAAATACAAAGAAATGAAAATCTTGGATTTCCCTGCTATGACGTGGTGACAAAAGAAGCATATAGTGGCAAGAGAGAAAGATGCATTAATTCAATAGTCACTCATTTTTTTTCAATAACTTTGTATTGAGTACCTGCTATTTGTCAGGCATTGAATTTAAACCAGAATCATCAAGTCCCATCATCAAGTTTCCAGAATGCTCAGACTCAGTTTTCCCTTCAAACAATGACAGTAATGCAGGTGTGAGTCACTGAGATGCTGTGGAATTTGATCAATTAGAAATAAGCTTCTCGGGGCGCCTGGGTGGCTCAGTCGTTAAGCGTGTGCCTTCGGCTCAGATCATGATCCTGGAGTCCTGGTATCGAGCCCCGCATCGGGCAACCTGCTTGGCAGGAAGCCTGCTCCTCCCGCTGCCATTCCCTCTGCTTGTGTTCCCTCTCTCGCCGTGTTTCTCTCGTCAAATAAATAAAATCTTTAAATAAATAAATAAATAAGCTTCTCGCTCAGCAGAGTCTGCCTGTCCCTCTCCCTCTACTCCTCCCCCTACCCCCATCACTTATGCTCTTTCTCTTGCAAATAAATAAATAAAATCTTTAAAAAAAGAAATGAGCTTCTAGACAATGTGAACTGGTAATGCATTCAACATGTAATTATTGATTGCTCACTTTGTACCAAAAAACTGAACTAAGCACGGTGACCAATGAGAGTGGGAGTGGGAGAAAAAGGAAAGGGAGGAATGGTTTATCCTCTCAGGTCAGTCAAAACAACAGTGGAAACAAAGTCCAGTTTTAACTCATTTGTCTCTCTTTTAGCTGCAACTAAGCAAAGCCATTTTGTACTTTAAATTCATTTATTAATTCACTCACTTGATTTTATTTGAACAACTGTGCACTCATCACAGTGCTAGGCAACCTAGGAATATAAAAATAATGGCTTATATAATAACAGCAACCACTAATGAAAGAACTACTATATACCAAGCTCTGTGATAAATGCTTTTACAGGTTCTTTTGCATCACTCACATAAAATCACTGCAACTCAAATGATCTGGTATGTAATAATGTATAAAGTGGTATTAGGTTCAGGGAAAAATACCAGCCAATAGTTAATGGTACCATACATGTAATGGAAGTGGTACAGAGAGCTTCCTGAGAACTATGATCTTAGGCAACACTACTGTTCTACCATTGTTTATTATATTCATTGTAGTGATAATAACAGGTGGGACCATCTACTAATGTGCCAAATGCTGTGCCAGTGGCTTTCCCTGCATTACCTTTTTCATTCCACACAACCCCATGAGGTATTCTTATCCCTATTTTACAAAGAAGGAAACTGAGGCACAAAGGGTAAAATAACTTACCCAAGACTCCATAGCTAGTAAAAGGCAGAGTGAGGACTGGAACTCTCATCTAGCTGCCTCCAGAGCTCTCTTCATTACCCTCACTTTAAGGTCCCTGATTTCAGGTGTTTCCGTTGTGGTGGGGAAAATGAAACACACCCAACAAACATGTTAAATATACAGTTGTAGGCAAGTCGTATAACCTCTCAGTTTTCTCATTTAAAAAATGGGGATAATACCTAACTTATCAAACTTGAAGGGTCATTGTGATAATCAAGTAGAATGTTTTGGAAACCTGTTACCTAGCATTTTGCAATTTATAAAGCAAATAAAAGAAGGAATGTGTGCAGTAATCACTGCAAATGAAGTTCAGCTATTCCAATAGCCAGATACCTAGGTGGCCTTCTCTGTATTTTTCCTTTTAACCCCTTTACTAGTAAGACCCCATACTCTAATCAAAAACAGGAGGCGTGGGGCCTTAACACTGGCAATTTCCTCTGCCTAAAATGCTCTTTCCCTAGATCTCCCCATGTCTACAGTAATAACCATGGACATCCCTTATTTCACTATTTTATTTTTTCATGGTACTCAACACTACCTAAAATTATCTCATTTATTCTTTTATAATTATCTGTTGATCTCCACCTACTAGAATATATTCTCCTTAAGCACAGCAATTTGCCTCTCTTTGCTCATTCATGTATCCTCAGTTCCTTAAACAGGGTCAGGAACGTAGAAGATGCTCAAAACATGTCTGCATAATAAATGTATTAACAATGCATGGCAGTGAAACAAGAGGTATTACAAGCCTTTATAACATGAATAGGTCTGAACATAGAAACCAGAAATTCAAAAGATAGATCAATTACTCTGAGTGAGGATATACCAGTAAAACATCAGATGGGCATGCACTTGACCTCCTCCTTGAGGAATAGGGAGCATTTGAATGAGAAAAGGGCAGCCAAGAGGGCAGGATGGATGGCATCAGGAAAGGGTGAATGTAGGAGTGAATATGCCTTGTCCCAGGAACAGAGGTGAGGTCAGTCTGCAGGAAGTTAGTGGGAAAAAGAAGCCGGAAATGTACAAAGGTAAGTTGTGGGCAGATTATAGAGACCATTGAGTGGCAAGTTAAGAAGCTTGGCATTTACTGGGTGTGGTACATGAACAATGAATCTCGGAACACTGAAAAAATAAAAGTAATTGGAAAAAAATAAAGAGAATTTTCCTAGGAAAAACAATGAAAATGATTTTTTAAAAAAGGAAAGTGAAATAAGGATTAGAAAAGAAACTATAGCCTTGTTTTCTTCATGGTTATTATCACAAACATGGGAGGGAGGCTCTAAGGATTGTATTTCAGACAAAGGGAAGAGCGAATATTAAGGCTTCAAACCTTTTCTTGCTTAGAATATGGTGTCTCACTATAAAGAGTTTATAAAAATACATAAAGAAGGTTAAACAGCTATCAGTGAAAGTGATACTAATGCAGGCTGTCTGGGTCTGAGGACCCAGAGTGGGTTCCACAGGACCTGCCAGGAGGGTCCTTGGCTTTGTGCAGGATAGAAATCTAACACGAGCCAAGCGAAAGTAAGAGAAGAGTTTATTGAAGACAGAATGAGTGCGGATACAGAGCATCTGGGAGACTCAAAAAAGAAGGAAGAGTGAGTCTCATCTTTGCTTGGGGTCTGGGGTTTTTATTGAGAGCAGTGACCTAGTGTGCATGTCTTCTTGGGCATCCAGGAACTGGTTAAAACAAAGACAAGTGTTTAGGTGTCCTCCAAAGTCACTTAAGGCAGGGATCTTGGTGTCAAAGGGTCTGGAGTCAGTGGGCTAAGAAAACGTTCATGACAATCCCACCTGGTTACTCTTTAAGTGTTACCTATTGTGCTGGAAGACGCCAGAGAAATCATTAACTCCTTGACAAGGAGGACATACATTACCTGTTCTATAAGGTATGCATAAGGCTAGCAAGAATAGAGGCAACAAAAAAAACCTTTTTCATGAGGTCCTTTCAGTTTCCCTATCTCATCTACAAGATAGAAATTATTATCTTCACTGTACAAAAAAGGAAAGTGGGGCTTAGAGAGGACTTACTCAAGTTTATATACCTAGGAAGGGTCGCACCTAGAGAAAGCAATTCTTGGCAGGAAAATTGTTTCCCCTTTCACCATTCCCTTCCCCAGCCAACTCTCATACAGATTTGATTACCAGAAATCATGTTGCTATTGGCCAAGACTCTTAACCCAAAATTACTTCTGTAAGATACACAAGATCCAGAGAATTGCTGCCATTGTTACTTTCTCAGAGTTACAAGTCAATGTGCTCACCTAGAGTAATTCTTCCATTTTGATTTAAGCTGGCTATGTCCCCCAGCAAACCAAGCTCCTGGTATAATGGCCAAATCCATCTTTAAGTCTCTTGAACGATGCAGTTTAAAAATCATGGCCTGGAGGTGCTGCATTTTCAGCTCCTCATAAGGCAGCTAGTTAACCGGATTAGCTACAGAATGTGGAACCCTCTCCCAGCAGAAACTGCAACTGAGCAACCACTGCCAGATAAGGAAGGGACACTGCAGTCCTACCCTGTGGATGCTGTTAGTTTCTCTCAGTCAAGAGCATTGTAATTAACTGTACAGGTGTCACCAGAAAACATCTGAAAAGAGGCCTGTAAATTCAAGTGATGTGAAAGGTGCCAGAAATAATAATAGAATCATCTTGGATATATATTTAGAAATGCTGAGGATGTTCAAGGCTGGTGAAAAACAACATATGTGTTAAAGTTTTAGGAATTGATACTCCTACAGCAGGAACAGTGTATGAAGCAAAGGAGGGTAGAAAAGCACTAGAGCCCTTCTTGGCCGTAAATAACTTTTACCAGTGGGTTTGTCATTGTTGCTATTGTTGCTGTTTATAAAACAAAATTGATATTAGATACAGCTAGTAGAAACATTAACATGGTGTGGGAGGAATAGTAATCCTTGGTGTAGGTTTATTTAATTTTTATAACGTTAGAGATGAAGGCCATTTTTTTTCAGTCAAAATGCACGTATTTTCTTTTCTTTTCTTTCTTTCTTTCTTTTTTTTTTTTTTGGTATAAGAGGTCAATGGAATATAGGAATCCCTTGATAAAACTTCACATTTAGACTGTTGCAACACAGCTCTTCTAAGGTATAAGGAATTCCAGGTCTTATGATATGAAAGCCAGAGACAGAGGAACACAGATTTAAATTCTCTTGCCTATAATGTAACAATACATGTTTCAGCTCCACATTGGACCATTTCCCAGGTGAATTCAACAGTTTACCTGGCACAAATTAGACCACTTAATTAGTGTTCCAGTTGCATCTTAAGCCTTTAGAAGCTGAACAGACACATAGCCAGTTTTGTGCATATAAAATATAAAATATGCATTAAAATAAAAAGGGCAAACTTTAATAAGCTAGCTGTAAATATCCCCAAAATGAGTTCCTTTGGAATGGGAATCTAGTCTGCTTCATAACTGTTTCCACCATAGAGATTAACATATACCTGACACACCCATAAGTACTCAATTGAGTTTCTTATAATTGAATTGAAAAGGATGTGCAAACCAAATTGTAAAATTTTGAAATTTTGAAATTGAAAAATTCTGAAATTGATAAAAACCAAAGTTTATTTAACAGAGCAAGTTTCATCCTCACTGTACCTGGGACACCAAGCTGTTGCTCTCATGTGGCTCTCTTAATTTGAGAGCCAAGGCCACCCACATTTTTTCTGATTAAAAGAAAGGGCAACTTCTCCAAGCACTAGTGCCCAACATCTCTCATCACCGGGGTTCACACCAAGGGGATTTTAATGCAACAACTTCTAGAAAACAGAAATCTATGTTTTCTGTCAACAGCTGGCTCATTTTAAATGATCAAATTCTGTGTATAGTCACAGGGTCTAGCATTGTTCATGTAATTCTTTTCTAATCCAGAAATGGCTTTAGAAATTTCTAAGTTTTTGTCATACGACAATTGTTCTGCCTCCTTTTTAGAAAATGCGATTTATCAAAAAATGGTCACCAACAAATACATCCCAATGTTGTCTCCTCAATCTTTCCTACTTTAATCTTGAGGGCTCTGATTTTACTGAAATATTTATAAGACATAAATTTTGCCTAGAAAGATATTTCATGATAACATAAATTTATGCATCTGGATGTATAGAAAAAACAAGAAGGGTTAGTTCCGAAACATTGGCCCAGTATCCTATAAGAGATTAAATAAGTCTGAGCTACTGATATACAGGAGGTTTTGCCCTATAATCAAGTGCTATTGGGACTACTACATATGCACTTCTTCCCCAGTGCTCTTGCATGAACCATCTACTCCAATGAAAACACTAAATTTTACTATCATAGACTTTCTTCTTCTTATAAAATAATACACATTACTTGAAATTTTAATGTACAGAAGGCCTTAAGTTGAAAAGTAAGCTCTTTTCCCACACCACACTTCACATCACCACCATCATACCCCAGTCCCACTCTCCAGCAATAACTACTATTAACAAATTTCTAGGTATACTTCCAAAAAGTTTCTATACACATATAAGTATATGTGTAATAATTGAATTTTACACAAGTAAATAATACCACTTATGCTTATTTACAGCTTGTTTTTTCAACTTAATATATCTTGGGTATCTTTTCTAGTAAGAATATATATATATTACCTTATCCTTTTCAGTGTCTACATAGTATTCCATAATCTAAATGTACCATAATTGATTTAACTGATCCCCCATTTACGGATATTTGGTTGTTTCTAGTTCATGCTATCACACATGATCCTCTTTGTACGTATTTCTTAGGGCATGCGTAAGAATTGTTGGATGGAAGGTAACATGTGGGAATATAAATTGGTGCAGCTGCTTTGGAAAATTGTTTAGTGGTTCCTCAAAAGGTTAATCATAGAGTTACCATAGGATGCAGCAATTTCACACCTAGTTATCCACCCAAGAGAAATGGAAACATATTTTTATTGAAAACCTTATACACAAATGTACATAGCAGCACTACTCATAAAAGCCAAAAACTGAAAACAAACTCAAATGTTTATTAACTGATGAATGGATAAACAAAAGCTGGCAAGTATAGCCATAAAATTACATAGTGTTCAGCCATAAAAGGAACAAAGTACGGTTGCATGCTAAAACATGGATGAACTTGAAAACATTATACTAAATGAGAGCTCATGAAAACCCACATGTTGTGTGATTCCATTTATACAAAATATCCACATTAGGCAAATTTGTAGAGGCTGAAAGTGGATTTGTAGTTGCCAGTTGGTGAGAAGAGGAAGAAATGGAGAGTGACTGCTAATAGGTATAAGTTTTCTTTTTAGGGTGATACAAATGTTTGGGAATTAGATGGTGATGGCTATACAGTCCTGCCAATATCCCAGGACAACACTGAGTTGTACACTTTAAATGGGTAAATTTTATGGCATGTGAATTATATCTCAGTAAAGCAGTTTTTAAAAGTAACATAAAGCCTTTCAAAGAAGGGTCAGTCTGGAATACATACACTCCATTGGAATACTTTTATCATGGGATATTCCCCACATACCCCAGAAAAAATTTGCTTTTATATAATATCTCCCACCAGACAGTTAAAATGTTTTTCCTCATTTCCTAAAGGAAATGACTCTGTTTAAATTTGAAGAGAAAAAAATTAAATCAAAGATTAGCTTTCAGAGACAAGCTTAAATGTCTTTTTTTAAATACTGTTTCTGTGTTGTTCTTGTTTTTTTCTAATTATAAAAGTAGCACATACTCACTGTATGAAATTTGGAAAAGACATAAAAGCCTAAAAAGAAGAAAGTCAAGATTATCTGTCATCCCACCACCCAGAGATAATCATTGTTCACATTTAAGTGTATTTTATTCTTGTCTTTTAATATAGTTTCGTTTATGAAATTGGGATCACATTCTGTATCCACAGCTTTGTATCTTACTTTCTTATTTTAAAATTATGATGTCATGAGCATTTTCTCATTTCAAAAACATGATTTGAGAGAGCTACATAATTTTCTATTCTATGCCTATACCATAATTCATTTAACTAGTTTCCAATTTTTAGATATTTAGTTGCTTCCAATTTTTGCTTCTGCAAATGTTTTTGTGGCTAAATCTTTTTGCACATTCTTAATTATTTCCTTAAGATAAAGACCTAACAGGGAAAGATTGGCATATATTAAAGCTTTTGTTATGTATTCTCAAATTGCCCTTCAGAAAGGTCAGATCAATTTATAACTCTAGAACTCTTTCTCCCTTAAACTATCCAACGCTGGCTATGACAATTTGTTTTTAATTTTTTAATTGTTGTCAATGTGTTAGGTATCATTAGAGTATGTGAGTTCATTGTTCTTCAAATTACAATTATTGGTCATTTTTATTTCACTGTTTTCGGTCTTTGCGTGTGCATATTTGTGTGTGTGTGTAAACTGTCCATTTTCTTTGTCTTTTTGTCTATTGTGATGTTCATATTTTGCTTATGAATCTCTAAGAGCTCCTTATATATTAATAAGTATTTGTCTTTAAAGGCATTTCCATACCGATAGTACTACTGTATTTTGGATCCTTTATGTCTTCATCAGGGCAAAGTTTTCCAAAATCCAAAGAGCAGAAATATTCCTTTTCCTTTCTTTCCCCCACAAAGTAGAAGATATAAGGAACTCACAAATGACCTTAAAAATAAATGGATCACATTATTAGAGAAATAATTCAGTCTCCCCTATGGATTCATTAATGGCCCCTATAAACACCTTTTCTCCCAAGTCTCTCTGGGCACCTAATGCCTGTTCTAAATCAACAGCCCTAGAGGCCGAGGGCCTGCCTAAACCTTCCCTTTTCACAAACAACTCAAACTGCATCTTTCTTCACAACCCTAGACACTTTAACACTTGCTGGTACTTAAAGAGCGAACTCTAGAGATTCTAATCGCTAGGTTAATTACAATGAAGGGAAAATTTTCACTAAAAAGTTAATAAAAGAAAACAATTATGAAGCCACATGTAATCCCATTCCCTAACAGTCTGATAATATGGATTAGGCTGTGTTTCCAAACCCTGACTTGCCTGAACCACATCTACGAGCAAGGGGAAAATCTCTTTTTACTATTCAAGAAGAAAGGGCCTTTGGGGACCTCATACAATGTGTCCACTCTGAACCGTATACAGGCCTTGAATAAAGAAAGGACCAGCTTATTGACCATTTGCTATGGTTTGAGAGGTACCTGGAGGCCCTGAGGTTCAAATAATCCTTTTGTGCTGAGGGATTAATGCCTGAAATACCACCAGGAGTTTAGACTAAACATTTAGGGCTCAGTTCAAAGGGAAGCAACTGCATGGAGGAAATTTTCTAGTCAGACTCCTCAGTGAAAGTAAGGGATATTTGGTTCCCTCACAGGCACAGGTGTGGATGAGGCATGGGGAGAAGAAGAGAGTATGATGTACAGAGTGCCTGAGGACAAACATAATTGGTCCATAAATCTGCTCCGGGCCATAACTGACAAGACATAGCTGCAAATACACCCCATGTTGCTTCAATAGACACAAGTGAATAACAGTTCTTTTTCTTGGAGACAAGAAGTTTTGCCATTTCCACTGCTCCCTCTGACCTAGATAAGACTCATTTTCACCTAAGGAAACAAAGTATCTAGATTTCTCTTATATCTTTGTAACAAAGCTTTCTCACAGAGCTCTGTCTTTGGGTCAGGGAGAGTTCTAAATGCTTTACGTGTATTAACTCATTTATATTTCACAACCACACTAACAAGGTAGCTACCATTATCATCTTAATTTTACAGCTAAAGCAACCAAAGGAGTGAGAAGAGGCAGAACTGAGATATGGACACAAATTCAAGAGAATCCAAAATTAATATTATAATCCACACTGGGAAGCCATTTGTACATTGCCAAAAAGATAACATTCATGCCAAAGAGTCATTGTTACTGTTCCAGTTTAGTTTTTGTGTCATGGTTTGGGTGTCTTTTCAGGAGTTATTTAAATGAGGGGGAAGCTTTTTAAGAAGCTTATAAAGGTTGTTAGAAGCATAAGCCTTAAAATCAGATGGACTTGGAATTTTGTCCCAACTCTGCCACACACTAGCTCTGTGAATTTCAGCATTACTTCACATTTCTGAGAATCTGTTTCTTCAGCTATAAAATGGATATGATAATAATCCTTACCTCCTAGAGCTATTGTGAAGATTACATGAATTGATATGTGCAAAAATTTTACTATGATACCTAGAAGGTGGAAAGAACTCGGTAAATATTACTTATACATATCATAAAGGTGGAGAGGAAGACTTTAGGGACGCTCTAGAGTTTAGCCTCAGTTTGACATTATTCCGAGTGGCAAAGAAAATACACAGGCAGTAGCCCCACCAACTGTGGGCTACCATTCAAAAGGGAGGCCTTCTGAGGAAGAAAGCTAGGCAGCGGTCACCTCCAGAGCCAGCCTCAACAAACGACAGCGCAGCGGTGCCTAACAGCACTGTTTGTATACTGATGGCAATGGTGAGTGGCAGAATGTACTACCAGTCAGTAGCTCAGTCTTCTCAGTCACGCTTGAGGAGTCTTCCCTTCAAAATCTAGGTACCAAGCTACCAGAAGCTCTTCACCTCCCATTTGTTTCTCCTATTCACCAGAAATTTGTTTATCATGCTTAGGAAATTCAAGACACAAGCCTCAGTTTCCTTATCTTTAGCGGCTCAAAAGGAGATAATTAAAATTACATTTATATTCCCAGGCCAAAAAAAAAAAAATTGAATTAACTCATAAAAGAGGACCATATATTGTAATATAATGGCCAAGGAAAATAGATCTAGGTAGAACTGAGTTTAAACATGGCTCTGTCACTTACAGGCTGTGGGATCTTCTGCAAGTACCTTACCTTCCCTGAGCCTCATTTTTCTATAAGATGAAGGACAGTAGTGGTTGCTGCAAATAGTAAAATGAAATGTTGGATGCAGAAGTGCTTTGCAGACACTAAGGGGTATAGGAACGGTAAGTATGCTAATGTAGTCAGGCATATGCAAATAAAAATACTAAAAATAAAAATTGCTGTAAGGCTGGTTAAAATTCTAACAGAAAACACCACCAATGAATTATAAATTATGTATTACTTATTTATTACTATCATTTTGACTGCCAAAGTTCTAGAAAATACAAGTATAATTTGAACCAAAAGAAGGAATAAATAAAGATCTGTGGAGAAGTTTTGAAGAAACCTTGTGGCCAGGTTTTAGGGCTGTAGATGGCACTAGTTCTTCACAATGTCTCAATTCGCTGTAAAATGTATAGTTTCCCTTTTTCCCGATTTGGGGGGTGGATGATAAAGGAGTACCCATGGTGAAGGGTTCGCCAAGACCTCTAAAGAAAAGCTCATGTAGGTACATTCTAAGCTGGAAATGACAAATACTGCAGACATCCTGACTCTCCCCAAACAAATCCATTCTTAGGTCTTAGGAACCCTCTCCCAAGCAGAGCTCAGGCAGTCTGTTATCATATCTGCACTGTTATCCTACTGTCACTAGGGCCACCCTCTGTGCCTTCAGTTTCCTAGAGACAGGAGTAACCAGGAAAATTTCTGTTCCTACCTTTTCTGAGATAGGGTAAAATTTTGAAAAGTGACCTCAGAAAGAAGCCCAGGAAAAACAATACAGAAAAAGGCAAAAACAATTCAATAGTAGAGAGACCAACGAGTTCAGAGAGCACTAGTATCTTGTATCTATTTGTACGAACTCTAATTACATAACTTGGTGGAGAGCAAAGGAGGGAGAGAAAAAGGGGGAGATAAAGAGGGAGATAGGGAGAGAAAGAAGGGAAGGAAGGAAGGAAGGAAGGAAGGAAGGAAGGAGTGAAAGAGAGACAAAGAGAGAGGAAGACAGACAAAGAAAGAAAAAGAAAAAAGAAAGGAAAAAGAAGGAAAGAAAAAGCATTTGTATCAACTATGGTTTATCCAAACAACATAGAATATTGAGCAGCCATTTAAAATGAGATAGATCTGTCTATACTAACACATAAAAACAATGTTAATGAATTGTTGAATGAAAAAGAAGCAAGCTATACAGCAATGCATACAGTAGGATATTGTTTATGTGGAAAAACCCCACAAAATCAAACTTATTTGTGTTACTACATATGTAGTCAAAGTCATAGAAAAAGTTCTAAGAGGATGCACATCAAACTAATGGTTAAAGGAAGGTCAAAGAGAATTTTTGCTTTGTCTTTACTGTGTGAATTTTTTAAATTAAATTTTTAAATTTTACTTCTAGTATACTTAACATACAGTGTTATGTCAGTTTCAGGTGAACAATACAGTGATTCAATAATTCTATACATTACTCAGTGCTCACCATGGTAAGTGTACTGTTTAATCCCCATCACCTATTTCACCCACCTCCCTTCTGGTAACTGTCAGTTTGTTTTCCATAATTAAGAGTTTGTTTCTCAGGGCGCCTGGGTGGCTCAGTGGGTTAAAGCCGCTGCCTTCGGCTCAGGTCATGATCTCAGGGTCCTGGGATCGAGCCCTGCATCGGGCTCTCTGCTCAACAAGGAGCCTGCTTCCCCCCCCCCTCTCTGCCTGCCTCTCTGCCTACTTGTGATCTCTCTCTCTGTGTCAAATAAATAAATAAAATCTTTAAAAAAAAAAAAAGAGTTTGTTTCTTGGTTTGTTTCTCTTTTTTTTCCCTTGTTTATTTGCTTTGTTTCTTAAATTCCACATATGAGTGAAATCATATGGTATATTTCTTTCTCTGACTGACTTATTTCACTTAGCATTAAACTCTCTAGTTTCTAGTTCCATCCATGTGGATGCAGATGACAAGATTTCATTTTTTTAGGGCTAAAAAACATTCCAATGTATATATACATCACTTCTTCTTTATCCATTCAACTATTGGTGGACACTTGGGCCGTTTCCATAATTTGGATATTGTAAATAATAGAGCAATACCCATACGGCTACATGTATCCCTATGAATTAGTGTTTCGTATTTTTTTGGTAAATACCTAGTAGTGCAATTACTGGATCCTAGGGTAGTTCCTTAACTTTTTGAGGACCCTCCATACTGTTTTCCACAGTGGCTGCACCAGTTTGCATTCCCATCACCAGTGCACAAGCATTCTTTTTTCTCCACATCCTCGCCAAAACTTGTCATTTCTTGTGGTTTTTGATTTTAGCCATTCTGACAGGTGTGAGGTGATATCTCATTATAGTTTTGATTTGCCCTTCCCTGATGATGAGTGATGTTGAGCATCTTTTCATGTGTCTGTTGGCCATCTGGATGTCTTCCTTGGAGAAAAACCTGTTCATGTCTTCTGCCCATTTTTTACTTGGATCACTTGTTTTATGGGTGTTGAGTTGTATCAGTTCTTAATACATTGTGGATACTAACCCTTTATCGGATATGTCATTTGCAAATATCTTCTCCCATTCCACTGGTTGCCTTCTGGTTTTCTTAATTGTTTCCTTCACTGTGTATAGGTTTTTGTTTTGATGTAGTCCCAGTAGTTTATTTTTGCTTTTATTTCCCTTGTCTCAGGAGACATATCTAGAAAAAATGTCGTTATGGCCAATGTCAGAAAAATTACTGCTTGTCTTCTCTTCTAGGATTTTTATAGTTCCAGGTCTCACATTTATGTCTTCAATCCATTTTATTTTTGTGTGTAGTATAAGAAAGTGGTCCAGTTTCGTTCTTTTCATGCAGCAGTCCAGTTTTCCCAAAACCATTTGTTAAAGAGATTATCTTTTTCCCACTTCATATTCTTGCTTCCATTGGTAGAGCGAGAGGGAGAAGCGGGCTCCACAGTGCATCATGTCGATTGACTTGCAAATATAATACCACCCTGGCGACCCAGAAATAAATCCAACTTGATTGTGGTGAATGATTTTTAACATATTATTGAATTCAGTTTGCTAGTATTTTGTTGCATATTTTTGCATTTATGTTCATCAGAGATATTGGTGTGTAGTTCTCTTTTTTTGTGGTGTCTTTATCTGGTTTTGGTATCAGGGTGATACTGGTCTCCTAGAATGAATTTGGAAGTTTTCTTTCCTTTTCTATTTTTTGGAATAGTGTGAGAAGAGTAAGTATTAACTCTTCTTTAAATGTTTGGTAGAATTCACCTGTGAAGACTTTGGTCCTTGACTTTTCTTTGTTGAGAGTGTTTTGATTACTGATTTCATTTCATTACTGGTAATCGCTCTGTTCAAATTTTCTATTTCTTCCTGCTTCAGTTTCAGTAATTTATATGTTTCTAGGAATTTATCTATTTCTTCTAGGTTGTTCAATTTGTTGGCATATAATTTTTCATAATATTCTCTTAGAATCCTTTTTATTTCTGTGGTATTGTTTGGTATTTCTCCTCTCTCATTAGTGATTTTGTCAATTTAACTCCTCTTTTTTTTTTTAATTTTTATTAACATATAACATATTATTTGCCGCAGGGTACATGTCTGTGAATCGTCGGGCTTACACATTTCACAGCACTTAACAGCACATACCCTCCCCAATATCCACAACCCAGCCACCCTATCCCTACCCCCCCGCCTCCCAGCCACCCTTAGTTCGTTTCATGAGTCTAGGACTCTCTTATGGTTTGTCTCCCTCCCCATCCCTTCCTGTTTCATTTCTCTCCCCAGCCCCTCCAAACTCCTGCCTTGCCTCTCAAATTCTTCATATCAGAGAGATCATGTGATACTTGTCCTTCTCTGACTGACTTATTTGGCTGAGCATAATACCCTCCAGTTCCATCCACGTCATTGCAAATGGCCAGATTTCGTTTCTCTTGATGGCTGCATAGTATTCCATTGTATATATATACCACATCTTCTTTATCCATTCATCTGTTGATGGGTATCTAGGGTCTTTCCATAGTTTGGCTATTGTGGACATTGCTGCTATAAACATTCGGGTGCACGTGCCCCTTTGGATCACATTTGTATCTTTAGGGTAAATACCCAGTAGTGCGATTGCTGGATCGTAGGGTAGCTCTATTTTCAACTTTTTGAAACTTTTTGAGGAACCTCCATACTGTTTTCCAGAGTGGCTGTACCAGCTTGCATTCCCACCAACAGTGTAGGATAACTCCTTTTTTTTTAAAGTGAATCTGGTTAGAGGTTTATTGATTTTGTTGTATCTCTTCAAAGAACCAGCTCCTGGTTTCATTGATCTGTTCTATCATTTTTTTAGTTTCCATATCATGTATTTTTACTCTATTCTATATTACTTCCTTCCTTCTGCTGGTTTTGGGTTTTGTTTGTCCTACTTTTTCTAGTTCCTTTAGGTGTAAGGTTAGGTTGTCCATTTGAGATTTTTCTTCCCCTTTGAGGTAAGTCTGTATTACTATAAACTTCCCTCTTAGAACCACTTTTGCTATATCCTAAAAGTTTTGGACTGTTGTGTTTTCATTTTCATTTGTTTCCGTGTAATTTTTTATTTTGTTAATTACTTGGTTGACTCATTCATTGTTTAGTAGCATTTTATTTAGCCTCCATGTATTTGTGGTCTTTCCAGAGGTTTTCTTGTGATTGATTTCTAGCTTAAAAAGCATTGTAGTAAGAAAAGGTGCACCCTATGACTTCATTCTCTTTGAATTAGTTGAGACTTATTTTGTGGCCTAATATGTCATCTGTTCTGGATAATGTTCAATGTGCATTTGAAGAGGATGTGTATTGTATTGTTTTAGGGTGGAATGTTCTATATATATCTATTAAATCGATCTAGTCCAGTGTGTCATTCAAAGCATGTTTCTTGTTGATTTTCTGTTTGGATGATCTGCCCATTGACCAAATGGTGTGATAAAGTCTCCTACTCTTATTGTTTTATTATTGATTAGTACCTTTGTGTTTGTTATTAACTTTTTTTTAACTATTTGGGTGTTTCCATTTTGGGTGCATAAATATTTACAATTAGTATAACTTCTTATTGGATTGCCCCCTTTATTATTATGTATATACTGTCTTCTTATCTCTTATTACAGTCTTTGCTTTAAAGACTATTTTAACAAATATAAGTATTGGTACCCCAGCATTATTTGACATCTACTTGCATAATAAATGTCTCTATCCCCCCACTTTCAATCTGCAGATGTTTTTACGTTTAAAATGAATCTCTTGTAGATATAGCATATAGATGAGTCTTGTTTTTTCATCCACTCTTTCACTCTGTCTTTTGATTGGAGCATTTAGTCCATTTACAGTCAAAGTGATTATTGACAGATATGAATTTATTGACATTTTGTTACTTGTTTCATGGTTGCTTTTGTAGTGTTTCTCTAATCCTTTCTTTTCTTGCTCTCTTTTATTATTGCTTAGCTTTCTTCAGTGATAGACTTGGATTCCATTCTCTTTATTCTTTGCATCTATTACTGGGTTTTGATTTGTGCTTACCATTAGTTTTGTACATAACCTCTTCTGCATATAGCAGTTTATATTAAGTTGATGGTCACTTAAGTTTGAACCCATTCTTTGCTTCTCTCCCTCCCACACAAGTTTTAGGTAAATGATGCCATATTTTACATCCTTATATTTTGCAAATCCCTTGACTGATTTTTACACAAATACTTATTTTTATGCTTTTGTGTTTCTTACTTTCCATTTCTCACTTATGTTCTTTCCTTTCTACTCAAAGAGTCCTCTGTAGTATTTCTTGTAGGGCTGACTTAGTGGTCATGAACACCTTCAGTTTTTTTTGTTTTTTTTTTTAATCTGAAAAACTTTTTATCTCTCCTTCTATTCTGAATGATAGCCTTGCTGGATAGAGTACTCTTGGCTCCAGATTTTTACCTTTCAGCACTTTGAATATATTATGACATTCCCTTTTGGCCTGCAAAGTTTCTGCTGAAATATCCCCTGACAGCCTTATGGGATTTCCCTTGTATGTGACTATCTTCTTTTCTCTTGCTGTTTTTAAACTGTTTTCTTTATCTCCACTTTTTGAGATTTTAAATACTGTGTGTCTTGGTGTGGACCTCCTTGGGTTGATTTATTGGGGGATATCTGTGCTTCCTGGATCTGTTTATCTGTTTCCTTCCCAAGATTAGGAATGTTTCCAGCTATTATTTCTTCAATAAATTTCCTGCCCCCTTTTCTCTCTTTTCTTCTGGGATCCTTATAATGTGAATATCATTACACTTGATAGAGTCACTGAGTTTCCTACCTAAGTTTATTCTCATTTTGCGTAATTTTTTTCCCTCTCACCTACTAAGCTTGATTACTTTCCATTATTCTGTCCTTCAGGTCATTGATTTGGTCTTCTGCCCCTTCTAACCTGCTATTTATTCCATCTAGTGTATTTTTAACTTCAAATATTGTGTTACTCATGTCTAATTGGTTCTTTTATTCTTTGTGGTTAGGGTCTCACTATTGTCTTCCACTTTTTTATCCAGTCCAGTGAGTATCTTTATGAACATTGCTTTAAATTCTCTATCAGCCATATTACTTATCTCTCTGATTTACTTAGGTCTCTTGTTGTGATTTTATCCTATTTTTTTTCATTTGAGACATATTTCTCAGTCTCCTCATTTTGCCTAACTTTCTGTGTCTGTTTTTGCGTATTAGGAAAGTCAGCCACCTCTCCTGCTCTTGGAGGTAACGGCCTTCTGAAGAAAAGGTCCTGTAGTGCCCTGCAGCGCAGTGTTCCCTATTCTCCAGGACCTGGTGCTTCAGGGAATGTCTCGTACATGTGTTGCATGTGTCCTGCTGCTGTATCCTGGCCACTTTTTCCTTCAGTCCAGTTGCCTGAGAGGCTTTTTGCCTCATGTGGACAATGTTTGGTCCCTGGCCAGGTAGGGTTCATTTTAATAACGTGTGCCCTGGTCTGCTTGCAAAATGAGACCTGCCACCCCCACTTCCAGAATTGAGGCCTTGCGTTGGGAGACAAGGTGTTGGCAGGATATGTGCCAGTCTTCTGGAGGAGGGGACCAGCAGTGTTGAGACTGAGGCAAGCATGATTAGAAAAGGTGGATCCACCAAAGTGTGTGGGGCAGGGCTTGGTGCAAAGAAGTTAGGTAGCAAGTGTTGGAACTGTCCTGGTTGGTTCCCACAGGTGGCCATGTATTTATGCTGGACGATCTGGGAGGGAAATGGCACCTGCCAGCTCCTTTGTTCCTGGTGGCCTCTCGCTGTGATCCCTGCCTCTCTGGGCCCTGTTCTGAAATGAGCAAATAACTCTCCCTCCAGTGTGCCCTAGGCATTTTTCAAACTGCTGCACTGTTTGTCATGCTATCTTTTTAAGGGTGAAGACTCAGCTTCCTAACACCCTCTTGGCTCTCCCAGAGCTGAGCCTGCTGATTTTTTTTTAAATCCCAGGCTTTAAATCGTGTTGCTTGTAAGAACTCACAAAATTCAGCCCCTCTTGCTTCCAAAGCCAAATATTATGGGGATTTGTCTTCCCTGAGCAGGCTGCCCATGTGATAGGCCATTTCTTGCCCTTTACCATGCCCCCAGCTCCCTCCTGACCTCAGCTGGGTACAGTCTGTTTTGCTCCCAAACTGCATCTCCACCCTTCATAACTTCTTCTATGTGACCTCTTATCTACCTTTAGTTGTGGGGTTTGTTCTGCCAGTCCTTGGGTTGTTTTCTGGGTTATTTACACTGATGTATTATATAGTTGTGTCTGTGGGATGAGAGAGCATAGGATCCTCCTACTCTGCCATTTCGCCTGAATCTTCTTGTGTTTTTTCTTGTGTTTGTTTTTCTTGTGTTTTGTGTCATTTTTAAAATGGCAATGTATTTCATATACTCATATTTTTCTTTTTAACTTAAAAAATAGTTATAATCTCTAGCCACAGACCAGGAACCCAAAGCGGATTCTTATGGGCACTGTAACAGCCAAGGGCTGTCCTCATTAAATTTTGTGGGCAGGCTGAGATTGCCCACTCTGGTCTACTCTGGTCCTACTTCAGACTGGCAGCCTCCACAGCTTTCCTAGTTTCTTCCCCAGTTTTTAGTTAGAATTTCCCTTTCTGCTGCTCTTAAAAGCATTTCTTTATCTATCATTCATTCAAATCCATGAACCATTTTTTTTAAAGATTTTATTTATTTATTTGACAGACAGAGATCACAAGTAGGCAGAGAGGCAGGCAGAGAAAGAAGGGAAAGCAAGCTCCCTGCTGAGCAGAGAGCCCGATGCAGGGCTCGATCCCAGGACCCTGAGATCATGACCTGAGCCAAAGGCAGAGGCTTTAACCCACTGAGCCACCCAGGTGCCCCTCCCCCATGAACCATTTTTGAGTGCCCAGTATTTGTTAGCAGCTGAAAATAACATTATAAATACGAACAGATGCAGCCCTTTCTTATGATCTGGAGCTTGTAGTTAGTACTCTAAAGTGGGACGAGTTTGGACACAGTACGAGGTTTCAGTTTCAGCTTTGCATGATGTGGGATACAGTGTCTTCATCTTTAACATGATAATAATAATGCCATCTATCTCACAAGGTTATAGTGAAGAATCAAGAAAGTAGTACAAGTAATTCATAGAACAGAGCAACTAGGAGAATGTTAACATGTCTCTTTCCATGTACTCAGTATTCCTGTACTAACCTTTTGAAAATAATATTAGTTATTACAGCAAATATTTATATTGCTTTTATTATGTGTCGGGCACACTATTTTAAGTGTTTTACACCTACAAGCTCATTCGATCTCATCAAAACCCTTATGAAATAGATACTAATTTCCTCCCATTTCCGGATTAGGAATTTAAGGCTAAGGCTCAAGTTAAACAACTTGCCCAAGATCACATAGTGAATAAGTGGCAGACATGGGATTTGAAGCAAAGTAATTTAGTGCAATTCTGCGTTTCTAACTATTCTTTGTTCCTCCTAAGTATCTCTATGGCTATGGGCCCCTGTCCTCCCTCCTTTAAGATCCATTTCTCTGTTTCTTCATTCATTCAACAGATACTTATTGAAGACCTACGATGTTCTAGGCACTGTTGACGCATAGCGCTACAACAATAAATGAGATCTGCCACCATAAACTATCTAGTGGGGTAAAACAGGTGAAGAGTAGTGAGAGAAAATGAATCAATCTATAATAGAGCATCATGTAGTTTTACAGGTTTGAAGTAAATAAAGATGAGTTTTATTCACTTTGTCTGAACCAGTCACTAGTTGCAAATTAAGGCAGCTTCTCCTCTTTGAAGAAAGTCAGGTTTGCTGCCTATTGTTCTGGGCTCACAGGAAGGCATGTGGCTTCTGTGACAGCTTTTTCCTCATCTCATTCCCCCTTGCCTGCTGAGATGGCAGAAAGCTGCGGTTTATTCTCTTTCAGTAGCCCAAACTCCTAATGAGCCTGCCCACTTATTCCTATTTCACAGGGCCCAGATCTTTCTCAGTCCATTTACAGAACAAAGATACTCTGAAGCTGGAGAAAGTTCAGGTCTCTCCTAGCTCAGGTTCTCAGCTCTTCCTAGGTCTTAGAAGCTCTCTTTCCAGTCCTACCACAAGTGGATGATCTCACAACATTCTAACCAAACCAATCTGACATGACCAAAATACTTCCAGCCATCCAATAACCATCTGTTCACTTCTGGCCCTTTAAGCCAGGGCACTCTGCCAAGCACTATGCATCATAATTCCAAGTTTAAAAGTAAGTCAACTAGCTATTTTACCAGCAAAATGGGTTTATTCAGGAATAGCAGAGGAATTGCAACTGAAGACATAGAGTGTAGATGTGGACAGAGCATCTGGGAGGCTCAGGAAAGAAGAGTCTCCTTCTTTGCTTGGGCCCTGGGGTTTTTTATTAAGGATGATGGTCAGTGCACGCTTCTTCTCAGTAATCCAGGAAAAATGATGAGTGTTTAGATGTTCTCCATAAGTCACTATGCCCTTGGGCCAGGGGTCTTGCTGAGTCAGTGATCTTGGAAAATATTCATGATGATCCCACCAGGTGACTCCCACCTGGAAGACTCCAAAGAGATCATTAAGTCCTTCACTTTTACAAAGGGGACATACATTATCTGTCCTATAAGATGTGCTTAAGGCATGCATTTAGGTACTAGCAGCAGAAATAGGAAAAGGAACAAAAAAAAGCAGTATTTCATGGGGTCCCTTTAGTTTCCCTGTCTCAGTAAGCATGAGAGTTTTCCCTTCTGGCCTACCAGCTCCATTCTAAATTAGGTGTTGTTATTCAGTTGCATAATTCCCATAATAGCAAATCAAGAGAGTTTGTGCAATAAATCCACCTCATCAAACAAACTAAAAAGCCCACTTCTGGTATTAGGAACTGATGTGTGCCCAGACACTAACTCCCATGAGCCCATTTCAACTCCCTTTTTATTGTTTTCAGACCCTGACCCAGTGAACCATTTTGGACCCCCATCTGATTCTACCCCCAAGCACCTTCCCTTTCATAAACTGCTGCTGGTAAAAGGCTCTGGGGAGGTCTCTCCTTCCAGCCAGCTCCCTGGTAGATCTTAGCAATTAGGAGTGTAGGATCTGGAATCAGAGAGCTTGGGTTAGATTCCCAGTCCTGCCACTACCTGGCTCTGTAGCTGTGATACTGTGATTTAAAATAAGAAATACAGATCTGGTATTTGTTCTGTTTCTGACACAGAGCTCCTAAAACACTTGGAATTTCCTAAGTGATAAGACCAGAAAAGGTGTCATTTGCTACATTAACAAGGTAATTTTTGGACCACATCTAAAGAAGGGGGCTGGTTGCCAGGAGAACCAACTGTCTGATTAGAGGTGGAAATTTCAGTCCCACTCCTCTGACCTCTGGGGAGGGGTGGGGTTGAGGTTGAATCAATCACCAATGGCCAATGATTTAATCAATAATGCCTATGTAATCCAACCTCCATAAAAAACCAAAAGGACAGGTTCAAAGAGCTTCTGGGTTGATGGACACATGAAAGTACTGGAAGAGTGGTGGGCTGGGAGACGGTCTGGAAGCTCCATGCTTCTTCCCCATACCTTGCCCTGGCAATCTCTTCTATCTGGCTATTCCTGAGTTATATACTTTTATAATAAACTGGTAATAATCTAGTAAGTGAAATGTTTCTCTGTGTTCTGTGAGAAGCCCTAGGAAATTAATCAAGCCCAAGGAGGACCCTTAGCCTTTGGAGTCTCCAATGTATAGTCAGTGGTGCAGAAGCACAGGACTTTCAACTGGCATCTGAATGTGGCAAGGAGGAAGTCTTGTGGGACTGAGCTCTTAACCTGTGGGATCTGATGCTATCTCCAGGCAGATAGGGTCAGAATTGAGCTGAATTGTAGGACACCCAGCTGGTGTCACAGAATTGCTTGGTGGTGTGGAGAAACCCACATACACTGAAATTGGGTACAGAATATTAGTAACCATAAGCCTTGGTTTGCTCCTATATTAAATAGGAATAATCATACTTACCTTACCTTCTAGGGTTATCATAAAGATTGAATAAAATAATGTATGTAGAGTGCTTAGCATAGTATATACTCAATAAATGAATAATAAAAAATGTTAATATCCTTCTGGGTCTTGTTCTTGGCTGTATCCACTTTTTGTATGCTCCCTGGGAAATCTTATCTACTCCATACTTTCAAATACTGCAAATATATTGATGACTCTTAGATTTTGCTCTAGCCCAGAGTTATTGCTAGAGCTATTCAAAATGCTCATCAGCTACAAGATAAAGAGCTTGTCCAGAAAGACACATATAAACATACTACTTCCTTCCTTGAGAAAGTCTTTCTATAAAAAAAAATAAGCTGAACTAAACAAAAGCATGTACAGTAAAATAGTTGATTACAGTCTAATTCAAGTTCCTTATCTCTTCATACACCAATAACTAACAAAGAGTTTGCAGACACACATGGAGTTGCAAAGACATTTCTAATTGGATATTCCATAAACACCTGACATTCCCATCAATGAAGAAAAAACAGCCAGCAGACAACCTCTGTCTTTCTAAACAAGTGCCACATACATGCCCACCACCATCACTACTACTACCCTTAGCCACTATTTCTGATACTATGACCACATAGGTCCCAGGTTCCTGTATCTGTACACAGATCCCCATACCTGGCTATGGGCATTTGGTGACCCTCCAGACTACTCCCCTCCTAGCTCTGGAAACTTGACTTTTCTGCACAATTTTTAGCTCTGCTCATATTTTTGGTTTTGGCAACTCTACTCCTGTCCTGGTTCCATGGATTCCAATCTATACTTCATCCAGACTCCCCATCAGAGAATGAGGGTTTAACAGGATCCTACCTACAGCCCATGGTTTCTCTGACTCCCTCTCACCCACATAGAGTCAACAACCTGCAGATTTGTGTGTCAAGTTAAGGATGCAGCTGGGGACTCTGCTCTGCCTAACATGCTCTGCCTAAGACCCTAACACCTCCTCAAGTTAATATTTAAAAAGAAGCTTTGATTGGGTGCTCGGGTGGCTCAGTGGCTCAGTGGCTAAGCCTCTGCTTTTGGCTCAGGTCATGATCCTTGGGTCTTGGGATCAAGCCCCGCATCAGGTTCCCTGCTTGGTGGGAAGCCTGCTTCTCCCTCTCCCACTTCTCCTGCTTGTATTCCCTCTCTTGCTGTGTCTCTCTCTGTCAAATAAATAAAATCTTTAAAACAAAACAAAAAAAAAGAAAGGTGGAATGATTTAAAAAAAAAAAAAAAGAAGAAGCTTTGCTAACATACACTTCGAATGTGTTCCACCAGGGAGGCAGCTACATGACACCCACTAAAACTCTTGGTCTGCTTGAAATTGTAGAAATGATTGGGGTTTGATCTACATTTCAACCTCAATTACAGGAGAGGGGGACATTCTAAGTTCCCATGGAACTGAAGGTAGGAGTCTCTATAACCTGCAGTTTATTCTTGGTCCAAAGAGCTCAGTTGCAAATCCAACCAAACTATCTGCCAAGTGAATGGGAATCCTAGAAGCCCACTGAGTACCAACTCCCACAGAACCGCAGTCATTGGCCATCAAAATCTTCCATTTTCTCCTCACGGGGTGCCTGGGTGGCTCAGTCAGTTAAGCACCTCAATTCTTGATCTCAACTCAGCTTTTTATCTCAGGGTCATGAGTTCAAGCCCCATGTTGGGCTCCATGCTGGGCATGGAGATTACTTTAAAAAAGAAAAAGGAAAAAATTTTCCAGTTTCTCTTCATTCTCAGCTTCTGTTCAGTGAAGGTCCATGCCTTCACTCTTGCACAGAAAATTACATACACTGAACTGTATTTCCCACTATGGCCACCAGCATTGTCTATCACCTATTTAACTCTTACTTGTCGTTCATTCGTAGCTCAAATCTTCCTTGACCATTTAAATCGCCTCTATACCCCATCATAATACACTCATTCATAACATTTACCAAATTTACAATTTTTATATCTTGCACTTGTACACCCACATGTTTGTGATTCAACCACATGGATGGGAACTATACAGGGGCGGACCATATCTAGTTTTGCTGACTCTATATCCCCAGCACCAGCACAGCACCAATTGCTTATTATGGATCTGATCATTGACTGAATGACATAAATGAATTATTAATATGGATCACTTCCTGCTCACTTTTGACTTCTGGAAACAACTCTGCAGCACATATATTCACAAAGCAAAACCAAAAGGGCTTACAGCATGGCCCAATTCAAAGAGGGCTACAAAATAGAGACATCTTCCTGATCCAACATCAGTATGAATACACAGCCCTTCTTTCAGTTTATGTAATGCCCCTATTATCTTTTAGTGATTATTGAATAGGATCTGTGCTAGTTTGTTCTCTTGTCAACTTGGGTATATTTCCCAAAATCCTTTTCCATGGACAGTGTTTGCTTAGAGTTGGCAAAAAGTGAGATGGTGAGAGATTTCAGAGGCAGAAGTAAAGCAATAGCCATTACACTAAAAATGTCATCTTTGGTTAGAAGCAGTAAGAAACAGAAGTATTAGTAGGTTCCAGTTTGCCCTTGTGTTTGCCCTCAAACTGCCCTCCAGTTTGCCTGCTCCATCTCCACTTTTTCTTCCCTATCTAGGGCTCACCACCAGATGCTTCACTGCAACCTCACCCAGACAGTGTAACCAAACAAAGCCAACAAACTTTCATAGTCTTCTGCATCATGCCCCTTCACAGCCCAGCTCTCACAGCCTCACACACCTACCTTTCAGATTTCCCTCCAAGTTCCAACTCTTGCACCTGCCCAGGAGCTGATTAGTGGCCTTTACAGTAATCTTTGAACTATTCTTTTCAGACCTTTATTTCTCTCTGGCAATGTGTTCCTCCCACAATTGTAAGAAGTTTAATTCTTTTTTTTTTTTTTAGTTCTAATTCTTACCATTAATTTCTACAGTATAGAACTGCCCTCCTGATTGAACTCTGACTGATACAAGATCCTAAACAAACTACTGAATTGAAGAATCATTGGTTTTTAAAAAATATATGGTGCCAAGGTAGAATTAGAATGATCTGACCTTGCTTTACTCTCACTTCCTATACTTTCTGAATCTTCCATCTGCACTTCCTCATCTCCCAATGGGAAGGAATACGAAAAGCTTTCAAATCCACTCCTTTACCTTTACTCTTTTTGTAAATGTTTTTTAATTACTTAGGTAACACAAAAATAGAATGCATTCTCATCATAAAATATCCACAAACTATGTCTCAATAAAAAATTTTCAGAAGTATATAAAGTAAAAATGAAAGCCTCTTTTCACCATCACTCTCCATTCTATGTCACCTCCCCAGAGATGACCTCTATGCTAACAGTGCTGTGTAGATCCTCCCAGAATTTTTCTTATGCATGTGCAAACACATGCATGCAATTTGGAGTGTTTCTTCACAAAAATTGGATCATACTATATATATTTTTATGTTGCCTACTTCTTTCACCTTAAAATATGCCTTGGTGATCCCTCTATGTCAGTACAGATAGGTCTGTTCCATTTTGTTTACAGCTGCACAATAGTATTTCATAGCAAGGAGGTACCATAATTTATTTAATCTCTCTACTACAGATGGACCATTAGGTACTTTACAGTCCTTTAAAACTATAAACATCCTTGTATAAGTCTCCTTGTACAGATGTACAAGCATTTTTATATCAAAGTATATTTGCATTTTAAAATTTGATATAATAGTGCCAAATTATCTAACAGAATGGCCATATGGATCCCACCAATAGTGTGTGAAAACTATCAGTTTCCCACACCCTAATCACACTACACATTATCAATCTTTTTAATTTTTTGCCAACATAATGAGCGAAGAAAATCTGTTTTTTGTTTCATTTTTCATTCTCCTGATTACCCGTGAGAAAGAACATCTTTTCATATGTTTTTTGGCCATTAGTATTTCTTCAATGAATTGCCTATTCATAGCCTTGCTCGTTTTCTAACAATTTGTTTTCTTACTGATTTGTAGACCAGTTGGTATATTATAGATGTTAATCAGTTGTCTTTTACATATGTTGTAAATATTTTTTCCAGTCTTTCTTTGTCCAGTGTTTTTTTTTTTTCCTTTTCTTTTCATTTTTTTCACAGGTCACAAACTGAAACAATTACAAGGCCAGGAAGGTAGTGTAATTATATGATGCTTACCAGGTGTAAGACGTTAAGGAACAAAGCAATAATGACCGCCTCGAAGTATTAACATTCTACAAAAAGTATTCAAAGTAACATTCCAAAAAATATTTGAAGTTTTATGCAGGCAAGTACCTTGCATGTATGAGCCATGAGTTTGAGACCTAGATTTCAGTTAGTTTTTGTTATTGTTGTTTTGTTGTTGAGATGTTCAGAGATTTTTGTTTTGTTTTTACTTTTTCATTTTTAATTTATTTTATGTTGTTGAATTTGTCAGTGTTTTCCATTGTGGCTTCTAGGTTATCTTTAGTATTTTGCTTATGAAGACCTTGTTTTCTTGTGTTTTAGTCTAAGATATATAGATATTTTATGTTCATTTATTTAATCCAACCAGAATTTAGATTATGGTAAAGAACTAATTGTATTAGACTATTATTTTTGTCCCAAAAAATCTTTTCCTAAAGAGTCCATCATGTTCCCCTTATTTTAAATGTCACATTTTATCACATGCTAAATTCCAATTTTAAAAAATAGGCTATTTTGGAATTCTATTAATCTGTTATTGTATTCTTAAACTACATCAACACTATTTTGATTATTATAAATTTATACAGCATTTTAATATCAAGTAGGGAGGTACAGTCATTATTCACTTTTCTTCTTTTTCAAATATCCTTGGCATTTTCTTTTCCAAAAGAATTCCATTCAAGTTTCTTCTAGTATCCTTTTGAAATTCTGTTTGAATTCCATTAATTTGGAGAATATTTACATCTTTAAAATTCTGTACCTTCTAATCCAATGGCATTCTTCCCAATTTATTTATATGCTATTATGTCATTTAATAACCTTTAATAAATAGTGCCATATAAAATTATTCCATGTTTTATTAGGTTTATTCTGTGTTATTTTAGTCTTGTTGCTAATGTGCATTAGACTATTCATGACATTTTCTAATTGGTTTTTACTGGAAAGATAGTGACATTTGTATTGTGATATTACATTTAGCCACTGTGTTAAACTCTTATTCCTATAGATTGCCCGTTGATTCTCATGGACTTTTCTAAATATGTGATCTTATTATCAGCAATTAATGACTGTTCCATTCTTTCTAATATTAATACTTCCTAATTATCTTTCTTTTCTCCTCTCCTCCACCTCTTCCTTCACTTTCTTCTCCAAATTGTATTGGCTAGGTTCTCCAGAGTAACATTGACTAGTAGAGGTGAAAGCAAGCATCTCTGGCTTCTTCCTGACCTTAATGAGAATGTATCTAATATTTGATCATTAAGTATCATATGTGCTATTTATTTCTAGTAGAAACCCTATTTGAAAGTTAAGGAAATTTCTTTCCATCATGTTTTTTTAATCTAGAATGAGTATAGAATTTTATCTAAGGTTTTTTTTTAAACACCTATTATAATTATCATGTTTTCTCTCCTTTAATATGTTAATATCATGAATTACAGTTATAGATATTTCAATGTTGAACCATTCTTGCCTTCCCAGAGTAAAATCTACTAATAACAATGCTTTCTTATTTTAATACACTACTGCATTTAGTTTGCTAATATTTCATTTGGGATTTTTGTATCTATGGCAATAAGTAAGCTTGACCTCTATGTCATCAGTCTTCACTTGGGTAAGTTCTTCATATCAAATTCAAAAATCATACTGTATCAAAAATTCCTTAAGTAAGTCCCTGTTTCAAGTAGTTCACTGGGCCAACCTTGAGAAATGTGTTTTCTGAACCCAGAGCTGAAATGTCTAAGTCATAGTTTGTCCATCTAATGGATTTTCATGACATCGAAAAAGTTAACAGTTGTTCTGAACTAGAAGGATCCCGGTAAACTACATCTAGTTTTTCCTTCCAGACTATTCCAGTAGTCATCCTCCTTAGGAAAAAAAAATGTATCTGGTTCTCTGCTGTTGCAGCAACATTCCAAATGTTAAAGATTTCAATTCTATTCCACATTGGTTTATCCTGGATCATCACAGCCATACAAAATTAATAACAATAATTTTTGAATGCCTTTTTTTTAAAGATTTATTTATTTATTTGACAGAGAGAAAGAGAGAGATCACAAGTAGGCAGGCAGGCAGGCAGAGAGAGAGAGGGAAGCAGGCTCCCTGCTGAGCAGAGAGCCCAATGTGGGGCTCAGTCCCAGGACCCTGAGATCATGACCTGAGCCGAAGGCAGAGGCTTTAACCCACTGAGCCACCCAGGTGCCCCTAATTTTTGAATGCTTATTCACATATGAGCACTCCTTTAATTTTCAAAGCAACTCTATGTAAAACCATAATTTTACAGATAAGAAAATTCAGGGACAAAAAGATTAAATAACTTTCTCAAGTTTAGAGAACTAGTAAGTAGCAAAGCCAAATTTCTGAATTAGATCAGTCTCATTTAAAAAGCCTGTGCCATTAACCACTATGCTGCCCTCCAACAACATAATGAGGGCTATCCTGAACCAGAGAGATCCACAACATAGTTTACTTCCACCCTTACAGCTTCTTCTCAAAGCTGGATCCAACCAAATTCAACCGTTTTGCTTGGGAATGGGAATTGCTATAGATTGAAACCACCTTTTAAGTGGTAGAAATACTACTTTGAGAAGATCAGCAACTTGATGACGGTCACTTCCCAACTGTTCGACCTTGAATAAATTACTTAAATTCCCAAAAATCAGTTGCTCAACCTGTGAAATAAGAAAAATAATAATGCCTACTTCCTGAGGGTTTTATGAGCATTAAATGAGCCAATACTAAAAAAGCAGCTACCCAAGTCCTTGGCCCTTAAGGGTTCAAACATGTTCACAATCGCTATCATTATACCAGAGAGTAAAAAGACATTTTGCTACCACAGACTATCTAGCTCCCGGATCTCTGGCGACACCTCCAGTTTATGTTCTAATTCTAAAAAGTAGTCTAAAACTCTGTGTGTCTTGATATGCCTATCTAACTGCCCATTAGGCTAAACTAAAAATAAAATCAAGTCAAATATTGAAAAAGTTTCCTGTAGTTGAGGGATCCTCACTTCTAAACTTAGCAAAGCCTTAGCAAAGTTTTTGATTTTCAAGAAAAAGAAATCCAATTAGCATCAAAGCAGAAAAATGAGTTAATTTCAAAGGAACAAACCTCAGACTTAACTACAACATTAAATGTATATATTAACCCATTTTGTTTGATGATCTCCATTTGTCCCTCCAGATCTATCTCCTGTCTTCTCAGTAGTATTGTGGGAGGATGACCTACATAGACTGTATCATCTGAGTGTCTTTGAGGTTTGGAAAATGGGAGGAAGTGTCAGAACATCTGAGGGTAGGACCAGAGTAAGGTCAAGCTACTTACTCCTCTCCAACTCTCTCCTCTCCCCAGCCATTCTATAGATTGAATAATATTTGTGTTTTTCTACCTTTGATGATCTTATCTGGAAGCTCCCCTCTCATAGTTTCTGGTCTCACCTGGTTCTAGTAACCATTCTCTCTCTGTGCTTTCGGGCCTAACGATAGAAACAGCTTCCTGCTGTTACTACACTTGGGTGTCTCACTACCCTTTGCGGGTTCCTTAACTCCACCCATAAATCTGTAAATAGTCTCATCATTAAACTATATCCCTAGTTGAACCACTTGAGAATTCCATCTCTTTCCTGCTGTGATGCTGATCATCACATCCATGGCAGGAACTTGGAAAATGTCAGAAGCAGCTTGAGATTATTTCAATAATCTGTGAAAGAAAGGCCTCCTGAAAGTAGCTAAATTTCTAAAGGGATGCAGCTATTATCAAAGATAAGACACAGAGGCAGGAAGGAAACAGATAATCGATGCCTCGCTTCTCTATCCTTCTGCCCGCCAATCTCCTGCCATATGTGGAATCTAAAAAAACTCATAGAAATAGGGACCAGATTTGTAATTGCCAGAGGCGGGGGTTGGGGGATGACCATGGGGGCGTGGTAGTGGAAGAAATGGGCAAAGGTGGTCAAAAAGTATAAACTTTCGGGGCGCCTGGGTGGCTCAGTCGTTAAGCATCTGCCTTCGGCTTGGGTCATGGTCCCAGGGTCCTGGGATCGAGCCCCACAACCGGCTCCTTGCTCGGCAGGAAGCCTGCTTCTCCCGCTACCATTCCCTCTGCTTGTGTTCCCTCTCTCGCTGTGTTTCTCTGTCAAATAAATAAAATTTAAAAAAAAAGTATAAACTTTCAGCTATAAAAAAAATAAGTAATGGGTTTGTAATGTACACTATAATGACTATAGTTAACAATACTGTATTATATATTTGCAAGTTGCTAAGAGATTAGATCTTAAAATTTCTCATCATAGGAAAAAAAGCCTATGTAACTGTGAGGTGATGAGATGTTAACTAAACTTGTGGTAATTATTTCACAATATATACATGCATCATATAATTATTTCACAATATATACACACATCAAATCATCCTAAACTTACGCAGTGTTGCATATTAATTATATCTCAATAAAATTGGGGAAAATTTTTAAATATTTTGAATGAATGAACGCTGAAAGGACATTGGAACCATAGCTATGAAATATTAAGGGGCAAAATTTGTAACCCCGGAATTCTGTACTTAGGAAAGTTGTCTTTCATATTTGAAAACATAAAAAAATTTTCATATATGCAAGGGTTCAGGAAATGCATCAGTCATAGATCCTTCCTAAAAGGAATGATGACATTTGGGTTGGCCAAAAAATGAGTTAAAAATAAGAGGACCAGAGTAAAGTAGTTGTGGCTTAAAAGGAATAATATTTAGTCTCTCTTTCTAAGAATATACCCTAAGAAAAAAATGCTGAAATACAAATAAATATTTATGTATGAATATGTTTGTGGCAGAGACTGCTGTCTCCCAAAATCTCTTTTCTTTTTCCTCCATAGTAATAGACATGCCAAGCATGAGATTGCGCAGCTATGCTACACATTCAAGCTTCGTTTGCTTGTTTGTGGCTGTATGATTAAAAAACAAACAAAAGTGTGTGCTACTTCTGGACCAAAGCTCTTAAAAAGTAGGCATACCTCTGCCCTGCTCTATTTCCTTTTCCTGTGAGTCTGAGCATAGGTGTTCAAGTGACACAGTTTTCAGCAGGACTGGTAGAATGAAAAAGAAGAACTCTAAATTCTTGAATGATTGCATTAAGTAGAACCATGACTCAGAATTCATGCTATTGCTTGAAACAAATTTCTCTCTGATTTAAGCCATTACATGTTAGTTGGTCTATTTATTATAGCAGTTGGCATTATCTTAACTAATACTATACTAATGTATTATATTAATGCAGTATGAGTATTGTACTATACTAATACAATGCTCATTGTAGCATCACTGATATTAAGAAAATATCAAAAACATGGGGCACCTGGATGGCTCAGTAGGTTAAAGCCTCTGCCTTCAGCTCAGGTCATGATCTCAGGGTCCTGGGATCGAGCCCCGTATCGGGCTCTCTGCTCAAAAGGGAGCCTGCTTCCCCCTGCCTCTCTGCCTGCCTCTCTGACTACTTGTGATCTCTCTCTCTCTGTCAAATAAATAAATAAAATCCTTAAAAAAAAAAAGAAAATATCAAAAACAATCTAACACTAGGGAACTTCCAAACAATGGAAAATTATGCACTCCTTATAAAGTATGTGTAGAATGAGGCATAAGGGCACAGGGAAAGGCTTGTTACATAATATTAATAAAACAAATATATATATATTATAATTTCAATTATGTAAAGGAAATACATCAATTATAAAAAGACTAGAATAAAATAGGCCAATATGTTTTTAGCAGTTGCCTTTTCATAGTGAAATTGTGGTCTTTTCCCAATTTTTTCTTTGTTATATTTCCCAGATTTTCTACAATCATCATGTACTACTCTCATATTCACAAAAATTCAAATGAAAACTTGAAAAAGACTGTGAAAATTAGGTAGAGACATTGAAAATGTTTATGATATGATGCTATGAGAGAAGAGCAGAATACAAAATTATGTTCATTTGGATTGCAACTATATAAAAAATGTGTATGCAAGTTGCAGTATGTAGGACGAATAAGTCTAGAGATTTAGTGTACAGCATGATGACTATAGTTAATAATACTGAACTGAATACCAGACATCTGGTAAGAAAGCAGATTTCAGGTGTTCTCATCACAAAAACATGGTAACTATGTAAAGAGATAATATATCGATAAGTTTGACTATAGTAATCATTTCACTATGCATAGGTATATCAAATAATAACGTACGCCTTAAATATACATAATTTTATTTAAAATATAAATTTTTAAAAATAAATAATTAAATTGGATGCAGACTAGAAAGGGAAATGCAAAAATGAAAATAGCTGCTGTGTTAGAGGGCTTGTGGATGATTCATTTGTATTAAAACTTTTCCTTCAGGGGTACCTGGGTGGCTCAGTTGGTTAAGGCTCTGCCTTTGGCTCAGGTCATGATCCCAAGGTCTTGGGATTGAGTCCTGCATCAGGCTCCCTACTTAGTGGGGAGTCTGCTTCTCCCTCTCCCATTCCCCCTACTTGTATTCTCTTTCTCTCTCTGTCAAATAAATAAATAAAATGTTTTTAAAAATAAAAAATAAAACTTTTCCTTCAATGTAATCATAATACTGTTTTACTCCAATAAAAACATGACAGGTAATTTTTAACCTAGTACCTTATCCTCAAATATTTACACTTTCTAGTGTTATTACACTGCAATTTGAGCCTCAACTGTGTATGAGGTTTTTCTGGATCAGCCACTTCATGGACTACAATCTAAAATGTTTTGAGTTCTTCAATTTCTTTCATGAGCGTTCTGTAGTTCTTTGAGTACAGACCCTTCACCTCTTTGGTTAGGTTTATTCCCAGGTATCTTATGGTTCTTGGTGCTACAGTAAATGGAATCAATTCTCTAATTTCCCTTTCCATATTTTCATTGTTAGTGTATAGGAAAGCAACTGATTTCTGTGCATTGATTTTGTATCCTGCCACATTACTGAATTGCTGTATGAGTTCTAGTAGGTTGAGGGTGGAGTCTTTTGGGTTTTCCATATAAAGTATCATGTCGTCTGTGAAGAGAGAGTTTGACCTCCTCATTGCCAATTTGAATATCTTTTATTTCTTTTTGTTGTCTGATAGCTGTTGTTAGGACTTCTAGCACTATGTTGAACAAGAGTGGTGAGAGTGGGCATCCTTGTCGTGTTCCTGATCTCAAACGGAAGGCTGTCAGCTTTTTCCCATTGAGAATGATATTTGCTGTGGGCTTTTCATAGATAGACTTGATGATGTTGAGGAATGTTCCTTCTATCCCTATACTTTAGACTTGATGATGTTGAAGAATGTTCTTTCTATCCCTATACTTTGAAGAGTTTTAATCAGGAATGGATGCTAAATTTTGTCAAACGCTTTTTCTGCATCAATTGAGAGGACCATGTGGTTCTTCTCTCTTTTCTTATTGATTTGTTCTATCACATTGATTGATTTGCAAATGTTGAGCCACCCTTGAATCCCAGGGATAAATCCCACTTGGTCATGATGAATAATCTTTTTAATGTGCTGTTGGATCCTATTAGCTAGGATCTTGTTGAGAATCTTGGCATCCATATTCATCAGGGTGCCTGGTTTGGGGATGTTAAAATGTCTATACTGCCCAGAGCAATCTATACTTTCAATGCCATCCCGATCAAAATTCCACCAGATTTTTTCAAAGGCCTGGAACAAACAATCTTAAAATTTGTATGGAACCAGAAAAGACCTCGAATTGCTAAGCAAATGCTGAAAAAGAAA
>CM053612.1:39304824-39332159 GCA_028646535.1 Procyon lotor | reverse complement strand
TTCTGACCTTTTGCTTTCAAAAGACCAGACTTTCACTAGACCAAACTGTACCCTCATTGGAGCTCAGCATCTCAAAGGAAGGACTGGGGTAGGTAATTCAGGCCTTTATAGACAGACTGAGTGCATGTGTCTTCCTTCTATTTGTCATAGATATTTAGAAATGATAAGAGAATGTACCAATAAGGGTCTCAGCAAGAAACAGGCAGGCATGCTCAAACTAAATAATTTGAGGAAAGTTTAATAAAGGGACTATTTACAAAGGTGTGGTAAACCACAGAAAGAGATAACAAAATATTGGGAGAGATTAGAGGGGGATTATCACCTCAGGCCTTAAAGAGCAACAAAAGGAAAAAGAAAGTTTTCCATGGAGAGAGCTTCCTGACTGGAGTTGTGACCCTTCCTTGAGGAACCTCATCAGCCCATGGCATCCTGCAGGATGGAAGCTAAAGGAAAAAATACCCCAACTTCACTTCCCTCCTTCTGATCTCCTCTAGTGTTCTCCATTGCTCTAACCCACCAGGAAGCCAGAGAACAAGGAAATCCAGTGATGGAATCTATATAGGTCAGTCTTCCAGAACACAGAGTAAGGCAGAAAAGGATAAAGAGGCAAAGGGAAGATGTCCAACACGGTTTGACAAGGGATATCCGGGAACAAACACTTATGGAGCAACTATTACATTTCAGATATTATTCTTGGAAGTTTTCAGATTGCACTCATTCCTTACAACAAAACTTTGTCATACGCAACATTTCCCCCATTTTACAAATGAGAAAACTGAGGCTAAAACAGGTTAGGTCACTTGTTCAAATGATGTAGCTAGTATTTGAACCCAGGCTTGTCTCACTCCAAAGCCTGTGTTCTTAACTACCTCATAATATTGCCTTGATAACAAGTCTTCTCCTGTGTATTAAGAACCAAGTGATAAATACTATACAAGCAACCTCAGATATATAAAGAAAACTATACCTACTTCTTTATTCCTTTTTTTTTTAAAGGCTTTATTGATTTATTTGAGAGAGAAAGTGCAGGAGAGAGCATGAGTAGGGGGAGGGGCAGAGGGAAAAGCAGACCTCCCACTGAGCAGGGAGCCCAAGGTGGGGCTAGATCCCAGGACCCTGGGATCAGGACCTGACCAAAAGCAAATGCTTAACCAACTGAGCCATCCAGGCACCCCACTTCTTAATTCCCTCTTAACCAACTTCTCTAAACTGCCTAGTCTTTATTATCCCCACAAACCTTTACTGAGGTGTTAATGGACAAATATTTTATTAACTAATAATTTAGTATTAATTGATACTAAATTGGTTACACCTTAAAATTGATTTTAAGGTGTAACTGCTTTCAGAGAAATCTGAATTTTAATAAAGAACTTCTCTCTTATCATTTTGTTCCCCTTCATACTTTCACCAGAGTAACTATATAAAAAGGAAGACTTTTGAACTCACAGAAGCACACAGAAGAATGGTGGTTGGACTAGGAGGAGCATGGTAAATGGGAGATCTTGGTCAAAGGGTAAAAATTTGAGTTATAAGGTTAATTAGTTCTGGAAATCTAATATATAGCATGATGACTGTATATACACAGCATGGTTAATAATATTGTATTGTATGCCTGAAATTTGCTAAGAAAGTTGGTCTTGGGTGTTTTCATACAAAACAGTAATTATGTGAGGTGATGGATGTGTTAATTAGTTTGACTGTGGTAATCATTTCACAATGTATACGTATATCAAATCATTACATTGTATACCTTTAATGTATATATATTTTTATTTGCCAATTACACCTCAATAGAGCTGGAAAAAATAAATATAAATATAAAGGAAGGCATGGAAAATAAATAAAAGTAAAGAGTGCTGAGTTGGAAAGGCAGACGAGTCTTGCCTTAGTCAATAAAGAATTAGAGAATGCATTTGTTAGAGGAAGTAAGAATTTACACAATGACTCAATTACAAAAAAAAAAAAATCAGCCTAATGTTCTATATCTGACTTCATCTTGTTTTGGAACCCAAATTTTCCTATAACCTCTTTGCACTGGAGAAGGAACCTCTGTATTGCACGTTGATCACTGGTTCCTTTCTGACTTCTACTGAGTTTGCCTCTAACCATACCTGATCATTGTGTGTCTTGAGTAAGTGACCACTGTATAGTGTCTCAGGGCCACCTGGCTTTTGAGTAATCATGATGGGGAGCTACTGCTAATGACCATGAACCTTGCCATTACTCTGATGGTAAGATTCCTGCACTCAGCATCCAATTCTTCTAACCCCAGGTCTCTTCTGAGTCACTTATAATTTCTTTACTCTTGTATCCTCCACCAGGGCACATGAGAACTTAAGATCTGTTTTATGGCCCTTGAGGACCATGTACACTATCTCCAGACCTCTTTGCTTTATCATGCCATGGTGCCATTTCTACTTAACTATGGCTACTGTGTGTTGATACAGGGCACCATATGATCCCCTCCAAGACTTATGAATAGGAAAAGCAATCCCAGCCCCTTCTGTGGCCCAGGGTGTGGGATCAGCATCTTAAAAGTAAGTACATCCCTCCCCAAATAAAGCTCCTCCAAACACCAAAATGTTTTTTATTTCCTGCATGGCAGAAACTTCCCTTATGTTAGTACCTCCCATCCTCTATACCCAATGGCTGACGGTGAACTACTATCTTTACATCACCATATTTTTCTCTTGGTACGTAAAGGGAATCTTTACCTTCATCAAAGCCTGGCTCTTGAAACTATTATCTCACAATGTACTAAAAAACTGCAGTCTGAAACTCAGGGATGAGCAATGATACATTTGTTCCAGGTCATATCTGTCTTCCCCTGAAGCAATAAGTTCAATTGATTCAATGAGTAGGAGTACAAGACAAAAAGGAAACAGATTATCAGGAGCAACTGGCAACAAAAATAGGTTTAATATCCTAAAAATATATAGGATACAGCTCATTTTTCTATATAGACAAAAAAATATTTTAAAGCATTTACCATGTTAATGTCACCGACTGGTGTGGGTGGCTGTATATAGTGAGTAACAACAAACACTCTAGATCAGTTTCTAATACCACAAATTTACTATAAAACAAAACCATTTCCAAATCATGGGCAATCATTTTTGGCGACTTTCAATACAATAACACATCATCATGTCCAATCCTTTTTTCACTGAGTCTGAGAATAGAATATTGTGGCTGTTTTTTGTCTGGGCACCTGGGGGTTAAACTGAAACCCTATTATTTTTCACAATTTATGGCTGGAAATCCTATGAGTCCAATTTCCTGCCTTAGTGAGTAGAGTATAGTAAGTTACATTAGTGAACAAAATTTAATATTTGAAGATTGAAGATATTGCTGGGTCTTGGAGTCATCTTTCCAACCATCAATGGCATCAGCCCAGACTAGTGATGTAGCAGTAAAATACTTAAGAGATTGTGTTTAACCCATAGTGAACCCACAATATACTAGAAATACTATTTTTTAAAAGACTAGAACATGATTATCCACTGATATGCTTCTTTCTGCAAAAATATAATTTAGAAAAAGGTTCGGATAATTAAGGGTATGGTTAAAGAAAGTTATATTAGTCATTTGGATACTTATTTGAAGCTCATTGAAGATTTTGAACTATATTAAATGAAATTTTATTTCAAATGATATTGCAAAATTCTTAGATATTCCAGTAAGCCTTCTTCTTACAGAAAGATCTTTAAGATTGTTCACCATTATCATTTTGCCTTACTGAGCCTAGAATGCAATGGCTTTTAGAGTTCTAAATAAGCCTTAAATAAAGGGCTTACAAGCTTTCACAGCAGAAAACTACTTATTAGGGCGGTGGGGTTATTACTAAATTTTTCCTGATTTTATTGTCCCGCCCTCATATTGTTCAGAATCAGTGTAATTCTTGCTCTTGTTTGAGAGAAGCTGTCATTAGTTAAAGGGATTCTTTAGACAGGTCACTAGGGGCATCTTGCCCTTCCCCTCAATAATTATATTTTCTACTTAATGAAAAGCTTGTAGTTTAAAAGCATCTCCAGTTATAGCTAGGCAAAAACATGAAACGAAGAGCTACATACATGAATATATGAGATTTCATATCTCTTTTAGTTGTTAAACAAATTTTGCAGACTTGAAAATGGCTAGTTTGACAGCCCTGGAGCAAAAGCCCTAGCTTATTAACAGTTATAACCTTAACCTATTGAAAAACAATATGAGGCCAAAAAAGAGAGCGACTCAGGGGTTTCTTAGGAATGGGAGTGTAAAAGGGCGAGAATGAAAAGTTGCATAGCAGTAAAGGCAATTACCTCTGTCAAGGAGAGAGCAAAGTACATCTTTTTTTCTTCTCATTTCCTCCCCCAAAGCTGGTAGAAACTGTCCTTACATCAATAAGATAGGCTTGGTGATTAGAGCAGAAATATTCTCTTCCAGCTCAACTACCACTTCCTCCTCCCAGGATTTCTTAGGGAAAATTACAATGATTGATTGTATGCATAGAAGGTGGGCCACTCTGAGATGACAGTTAAGTAAGGTTTGGAAATGTACTGGAGAAGGTCTGAACAGTAGCAGGGACATTTCTAGCAGTAGCACAAACAGAGAAGGCTGGGTGGTGTATAAATGAACACCAGCCAGCAGAAGCCAAGAGGCCCAGCACAGGGCTTGTCTGCTAATCACATTCAAACCTACACCTTGCCAGAAAGCCACATCCCAAACTCTAAATAATGCTTGCTTCAGAGGTCAATTTTTCCAAGAGCTTTCCATGAAAAGATTTGAAATGGAAATATAAGCTTCATGTGAGCAATAAGGAAAAACATGTAAATCTCTTCTCTGCTTTGCATTTGTTTTTCCTGCTGTGTTTTAGGCAAAAGAAAAACTCATCAAAAATGACTCCAGAACCCAGACTCTGACCTCCTCAGATCCTGCTCCCTCTAATCAAGCCACAGTTGACTGACAGTCAGGAAATAAACTGTTCTTTGAAGGTACAGCAGGAGCAGGTTTACAGCAAATGACTAATATGATCTAATCTTCCAATTTCAACAGTTTTCAATTCTGGAAGATTCATATATGTCTGTTTAACTTTCTGATTCTGTCCTGTGACTGCCCATTGAATTATCCTTCAAGATTCAATCTTCTCAAATATTGTAACCTTCTTCATTATCAAACACCAGTGTAATATCAGGATCCACAATGTGCCTAAGCCCCACAATACCAATCTGGACACATTGAAAATCCAAAGAAAAGACCTAATGGCCAAAGCCTTATTGGTAGGAGGGGTAGATAACCACTTACCCAATTAGCAAATTCTCACTGAACTGCTACTAGGTGTACTAGCCACTGTTAAGTATTTGGAGTACAATTATCCATCAACTTCTTTTTTTTTTTTAATATTTATTTATTTGACAGAGAGAACACAAGCGGGGGAGCAGCAGAGGGAGAAGCAGGCTTTCCGCTGAGCAGGGAGCCCGATGCGGGGCTCGATCCCAGGACCCTGGGATCATGACCTGAGCCAAAGGCAGACACTTAACCACTGAGAGCCACCCAGGTGCCCCTTATCCATCAACTTCTGAAATGCCTAAGGTCTGATAGCCAAAAATCTACCTTCCCCACAAGCTGGATGAAATGTGAAACTTCTTTAATAAGAGACAAAGTCTTTAATTCCATAAGTGGAGATAAGCTTAGCAGGATGCTCTGTATGAGAGAGAAGAAAATTGATTCCATACAAGTCATAAATGATTGATATTAGAGTGACTCCTCAGAGCAGATTTTAATAGGAAGAAAGAAAGAGAACAGGAAGTACCAGATGTGAAGGGAAGGTGGGGGAGGGGGGGAGGGAAGAAAGGAAGAGGGCAGATAACACAAAGAGAAAGTTAGAGATAGTAAGGAAGCTGGGGGAGGGGGTCCAAAAACTAACTTTGCCAACTACACTGTCTTATCAAAGGCAATCTAGCCTGTAGCTCAAGTAAGCAACTCTGGGATTTAAAAAGAAAAATACAAAATTCAGCTAGTGCTAGCCAGACTCTGCAAGAGTTTTACATTTTCTTCTAAATCCCCCAGTAATAAATTATATACCCAAAGGGTCCTGGTTGAAATAAAAAACACTGCTGCGAGTGTAAAGCAGAATAAAATTCAAATCTTAAAATTGCAAAGGGTATTAACATATAAATTAGTTATTCCTAAAAGATTTTCAGACTCACCTGTGCATATGACTCATTTTCTTTGGCCTACTTTAATTACCTTTTACATTAGGAGCTCCATTTTATTTTATTTTATTTTATTTCATTTTATTTTCCATTATAAAAATTTATCAAGGGAATAATTTGAGTTTTTGGAGGTTTGGTTTAGCAAAGTAAAAGACCAAAACCCATGAAAACACTTTAGATTCTTTTTTAACCTACCAAGTAGGATATAAATTAAATAAATCCTCTATTACTTTAGGAAACAGACTGCTTTCCTAAATCAAAGAAGCTGATTTCCAAGTCATGCTCTCTTACCTCTACTGCCTTGTAACCTGAAAGAGAACTGAATCTTACCAGGGATGGTTCTTTTGTAAGTCAAGGTGGGAAGAATAGGCGATATCCCAAAACAGACTAGGTAGAGCTTCTGAGCCAAAAGCAGTGTCAGGGATGCAGAATGTGATCAATCAGCCAGGGTACTTTTGAGAGTGAAAAGGTGCTGCTAATTACTTAGAACAAAAGTCATAAAATGAGACATGGGGCCACCCTAGTGATAAGGCAGTTTGAGAAACTACATTTCCCAGTATGTCCTGCCCCTTAAAAGTCAAAAGGCCTGACTGGAGCAAAGCACCCTGGGATCTGTGTTTTAGCACCATTTAGGAGGTAAACAGTATAGGACTGAGTCTGACATAGAGGTTTGCTGCTTCCACGGGATGCTTAACCAGACACAGAAAACAATACCAGAGGTGAAATTTCAATAGATATTAAGTCTAGGGTGGAACCTCTCTCCCTCACACCTCAAGCTTGCAAAGAAGTGGAGCTGTTAGAGCTGTCTACTGGTCCACAGCCCTGTTTCTCCTGGGTGCCATGTTCCCTCTGCCTCCCCATATCACCAGTGTCCCCACTGCTGCTAGTCTTTCGGGGGATTGTGGGCCAAGTACTGTTCCCACTCCACTTCAGCCAACCTGTACAGCTCCATGGTGGTCTAAGCATCTTCCACAGAGGAATGTCCATTTTTTCCCAATCTGCATGTCCTGGTTCAGAAGCTTCTTGGTGAGACGTTTCAGAGACATGGTGGCATTCTTCAAGCAGTCAGCCTTCTGGTTGAGGAGGGGACGGATATGGGAGGTGTTGTGAGTGAGAGACTCGGGGTGGAAGTATTGAAGGGCTTTGAAGTTGTGGGTGGCATGTCCCACTGTCTTCCCTGTGAGAATCTTTAAGATCTGGCTCTAAGCAATCATCATGTACTGCTTCCAGATGACACCCTATCTGGTCCAATAGTCTAGAATGGGCGGGGGGAGGGGGAGAATGTACTCATCGTAAAGTGTATCTCCGTGGCAGCTGACAATACTACTTTGAGCCAACTGACATGCCCCTTGGGTCTTGTGCCCACCATCTCACAGTCAATTGCCACCATCTTCCTTGGCATCTTCTGGGATGGTCTGGAGCATTTATTCTCTGAATGAGATTGAGTGGAGTTATGTGGGAGCATTCTTCTGAGTAGGGTTCTTCTGGGGGCCCTTCTTTTAGGGGCAAATTGAGTGGCTCCTAATCTTTGGAAGGGCACTCTGGAATCCCCATTTTAGACTTCCCTATTAGATCAGGTTTTGTATTTGTTTTGTTTACAATTTTGATACATGGGACTCTGAAATTTCCTAACATACAATGTAAACCCCATCCATCCTTATTTCTGTTTTATTTTTCAATGGTCTATGCAAGGGCTGTGCTTTCACAGCATGAAGGTTCTGTTAGAGAGGGAGTGTGTGTATGTATATGTGTGTTTAGTGGAGACAGGGGTTTCCAGATTCTCATAGAGTACATCTTTCAAATGGAGACACAACTGAAAGCATAGTCACAAAGCAGGAGACCACATTCTACATTGATAGGACAGGCTCTCTGAAGCTTATCACCCTGCCAAGGAGGAGACTAGCTACAGAGCTGACACACTGCTGCATTCATGATTCCATTCCCCTCCTAATTAGGAGGTGTTGAGATTGTAGTGTCTGGTCAGTTTCTGAGAATTATTATGATCTCTTTGTTCCTTCGCTGAGACTTTTAGAACCTTGGGATAGTTGGTAAAAATAATGCTTGTGTATAGCTGACAACGTGAAAGGCCTTTATGAGCTCCATGGGAAAGAGACACTTCATATTTAGGAAGGAAAAATTAGAAGAAGGGTTTCTTCCTCTCCATCATTTCTCTGACAGACAGTAATGTCTCTCCTGCTGGTAGCTTTCAAGACAAGATTTGTATGAGTTGCCATGAAATTCATTATCATACATTTATGCTCTAAAAATGCAATTGGAACCACTTTTCATATGTGCTACATTTACAATAATTATCCCAATAAAACCTTATCCACATAAATGACTAACAAGAACTCCAAGTGGGAAAAGAGATGCTTTTTCATTATTGGATCATATCTCAGAGCTGAGGACAATCATGGTACATAAGCCAGACACAGCCTTCTCATGGATGGCACAATTATCTTTTCATTTAAGAATGCCCACTCCTTGCTAAAAGGCCTTTCCAAGCAAGGTCCATTTGACAAATCAGTTCACAATCCACCCAGCTCACATGAGCTTTCGTGCTCCTTCACTATGCTGAAGAAACAGCAGAAATATGGGAGTTAGAGATGTGGGGGTTTAGGTTTGGCTCTTTGAGCAATCCATGGCATGACTTCAATGGGTTTCAGATTTCTGGTCTATGCAATAAGGCAAACAATGCTACTTGAACACAGTAACACTTGAGCTTTCTGTTCCAAAACTTCAAATGTGGTAGTAAATATTAATATAATTTTAAATGTGTAAAATGTAACACAAACACAAGATGAAATTATTCTTTTTAACTCCAGAGGAGAAAGATCATCCAGTGGGAGAAAATCATGCCTAATTTTCTGTCCTGGAAGATAGACATAAGAATTTTTGTACCATTAAACTATAGCTGTGGAGGCTTTTAATCAATTACCAATTAATTTAGTTCTTCCTCTGATTTCTCCTCCCTCCCAGGTTTTTTCTCTGTGAAGCTCACCTATTATTCTCCCCAACGATACTTCATTTTCTTTTTACAACTAATGCTGTTATTGAAAAGCCTGAGGTCAACCTGATTCTTGGTCCTTTATAGGTACACTGTTTGTTCCTTCAGGACACTCAGAATTTTCTCTTTGATGCTCTTAAAGTTCACTATAGAGTATCTAGTATAGGTTTTCCTTTTCTCTCCTGTTTGACACTCTCTGACTCTACTACATGAAGTCTTTCATTATTTTTCAATTCCAGAAAATTTATCTCCACTATTTCTTAAAGCAGTTACTTCTTCCTATTTTTGATTTTGTCTATTTCTTGGACTCCTTTTATTTGATGTTGGAATTTTACTTCCATCTTCTATATCCTATAGCTTTTCTTTCATATTTTTTATCTCTTTATCCTTTCCTACTACCTTCTGGGAAAGTTCTTCAATTTTATCTTTAACTCACTAATTTGTTCTTTAGCTAAATTTACCCTGGTATTGATTCCATCAGTCATATTTTTTATTTCAATTTTTATATTTTTATGAATAGAATTTCTACTTACATTCATGATAGAGTAACCGCCACTGGACTTGCCCTCCTACCATAAATAACTAGAAAACTAAACAAAATATAGGAGACAATTCTTTTCAGACAATAGACAACAGGTAGGGAATGTGATTTTTGAAAGAGAAACAAATGAGATAATCTCTATGATTGTCTCACCTTGCTGTCTAGAAGCAATTTCTAGACAAGAGCATAGGGATATAAAGTCCAAGCAGAACACAGTGATCTTGCTGGTTTGGTGAGAGATCAGAATTCAGTGAGGCTGAGGCCTCTATAACTAGTGGAACAGAGTACTAGAGAGGAGAGAGCTATACAAAGAAAGAACTATCAAAATTGGCATAGGGATTCCCCTTTAGTCTTTGATACATGCTGAGTAGTGCATGCAGAGCACAAAATTCCAGTGAGGATAGATAAAGAACAACTGCTGGGGAGTTGTAAGGTAGACAATTCCCAGAGCTCATACAGGTCTAAGAAATGTTTGCTTTCCAGCCAGCCAGAGCAGAGAAATGTTGCAGAGTACCCAAGCATTTAAGTAGAGACCCCAGAATGATCACACATTAGTAGTAGAGCTAACCTAGCCCTACAGTAAGGCTATCCTAGGCCTGCCATAACAAAACTTACAAACAAGCCTTGAAAGCTTAAAGCTAATCTGGAAGTGATTTAACTGCCTCCCAAAACAAAACTCAATATTCTTTAAAGTAAAACAGTCAAAGTCCAGGCACTCAACAACAAAATATTCACAATATCCAGCATCCAATAAACAACTACTATACACATGAAGAAGCAGGAAGATATGACCCATAACTAGGAGAAACATCAGACAACATAAAAGGATGCAGAAATTACAGAGAGGATGGAATTAGCAGACAAATAATTTAGAATACTTATTAAAATATTAAAGTTAAAGGTTAAAGAAAATATTATCATAATGAGGAAAGAAATGGAAACTATAAGAAAGAACCAAATGAAAGTATTAGAGATAAATAAATAATGCTTGAAATTGAAATTTCACTGAGTAAGATTGACAGCAAATTAGACGCTGTAGAAAATGAGTACGTTTTTAGATGCAGCAGTGGAAACTATCCAAATTGAAGCACAAGAAAGGGGTGGAAAGTGTGAAAAAAGATAAACAAAGCCTAGATGACATGTGGGTCACTATCAAGTAGTCTAACCTAGAAGTAATTGGAGTCCCAGAATGGAGGTTCAGGGGAAATAGTTGAAGAAATAATGACTTAAAGTTTTCTGATTTGATAATAACTGTGAATTCACAGATCCAAAAGAATTCCACAAACCCAAGCAGTACAAGCACAAAGAAAACCACGTATAGGCACATCATAATCAAGATGCTGAAATTGATAAAGAAAAAAAAAAGGTCCCTAAATGCAGCCATGCAGCCAGAGGAAGAAAAAGAATGCCTTATATATATATATATATAGGAATAAAGATAAGAATGAGTACTTCTTGTCAGAATGAATATAAGCTGGAAAAGAATTCTATATCCAAGGGGGGGAAAACTCCAAAAATAAAGACCAAATAAATACTTTATCAGGCAAACAAAAACTGAGAGAATTTGTCACCAGCAAACCTGCACAAAAAGAAACACTACACCCAGTACCCAGATCTTGGTTTCTAATATCATTCTGCAATAAAAGGAACCAGGGCTCCTTGGAGAAATGGCAGACTTTAAGGCTAAAAATGGAAATAGACAGAATGAGCCTGGAGCATCTTGTAATACCAGAAAGTAAGGAAGTGTTAAAAAAAAAATGATGGGGTCATGTCAAAGAGACACAGCAATCAATTGAAAGAGCTCCCAGTGGCCAAAGTTGGAGTGATGTGAAAAAGAAAATAAAGTAGTATTAGATTATAACCCAAAGTATAAAATAAATATCCACAAGTCCATATTGGTGTAAATAAAAGATTTAGTAAATTTAAATAAATGGATAATATTATACCCATAATAAACCTCCCATATAAAAGAATTCCAAATAATTTATGTAGTCTCCCATCAAGGAGGTGAAGCATAATTCCCCACTCCTCAAATGTGGGCTGCAGAAAATAACTCCCTTCCAAAGATAACAGTATGGAAAAAGAAGAGAAAGAATAACTTTATAGTGGAGAAACCTGACAAACACAACCTCAGACAGTTGATCAAGGTTCATATCGTCAGTGATAAATCATGCTGATAGCTCGTACCTATGATATGATGTGACGAGAAGGGCACTTTGTGACTTCCTCCAAAAATATATAACACAGTCTAATCATGAGAAAAACACCATACAAACCCAAATGGGGGACAATCTACAAAATACCTGACCAATATTCCTCAAAACTCTCAAAGTCATCAAAAACAAAGTCTGAGAAACCATCACAGCCAAGAGGGATCTAAAAGACATGATAGCTAAGTGTAATGTGGTAGCTTGGATGTGTTTCTGGGACTGAAAAAAGGCATTAGATTAAAAACTAAGGAAATAAAAAAAAGTATGGACTTTAGTTACCAATAATGTATCAATATTAGTTTATTAGTTGTGACAAATGTACCATACCAATGTAAAATGTTAACAGTAGGGAAAACAGAATGCAGGGTATATGTAAATTCTCCATACTATCTTTGCAACTTTTCATAGATCTGAATCTATTCTAAAATAAAAATATATTTGAAAAGAAATGGTAAGGGAATATTTTTAGGCTGAAGTAAAATGTTATGAAATGGAAAATGAGGTCTGCACAAAAGAATGAAGAGTGTCAGAAATGGGAAGTATGTAGATGAATATATATTTTATGGCTAATATTTTTCATTTGATCCTTTTAAATTATCTTCTTTTATTTCATATTACTAATTTATTACCTTAAATCTTTTAATATATTTACCTTGTATATTTTAAATTATTAGCCTATCCATTCCAATAATTCTGCATTGAATGGTATGTATTTTCAAATTGTTGTCCTTCTCTATAGTAGTCATTCATCCTTCTCAGAAGTCTAGGTATACTTATTCCTGTTTCCTGGGGTATCATCTACTGCATCTAATAAATGTGTATCAAAAAAGGGCCAAAGGCCAGGCTCTAGTCTAGTCCTAGTCAAGAGTCTCAGATACCACGGAACTACTGTTACTCCTATATCTTGGCACTGTATGAGGCAACTTGTCTGGTCAGTCACCTTGAGTTGCAAACCATCAGCTCTAAAAGTTTGGAGGTGGGGGATGTGGAGGAATGAATGTCAGAGGACAACTGGTTAGTCCATCCTTATGCTCATCAACTCACGCCAGTAAGACTTTTGCATTGCCCGTCTACTCATAGCCTGCAGACACAGGCAATTTGGGCTATTCCCTGATTTCTGCAATGAATGAGGTAAGCAGTAATTATACTAAGGTTACACAAGGGAGCAGAAGAAATAGGGCTCTAGAAGTTTTGTTCTGCCCTATCCCATCACCAGTGCCTCTGGCCATCCCTTGCACCAAGCTACAACCATCTACCTTTTACACACATCAGTTCAAGGCCACTTTCAGTATCGCCAGGGCTTTTCACAGTGGTATTGTTGTAGTGGTTGCTATTTTCCCTGGAATCTCTGCTTCCCTCTGGCTTCTATCTCCTGAGTTTATTTTGGGTAGGAGGCAAAAACCCATTTGTCAAGAACTGTAAATACAACTCTTGTTAGGTGCATAATGTGTGCATAGAACTTTACTTGCGTTCATCTCATTTAATCCTTTCAATATTCCTATGTGGTACATACTATTATTATACCTATTTTACCAACCAGGAAACTGCAGCACAAGGACATTAAGCAACTCACACAAGATCACAGTGTAAGAGACGGAGTCAAAATTCAAACCCAGTCAGTCTTACTCCAGAGACTAGGATCTTTTTCACCACCAGGTATTAGCATATTGTAGGTACTCAAAAATATTTATTGAATGTTTTTCAAATAATGAACAAATAGATGAATGGTTAGAAGTACACTGCTAGTTTCCTCAGCAGGCTTATTTCTTCTATGTTTTCCTCTGTTCAATTGCTCTAGTGTCTCTGAAATATACTATGAAGCCTGTCTGTTTATCTTTTACAGAGTGATGCATTCTATTTTCCTTTCAGCCTTTATTATTTAAGAAAGCATATTTGTACTTCTAATAAAAAGAAATACATCTTTTTATTTTTCTGCATAAGTATAGGTGACATACCTTTCTCATTATCAGAGCTCTGCCACAAAAGCTGTCTTGTTTTCCCTCTGTAATTTCTGGTGGAAAAAGGTCCCACAAAAGAACATAAATGGCCATCAAAAATACAGGAAGATGCTCTGTCTCACCAACTATGAATGAAATACACATTAAAACAACAAGGAACAGGCAAAAAAAATTTTTCAAACCAGCGAAAAATTAAAGAATTAAAATACACGGGATTGGTAAGGATTCTAGGAAATAGGCCCTCTTATACATTGATAGTGAGAATTTAAACTGGAGTAGCATTTTTTTTTTAAAGATTTTATTTATTTATTTGACAGAGAGAGATCACAAATAGGCAGAGAGGCAGGCAGAGAGAGAAGGGGAAGCAGGCTCCCTGCTGAGCAGAGAGCCCGATGCGGGGCTCGATCCCAGGACCCTGGTATCATGACCTGAGCTGAAGGCAGAGGCTTTAACCCACTGAGACACCCAGGCACCCCTTGGAGTAGCATTTTTAAAAGGAAATTTGACAAAATCTATCAACATTTAAATATGTAGACATCTTGACCCAGGACTTCCATTTCTAATAATTTATGCTACCAAAAACCTTTGTGTTGTACAAGTATATTTGTTGTAGCATAAATTCACATAGAAAAATCTAGAATAAATGAAATTTCTGTTAATGGGGGAATGGTTAAATAGATTGACCATGAGATACTATGGAATCATGCAATGAGGGAAATCTATATGTATTTATGTAGGAAAGTAGTCATGATATATTGATAAATGAGAAAACATAGAAAAGTATACAAAATATCATCCAATTTTTATAAATCAAAATAATTTATATATGATTGTGTATGTTTATATAGGCATATTAAAATTCTGAATTTATACCTATCTGTTAACAATTGTTACCTCTCTGAAGAGTGGGATTAAACAGAGAACGGATTGGTGGTTGCCAGAAGTGGGGGGTAATGGTGGAAGAAATGGGTGAAGGGAGTCAAAGGGTACAAACTTCCAGTTATAAGATAAATAAGTTTTGGGAATGTCATGTATAGCAAGGTGACTATAGTTAACACTGTACTGTATATTTGAAATTTGCTAAAAGAGTACATCTTAAAAGTTCTCATCATAAGAAAAAATGTAACTATGTGAGGTGAAGGATATTAACCAAACTTATTGTGATAATCAAAAACAGGGGGGATGGTGAAACTTCACTTCTCTAATATTTGAATTTTTTTCAACATAGAAGCTCTTTTGTAATTTTTAAACATGTATATATGGAATCAAAGAAAAGAAAAAAGGAAGGCAGAAAGAGAGGAAAGAAGGAGAGTTAATATTCACTTGGAATCCTCACTCACATGAAAATGGAATTGGGGCGCCAGGGTGGCTCAGTGGGTTAAAGCCTCTGCCTTCGACTCTGGTCATGATCTCAGGATCCTGGGATCAAGCCCCACATCGGGCTCTCTGCTCAATGGGGAGCCTGCTTCCCCCCTCTCTCTGCCTGCCTCTCTGCCTGCTTGTGATCTCTCTCTCTCTGTTAAACAAACAAACAAATAAATAAGAATCAACATTTTTAGCAACACCTGGGTGGCTCAGTTGGTTAAGCGGCTGCCTTCAGCTCAGGTCATGATCCTAGGGTCCCAGGATCGAGTCCTGCATAAGGCTCCCTCTCAGCAGAGAGCCTGCTTCTCCCTCTTCCTCTGCCTGCCACTCTGCCTACTTGTGTGCTCTCTCTCTCTGTCAAATGAATAAATAAAAATCTTTAAAAAAGAATCAATATTTTTAAATATTTTTTAGGAATCAAAATTTTTTTAAAGATTTTATTTATTTGATAGAGAGAGATCACAAGCAGGCAGAGAGGCAGGCAGAGAGAGAGGGAGAAGCAAGCTCCTCGCTGAGCAGAGAGCCCGATGCGGTGCTCGATCCCAGGACCCTGAGATCATAACCTGACCTGAAGGCAGAGGCTTTAACCCACTGAGCCACCCAGGCGCCCCAGGAATCAATATTTTTTAATGGATCAGTTCTTTAATTAGGTTCTCTGAAAAATATTTATTTGTTTATTTTAAATTTAGGTTAGTTAACATACAGTGCAATATTGGTTTCTGGAGTAGAATTCAGTGATTTGGGGCACCTGGGTGGCTCAGTCAGTTAAATGACTGCCTTTGGCTCAAGTCATGATCCTGGGGTCTGAAGTTAGGCTCCCTGCTCATGGGGAATCTGCTCCTCCCTCTGACCCTCCCCTTTCTCATGCTCACGCTCTCTCTCTCTCTCTCACCCTCTCTCAAATAAATAAATAAAATCTTAAAAAAAAGAATTCAGTGGGGACGCCTGGGTGGCTCAGTTGGTTAAGCAGCTGCCTTCGGCTCAGGTCATGATCCCAGGTTCCTGGGATCAAGTCCCACATCGGGCTCCTTGCTCAGCAGGGAGCCTGCTTCTCCCTCTCCCTCTGCCTGCTGCTTCCCCTGCTTGTGCTCTCTCTGTCTCTGTCTCTCAAATAAATAAATAAATAAAATCTTTAAAAAAAAAAAGAATTCAGTGATTCATCACTTACATACAACACCCGGTGCTCTTCACAAGTGCCTTCTTTAATAACCATCACCCATCTAGCCCATCTCTCACCACCTCCCTCCAACAACCCTCAGTTTGTTCTCTATAGTTAAGAGTCTCTCATGGGGGGCACCTGGGTGGCTCAGTTGTTAAGCATTTGCCTTCAGCTCAGGTCATGATCCCAGGGTCCTGGGATCAAGCCCTGCAGTCAGGCTTCCTGTTCTGTGGGAAGCCTGCTTCTCCCTCTCCCACTCCCCCTGCTTGTGTTCCCTCTATCGCTGTGTCTCTCTCTGTCAAATAAATAAAATCTTTTTTAAAAAAAAGTCTCTTATGGTGTGTTTCCCCTCTCTTTTTTCTTTTCCCCCTTCCCACATGTTCATGTTTTCTTTCTTAAATTCCACATATGAGTGAGATCATGTGGTATTTGTCTTTCTTTGCCTATTTCAATTAGCATAATACACTTTAGTTCCATCCATGTCATTGCAAATGGCAAGATTTCATTTTCTTTGTTCGCTGATATATATATATATGTATATCACATTTTCATTATCCATTCATCAGTTAATGGACATTTAGGTTCTTTCCATACTTCAGCTATTGTTGATAATGCTGTTATAAATATCAGGATGCATGTACCCCTTTGAATCTGTATTTTTGTATCCTTTGGGTAAATACCTAGTAGTACAATTGCTAGATTGTACAGTAGTTCTATTTTGAACATTTTGAGACACCTCCATACTGTTCTTCAGAGTGGCTGCACCAACACTTTACAAGGGTTCCCCTTTCTCCACAACCTCACCAACACTTGTTGTTTCTTGTGTTGTTATTTTTAACCATTCTGACTGTGTGGGTGGTATCTCATTGTGGTTTTGTATTTCAGTGATGTTGAGCATCTTTTCATGTATCTGTTAGTCATCTGGATGTCTTCTGTGGAAAAGTGTCTATTCATGTTTTCTGCCCATTTCTTAACTGTATTATTTGTTTTTGGGGTGTTGAGTTTGAAATGTTCTTTATTGATTTTGGATACTAACGTTTTACCAGATATGTTGTTTGCAAATAAGTTCTCCCATTCCACAGGCTGCCTTTTAGTTTTGTTGATTGTTTCTTCACTGTGCAGAAACTTTTTATCTTGATGAAGTTCCAATAGTTCATTTCTGCTTTTGTTTCCCTTGCCTCTGGAGACGTGTCTAGTAAGAAGTTGCTACAGCCAAGGTCAAAGAGGTTTGTGCCTGTGTTCTTCTCTAGGATTTTGATGGTTTCCTGTCTCACATTTAGGTCTGTCATCCATTTTGAATTTCTTTTTGTGCATGGTGTAGGAAAGTGGTTCAGTTTCAGTCTTCTGCATGTTGCTCTCCAGTTTTCCCAACACCATTTGTTGAGGAGACTGTTTTTTTTTTCCATTGGATATTATTTTCTGCTTTGTTGAAGATTAGTTAGCCATATAGTTGTGAGTCCATTTCTGGATTTTATTTATTTGACAGAGAGAGATACAGCGATAGAGGGAATACAAGCAGGGGGAGTGGGAGAGGGAGGTTAGATTATAGCTCTACTCTAGGACTGAACTCTGTTCTCTAAATGTGCCTTGTGCTTTTGTGTCTTTGTATTGTCAATGTTCCCTCTGCTTGGAACTTTTGCTGTCTACCCACATCTTTGACTGTTGAAATCCTACACACCTGTCAGGAGCCCGTGCCTGCCTACCCTAAATTACTCTTGTCTACCATTCTCCAAAAGTGCACTCCCATATGTGCACCTTCACCATTATCCAGTAACACTTGGCTTCAGACTAGCTGAAAAGATTGAAGAAGCCTTCTGAAGAATAAAAGAAATTTCAAGTGTAATTTCAACTTTCTTCCAGCTAAACACAATAATCCCCTTAATTCTTGAACTTTTTTTGAGTTTTTTTTGACCTCCTCTTCTCCTTCTAAACGTTTTCATTTCATTTCCAAAACACTACTGAGGTAAAGCATTGCCAAGATATCTCTCCTAGTTTGAAATCAAATTTTAAGACTTCATAGAAATTTTATATGTTTCACTCAGGGATCAAACTATCAGTCCACAAACAGTGGACTACACTGGTAATACTTCTCACCCTCCTACATCGTACACAAGCACACAGACACATGCATGAACCCAGAGACTCTGAACTAGACTCCTGAATGAACAGCGAACACCGGGTGTAATTTTCCATGGATACTCTAGGTGGTAGCATTGTGCATAGTATTATTTTACTTCTTTTTATTGGTTCCCCAGTTCATCATTTAATACATCAGGAAAGGCCTATGTGTAGAGGGGAGATAAAAGGTCATATATTACTAGGTATCCATACATACTTCTCAAGCCAGTTGCACATCTCTCTATTCTCCATTGCACAATTTCTCAGAATTACAGTCTCAACCATAGACTCTACTGCCTTACCTCTTGCTCAACTTGCCAACCTTTGCAATCTGACTTTGTCCCCTCCCCACTCCACCCTTCTGAAATCATTATTTAAGATCTTCTCTGGCCTTCTGGTCCCCAGATTCAAATGCTTCTTCTCAGGGCTCATGCTAACTTATTTCTCTGAAACATTTACAAGGTAATTACCTCCTCCTTTTTTTTTTTCCTTACAATTTCCCCCAAGTTCTTTATTTTGAAAAAATTCAAAATTTAAAATACACCAAGTTGAATGACTACTACAATGAGCAGCTGTATAGCTTTTACTTAGCTTCAAAAATTAACATTTCCCTACATTTTCACCATCCCTCCTTCCTTCTCCCCCTTCTCCCTTCCCTTACCACCTTTCTCCCTTCCCTGTTTCTCTCCAGACATCATTACACTTTAAATACTCCAGCATACGTTTTTCTAAGTTGCAGATATCATTATACTTGAATTCTACATTTTTTAACATGCAATTCCCAAGAATAAGATTATCTTCCCTTGACACTCTGCATGAAACTCTTAGCTCTCCTTCCCTTCCCTTGGTTCTCCTTCCACCTCTGACCATACCTTTCTAGATACACAAGGCAGAGGGAAGGGGGGCATGAAGAGTCTGGTCCTGGTTGTGCCACAACTAGCTCTGTGCTTCGAAAGAAAAAAGAAAAACATTTTCTTTAATGACCGAAGTAATATATGCTCACTGTAGAAAATAGGGATAATACAAGATTTAAAGAAAATGAAAAGTATCTAAGCTTACCATCTAGAGATGATTTCATTTTTTTAGTATGTCCCAATGCATAGTGTATTTTATATAATTGAGCTGATAAAATACATACAATACTCCATCCTGGTTTTTATTTAACATTGAAAAGAAGAATTATAGTTTTTTGTAAAACATTTTTATTGGCTCCATATTGTTTCATTGGATATAATCTTTTTTTTTTTTTTTTTTGACAGAGAGAAAGAGAGAGATCACAAGTAGGCAGAGAGACAGGTGGGGGGTCAGGGGATGGGGAAGCAGACTCACTGCAGAGCAAAGAGCCCGATGTGGGGCTCGATCCCAGGACCCTGAGATCATGACCTGGGCCGAAGGCAGAGGCTTTAACCCACTGAGCCACCCAGGTGCCCCTCATTGGATATAATCTTAAAGAAAGACTAACACTTTCATTTTTTAAGTGAATAAAGGGTTAAACAGGCAATTCACAAAAGGATACAAATTAACTAGTAATCAAAAATAATTTCAAATTAAATAACACACCATTTTCACATACCAAAGTAACAAAAATGTCTTAAGAAAAAAATAATAACCAAGGCTGGAAAAAATACAAGAGAAAAGATACTCCACAAACATTGCTGATTAAGGTGCAAATTCATATAATTGGGGGTAAAATTTAGCAGTATATAATTTTAAAACCTTAAAAATACACATACACTTTAACCAGCAAATACACTTGTAGGAATTTATTCTAACAAGATAATATAGCAATTGTACCACCATGTATGCACAAAGATGTTCTTAACAGGGTGATTTATTAGAGATTGTTTCCAATTTATTACTAAATAAATATAACATGGAATTAACTCAGTAAATTATGGTACAACAGGATACTAAACAACCATTAACTACATTGTTGTCTTAACTATTAATAGAATTCTAAGGAAATAATGAGACTATGAAAATTTTGATTTTCTGTGTTTGACATTTCTGTATTCTTTGAAACTTTTTTCCCAATGAACATGCGTTACATCTGTAATTACTAGGGAATAAAGATTTTTTTTTTTTTTTTAAGATTTTATTTATTTGACAGAGAGAGAGAGAGAGATCACGAGTAGGCAGAGAGGCAGGCAGAGAGAGGGGGGAAAGCAGGCTCCCTCCTGAGCAGAGAGCCCGATATGGGGCTCGATCCCAGGACACTGGGATCATGACCTGAGCCGAAGGCAGAGTCCCAACCCTCTGAGCCACTCAGGTGCCCCGGGAATAAAGATTTTTTAAAAGATTTTATTTATTTATTTGACAGAGAGAGACACAGCGAGAGAGGGAACACAAGCAGAGGGAGTGGGAGAGGGAGAAAGCAGGCCCTCCGCTGAGCAGGGAGCCAGATGCGGGGCTTGATCCCAGGACACTGGGATCATGACCTGAGCCAAAGGCAGACACTCAACAACTGAGCCACCCAGGAGCCCCGGGAATAAAGATTTTTTAAATGTTGTAGAAATATATTTATTAACATGAAACATATCAACAAAAAACGGATAATTGAATAAAGTCATATATAGAAAACATGTATGATGCTATTATTAACAGCTTTAATAAGATGTAATTTACATGCCATAAAATTCACCCATTTAAAGTACAGTTCCATAGGTTTTGGTATATTTGCAGAGTTGTGCAACTATCACCATATTCTTATTTTAGAACACTTTTATCACCAGTAATTTATTCCTTTTATGACTGAATAATATTCTATTGCATATGTGGATATACCACATTTGTTTATCCATTCATCAGTTGATGGACATTTGACTTCTTTACATTTCTTAGTTATTACGAGTAACATGGTCATGTGCAAGATTTTGTGTGGAATATGTTTTCATCTCTCTTGAGTAGATAACAGGGGGGAGAATTGCTAAATCCTATGCTTTACTGTGTTTCACATTTTGAAAAACTATCAAAGTATTTTCCATAGAGGCTGCATTATTCTACATACATATCAGCAATATATAAGGGTTCCGATTTTTTCAGATCTTCACCAATACTTGTTATCTATCTTTCTTATTATAGCCATTCCACTGTGTATGAAGCCACTTTGTGGCTTTGATTTGCATTTCTTTTGTTTTACTAATGAATTGAACATTGAACACATTTTCATGTGTTTATTAGCCATTTCTATATGTGTTATTCATCTTTTTTTATCATTGAATTGTAAGAGTTCTTTGTATGTTCTGAAGGCAGAGGCTTTAACCCACTGAGCCACCCAGGCGCCCCTGTATGTTCTATATATAAGTTCCTTGTAATATATATGACTCCACAAATATTTTCTTCCAGTCTGTGGATTGTTTTTTCCTTTTATGACTGATGCTTTTGGTGTCATATCTAACAAATCACTGCCTAACCAAAGGTTACAAACATTTACTCCTATATCTTCTAGGAGTTTTATACTTTTAGCTCTTACGTTTAAGTCTATGATCCATTATGAGTTAGTTTTTATGAACGGTGTAATGTAGGGGGTCCAAGTTCATCCTTTTGTATGTGGATATCCAGTTGTTTAGCACTATTGGTTGAAAAGAATATTCTTTACCAGAAAACTGTCATGTCTCCCTTGTCAAACATCAATTCATCATAAATATTAAGGTACTTTTATGGCCTCTCAATTCAATTCCATTGATCTATATCGTTATCCTGTGCTGGCACAATATTGAGTTAATATTTTTAACCATATATACATATGAAATGAAAAACAATCTGAAAATAAATACGTCAAATTATTAAAAATAAAATATTCTATTGTACAGCTGTACCATATGACCCACTGGGGCACCTGGGTGGGTCAGTGGGTTAAGCCTCTGCCTTTGGCTCAGGTCATGATCTCAGGGTCCTGGGATCGAGCTCCACATTGGGCTCTCTGCTCAGCAAGGAGCCTGCTTCCCCTTCTATCTCTGCCTGACTCTCTGACTACTTGTGATCTCTCTCTCTGTCAAATAAATAAATAAAATTATTGAAAAAAATAAAAACAAAAAAATGTACTTAACTACTTCCCTCTAGTTGGATATTTTAAGCTGCTTCCACATTTTCATTATTATAAGTAACATTGTGATGAGCATCCCTCCACAAAAACTACTCTATTTCAGATTATTTCCTTAGGGTGGATTCTTATCAATGGACTCACTGAGTTAAAAGTAATAATATTTTTAAGATTCTAGATAGAGAAGAATGAAGGAAAGAAAAAAGGAAGGAAGAAAGGTAGGAAATAAACATGCTGGAATTACATAATAGGTGCATTGATTTATATTCCCAATAAAATGTGTTACTTGGAGCGACTCATTTACCTTCTCTGTGCCCTGAGTTTCTCATCTGTCAAATGAGGTTAACAAAGCTAGCCCTCCTTTGTTAACAAAGATGCTGTGAGAATCAAACAAAATCCTTAGTACAACAGAGCTTTAACTAGTTTTAATACAGACACATAGGATACTAATATTTCTGTTTATTTTGTCCAAATATATTCAACAAGCATTTATTGAACACCTACTTCCTATAGAGAACTATGAGAGATACAAAAATGAAAAAAATACATTTAAAAGTGTAGAAAAAATCCATTTTGGAAATGGAAATTTATTGACCAGATTGGAAACAGAAACCATAGCTCGTAAAAGTTATAAAAAAACTTGTACTATAAGGGAATGTAATAGCTGTTATAATAGATGTTATAAACAAAATCCTTTTAATTCACAGAAGATGACAAGATTAATTTTACATGGGGGACATGATAAAGACTTCTCAAAAGAGGTAGTATTTGAGCTAGGAATGGAAATTTGTTGGGGGTTGTATTGTGTTCTCATGCTTTAGAGAAAGTAACAGAATTTTCTCCTGTCCTTTCTTTTCTGATTTTGCTTCTGATTTGTTTTTCTTATTATTCTTCCTGGAGTTAAGATTTTATTCGACTAACTAGAAAGTTAGGGTTACTGTAATGGTTAAAGACACCTGTAGAGGGGCATCTGGATAGCTCAGTCGTTAAGCATCTGCCTTCCACTCAGGTCATTATCTGCAGGTCCTGGGAACCAGCCCTGTTCTGGGTTCCTGCTCAGTGGGGAGTCCGCTTCTCCCTCTCCCTGCCCCACTGCATGTGCTCTCTCTTTCTCTCAAATAAATAAATAAAATCTTTTAAAAAATAAATAAAGTAAAGGCACTTGTTGACAGATAGTTAAAATACAGAAATTTGGGTATGACTTCCCCAGTAATTTTACTCCAGTGTTTTATACAATGGAAAAATTTACTTGTAGTCAGCTTCATCCCCCATATCGGGAATTGTCAAAATTATTGACTTTGATTCATCAGATGTTTTTACTTCTTCTGATCCTAGTTTTATTACTAACATGGTCAAAATGTACTTGTTTGTCAATCATTTCAACATTGTATTGGGAGATGATTATCCATTTCTGCATGTCTTGCAAGCAGGGGCACTGACTATATTTTCAAGAATGTTTTTAAAGCAAATAACCATGAAAGATAGAAATAGTGTCTTCTTCTGAAGTAAAGGGTGGATTTGTTTATTGTGCAGTGTAGTGTAAGTTTTCCTCCCACTCTGCTCTCATAGATCAGCTCCCCTAGCCATACAACCTTCTTTATCAAGGGGACAAAACACAGTTCCTGCTTATCCCTGCATAGTGGGTTTCAGTCCTCTGCCATCCTGAAGAATTATTCAAACAAATCGATCACATCTTTCCACAGGAACCAAGGGGCACTTCACCCTGTAGATACTACAAAACTTGCCTTCCACAGCCTCTGGTTGTTAACTCCATTCCTGTGTGTACCTTTGTGTGCCCTGCAAGGCACATGGTATTCTCTTCATTGGGCTCCAAGTATATGTGACTAATAAACTGCTGTCGATCTCATATGTCCGATGTCATGCGTCATGTGTTTGGCCATCCCATAATCCTAGAGTAGGACTCCCTCACTCACCAAAGAGAAGGTGATTAAAACCTCTAGTATAATAAAAATGTTTCCATCTAAAGCAAAAGCTGAATAGGTTAATATACGGCCCATTAGAAAAGAATCGAGTTCCCTAAATGCAGGATTCCTTAGCTGTGATGCAAACCCACTTTGTATACAGCTTTAATCCAGGTCCCTCTCCATCATTCTGTGGGAAGGGAGGGGGAGGCAAGACAAGGGGGATGTAATACACAAAGCTCGTGCTGCTTTGCTGTGTGATGAGTAGTGATGTCCTTTGTCTCTGACCCAGGACTTTCCTATCTTCTGCAAATACTCATGAAAATAGCATGCAAGTCTCAGAACATTCACAGTCCTTGACACATTGTACAGCCTGATGTAACAACCTTACAGTGTTTTCCTGAATGCCATTTCTTTATTAATCAATCAATGCAAGCCCAGTTTGCAATGGTTCTGAATGAGGCATGGTCTGGTTCAGTTCAAGTCTTTCTCAATCTGGTTCACTGATATTACAAATTTTCTTTCTTATATATTATTAGAATCACAATATTGACTTCCTCTGGTTGAAAAATGTCATCGATATCACTGGGGCACTGAAATCATTGACTGTTGCCTACAGTAAAAGAGTCCTAATTAAATAAAGATGGAAATTATTGGGACATGCAGAGATCTTATTATTCTCCAAGTATTCATTATCATATTTACACAGTAGGGACCAAAGTTGCCATAACACAAAAAATATTCATAAATGACCTAACCATAGTAAAATTAAGCCTCATTTAAACATCCTCCTTGGCTAGTTTTAGTGTCTATCCCTGACCATTGCAGCAACGGTGTTTATTTACTATAAATATCCAACAATGCACAGTCCAAATTTCAACGTGAAATTGAAAAAATTGCAAAAGATGTAGAAGTACGAAATAGATAAAAGATGTTGGTGAACTACTCGAATAATTCACAAAGTCATTGGCAAATGATGACCTGGCAAAGTTAGATCAGTTAACAATTGAAGAGGAGAAAATGGACAAGGATGATGATAGCATTGACATTTCAGAAGAGAATTATTTGAATAATAAAAGCTTAAGACAGTTCCCTGGAAAAAATGATGCAGCTCTCAAACTGCATTTTTTGCAAAAATGACCCTTTAATGAAAGTCAAATGTGAAGTGAAGGGTATTATGATAATACTATCACATAATTTTGTCAGAAAATTATACCCTAAAAAGAAAAATTTATTGTTTTAAGAATTAAAAAATAGTTGAATTTGAATCTGAATTAAGTTAAATGTAAGATAAACCTCTTTTCATAATTGTTTCACTTTTAAACTAAAATCCCAATAAAACCTTTTATTTTTCCGCTATTCATCATGAAATGTCCCTTATTTCATATACATTCACTTTAAGTGCCTTTTTCTGATGCCAGTTTCTCCCAGACAATCAGAACTCCCTGTGATCAGTTAGCAAACCACTATATCAGGCTTCCTTTGACCCCCTAGCATATATTCACTAGCACAGTATTTCCTAAGGGTGATACCCATACCACGGATAGTACACTAGATAGTTGTAGGCGATTTGTGAATGATGCTTACACATTTATTATAATATGTATTAGATAAAATTTAACCAGTTGATCAAGCCCAAGTTTTCATAGACTATTGTGGCTTAAGACAAAGCTAAATATCTTTTTTTTTTTTTTAAGATTTATTTATTTACTTATTTGACAGAGAGAGAGAGAGATACAAGTAGGAAGAGAGAGAAGGAGAGGCAGGCTCCCCGCTGAGCAGAGAGCCCGATGCGGGGCTCGATTCTAGGACCCTGAGATCATGACCTGAGCTGAAGGCAGAGGCTTTAACCCACTGAGCCACCCAGGCGCCCCAAAGCTAAATATCTTTTAAAGGTGAACTGATTTATAATTAAGTTAAAAGAAATGTTAATTATTTCTGTGTAAATGGCAGGGATATATGGCAAAAGTTACAACTGTGGTTCATAAATAACTCAGTTTAGGAGCATTACACTAACATAAAGTTACCAGGCACAAAACTCAGGTACTTTTGAAAGATGACATCCATCTGTCCAGAGTGTGCTGGGCAGGAGAGCAGAGCCTCATATTAGTGATGAGATGGGCCTTTTCACATCATAATTATAGAGCAGGTCCCAACTATTCAGACATACTTAGAACTCTCCAGGAACAAACAGTTAAAAGTTTTGAATAATAACAGTATAATACTGTATAAATACTGTTTTGAGTATTGTATTTTCAAAACAATACTATTTTGAAAAAACAGTAATTAAGGACAGGGTTTTTTTATCCCCCACCTTCCCTTTCTGTAAGTCACTCATCTCTATCTATTCTCTGAACACCATACTCCCCACTCCTGCCTCATTCTTACTGTTTTTACCTCAAGCCTTGACCCTTTCCCACTTTCTTATACTAATCCAGTCTGGAGTCTCAGAGTACTTGAAAACCTTCAATATTGTCCACATCAAACATCAAGGAAGCAAAATGCTTCTCCCTCTCAGTGTAGGCACGTGTCTCTCTCAATCTCTCTCTCTCTGTGTTGTGGGAGGTAGTATGGAGGCAGTTATACTCATGGGTTTCTATCTTTATTCTCAGTTCAAATGCGTTTTCTAGTAAGCTAGCTCTTATATCAAATGATCGAGGGAAAGAAACTCTGTTAAAATCTTAGCACTTTTTTGGGGGCGCCTGGGTGGCTCAGTCGTTAAGCGTCTGCCTTCGGCCCAGGTCAGATCCCAGGGCCCTGGGATCGAGCCCCGCATCGGGCTCCCTGCTCGGCAGGAAGCCTGCTTCTCCCGCTACCAT
>CM053612.1:39280443-39304324 GCA_028646535.1 Procyon lotor | reverse complement strand
GTCCTACCTCCTGAAAGTGGTCGATTTTCTGCTCCTAGAATTGCTGTTCTTATTCTCTTCTCTCTGCTGTTGCGTTTGCCGGCTTTTAGAGTGATTTCCTCCTCTTTAGCTGGACTTCTGGTTCCCAGGGCTCTCTGTGCCTCCTACACCTCCGCCATCTTGCCTCCTCTCCAAATGATATACAATTTTCTTGGCCTAAATACAGTAGCTGCCATTCTCATGAGGAAAGGGAGATTTGGAGATATACAGAGAACATACAGTGTTATATTAGTTTAAGATGTACAATATAATGATTCAACAATACCATACATCAGCCAGTGCTTATCACTTATTTCACACATTCCCCTATCCAGCTCCCCTCTGGCAACCTTTAGTTTGTTCTCTATGATTAAGAGTCTGTTTCTTGGTTTTTCTCTCTCTCTTTTCCCCCCTTTGCTTATTTGTTTTGTTTCTTAAATTCCACATATGAGTGCAATCATATGGCATTTGTCTTTCTCTGACTGACTTATTTCACTTAGGATTACACTTTCCAGCTCCATCCATATTGTTGCAAATAGCAGGATTTCATTCTTTCGTGTGGCTGAATAATATTCGATTATGTATATGCCACCCCCTCTTTATCCATTAGTCAGTCAATAGACACTTGGGCTGCTTCCATAATTTGGCTATTGTAAATAGTGCTGCTATAAACATAAGGGTGCAGGTATCCCTTTATACTAGTGTTTTGTATTCTTTGAGAAAATACCCAGTAGTGTAATTACTGGATAATAAGTTCTATTTTTAACTTTTTGAGGAACCTCCATATTGGTCTCCACAGTGGCTGCACCAGTTTGCATTCCCACCAACAAAGGAAGAGGGTTCCTTTTTCTCCACATTCTTACCAACATCTGTTGTTTTCTATGTTGATTTTAGCCATTTTGAGAGGTGTGAAGTGATATTTCACTGTAGTTTGATTTACATTTTCCTGGTGATACGTGATGTTGAGAGCATCTTTTCATGTGTCTGGTGGCCATCTGTATGGCTTCTGGAGAAATATCTATTTATGTCTTCTTCCCATTTTTTAATTGGATTATTTTTTGGGTCTCGAGTTTAATAACTTCTTTACAAATTTTTGATACTAACACTTTATCAGATATGCCATTTGCAAATATCTACTCCCATTCTATAGGTTATGTTTTAGTTTTGTTGATTCTTTCCTTCACTGTGCAGGTTTTTTTATTTTGATGTAGTCTCAATAATTTATTTTTGCTTTTGTTTCCCTTGCCTCAGCAGACATATCTAGAAAAAAGATGCTGTGGCTGATGTCAAAGAGGTTATTGCCTGTGTACCCTTCTAGGATTTTTATGGTTTTAGGTCTCATTTTTAGGTCTTTAATCCATTTTGAATTTATTTTTGTGTATAGTGCGATAAAGTGGTCTAATTTAAATCTTCTGCTTGTTGCTGTCCAGCTTTCCCAAGCACCGTTTGTTAAAGAGACTGGTTTTTTTTCGTTATTTTCTCTTGTATTGTTGAAGATTAATTGAACATACAGTTGTAGGTTTATTTCTGACTATTCTATTCTGTTGTATTGATCTATGTGTCTATTTTTGTGCCAGTACCATACTGTTTTGATTATTACAGATTTGTAATATAACTAGGAATATGGAATTGTGGTGCCTCCAGGTTTGCATTCCCTTTTCACAATTGCTTTGGATATTTGAGATCTTTTGTGTTTCCATACAAATTTTAGAATTGTTTCTTCTAGTTCTGTAAAAAAATGGTTTTGGTATTTTTGGTAGGGATTGCATTAACTGTGTTGAGTGCTTTGGGAAGTGTGGACATTCTAACAGTATTTGTTCTTCCAATCCATGAACTTGGAATGTCTTTCCATTTCTTTGTGTTATCTTCTATTTCTTTCATCAATGTTTCGGAATTTCAATGTTTTCAGAATTTCATAGTTTTCAGAATACAGTTCTTTCACCTCTTTGATTCAATTTATCCCACCTTATTATTTTGGGTGTATTGTAAATGGGATGGTTTTCTTAATTTTTCTTTATGCTGCTTCATTATTGGTGTACAGAAATACAGCAGATTTCTCTATTTGACTTTGTATCCTGCAACTTTACTGAACTCTTTTATCAATTCCAGAAACTTTTTTGTGAAGTCTTTGGGATTTTCTATAAATAGTATCATGTCATCTACAGAGTGAACATTTTATTTCTTCCTTACTGATTCAGATGCCTTTTATTTCTTTTTGTTGTCTGATTGTTGTGGCTAGGACTTCTAGTACTATTTTGAATAAATGTAACAAGAGTGGACATCTCTGTCTTGTTTCTGACCATAGGGGAAAAGCTCTCAGTTTTTCCCCATTGAGGATGATGTTAGCTGGCAGGTTTTCATAGATGGTTTTTTTATTATGTTGAGGTATGTTCCCTCTAAACCTTCTTTATTGAGGGTTTTTATCATGAAAGGACGTTGTATTTTGTCAAGTCCTTTTTCTTCATCTTTTGAAATGAACATTTGGTTCTTATCTTTTCTTCAATTGATGTGATATGATGTGATGTGATGTGATGTGATGTGATGTGATGTGATGTGATGTATCACACTGATTGATTTGTGAATACTGAACCACCTTGCAACCCAGAAATAAATCCCACTTGATCACGGTGAATGATTTTTTAATATATTGTTGGATTTGGTTTGATAGTATTTTGAGGATTTTTGCATCTGTATTCATCAAGGATATTGGCCTGAAGTTTTGTTTTTTAGTGGTGTCTTTATCCAGTTTCAGTATCAGTAATACTGGCCTTCTGGAATGAATTTGGAAGTTTTCCTTCTTTTTCTATTTTTTGGAATAGCTTGAGAAAAATAGATATTAACTCTTCTTTAAATGTTTGGTAGAATTCACTTGTGAAGCCATCTGGTTCTGGACTTTAGTTTGTTGGGAGTTTTTGATTACTGATTCAATTTCTTTGCTAGTTTTTGGACCGTTCAAATTTTCTATTTCTTCCTGTTTTAGTTTTGGTAGTTTATATGTTTCTAGGAATTTATCCATTTCTTCCAGGTTGTCCAATTTGTTGGCATATAGTTTTTCATAATAGTCTCTTATAATTGTATTTCTGTGGTGTTGATTGTTAGTTGTGCTCTCTCATTTGTGATTTTATTTGAGTCCTTTCTCTTTTTTCTTGATAAATCTGGCTAGAGGTTTATCAGTTTTATTCATTTTTTTCAAAGAACCAGCTCCTAGTTTCATCAATCTGTTCTTTTGTTTTTTTCCCTTAGTCTGTGTATCATTTATTTCTGCTCTACTCATTATTATTTCGTTTCTTCTGCTGGTTTTAGGTTTTGTTTATTGTTTGTTTTCTGGCTACTTTAGGTATAAGGTTATGTTGTCTACTTGAGATTTTTCTTGTTTCTTGATGTAGACCTGTATTGTTATAGACTTCTCTCTTAGAACCACTTTTGCTACATCCCAAAGATTTTAGAGCATTGTGTTTTCATTAGCATTTGTTTCTATGTACTTTTAAACTTGTTCTTTGATTTCCTGGTTGACCTGTTTATTGTTTAGTTGCATGTTATTTAACTTCTGTGTATTTGTGCTCTTTCCAGATTTTTTTCTTACGGTTGACTTCTAGTCTCATGGTGTTGTGGTAAGAAAAGATGCATGGTATAACTTCGATTTTTTATAATTTGTTGAGGTTTATTTTGTGGGCTAATATGTGATCTATTCTGGAGAATGCTCCATATGCACTTGAAAATAATGTGTATTCTGCTGTTTTAGGATTGAAAGTTTTGAATATATCTGTTAAATCCATCTGGTTCAGTGTATCAATCAAAGCCATTGTTTCCTGGTAGAGTTTCTGTTTAGATGATCTGTCTATTGATGTAAACAGGGTATTAAAGTCTCCTAATATTATTATATTATTATCGATTAGTTCCTTTATGTTTGTTATTACCATTTTTAATGTATATGGGTGTTCCTTTGGTGGGTGCCTAAATATTTGCTATCATTATGTCTTCTTGTTCAGTTGTCTCCTTTATGATTATATAGTGTCCTCTTTGGCTCTTGTTACAGCCTTTGTTTTAAAGTCTAGTTTGATATAAATATTGCTACTCCAACTTTCTTTTGATATCCATTTGTGATAAATGTTTCTCTATCCCCTCACTTTCTTTTTTTTTTTTAATAAGATGATGGTTTTTTTTTAAAGATTTTATTTATTTGAGAGAGAGAGAGATAGAAAGAGAACACAAGTAGGGGGAGCAGTAGTCAGAGGGAGAGGGAGAAGCAGGCTCCCCACTGAGCAGGGACCCCCCCCCCCCCAAGCGGGGCTCGATCTCAGGACCCTGGGAACATGACCTGAGCCAAAGACAGATGCTTAACCAACTAAGCCACTCAAGCACCCCACCATCCTCTCACTGTCAATCTGAAGGTGTCTTTTTTTATTGACATATAATGTGTTATTTGTTTCAAGGGTACAGGTCTGTGATCAGTCTTACACAATTCACAGCACTCACCTGCAGGTGTCTTTAGATCTAAAATGAATTTCTTGTAATGCAGCATATAGATGGGTCTTGATTTTTTATCTTTTCTGTCACCCTGTATTTTGATTGAAGCATTTAGTCCATTTACATTCAAAATAATCACTGATAGATATGTATTACCATCTTTTTACCTGTTTTTTGGTTGTTTCTGTAGATTTTCTCTGATCCTTTCTTCTCTTTCTCTTTCATGCTTTGCTGGTTTTCTTTAGTGATATATTTGGATTTCTTTCTCTTTATCCTTTGCATATTTATTAGTGGTTTTAATTTGTGGTTACTATTAGGTTTGTATATAAGATCTTCTGCATACAGCAGTCTATATTAAGTTGACAGCTGTTTAAGTTTTAACCCATTCATTATTCCTCTCCTTCCCAATGTTTTAAGTATATGGTGTCACACTTAACTTTGTGTGTGTGTGTGAGTCTCTTGATTGGGTTTTACAGATATACTTATTTTACTGTTTTTGTGCTTCCTACTTTCCTACTCTTACTTATGGTATTTCCTTTCCACTCAAAGAATCCCCTCTAACATTTCTTGCAGGACTAGCTTAGTGGTAATTGTAAGATTTATTCCAGTCAGCAGTAAAAAATAACCAGAGACAGGAGGCCAGATAATAGGTCCCAGTAGGCTTTAATTGGAAGCACCCTTGGGTGAGGTTCCATGGCTTGCAAGAGAGTGTGACCAGGGAAGACGCGCCTAGGAACATGGCAGGCTGATATTTATGGGAGAAAGAGGGTCTCAGGTAACCACCATATAAGGGTGGGCTTTGGGGCTGGATAATGCCATATAGGGGCAGGGGTTTTTTTAGATCTTTGTTCCTTTATGTACTGAGGAAGGAAGGCCTTGTGGCAGGAAGGTTTCAGGGTGAAGATCTCAAGATGGAAGATCCGTGGCCATTTTGTTGAGTCTCCTGCGCTCCCCAGGACCACAGGCCCGACATTCCAACCCTTTTAATGTTATAAGGTGACGACTAGATCTTGGCTACTTCCTGCTGAGTAAGGGGCATCATAAGGGGGGTTGGAGGTGGGCAGGCGGACATAGGAGTACAGGAGGAGTTGATTGACAGTCACTCAGGATATCTCGCATATTCTATCCTTGATGAATCGGAGGACACAGGGGCCACCATCATTAATAAGAAAAGAATAATAAGTGGGCTTAGGATGGGAGCTAGCCATGTTACCAGTGGGGACTGCCACCATTTGGGGACGGTGGAGCCACCAGAGTGATACCTGTTCTAAAGAGATATGCGAATTTTGGGCAACGTGTGGATGTTGGTTTCTGCTACACCTGATTCATTGATGTAACAGCAACATTCTCCACTGAGGAACATGCAGGTCCTGCCTTTGTCCACAGTGATAAGGTCTAGGGCTCGCCAGTTCTGCAAGGCCACTTGGGCTACCGAGGTGATCTGCCGCTGTAGGAAAGCTAAGGATTTGGCTGAGGTTTTGATAGCTAGTTGCCATTTTTCAGACAGCTCCTGAGGAATTAACAGAATGGGTGAGTGCTCCTGTCCCCAACCCAGTGGCTACCAGGGAGGAGGCCAAAGATACTCCAATAACCAGGGGGAGGAATACTGCTTGTTTTTGCCTTTGAGAGACGGTTAGGAGGGATAGTTCCACTTGACTGTAGATGGTAAGTTGGGGAACAAGGGTGACAGGTATGCACAGTAGGGAATCGGAGTGCTTGAGGTGTTTGGAAAGAATGCCATTGTGACAATAGTATCCTCCATCAGGAACAGGTGTGGAGATGTCACTTGAGGTTTGGTTGCAGACAGAGGGGTTGGGAGATGAGTAGCAGATTGGAAATTGAGTTTGACCTGGGTCATTAAACAGAGGGATGTTAGGCAAGTGTAGTGACAAGGGTGAAGAAGGGGTGGGACTGGAGTTATTGAAGGGGTGGTAAAGAGGGACAGCTGTTAAGGGGGGCTTGCCCAGAATGGCACAGAGGAAACAGTGGGTCAGGTTGCTCACCCCTGAGAGATTGGCCAGGGATAACCCTTGCCTGATGAGATGTATCCAGGAAAAGGGGTTGTGGGTCAGATAGAAACCTGAAGGTGTGAGATTAGGGCTTTTTCCTGTGCCAATATGGACTGAAATTGGTTGCGCAGGAATTGGGAGATCTGGGGAATGGTTTTGACATAGGCTCTATGGATGCGAAAGGAGGCTATAGGGTAAGGGCTGAGAAGGGATTGGTAGTTTTCCATCGACCCCTGTAGCCCACCTGGAATCCCAGGGATCACAGACAGTGAAGTTATAGAGTCTGCTGTTAACAGAAAAAGATACATTTTGGGGGGGAAGAGTCAAACAATCCAGAGGGGCCCCTACAGTAATGATTGAAGCTATGGATATTGTAGTAATGATATGGACACCCCCCATTAGTTCCCACCCAATATGAATGACAATTGTGGTGAGTTCAGTCATAATACAAAACAAATAGCAGGATCTGACAGTTCCCACTGGATAGAGTTAAAGTTCTGGAATGAGAAGGTAACAGGAGATTGACATCCACCCTGTTGGCAGTCGGTAATGGCGAGCTGCCTACTTCAGGTGGTGCTCCCGCTTGTCCAGGTTTCCATCAGATAGAACCACCATCTGAATCCAGAGTCATCAGTAGAACAGTTAGGTAGTAGGGTCAGGAGGAGGAGTAGGACAGTGGGATAGACACAGTTTAGTGGGGCCCAGGATCTGAGAGATCCATTCATTTTAGGAGGAGACCCGTTTTAACCTTGAAAGTTGGACCCACGGGTTACGTCCCAAGAGTTTTGCCACAGTGGGGGTGTTAGTATGACTATATAGGGACCCGTCCAATAAGGAGTGAGAGATTTGGGGTGTAGTTCCTTAAGTAGGACGCTGTCGCCTGGGGAGAGGGAAACTGGAGCTTCGGAGGAAGAGTCAGCTGGTGCTGGTAGGCAGGAGTCAGCATGTCTATGAAGAAGAGTTCACAGGAGGGACAAATAAGGTAGATAGGTCAAGAGCGGTGAGGGTGAGGTGGGAAGATTATGGTTAAGGAGGAAGGGTCTTCTGTATAGAAGTTCAAAGGGACTAAGTCCTGAGGGATTCCTAGGAGTGGCTCTGAGGCGTGTCAAGGCCAAAAGGAGAAGAGTGAGCCAGGATAAATGAGTTTCAATAGTTTAGTCAGATGTTTAGTCAGATGTTCCTTGAGGAGGCCATTGGCCCATTCGACCTTACCCAAGGATTGAGGATGATAAGGAATATGCAGTTTCCAAGTGACATTCAGACTTTCAGATACTTGTTGGGTTATGTTGGAGATAAAGGTCTGTCCATTGTCTGACTGTAGGGTCCATGGAAAGCCGAATCATGGGATGATGTGCTCTGTGAGGACAGAGGCCACCACATCTGCTGTCTCCCAGGCTGTAGGAAAGGCTTCTATCCAACCTGTGAAATTATCTATGAGAGTTAAGAGATAACGGTAAGAGGCACTGAACCATGCAGTCATAGTGGTGGTGGCCATCTTGGCCATTCTGATACTCCCATCCTGGGTCTGTGGCAGGTACACTTCAGCGCCAACCGGCATGGTGGCATCGGTTAAATGGACCTGATCTGCGTGGTCTCAGGCTGCAGCATACATTCCCACTCTTCTGTGTTAAGGGTGGAGGTTTGGATGACATGTAAGTCATGCCAGGTTAAATCATATGCTTGAGCTAAGTATTGGAATTCCTTAATGTAATTCCCTGGATTGGCAGAGTAGGAGCCCAAGTGTTTGTCAATTTGAGAGAGATCTTGAAGGGAGAAAGGAACATGTACTCAAACAACCCCCTCAGCTCCTGCAACCTCTCTCAGAGGACAGATGAGGTTGGGGGAGGAAGCGGTTGTCCTTGAGCGCCTTTGAGGGGAGACGGGCTGGGGAGAGGAAGGAGGGGAAGGATTGGGAGGAGGCGGAGGAGCTGATGGTGAAATCGCTGGCTCCAAGTATGGGTGGGGAGAAGCTTGGGTGCCTCTGACTGGAGGGCAGGAGAGGCTTTTGCGGGAATCCGAGAGAGGAGATGGAGGTAGGGGTTCAGGGGTTTTGGGAACTGGGAGTAGGGAAGGGGGTGGTGGCATTCGGGCTAAGAGAACCTGGGAGGTAGAGCATTGAGAACAGAGGGAGGGGCGAGTGTGCAAAGTCCAAAAAGCCTGAATGTGTTGAACTTCAGATCACTTGCTTTGGCGCCAACAGAGATTGTCCAAATCAGTGAGAATTTGGAAATCGAAGGTGCCTTCAGGAGGCCATGGAGATTGACTATCCAATTGGTATTGTGGCCAGGCCACAGTGCAGTAATGGATGAGGCAGCGCCTCCTCAGGTCCAGGGAGAGATCCAGGGTCTCAAAGTTAGCCAAAAGACATCCCAATGGAGTCTTGGGGCTAAATTTGGAATGGGTGGTTCCCATTATCACTGCGGGGTAGACTCAAAGCTGAAGACGGGCGTCCTCGCTTCAGTCCTTGAGCTGTGGACGGATTCGGAGTAGACTACTCTGGGATTGGGACATCGCCTGATCATCAGAAGTCAGCTAGGAGAGGTGGAGTTGCCCTGACGCAGCCACTGTTTAGGCAGGACCACCCGGATCTGGGCCCGGGAAAGAGGGAACTCACTCACGGTTTTGAAGTGAGGATCTGAAGCAGCTCCTAGTCGGGGAGAGGAGAGAGACCTCCCATGAGAGTGGGGTCTTGATCTCCTCCCGGGTTTTGGCACCAAATGTAAGATTTATTCCAGTCAGCAGTAAAAAACAACCAGACAGGAGGCCAGATAATAGGTCCCAGTAGGCTTTAATTGGAAGCACCTTCAGGCGATGATCCACAGCTGGCAAGAGAGTGAGACCGGGGAAGTCGCGCCCAGGAACATGGCGGGCCGATATTTATGGGGGAGAGAGAGGGGCTCGGGTAACCACCATATAAGGGTGGGCTTTGGGGTCGGATAATGCCATATAGGGGCAGGGTTTTTTTTAGGTCTTTGTTCCTTTGTGTACTGAAGAAGGAAGGCCTCGTGGCAGGAAGGTTTCAGGGTGAAGATCTCAAGATGGAGGATCTGTGGCCATTTTGTTGAGTCTCCTGCGCTCCCCAGGACAGCCGGCCCAACAGTAATGAACTCCTTTAACCTTTGTTTGTCTGGAAAACTCTATTTCTCCTTCTATTCTGAATTATAGCTTTGCTGGATAGAGTATTTTTCCTATTCAACACTTTGAATATCAAGTCACTCCATTCTGGCTTGGAAAGTTTCTGCCAAAAAAAATCTCTTGACAGCCTTATGGGATTTCCATTGTATGTAACTGTCTTCTTTTGTCCTGATGCTTTAAAATTTTTTTTCTTTATCAATATATTTTGCCATTTTAATATGTCTTGGTGTGGATCTGCTTTTATTGATCTTGTTGGAAGTTCTCTATGCCTCCTGGACCTGGATATCTGTTTCCTTCCCCAGATTAGGGAATTTCCAGCTATTATTACATCAAATAAATTTTCTTCCCCCTTCTCTTTCTCTTCTTCTGGGACTTCTATAATGTCAATATTATTACATTTGATGGTATCACTCTGTTCTTTAAGTCTATTCTCATTTTACATAATTTTTTTCTCTCTTTTTCTGCTTGATTACTTTTTTTTATTCTGTCTTCTAGGTCATTAATTCATTCCTCTGTTTCTTTCAGCCTGATGCTCATTCTATCAAGCATGTTTCTCATTTATTTTACTAAGCCTTCTATTTCTGCTGTTATTCCCTCTCTCTCTCTGTTAAAGGTCTCTCTCTCATGACTTCCCCTCTTTTCTCAAGTCCAGTGAGTATTGTTATAATTACTTCAAGTTCTTTATTGGGCATGTTACTTATATCTGTTTCACTTTGATCTCTGGCTGTGGCCTTGTCCTCTTCTTTCATTTGTGACAAGTTCCTGCCTTCTCATTTTGTCTAAGTCTCTGTGCTTGTGTCTCTGTGTTAAGAAAGTCAGCCACTTCTGTTCTTGAGGGAAATGGCGTTAGGAAGAAGAAATCCTGTAGTCTCTAATATAGTGTCCTCTGTTCCCCAGGGCCTGGTACTTCCAGGAGTGTCTCTAATGTGTGCTGAATGGGCCCTACTGTTGTGTCCTGGCTTCTTTATCCTCTAGTCTACTCATTTGTCTGTTGTGGGCAGTGTTTGGTCCCTGGCCTGAATGTGGTGAGTTTTAACTAGGTGTGCTCTGGTCTGCTTGTGAAATGAAACCTGTTGCCACTGCCAACAGATCCAAGGCTTTGCAAAACTTCTGGGTTAGGAAACAGGGTATGGGCAGGTATTTTGGCCAGTCTTCTGGTGGGAGGGGTCCACCTTGCTGGGACTGAGGCAGATGTGACTGGGAAGGGCAGTTCCACTGGAGCATGGGGGACCAGGCTTGGTGTAAGCAAGTTAGCACATAAAAGTGCTATTCTGGTTCCCACATGTGGCCCTGTATTTATGCTGAGGGGTAGGAGAGGGAAATGGTGCCTGCCAGTTCCTTTGTTCCTGGAGGGGTCATTCTGTGAATGCTATCTCTCTGAGACAGCTATGAATGCTATCTCATTCTATGAATGCTATGCTCTGAGATAAGCAAGTAACTTCCCCACTCTGTGCCTTAGGCACTCTTCAGATTGCTGTTTGCATGCTGTATGTCCACAAGCTGTTTCTCTTGCCTTCTATCCAAGAGCATCCCCAATGTCTCTGTGCTCTCCCAAAGCCAAACCTGCTGACCTTTAAAACCAGGCTTTAAGCCCCATTGGTTGGAAGAATTCACAAAATTTGACCCCTCTCAATTTCCAAGCCAATTGCTATGGAGATTTGTTTTCCTTGTGCATGCCCCTGTCTGCTAGTCTATCTCTTGCCCTTCTCTGCAACCTCAGCTCCCTCCTCACTATAGTGGCCATGATCCATTTCTCTCCCAAACATTATCTCTGCAACTTCTACCTTCTTCATTGTGACCCCTTGTCTACCTTTAGCTGTGGAGTTTGTTCTGCCATTCTTCAGGGCATTTCTGGAGTATTTAGGATGATTTGACAGTTATATAATTGTATTCATGGGACAAGGTGAGACTAGAGTCTTCCTACTCCACTGCCATCTTCCCCTTTGTCTATGATATATTTCTAAGTAGCAGACAAACATATAAACATTTTTGAAAGATTATATAAAACTTCTAATATTATATACATACACACAAATATATTTGTGAGCATGTATTTTCACTTGAATAGCAAAGGCTGTGGAATAATACTCATTAAACTTAACAGTGGTTCTTTTAGAGAACTTGTGGAGAGGGGACTTATGTTTTTTTTTCACTTCCTACTTTGGATAGATTATTTGCCAGTGAAGAAGTACTTCTCCTATAATAGAAAAAAAAATTTACTCCTTCCACACTCAAATTCTTTCAGTTCCTCAAAAATTCCATTCTTTTTCGCATTTTCAAGATTTTGTCCATGATTTTCCACTGCCGGGAACACTATCTACACTGACATTTTTACCTGGCTGTTCATCTTGCAAGTCTCAATTTCTGCATCACTTTCTCCCAGAAGCCTCCCCTGAGAATCCCTTCCTCTCCCTATGACCTGGAAAAGCTGAGTTAGGTGCCCTCCTCTGTGTTCCCAAGTATGCTATACTGCTTTAAGATAACACCACGCACTAACGTATAATTATTGGTTTATACCTTCCTCACTACACTTTTATGTACTTCAGTAATCCCAACTGATATTCAACATCTATTGAGATTATTAATTGGTTTATGGAAAAAACATTACTGAAAAGCCAATTTCTTTTATTCAAAAGAAAAAATAGAGAAATACAGAAGACATTAAAGGAGGGAGAAAAAGAAATGTAACTCAGATATTTTTCTTTCGTCCAGAGCTAGAAGAGGTAGAAGGAAAAAAGAAAGCAATCTAAAAGAAAAAGATATCTGGGTAACTTGATCTGTTATAACTTTGTCTCTCCCATGCAATCAAAATTCCACCTGCAATGGATTATTCAGTACTACCATGCCCCAAACACATATTTATACACATGTATAACTTGCTCGTGTTATTCTTGCAGTCCCCGATGATGGTCTTTCACATTCCCCCCACTAAAAAAAAAAAATCCTATTTTTCAGTCTTTCAACCTTGCAGAGGCTTTTGATAGAGTTCAACACTATCTTCTTTGTCAAACACTCTTTTCTTGGTTTTGTCACACCTCGGTATTTTCCTCCCATTATCTTGGCCACCCTACTTTGGTCTCATTTGCCATTTCCTCCTCCTTTATCATCTGACTTCATTTTTTTTTAAGATTTTATTCATCTATTTGAGAGAGAGAGAGAGACTTTGGAGAGAGAGCAAAAGGGAGAGAGAATCCAAAGCAGACTCTGTGCTCCATACCGAGCACAGAACTGAACATGGGGCTCAATCCCAAGACTGCAAGAGCATGACCTGAGCTGAAACCAAGAGCCAGACACTTAACTGATTGAGCCACCCAGGGGCCCCTACCATCTGACTTCTAATGCTAGTATTTCTACAGTGAAATCTAGCCAGCCAAAGAATAAATAAAGGACCAGTGTAGCACACAATGCCAAGAGGCAGTGGAGAAATATCAAACTCTTGAGAGAACCAAAGTGTGACCCAAGAATTTTATATGCTATCCCTTCAACAAACATATTATCAAGCATGGAAAAGTTCAAGAAATGAAACATTTATGAGCACTCCTTTTAAAAAAAAAACTAGTAAGAGAAATATAGACAACCAAGAGCTACATCAAAACAAATAACTCAGGCATAAAGAAGCTGCGATAAGAGGGCTAATGGTAAACATCAAATTCATTTAAACACCGAACCAAGACCAAATAACAAAGAATTTGGCAGGGGGGACAGAAATTAAAAATAATAAAATAACTAACAAAAATCAGGAGATGGGAAGGGAAGTGCAAGGGATCTCATTTTGTCATGTTTCATAATGATAGCTCATGTCCTCATATTTATAATAACAGTTTATTATGTACTAGTCACTATATCAAGTATTTTATATGTATTAACGCTTATGACTCACAACAACTCAATGAAGTAGACACTTTTTTTAATAAAGGTTTTTATTTATTTATTTGACAGAGAGAGAGAGATCACAAGTAGGCAGAGAGGCAGGCAGAGAGAGGGGGAAGCAGGCTCCCCGCTGAGCAGAGAGCCCGATGCGGGGCTCAATCCCAGACCCTGAGATCATGACCTGAGCCAAAGGCAAAGGCTTTAACCCACTGAGCCACCCAGGCACCCCTGAAGTAGACACTTTTTAATTCCCACTCTAGAAATAAGAAAATTGAGGCACATAGGGATTAAATAATTTGTCCACCTTACAGCTAGTTAATTAGCAGAACTGATTTGAACCCAAGGAGACTATCTCTAGAACTCATGCTCTTAAGCAATCACCCAGGGAATCAGTCAACACTATCAAAAATTGAAACATGGAAATAAAAATATAATTACTACTACCTCTTTATATTTTTCAAATCTTTGATCTTAACTTTAAAATAATCTTTCAGAGACTTCTATTTTTTGAGAGGGAAGACACATTTATCCGAAATATATCAATTCCTTTCACTTTCATTTATTTTTCTTTTGTTCAAGCAATTTTTAAAATTTCATATTTTTTAAAATAGCATGTATATTCTATTTAATTTTTTCTATCATTTATTAATCCTACATAATAAAATTGATTCCCAGAATAACATTCATTTATCTTAGCAGCTAATACTTATGAAGTGTTTACTATCTTCCAAGTAACAGAATAAGCATTTTAAATGGGTTATCTCATTAAATTATCACAGCAATCTTATAAATAGGTACTATTTTTGTCCTCCTTTATTCAGATAAAGAAACTGAGGTCCAATAATGGTTATTCTTGGTTGATGCAGATTTGGAAGGATTTCTCCCCTTTTTTTGTGCTTTTCTACATTGCTTGCATATTTTATAATGAGTATGTATCTTTTGTTATAAAACTGTAAAAAACATTCTAAAAGTACATTTTTAAATAAATAAGTGAAGATTCCCTCAGGCTTAGTCTTGAGCCTTTTTCTATTCTGCACTCTTTCTCTATACTATGTCATCAACCCCCATACTTTTGAATACCATCCACAGGCAAATGGCTCACAAATCTGCAGTCATACCTCAGAAATATTGTGAGTCCAGTTCCAGATCACTGCAATAAAGCAAAAATCACAATAAAGTGAATGAAATGAAATTTTTGGTTTCCCAGGACATATAAAAGTTAATATACAGTATGCTATAGTCTGTTAAGTGTGCAACAGCAATTATGTTATGCTAAATGTACATGACTTAATTAAAAAATACTTTATTGCTAAAAAATGTAAACCATCATCTGAGCTTTCAATGAGTCATAATCACTGATCACAGATCATCATAAGAAATATAATATTGAAAAGTTTGAAATATTATAAGAATTAGCAAATTGTGACACAGAGACAAAAAGTGAACAGATGGTATTGGAAAAAAATGGCACCAACAGACTTAGTCAATGCAGGGTTGTCACAAAACTTCAATTTATAAATCATGCAATATCTGTGAAGCTCAGTAAAGCAAAGCACAATAAAATGAAGTTTGCCTCTATATTTCCACTCCAGGGACTGTATTCAGAGTTCCAAACACATATGCCGAACTGCCAACTGGACACCATATGCTTCATACACATGTCAAATTTAACATGTCCAAAACCATACTCATTATCCCAAACTTGTCCTCCTCCATGTTTCTTGACCCCAGTGAATGGCACCACACTCTACCCAAATGCACAAACCAAAAATACATGAGCCATTTTTTATTCTCCCCTTTTTCTTACCCTGTCTGTCCAATCTGTCACCATGTATGAGCTACCTCTAAAATACATCCCAAATCTATCCACCATCTCTATTATCACTTCCTTAGTCCAGGCTAATATCATCTCCTAACTGATTAACATTTTAAAATTCTTGCTTTCAGGGGTCCTGAGTGGCTCAGTCAGTTAAGTGTCTGCCTTCAGCTCAGGTCATGATCTTGAAGTCCTGGGATCGATCCCCACATTGGGTTCCCTGATCAGTGGAGAGTCTGCTTCTCCCTCTCCCTCTGCCCTTCCCCACTTGTACTTTCTCCCGTGTTCAATCTCTCTCACAAATAAATACATAAAATCATTAAAAAAAAAATAAAAGTTTTAGGGGCACCTGGGTGGCTCAGTGGGTTAAAGCCTTTGCCTTCAGCTCAGGTCATGATCTCAGAGTCCTGGGATCAAACCCTGCATCGGGCTCTCTGCTCAGCCTGCTTCCCCCTCTCTCTCTGCCTGCATCTCTGCCTACTTGTGATCTCTCTCTCTGTCAAATAAATAAATAAAATCTTTTTAAAAAATAAATTAATTAAATAAAATAAAAGTTTACTTCCTTACAATTAATTCTTCTCATAGCAGTCAGAGAGATTCTAATAAATGAAAAAGGACTGTGTATCTCCCTTGCTTAAAAGCAATTGAATTCAATTGCTTTGAATTCAATGAATTCCCATTGCTCTTAGAATAAACTTCAAACCCTTACTATGGCCCTTGTGGCAGAAACTATGAATTGCCTGCCCAATATGTTTCCTCATTTTATAACAAAATCAGCATTTTGTTAGGGGTAGTAGTAGGCTGAGTTGAAAATGAAACCTCCCCAGACTCCATTATAGCTAGAGTTGGCCATCCAACCCAGTTCTAACCAATAAGATAAGCAGAAAGCTACAAGATAGGGCTTCCAGGAAAACTCCTATTTTCCTGATGGAAAGAGACAGATCCCGCTGTCACATATTTTTGCCTTTTGCATTCTTTCCCTTTTCCTGATTGGGAGTGAAACAGTCATCTTGGAAGCATGAAAATGGAAGCCATACTCATAGGATCACAAAATAAAGACATGGAAGCTTGGGTCCTAGAACTTGCACAAGCCCTGGATTGTTGACCCTGAGGCTATTAAGTCAGAAAAATAAACTCTTATTTTGTTAAGCCACCACATCTTGGTTTCTTTTACATGCATCCAAAAGCAGTCTTAATAGACAAAATCTTGTAAGGTATGCTCCTTGTCTATCTCTTCAGCCTTGTCTTAGACAACTTTCCTCCTCCTTCACTATTTTACGGCCACACTGATTTTCCTTTTACTCTTCAAATAGAGATCACTTCTATTTTAGGGTATTTGCATGTGCTGTTCCCTCTGACTGGAATAATCTTTTCCTCACTCTTCATCAGCTAATTTCTACTCATTATTCAAGTCTCAGCTTAAGAGACATCTCAGCATGGACTTCCCTGACACCTCCAATTCAAATTAGGTGATTTCACAGCACCCTGAACCTTTCTTTCTTAGCATGTTTCATAATTTATATTTTTTCTTTATTTACAGGATCTTTTTCTTTCAGTTTAACTTCTGTCTCCTCAGCTAGAAAATATCAGGAACTGTGTTTGTCTTGTCTAAATATATGTTCAGCCCCTATAACAGTGCTTACCACATATAGGGCACTAAATAAACAGTGCTAATAAATGAACAATTTACTGCAATTCCATGTGCTTTATGCCATTTTCCATGCTCTATTAAATCAGAATTAATCATCACCCCCATCCTTCTATGGCGTACTGCTTTGACCTCTATTTTAATTAAATACTTTTAACAATTAAGGCATGTTTTTAAAGATCAAAGTCTGTTCAGGAGAAAAACACCTCTAAGTGAACTATAAGGCAATATAATAAGTACAAGATTTAAAGTATGAATAAGATACAAAGAAAGAACAAAGAAGGGAAATCCAAGCAAAGAGCAAATGACCCATTGTGTGAAAAAGCAGAGGATGCTCAGTATCAGTAAAGGGTTAAGTATAAGGAGGCATAGTGTAACACTGTGGAGGGGAACATCATCTAACATAGTAAACATAGGTTTCTTCATGAGACTACTCTTCAGACTTTCTCTTTTTTTCTAAGCTTGGTTAAAGAATTGTAAAACAAATAGAAGCATGACTTATATTTCATAAATTATATAATCAATTTAATGCATAGTTTCGCCTGAAACAGTTGGAAAATTATTTTTCTTTGAGACATTAGGATGTGGATAAAGTCACATGTACACGCTTCATGGTCCTACCCAGTTGAGAACCTCAGTTGATTCCATCTCTATGAAAGAAATTATCCAAAATCAAGGCTGGAGAGGTAGGCAGATTCTAGACCATGAAATGCTTGTGATGTCACCATAAGTGCTTTGATTTTATAGAAAATGAATAGACATGAAAGGATTTTAAACAGGGGAAAGATTATCCCCAGATTTGCATCTTAAAAAAATCACCTTGAAGGCACTGGATTAGAGGCAAGGAGGGCAGTATTGCAGGGAGCACTGGGTGTGGTGCATGAACAATTGATCTTGTAACACTGAAAAAATAAACATATTTGGGAGGAAAAAAAAGAATTCTAATGCAACAGTAAAAGTAACTATAAAAACCTCAACTAAGGCAGGGACAATTGAGAATTGGAGAGATAATTCAGAGGCAAAATTGACTGGATTTAATAGTTGGTTAGGCATGGGGATGAACAAGAAAGGAAAAACTAAGGATCATTTGGAGATTTCTATTCTAAAGACTAATCATCGTGTCATTTAATGAGGGAGATAATACAGAAAGAAAAGTATGTTTGAAAGGGAAGATAATTAATTCAGATTGAGACATGTGATATTAGAGTTACCTATGAAATATCCAAGTGAAGAGATCCAATAGGCTAGATAGACACATGGGTCTAGAGCCCTAAGAGAACAGCATGGATTTGAGACCTCTCAGAGACCTAAACTAAACTTTAATGGTCAACATAGAGAGGAAATATAGAGAGGCATGAAGGATGTAAGAATTTAGAACCCATAGATTTGGTGGCTAACTGGATGGAGGGAATGTGAAAAAGAGAGAGGAGTTGGGGACAAACCTCAGTTTTCTGGGTTTGGAGCCTGGGTGGGTGATGGTGCCACAGTTATGGGCTGAATTATGCCCTTCACCCTACCAAACTCTTATGTTGAAGCCCTAATACCCATTATCTTAGAACGTAACAGTATTTGGAGATAAGTCTTATGCACGGGCCCTAGTCCAATAAGAATGTTGTCCTCATAAGAAGAAATTAGGACATAGACATGCATAAAGACAGAATGTCACGTGAACATGAGGAAGACCATCTACAAAGCAAGGAGAGAGGTCTCGGGAGAAAGCAACTCTGCTGACACATTGATCTTGGACTTTCAGCCTCTAGAGCTGGGAGAATATAAATTTCTGTTATTCAAACCACCCAGTCTGTGGTACTTTGTTATGGTAGCTCTAGAAAACTAATCTAACTGCTGACCAAGATTAAGAATACAGAGGAGAGTAAGTTGGAAGAAGGTGATTTCAAAAGAAATAGAGTTTTATGTGGGACATGCGGAGTTTGAGGTTTCTGAGAAACATCCACGTAGAGATATTCAAATGGCTTTGAAATTCAGGAGATAGAAAAGGGTTACAGGAACAGATTTAGAAATCATTGATATGTAGCTGACACTTTAAACTATAGGAGTGGGTGAGATCATCTAAGAAGTATATCTAGAGTTAGAAGATCATCAAGGATAGAAACATAAGGAATATTAACATTAAAGAATAGGCCGAGGAAGAAAATTCAGGAAAGGAAAATAATCAAGATGAAGAAAGAGAGAGAAAATTTATCACTGATCTTTTAATCCTGTTTTTAATTGTAATTAGTTGAGTACATATTGATCTCAGTCCTCAAAGAGCTTTATCATAATGGAGGAGGCAGTACCTTATTCATTTTTGAATCTCCAACACCAAGCACAGTGCCTGACATTTAATATCCCTGCAATAAGTATTTGTTAAAACAAATGGAATTGAAATCAGGATTTCATTCCTTTTTTGTTTTGTTTGCTTATTTCTGGAGTGTGCAGCATGTGTTGCCACTGATATTTTTAAGTTCGTAGTGAAAAATCATTTCAATGTGTCCTAGGCTTGGTCCCCTTCCAAACCAACCCCCAGGACAATAGTTTTCATTATAACCTTCTGTCTTTGCCATTCTGGATGGAATTCTGTGCACAGAAGTTATATACATATATGGGTATATCTATGTAACAAATCGCAGCACAGGAGCCCCCTGGGCTCCCTCAGGCTCTGGTATGACATATTTGAGCCATATAAATTCAGCTTCTCCTCTGGCATCTGTTAGCTGACTCACTTGCAACTCCACCTCAGCAGTGGTCTCTTAGTCCTCTCAAAGCAGGAAAAGAGTACTGTGTGCTGAGAGAGCATGGCAAAGAATCCTCCAGAGAACTGTGAGGACTGTCACATTCTAAATGTAAGTTGATTCATACTTTTTCTCTTTTGAGCAGAAGCATGGTTTCACAGATTTATCGTATCGCAATGTGAACATTAGAAAGTGAAATCAAAGGTGACTTTGAATTATGGCTTGCTATTTTAAGAGCTATTGTGTATTGTTTTATTCTCTCTGTTCTTTGCTTAGGCAGAAGCTTTTAAATCCAAGAAGATATGTAAATCACTTAAGATTTGTGGCTTGGTGTTCGGTATCCTGGCCCTAACTCTAATTGTCCTGTTTTGGGGGGGCAAGCACTTCTGGCCGGAGACACCCAAAAAGGTAAGTTAATGCACATTAATATCTACTGCTTCTGTTTTGAGTTTGATTGAATTTAATTAGTGCTTAATATGTATATTACACTGAAATGAAAAACATTAAGTCCCTTTTGCATGTATTTTCTGATGGTATGAAAAACTGAATCAAGATTTTGCTTTCTTTTATTTCCCTAATTATTTCGGTAAGGGAAAATATGTGTTCTATATTTCAGTTAGTAATGATAGGAGTAGAATTACTCACTTTTTTATAATGCTTGGCTTTAAGAAGTTAAGACTCCTCCTAGAAGCAAAATTTTTACAGTAAGAAAAAGTACTTTTCATCTTTCTTTCAATTATCTGAGCAGAAACTGATGGAAAAGTAATTATACCACCACATAAGAAGAAATCACCAGAAATGGTAGCAAAGGATTTTCAGGGATTATGTTTCTGACTTAACGCTTCTGCTCTGAGGACAGGCAGCAAACTCCTTTTCAGAAGAAGCAATTCTCATACCTGACTTCACATGTATTTATGACTTAAAAAAAAAAAAACAAAACCTAGAGCTTTTCAGCTCCTCACCAGCCACAGTTGTCACTGACCCACTGAGATAGTAATGACACAAGGTAGAAACAAGGGACACCAAGTCATGAATCACAGGTATCTCAGAAAGCTTCTGATATTGGGATCACTTGGTATACCTAGCTGGCCACTGTAGTTGATATTAGTGTACCTTAATATTATTATTACTCCCAGACTCACATACAATGAGCAAGTTTAGATATGATGAAAAGAAAATCACAGTTCCCTCATGCTACCAATGTCCACTTAAGGGAGAAGTAATAAATGTACAAGCCACAAGGTGTGTAGATCGTTTTCTGTCTTTGCCACATTTTTCTCTCTGCATGCAGATTGTTGTTACTTTTGAATTAATTTGTTATCATCATGAGATGTTCATTTCTATTTGATAACAGATGTAGAAAGAGAAAGGCATATATCCAGGAGGGAGAATGAGAGACAAGAAGAAAATGGGTTGGTGTGGATTACTGGGAACCAAAGGACTGATAGGAGCAGAGAGGAAAGAATATGGATTGATGAAAAAGGAGAGGCAGAGGGGAGAAAATAGAAAATTAACTGGACAAGTGTCCAAAAGAAAACAGAGAAATAAGGCATAGCTACCCTTGGATTCTTCACCTCTATTGCCATACCCACTTTCATTTAGTCCCAGAGGCTATCTTATCAAGTTTAAATAAGAAGGAGAATGAAAAGCAAAGGGCCCCACCTTGTTTGTTTGCCTTTTTATTTACACTTTGTTGCAGAAAGGATTTCAGGCATCACCCAATGCCTATAGTTAGCCATTCATTTCTCTCCTTCTCTCTCTCTCTCTCTCTTTTTCTCTCTCTCCCTCCCCCCTCCCTCTCTCCTTCTCCTTCTCTCTCTCTCTCTCTCTCTCTCTCTCTCTCGTCTCTTGCACTGTGCCCCGCTTCTAAACTACCTTCTGTTCACATACTTTTCTAGAGAAGCCTCCTATATTCAGGCTATCGAGGTGGGCAAAGAAATACAGATCAGGAAGGAAACAGCAAATGAATAAAAGTGCCAAAATGCATTCCAGTCCAATTCTGCTACTACTTAGTTAATTCCCTAGGTGATGCGCTGCCCTTACAAATTGAATATTGGATCCTTTAGACAATTATAGGTGAGTTAAAGGACAATAAACCCTTTTGTACTCCATGACCATAATGTACTTAGCTCAGTGTAGTAGGTAGCTAGCCCTTTTGACCACCTGTACAAACCTGACTAAACATGGGGCCAGATGGCCTTTCTTGTTTTATTGTAGCTGTTGGTACTGGAAATGCTATTTTGAAAGAGTTTATGTGTTTTTCTAAACTTCCAATGTTATTTGTCTCAGCACAACTATAAATGACTAAGTGGGACCTTGCTTTTATCTTGCAAGGTGCCAAACTCACTAACAGGGCCCATGGTTTCCTCTGCTTCCGTGTTATATCATCTTGCTTCTCACTTCAGTTCTCTTTTTAATGCATTATAAGGAACAATGCTGTGATTCCTCAAACCAAAAGTAAAACCTAGCCAGTGCATGCACAAAAGAGTTGGGGTATGTTACTGAATAAAGTTTATCAAGAATCAAATCTCTCACGAAGTGATCCTTCTTGGGATGTGCTTTGGAGCAAAGGGATTCTCAGAAATGAACAAAATTATTGCAAAGCAATCTGGTAAAAGACAATAGGTATCTCCTAGGTCAACTTCTTCCACCATGAACAAAGCTTATTTGTTCTACGTTCCAACTGGGGAGTTGCAATTTGTCTTTGATATTTAAGTCCTGGCCTTTGCCACAAGAGCAGGCTGGGTCCATTGCAAATTAAGGAACCAGCTGGACGTGAATGCTTCCCTCAGTCTACCACTACCTGTAATCCCCAGACAAAGAGCCCAAGAGATCATCTCTGTTCCAATGGCTAAGACTGCCAATATGCCTGACTTGGAGCTGACTTATGAATCCTGGGAAGAGAGAAGTAGTCAGATTAGTCTTGGAAGAAGATTTGCAAAGGAAAAGGATCCAGGCATCTTGCACAAATTAAAGATTTTCCCCTTAAGAGTATGATCTAGCAAGAAATAACAGTTAGCAGAATGAAATCCAGGCCCTTCTGGACTTTCCTTTATAAGCCTATGGGACCTGTGGGGACCGTGAGGCCCTTGGTGGACAGAATTGTTGATGTTGTTGTGCTTATGGATGGAGTGATTTGTTTGCTCCCCTGGGGCTTCCTCCAAGCTCTTAGTGTTTGCTCCTCTAGCCTCCATCATATCTCCTTTTTAATTTTTTTTTTTTACATCTGTTTAAAATAAACAGTATTTACTCAATGTCTTACATCTGCTGTTGACGTTTCCATGCCAGTAAGTCGTTCCTCTCCTGCCATTACCTCCCACCTTGGTGTGTACAAAATTCCAGATTCTTGATCCTAAATTGGGAGTAAGCCATGCTTGATCTCTCCTAACTTCAGCCATGAGCATACATGCACCTGCACACACACACACACACACACACACACACACACACACACACACACTCCAGAAACAGAAAGGCATCAAAATGAAGTGAACCAAGAGGGATTAATTCTGGGGTAGCTGCTTCACTCCCTTACAGGCTAGAGAGCCCTAACCCACAACCACATATAGGAGCTACTTGTGCTGAATGAAAGCCAGACCGTCAAACTCTGTATTCAGCTTTCTCAACCAAGCAGAAGTGACCTATTTAGTCCCAGAGACTTTGAGAGTGCATCACAATGAGGTTCCACTTCCAGGCAGTGACTGCTCAGGGATTTTTGAAGCCAATTCCTTAGAGGAACATTCTTCCTTAAACCTCCCTGCATTACACATTTAACTTGAAACAATTAGAAGCCAACTCCCCAGATAATTAATCCAACATGGAGAAAACAAGTCATAAAAATCCCAGCCTTTAAACCAACAATTTATAGATGCAGCACAGACCTTATAACCTACCCCCTCCAATCCTTGGAAGAATGAGACAGAAGGATGATAAATTAAATAAATGAAATTTTGCCCTTCCTGCCATACCCAGGAACTGCCTGGTGACTTTAGGGCTCTTTAGAAACCATAAGTCCGGGGTGCCTGGGTGGTTCAGTGGGTTAAGCCCCTGCCTTCGGCTCAGGTCTTGATCTCAGGGTCCTGGGATCAAGCCCTGCATTGGGCTCTCTGCTCAGCAGGGAGCCTGCTTCCTCCTCTCTCTGCCTACTTGTGATCTCTCTCTGTCAAATAAATAAATAAAATCTTGA
>CM053612.1:39165451-39280343 GCA_028646535.1 Procyon lotor | reverse complement strand
CCATCCTCATACTAACAGCAACTCTCACTGGGCCAGCTCTTGCTCTGAGCTATTAAGAAGCAGCATACCAGTTATGTGTACCAGGACTCGGGCTACTGGGGGCACATTCTTATTCAGTCCCTTCATTCTCTTAAGGCAGCATTTGCTGAACAACTTACATTCTAATCTCAGCAAGGAAAACCTGCATCCTCAAAGGGAGCTGTCTTTTAGAGACCAAGAGTGGAACTGGGGCTGTATAGGGAAAGTAGCCCAGGTGATCAAAAGGTAGTAGCAGTCAGATCATCAGCTTAACAGGTGTTAGCCCAAATCTGAGCAGAACTAATTTTGTCAACTACTCCACATTGCATCTGGCAAGGCATGGGAGATAAAGATGGGAACCAAAACTCCAGAGAAACTTGGTGACTTGCCCAAGGTCACACAACTTTTAAGTGGCAGAGTTGAGGCTAGGACTAGCACATGGTCTAAGGGTGCTTTCTACTATTCTTATGGTACATTTAAGAATAAGGGGTGGTGGGGACAATGGATATGGGAAAACTTCCCAGCCAGCTTGAGTTTGTAGAGGAAAGGAATGGTTTTTTCTTGTTGAAAAACAGGAATGTCTGTGCTGCTTATGCCAATTTTTTTCAGGGCTGAGAACTGGTGATTGAAGATGCAGAAGTCCAACTTTGCATAAGAAACAATCTGTCTGCTCTGTGTTGGTAAAGAAATACCCAGAGGCCCTTTAATTCCCACAGGCTAGGTTGGTAATAAAATGGTACAATGCATTCCCTTCCCCTCCATCTAGTCTAACACCTGCTAGCCAGCTATTCTGAGCATGTATTTCGCTATTGGAGAGTGTACCTCATAAACAGACAGTAAAGGATGAAGGTGGTGAGAAGAGCAGTTAGATTAATCACAGGCTTCAAGAAGCAAACCTAAACCAAATGTCCTCAAATCCCTTTTAGGAAAGGCAAAAGGTACTTGCCCCCAAAACAGATCCATCACACTGAGGTCTTAGGCAACATTACTTTTTATAAAAAGCTTTCTTTTCTAATCTCAGAGATTGCCACAAATTGAGGCAAGAAACGGAAAATTGTGAAAGGGGGTTGTTAGGGCTCATTTGCTACCTGAGTGGAGGCTTTAACTGGATTGAGGAAAGAATTCCTGGGCAGGGAAGAGAAATGAGTTTGGTTTTGCCCCATGTTTCCCCAGTGTGGTCTTCTTACATCTCTCATTGCCTGAACTTAATCACATATCTATTTCATTTCACTTCTGAGTCATATTCTACTCCATAGGCTTTCCTGTCCCACTCCAATGTTTTGGTCCCTATTGTTAAGACCAGCCCTACATGTGGGTAGAATAGGAACTTATTTGAGTGGTGCTTGAAGGATGCCCTTGCCTCCAAAATATTTCTTATTCTTGGTGTCATTATGCTTAAAGTCCATCATTAGTAATTCATTCCTTCGAGTTAATTATTGCACTCATTTTTTTTAAAAGACAAATACCCATCAGTATCATCTTAGTGTGAAATCATTTGTCAAATTGATTTCTTCTTTGACATAAAGGACCTGGCAACCATGAGATTCCTAGACGTCTAGACAGAAGACAAAGGGATAGAGGGAGATGGGAAAAAGGGGAAGGACTAGGAGGGTACAAAGTTAACAGGATATGAAAAGAACTAGGTTTCCTGAAACACCAATGATTAACTGTCCCTATTTGCCAATTTAACAGAAGTGTACTCCTCAACACACTCTGTACTTGCTCTGTCCTTCTGGAAATAAAGCTGAGTTGGGGGACATTGTGCGATGAGCAACTGAGATCCGGTCATACCTCTCTCAGACCAGTCATCCTGTCTCTGCATTAGTTAGTGCCTGGAAAGGACAAAAACATTTATTCCTTCATCTCCAGAAAGACCCTCAGCCTCTGAGCCAGTGAGCTTAGTAGAGAGAAAAGTATTTCTGAGGCCAAAGTCATGAGCTCAGTCTTCATATGGGCCAGGGGAGCTTGCATAGCCGTTACCCAGGCAATGTGCTCCACAGGGACCTGGGCGAGACAGTATGTCTGGATTTGCTCAAACCCATCCCCAAATGGTCCAAAGTGGGCCACCGGCATCATCTTCCTAGACAAGGACAGTCTGTTCCAAAAGGACACCTTTGATAGTAGAATTCCATCTGGATGAATATATAGCTTTCCACCCCCACCCCTCATTCAGGATTCACACATAAATGAAGTCATTCTGATCTCACTCTGTTTAGCAACCTATCATTGCTTTAAGAAAAAAAAAAAGCCAATAAGCTGGTTAGTGAATATAATCAGAATGGACCCCTTCTCCCCCACCAAAACAAAAAACAAAACAAAACTAAACAAAAAACAAAAAAACCTCTTTGAAGGAATGTTGAAAGTAATCAAGATCTGCTGAGCTTGGCAGTTTCCAATAGTTTTCATCTAGCAAGGTGTCCAAGTGAAGTGTATTGCCAACAGTGCAGGAAAACTCATTCCACAGAAGTACACTGAAATTCTAAATGTCACCAGTATGGTTCCATAGTCTTCTACCAATGATTGAAAATACAGCCTGTATTTTTTCTTTTGCCCAGGTAGGCAGCATTCCAACATCCCCTAGTCTCTAACCTCATTTTTCCATGCAATAATCCATCAGTAGTGCTACTGATGAAACAAACACCCTACCCCACCCCCAATGACTAGTAGTGTCGACATTTGTCTCAACAATGGATAGTATTTCTGAAGAAATTCCCTCCTGTTGGGAGATCTGACAAGACCAGATCTGAAGTTGTTGCCTCCGTCCTCTACTTAGGTCAGGCCAACTGAGAGCTCAATTTGTTGCCATAGGTAGAAGTTTCTCAAGCTGGCTGCAAAGCTGGAATTGAGGACATATTTATAACTAGAAGCAAAAAACAAGCCTAAAGGAATTTGTTTGCTACCTGTCACAAACCAGGTCAGACTTCCTGAGTTAACTCTGCAGTTGCTGTAAGGTTGTAAATACCATTTTCCTTCCCCTTTTAAACTATGGTCTCTTAAAAGACCCTGCCAGCAATCAAAATGTCTCTTTATTAAAATGAGAATTTGTCATTGGTGGGAAAAACTTATGTTGAATACTTAATAATTGAGTACACTCAATACATAAGCACTGACCCTGTCCAAGGCACTGCAGAGCTACAGGGAGGTAAATGACATTGTCTCTTCTTATTCAGCAGCTACAGAGACTTTTCACACTTGAAATAACATTGTTTCTACAAACCCTTCCAACGGGTTTCTCTACTTGAGTTGGGGAAAATCTGACCAGGTTAAACTAACATTCAGTCACAGACACTGGCAGACATTAAAAAGCAACCCAACCCAGTACAAGCTCTAAAAGGGTGTCACTGGGAACCATATCACTAGAAAGCAACCTTGGCTCTATAGATGACTTGTTTTAGGGGGATTTCAGTTTACCAAATTTTTTTTCCTAAGGAAAAATGAGTATAAAAATTAGTATGGTAGCAGAAGGCCTCCTAATAACAGGGATAAGACAGATTTCCACATGGCCCCATCAGGTCTGGCTTGGTTTGTGACAGGTAGTGAATCACTTCAGGTTTGTTGTTTGTTTCCAGCTACAAATGTGTCATCAGTTATAGGTAATGGGCTTACTCCTAAACTGGGACACTTAAGGGGGGCCTGGGTGGCTCAGTCATTAAGCATCTGCCTTTGGCTCAAGTCATGATCTCAGTGTCCTGGGATCGAGTCCCACATCGAGCCCCACATGGGGCTCCCTGTGGCAGGAGCCTGCTTCTCCCTCTCCCACTCCCCCTGCTTGTGTTCCTTCTCTCGCTGTGTCTCTCTCTGTTAAATAAATAAAATCTTAAAAAAAAAAAAAACCTGGGACACTTAATGGGACTGGTCCTTTTGGTCCTAAGAAAAAAATTTCACTTTTAGAGTGCCAGAAAAAGTCTGGGGTTTTGCTGCAACCACTCAAGAATGACCTGATAAGAAGCTTTTCCAAGGCACTATTCCTGGAAGATACCATAGTACTTAGTGCAGGGCACTTGACACAGTTGTTGAATTCTATATACAGAAGAACTTGAAGCCAACTGAATTAGGTTTGGAAAACAGAACTCAGGAATAAACTGAGTGGGTTTGATTAGCCCATAAAAGAGAAGGTCAAGGGAAGGCAATAAATGTTTCCTGGAGTTGAAAGGGAAAAGGGAAGCAATTGAGGTCAGGGTAAGTCTATTACCTCATGTTGGCCAAGGACAGTGGTCTTCAGATTCTAAAAAAGACAGACCCAAGACTACTGAGGTAATATTAAAGTCCTGAACAGATAAGGAGATAAAGAACAATATTTAACTATTCTAAATGTGTTCAGATCTCTCTCTTTGCCCCAGTGAATTTCAGGGGGAGAGAGGAGGTAAGCACTTGGAAAGGAAGTGGTAACTTAAAGACACAGCATCAGTTTTATGTGATCCCTCTGCTTAACATAAGGGGATAATACTTTACAGGCTGGTTTGCAAAAATATTCTCTATTTAGTCAAGGCTGCCAAGAAAACTGTTGGAATTTTAGTGATTAGTTCAGCAACTTGAGTTGAATACAAAATACTGGCTCTGAAGGGATCCCCATATCAGCTCCAATGCCAAAAAGCACCTCACTTTAATTCTGAGTCTCAGAGAAATCCCAATGGTAAGCTGTTGAGATGGCACCTCACCACAAAGGCTCCAGAAAGAGAAGGTGCCCCAGATATTACCCAATTAAAGCATCTTGAGAAGGGACACACTGAGTATCTTAGAGCTTGTTTTCCTCTGTTATTCCAGACATATGACATGGAGCACACTTTCTACAGCAATGGAGAGAAGAAAAAGATTTACATGGAAATCGATCCTGTGACCAGAACTGAAATATTCAGAAGTGGAAATGGCACTGACGAAACATTGGAAATACATGACTTTAAAAATGTAAGTTGGATATTCCACTTTCCAAGGGTTCCCACTTAAAATATTAGAACATCAAGTTAAAATTAGCCTTTAGCCTCCACTTAATTTGTGAGACAAAGCCTTCCTTCAAATTCAGATTTTGCCATCCTGGGGCCTTAACAGATCAGGGACCTCATTAACTTTGGCTATTTCAGGAAGTTTTTTGGTTTTTTTTTTTGTCTGTTTATAGGGTTACACTGGCATCTACTTTGTAGGTCTTCAAAAATGCTTCATCAAAACTCAGATTAAAGTGATTCCTGAATTTTCTGAACCAGAGGAAGAAATAGATGAGGTATGTAAGAATATTAATAGTGGTAGGCAAAGCCATTATTTATTGGGTGTTAACCATGTGCCAGATATTATACTAAATGCTTTACTCTCATTTGATTCTTACAATGACCCTGTAAGTAGGTGCTATCATTATCCTCATTTTCCCATGAGGAAGCAGGGTTCAAAAGCAAAAAGTGACTTGCCCAAGGTCACACAGTGAGGAGCAGATTGGGATCTTGAACTCAGGCCTTTGAAAAAACTAAAGTTCGTGCTGTTAGTTGCAACATATACTTTTATACCTGGGTAGCCATTAACATTATATGCATTTGCTTCCAAACCAAAGTTCTAGTTAAGAGGGCTAAGTTGGAGGAACAAAGCAATCCTGCCTCAAGGTGAAGTCTTAAGAAACAAAAGTCCCACGGCCACCTGAGATCCTTGCCACTCTTACCACACTGTGGCATTCATTTATTTTAAAAATTTCAGTTCATTCACCTTACCATTGTATGCCGGGCTGCTAAAATAATCTGCATTTAACCTTACTTGGGTGTTTAACTGGTAAATCTAAAATGAAATTATGGCAGTGGCGCAGTGGCCTCTCTATACGCTGTAAAGACCTCTTTCTTCTCTCTCCACCCCATTCTTTGTCATTCTTTTCCTACAGTTCTCTCCATTTTAATTCTCAGCTACCCATTTATCTTTTGCTTTTGCTTTTCTTATTTTGGGGGTGGGTGTGAGGTGGGATAGGAAGCCCTTTATCCTTTCCTTTAGCCAAGTCTCAGAGCTATCATTGGCTCCCCCGGACATGCCACTGGTCTCCGTATGGCCAGAGAAGTTACAGACTCATGTTCCTAGAATTTCCAAGAAAAAGAAGCAGCTTTCCCAAAGATGATACTCTGTTCTCAAGGCCTATGGTAGTGAAAAATTTTAGAGATTTAAAAAAAAAAAAAAAAAGCATAAATTCCATTAAGGAAGGTATGTGCTAGGGTGAGTGCTGTGAATTGTGTAAGACTGATGAATCACAGACCTGTACGCCTGAAGCAAATAATACATTATATGTTAATATAATTAATTAATTAATCAATTAATTAAAACTAAGCATAAATTCAATGCATCTGAGGAACAGAACAACTTCCAGGATATTAAGAATTACTGCAGGAGGCAAGGGTAAAATGAAAGGAGAATCAATAGGATAAAAAGATACTACGTGTTGCTTTTTACAGAAAATAATGTAAACATTTGAGTAGGGTCAGCCAACAATGGAGCCCTGAACTAAAACAACAAGATAAATTTTTTCTGAAATAGATAAAGGCAAGGGCCCATAATGTCTCACTTTGGCCCTAATTTATTCCTCAATTAGTTTTGCTGCACCTTTTAAATAACATAAGCATTTATCTCGTGATAGTGAGATTACTTTATCTTCAGGAAAATCCATATATATATATTCAGGCTACAGACTTTTTTATGAAATAAGTTTGCAGTTCTGGATGACAAAACCCTTTTTATTCCGTACTTTTCACCACTGTATCTATGGTTTGCGCATGCTAAACATGCAGAGCAGGGATATAAATAGCCCTGATTTTGCTAACAAAGCTAGTCAGCACACCAACCTCATTTTTTCTACAGTCCCTTTCAGTGCATCCCAAGGTCTTTACAGGCTCAAGGACAAGAGAGCTAAGACTTGAGAGTTTTAAATGACTAGAAGAAAAATTATACAAAGCCATATTTCAAAGAACAAACAAAAACACTGAAATCATAAAGCTAGAAAGAAACCAAAAAGAAAAGTAAAAGCCTTATTAGGAGTAGGGGAAAATGTCAAGGCCCAAAAGACAAGTGAGTAAGAAGTAGGTATACAACATAACTACTGCCAGTATGAGAAACCAAAGAGAAGGCAGTGTTCTTGATAATATAAGAGAAAAACACTGTGAGACAAACTGTAAACATCTAGAGTGAAAGGAGTAAAGTAGTGGTAAGGCCAGTGAAGTCACAAGGTGGAGACTCGGCTTTAAGACAAAAAAGACATCTTTTTTACCAGCTAGCCACCATTAACGGCAAATATAAAACCCAAATATTAGATTTGGTTGCTATTTAACTGACCTCAGTAGCTTGGAGTATAAGAGTTTTTTCAGCTTGAGATCAAATCCTGTTTGCAATCTTAGTTGCAAGCCTAAAACATGGCAGGCACTCATGACATCCATTTAAAAGAGCAAAAACAAATGTAAATCACTCGGAGTTCCAGAAGCCCAATTAAAACATACGTGGCCCAGTGGGAGGCCCAGGAAATGATGGATGGCCCTCCTAGCTGAGTGAAATGGTAGCAGAGAAAACTCCTGTTACAGTAAGCAGCCTTACCATTAGACCCCAGAGAGGGATCAGCTGTTAACTCCCCCAAGGGCACCTACTGTATGCACAAAACAGAGCTATTTCACTGGCAGCCCCAGGACTGGAAATGTTATTCAGACTCAAAAGAGAGTGTTTTCCGGTATCCCGTAATATCTCACTCATTTTATTAATTTCTCTACCTATCCCTACCTTGAACTTACTTCTCTCAGAATGAAGAAATTACCACAACTTTTTTTGAACAGTCCGTGATTTGGGTCCCAGCAGAAAAGCCCATTGAAAACCGAGACTTTCTGAAAAATTCCAAAATTCTGGAAATTTGTGATAATGTGACCATGTATTGGATCAATCCCACTCTAATAGCAGGTATGCCTTCTTCTCCTCCTCCTCCTTCTAAAGTCAATAAGAGGTTAAAATTCCCATCATTTAGAGACTGCGTCTCTAAGAAAAGAATGATCAGCTTATATCTTGTTAGATGAAACTGTATACGCTGACTGCCAAAGGAGGAAGGAATTTTTCACAGCCAAGTTATATATCAGATAAATTAATGCTGACAAGCTTTTAAATATCCCAGCAAAGGTATTGCCACCCTAATGTGACTGGCGATAGCAAAAAACTAATCTTTCTTTGCACATCTATATTCGTTGCAGTCAGAATACCAAACTATTCCTCCAACCACCATGTACCCAACCTAAGAACAGAGGAGAGAAGAGCCAAAACAATGTCCTGTTGTCTCAAGAATGATTGTGTGTGTCAAATGGTGGCATTCCCCCTGAAAAGATAGGACAGTCACTATAATATAGATCTCTTTGTGGCTGTCTTAGGAATCACTATAAAAGAAATTGAAGGCCACACCTCTAGAGTAGAAGAGTCCAGTTCTCAACTTCCAGTCAGCTCATAAAGAAGGCAAAGGTCTCTGGAGGTCTTATTTTGCCCAGCTAACAGAGAGTCTGACCTCCCTTATTCTAGACAGTCTAGATTACTGTATTACTCAAGAGAGGCCACTCTAATCAATGCAGGCATCTACTGTACTCTTTGGTAGCTTAAAAAAAAGATGACTAAATATAATATGATATTCTGGACTAGATGCAAGAATTTCTGCTTCAGCGTTCTTTTTATAAAAGACATCAGTGGAAATAACGATAAAATCTGAATAAAGTCTATAGTCTACTTAATAGTATTGTACCAATTTTAATTTTTTAGTTTTTGTAATTGTACCATGGTTATGTGAGATGCTAATATTAGAGGAAACTACATAAACGATATATAGGAACTCTGTACTGCCTTTGCAACTCTTCTGTAAATGTAAGATTATTTCTAAATAGGAAGGTTTTGTTTGTTTGTTTGTTTAATTTAAGACAGGAAAGAGAGGGGAAAAGGGAGGAAGACAGAGGGCACCAAATCAAATCCAGCAGCCAAAAAATATTTACTGAGCACCTATCATAGGTAAAATAATTGGAGACATGTAAGTCCCCTGTCCTCATTTTTTTAAAGATTTTATTTATTTATTTAAGAGAGAGAGCATGTGAGCAGGGGGAAGGGGCAGAGGGAGAGAGAATCCCAAGCAGACTCCACACCCAGCATGGAGTCCCACACCGAGTTCGATCCCAAGATCCTGAGATCATGATCCCAGCCAGAACCAAGAGTCCAACGTGCAGTTGACTGAGTCACCCATACACCCCTCCCACCCCACCGTCCTCATTTTTAAAATTAGGAAGCTAGTAAGGCAAAGTAGTAAGTGTTTGATGCCAAATGAGCAAAGAATAGGTCTGTGTACATTGGAATAGTCAGATTTGTTTTGGGAAATCTCTTTAAAATTGTAGCTGTAGGAGTTTGGAAAAGTGGTTCATGCTTGCCTAAATGATGGCAGTGAGGAGACAAAATGAAATTCTCTATTCCCAACACCGTAACCCCGCACTTCTTTCAGGAACCATTTGCAAAGCAGGTGAATCACAACTTTGTGTTTCTTACCTCAGTTTCAGAGTTACAAGACTTTGAGGAGGATGGTGAAGATCTTCACTTTCCTACCAATGAAAAAAAAGGGATTGAACAAAACGAGCAGTGGGTGGTCCCTCAAGTGAAGATGGAAAAGACCCGCCATGCAAGACAAGCAAGTGAGGAAGAACTTCCAATAAATGACTATGTGAGTTATGTTCATATTACTCTTGTTAGAGGGATGGCAAAAAGCCCCCCCCAAAACTCACTACCCCTTAGATCAAAGTCATTAAAAGGAGAATGGTCATTGTTTTAGCAAAAAATATTTCAGAAACTTGGAATCCCTAAGAGGCTCATTTATAATCAATCTTGATTAATCTTGGTCAGACTAAGGAATTTAACTTCTCACCAATCCCCAACTCATGTAGTCTTGTAGTCCTTCCCTGCTTAGTGGGCCTCTTCTTGGTGAACCTTCCCCTCCAACCTCAGTTTATTCTTCTTTCAGACTGAAAATGGAATAGAATTTGACCCCATGCTGGATGAGAGAGGTTACTGTTGCATTTACTGCCGTCGAGGCAACCGCTACTGCCGCCGCGTCTGTGAACCCTTACTAGGTTACTACCCGTATCCATACTGCTACCAAGGAGGGCGGGTTATCTGTCGTGTCATCATGCCTTGCAACTGGTGGGTGGCCCGCATGCTGGGGAGGGTCTAATGGCAAGTTTGAGCTCAAGTGCTTAAACTTCTGGCAGCCAATATATAATAAATGCATGCTATTCAATGAATTTCTGCCAGCGAGGCACCTGGCACCTAGTAGCCAGCACTCCAGAATTACTTGTAGGTAATTCCCCTCTTCATCTTCTAATAAACTTCTACATCATCATCAATGGCCTGATTGCTGCTGAACACACTGGGTAAGTGTTTGCTGAGAATGTTTCCTGCAACTGAAATGGAACAGATCTGTCTAACATGGATGACAGTGATGGAAACTTGCATCGTATCAGGTTTGGGGAGTGAGAAAGGGCAAAACATAAGGATTCTCAAATACCATAGTTTACTATGCTGTATAGAGAAAGTGGAAATGAGGGAATGAGGATAAAATGTCCCCAGAAATGATGCATAAAAACTTGTCCTTTTGTGCAGAGCCCCAATGTTTAATTATCTGAGAGACATAATGCGGTCTTGCTCAAGCATCTGTTACCAGCACTAAAATATTCCAAGTGCTCAGACTCAGCAAAGGAGAAAGCTAACCTAGCAAAAGGGTCCCAGGCTCTCCCCCTGTAAACAAGAACTCAACTTTGGACAAATTCAATACTTTATAACCTCCAGGTCTGGCTTCTCTTCAGATCAGTGTCTGGTTACATAACTTTCCAAGGCAATTGTCTGGAAAGGGAGATCCATAAATACCATTCACAAAAACAGGCATCATAGGAAATCACGAAGCTGAGGAATCAAATGGGATTTTTTTTCCCTCCCAAGCCACTCAGAACTAGCAGTATGTCACTTTCTTAAAGGAAGGGTAAGGCCTAGTTTCCGATCCCCCAAAACTTCGCTTGGGAAAGAGAAAAGGAGCAAAAGAGAGAGAAAAAGCAGTGGTCAGAGTGTAATGTTAATCTTGATGTCCCAGCCAGTTCTAGTTTCAAAATTTCTGTCTACCAATCTGTCACACCTTCTAGTATCATTTGCCTCTAGCCCCTTCTTGCTCAACTTCAAGGTTAATGTGTCATGAGAATATCTGTCTGGCACTTTCCATCAAAAAAGCATTTTCAAAGAGTAAAATCTTTACCAAGATGTCTGCGGGCCAGGAGTCATTTCCCCCTTTTTAATAGTTGAGGAAGCAAATAAAAACAGATTTGCCCAAGGCTAAGTTAAAATTAGCCAGTCATTAATTGATAATTAGCATACATGCCATACTTGGATTACCGATTTTCACAGAATGAGCAATTTCACATATCTAACGATGCAGCATCACTGAAAATATTTTCTTTTTATTAATGATTTAGAAGACATCTGAGAATTTTAGAATACTTCAATTATCATAATAAGCATTAATTTATAGCTGAAATATGAAAACGCAAAAAAATGAGATTAATTTGAGGTTGTGAGGACTTTATTTGTTCTCTATCATTGTTTTTAAATAAATTATTCACTTTTAACAATGGTTTTTAAGATCAGCCAATAATTTTAAATTCCTAAGACATGCAATTTTATGCAGTCTATATTTTACTATGTATACTATGCTCTGTGGGGTACAAATGAAGTAGAAGGTATATTCCCTATTTTCAAAGAAAAATAAGACACCCAAAATATATAAGCCAAAGTACAGAAATTTAGACATAACTTAACTACAGCTGTATAGGGCATACAATATACATGTGTTTAAACACCCAGGCAGATGCACACACACATGTGGTATAGAAAGTTCCGTGTCACGTTTTAGGGCTAAGAGTTCCTATTCATGTCATTTTAATTCAGGAAGCATTTCTGCGTCAAATGAGATACCTCAACCTGCACATAGTTTCACATTGGGAAAATATGATCCCCTTAATGAGCCAGACCGTGAGTTCAAAAGAAAATACAAGGGGCATCCTTAAAGAATCATTCAAATCATCTCATGTTTAGAAAGAAACAAGCGAAAACAACAAACAAACAAAACCAAACACATTAGTCTGTCATCTCATATAAGCCCAGGTCATGCTGAAAGAGGAAGTGTGGTATCTATCTCCTGTCATAGATTTTTGCCCCTCACTTGAGTTCTGTGAAAACTCCTTGTATCATGCCTTTTACTGCCCTCATATCAACCCCATTGAAGCTCTGCCTCTTTTCCTTTTACCACCCCTTCCGAAGCCCAGCCTCCCCAGCACAAGAAGGTACACCAATGTAAGTCTGACCTCCTAAGCCAGAGGCCTTGCAGTAATTCTAATGTTCCCTATCCTCCCCTCCAGTCTCTCACCAAATCCTGCCCATGTGCCCTCCTAAACCACCCCTCACTTATGCTTATGGTCTAAACCACAGCTGTCACAACCTCCTCCCTACTGAAGTCCCCAGCCTGTAGGCTGAAACTAGAACAAATGCTTTTATATAGAGCTAACTTCTCACTTCAAGATTTTATGAATGCCATTTCCCTTCCTGAAAGTCTATAATAGCTTCTTACTACATTAAGGATTAGGCTTAACTTGCATTCAAATAGTCCTTCCTCAAACCACCCTTAGCACCACCTCATATCATTTTTCTTCTCCCACTACACTACCCACTCCTTTGCTTGTCTCAGTCACATTAGCTTCATGCTCTATTTGTGCAGTCATCCTATCTCATTTACAGAGTTTTCTCTCACTAATTTGAGGAAATTGTAAAAACCCACTTTTTTCTTACCTAAACGTGAAACCTAAATCCTCTCTGCTTCATTCTATGCCTCTGTAAGTTAATATATTACTCAATGCACACATCGTTTACATAGGAGTTTAACTTGCAAACTCTAGAAGAGGGCCCATACTCTCCCCCGTTATTTACTCTGTCTGGAACCTAGCACAGTATCAAAAGCTTATAGGTGGTCTTCCAAATTTTTTGAATTTATTTTTAAATTTAAACTCAATTAATTAACACATAGTATACTATTTGTTTCAGGAGTGCATGTCTGTAATTCATCGGTCTTATACAGTACACAGTGCTCTTACAACACACACTCTCCCCAATGTGCATCACCCCATCCTCTTACCCCCCACCCAGCAACCCTCAGTTTGTTTTCTAAGATTAAGAGTCTCTCTCTTTTTTTTTTTTTAAAGATTTTATTTATTTGACAGAGAGAAACACAGAGAGGGAACACAAGCAGAGGGAATGGTAGCGAGAGAAGCAGGCTTCTTGCCGAGTAGGGAGCCTGATGCGGGGCTTGATCCCAGGACCCTGGGATCATGACCTGGGCCGAAGGCAGACGCCCAATGGCTGAGCCACCCAGGCGCCCCTAAGATTAAGAGTCTCTTATGGTTTGTTTCCCTCTCTGGTTTTGTCTTCTTTCTCTCTTTCTTTCTTTCTTTCTTTCTTTCTTTCTTTCTTTCTTTCTTTCTTTCTTTCTTTCTTTCCTTCTTTCTTTCTTTCTTTCTTTGTTCTTCCAGCTTTTTTGGTTAAAAACAATGAGAAAGAAGAGAGGGAAGAAGGTCAAAGAAAAACAGGAGGTTGTAAAAGAGCTCAGCTATCAGAATATTACTATAAAAAGTTGGCCTTCAGTTCTAGTGAAATTTGGGATGAAAGTTCCTATCTTACTTAAATCCATTTTTGTATTCCTTATTTTTTGACACAGTCCATTTCTACAAGCATGAAGAATTCCTCTAATCCCAGAATGATCGAAAGCATCAATGATTGCCCACAGCTCAATTATCTATTTCCGTTATAATGCAGGCTTTTTGCATTTTCTTCTCAATTTTCAATGATTCCATGTATAAAAAAGGGAAAAAAAAGGCAAAAAGCACATCTGCTGTGAAATCACAAGAAATATCATATTACCTTCCAGATTCCTTGGGGATCTAAATTCTAATCAAGAAAAGTCAGGTGAGGCAAGGCCATCCATTGCTCCCACTCAGCATAAGGGCACTATGCATTAGTGTGCTCAGCGCCTTCCTGCACACCTAAAATGGCTCTTTGGCAGGACTAGGGGCAAAGGAAATCTATTTTGAGTCTTTATATATAAGGCTCACTGTCTGGCTGAGTCCAAAACTGTCACTTTGGCTCCTAAAGTCTAACGCTGAAAGCTTACTGAGATAAATATGGACCTTCTCATTCAGGCTGTCAGGAAATGCGTGGATCTATTTTATTTATACCCTTAAAAATGATTTCATTTTGGCTTTCCTTTTTTGAAGAAGTTTCATTCTGGGGCTTAATTTTGCTGACAACATTCTGTTCCCTAACAAGAAAGAAAAGTGGCTCCATATTAAAAACCAGGTATTACTGTACACACAAAAATATATCGTCTGTGGCTCATTCCAAAGTCCTGCTCCTAAGTCTTCTCCAGTACCTTTAATTAATTCCCATGAAAGCTACTTACGCAAGGACTATATTGATCATTTATTTAGATTAATAGGCAACTCTGGTGTTGTGTAGCCTAATGAGTAAAGAGTCACTTGTATGCTTACTGCTTTGATATTTGAGTTCCATTTGCCTATCTTCCATTCTCTTATTTGACACTCAGACCTATAGTCCTTGCTAAAAGGGCTCAGAAAGAGGCAGATTGAACCAAGGGAAATAGACTAAGCCACCACAAATACTTCAACCAAAACAAACAAACAAAACCCAGCAATTCCACAGTGCTGAGATGATCTTAGCCTAACAAGTGATATGAATATACTGTCTATATTTATCCTTCCCTGCTGATGCTATCATTTGCCATTCTGAATTTTCCACTGACAGCAGTTATCTTTGCTGGTCTTACAGAGATGTTGGCTACTAAAACACAATTCAGGCTCATACCCATATCAATCATTAGTGAGCCAAGAACAAGAAACTTGCCAAAGGTAGGAGATTTAGGGTACAGGCCCTAGCTTTGGTTGAGTTGCTGAGGTAGAAAGCAAGAAAGCAGCAATGTGACTAGCTACAGATAGAACACAGGGATTTGAGTTTGTTTATTTTGCAAATGGGTCCATAGGGCATGCCAGCTCTCAAATTCACTATGTCCACTAAAATCTATTCCTTGTGGTGGGGGTTGCCACTTCACAGACACGTTGCTCTGGCCAATGTGTATCTCTCGGGTGCACCACTGTGATGTAAATTCCCCATGTTCCCAATAATAGGTTTTGATGTTTTGGTTACGTTAAATCATGTCACGTTTAAATCAGAATGGCTTGTGGTTGATCTTTTACATTTCCTGTTCCTCCAAACTACTCCTCTCTTTGAGAGTGTCTTTCTACCAGTGCATGTCAATCCAGGGTAATTGTTTCATTAATATGATCTACAAGATATGAAGAACCCAACATTCTACTCTGCTAGACACTGTGGCATGGCAGGGAGAAAATAAGTTATTCTCTTTATCATCTAGTCATTTACAATACATTTGGCACCATAAGGTCTATACCTTCTAAACAGTTAAGAAAGTATGAGAGAACTTTTCAGAAGAAATCAAAAAGGAGAGCAAGAATTCTACATATGCTCTCAAATAGAGAACTTCTCTCTTTCAAAAGCCAACAGTGACGGTTTTCTCAGGATCAGCCTACCAATTTTGCTGCGAGATACCACAAATTCCTGATTTCCCAAAGATATCTGTTTTCTGTCTCCTTAAGATCAAGTTCAGTGGCATATAACAGAAAATTCCAAAATGACATGACTTAAACAAAGTAGAAGTAGGAAGTCCAGGAAGTCCAGTCAATTGACCCTTACACCTATCTGCTCCACTATCCTCAGTATGCAATTTCCATTCTCAAGGTCATTTCATGACCTGACTTAACTCTAGTTCTAGCCATCGTGTTCATATTCCAGACTGACATCACACAGAAGCTGGGCAGGACAAAAGGCCACCCTCCATCTTTTAGGGAGACTTCAACTTACGTGTTATAAGCCGGTACTTAGCCACATGGCCAAATGTAGCTTCAAAGGAGATTGGTAACAGTCTTTGATCTGGACGCATTACCACACCAAATGAAACCATGATTCTGTTACTGAGAAAGAAAGAGAGAAGTTATGCTGGGGGAGGCAACTGCCAATGCTGGCTACACCTAGTTATTTGTTACAAGACCTAAAATCTCTGTTATTAAAGTCATCCCTTTTGTATTCAGCTGCTGTCTTTTACAGTCTCTGAATGTAAATACACTACTTGAAAAGTGGTAAAACGTTAACAAATTAAGACCCATTTTGGTATGATCACAAACCAGTTTATGAGATTAACTTTTTTCTCTGAAGAAGGGGACCATAAGTAAAGAAAATAAAAAAAAAACAATAATGGGGAAATAAATAAAGGATAGGTTAAGGGAAAGTATCCATAGTACTCTTGAAGTCAAGACACTACAGGTTGAAAGGCTGAGGGTAGGAAGAGCCAAAACCAATTTTGCTTACTTCACAATTTTGCTGAGGACTAACCTCACATGTTTAGGTTGATACAATGGTATGAAATTGCTGTAGCCTGTAGATCATGCCCAAAAATAGTGTGTCACAAAGCAAATAATTCCATTAACTACTATTTTTTGTATTTTTTTAAAGATTTTTTTTTAATTTATTTATCCGACAGAGAGAGAGAGATCACAAGTAGGAAGAGGCAGGCAGAGAAAGAGAGGGAAGCTGACTCCCCGCTGAGCAGAGAGCCCGATGTGGGGCTCGATCCCAGGACCCTGAGATCATGACCGGAGCCAAAGGCAGAGGCTTTAACCCACTGAGCCACCAGGTGCCCCTAACTACTATCTTTCGTAAGGCTTTTATTTGTTTTTCATTTTTATCAGCAAAGTGAGGAGGTGGTTCTAAAAGATTTAAAACAGGTTGGAAAAAGGAGAGAAGAAAAACTTTCAAATAACTATAGCTCTTATATTGGAATCCAAGTAGAGTGCCATTTGAAGAAAAGTATGGGGACAGTTTTTTCAAAAACCCTTATGAGTTTTTGGAGTAAGACCTTTACAAAATGAATATTATTCATCAAAGAGGTTTTGTTTTGACAGACTTAAATTGACTAGAAAAGTTCATCTTCTACATTATGGGGAATCAAAATGTGTCTAGTAGAGCAAATTTCACGACACATCATACATAGAGCAGACGCGAGAAACTAAGGCCAGAAAAAACAAGTTTTATTTTACTGTCACCCAGGGAAATTTCCCCTTTCTTTCAAGTAGGTTATAATCCACACTTATTTTTCTAAATCTTCATTTTTTCACTATCAATGGATCCCATCCATCATCCCTATGAATATGGCTTTGGAGATATAAAAGGCTGTAACCAATTTATAGACCAATCCCAGGAGTATTAACCTTTATATTCAGAGAAACTTGGATGACTATTTAGGCCACCAGAGAAAACATTAAAAAAAAAATATTAGTTTGAAACTTATTTACAGTCTTCGGGCCAACCAACACAAATTGATTCCCTACAGCACATTCATTGTGGGTATTCAATAAATATTAACCAACATACCCTAGTGTTTTGACTCAGTATTATATTTAGGCATCTTAAGAATGAAGCCCACTTCAAGTACTGAGAGATTTCTTCACAGAAATTCCACTTCTTGATATTGGGTCCAATTTTTTTCTAAAATTTGTTTTTGTAGTGTCTACATTTTATTAATGAACTAATCCTTCCCTTTGAGTTTATAAAAAGTTTTACAGAAAACACTGAGAAATGTTTTCATTTGAGAGTATTGCTACCATACTCTCGGATATTTTAACTTTGAGGGATTGGGAAAAGGGGAGGGATAGTTAGTCTATTGTAGCTTTTCATCAAAGCCCTCAAACGTGTGCCCTTCCAGTTTCTGTTTAGATAATAATTAAATGGTCTATAAGAGCTGAGGGAAAAAAAAACACCTCGAAATATAGAAAATTGAAATTTATCTTTCATCAAGCATTCAGGTTATTTCCCTCCAGGTATCTAATTTCACATGCAAAAGCATGTTGTTTCAAAACTGGAATGATTCAACATCTCATAACTTTTCTTACATATTTCTCTATCTTTCACACCTTATTCAGATGTGTTCAACGGGAATACATATTACTCATGAAAGAAGGGCTATTTTTCACTTTATAGAGTAGGAAGTCTAGGAGACCATATTTTTCAGATATAAAATTTATAGAATTAAAAGTTTCATTCTGTGTCATCTTTGAAAAATGAACAATCCTACTCCGAAGGTCACATTCCTACCCCACACAGAAGTGGCCCTTGTCTCCTATTATCCAACCCCCAGGAAAAGATTTCTATACTAAAATAGAGAAAAGACCTCAGACTTCTTTGTTATACAAAGCCTAAGATCAATAGACTTACTGTGCTCCCTACTGGCAAAATTGAGAGCTACAGCCAGCATCAAAAATGTATTCGACAAAAGCCTTACAGAACTAGGAATTTTAAATTTGTTTATGATGCCCAGAAACAGGATATCTTGCCATTTGAGTTCAAAAACTACCCAAAAAAGACTATTCATTATTAGCCTGGGAGCAGAAGTAAAGTGAAGTCAGAGGACCTCCTGGTCAAGCTGAATATGGATTCATATACTAGTGCCATTTCACATTATTGTCAGTGTTACTAGCTATTCACTGGGTTCTGATCAAATCATATCTAAACATAGCCTGATCCAGTTGTTCTCAAGGTTTAGTGTGCATCGGAAGCTCCCGGGGTGCCTATTTTAAAAATGTACAATCTTAGATCCAAGGCCCAGAAAATCCAATTCTGCAGGTTTGAGATGAAACTCTGGGATCTGCATTTTATCAAGTTTTCCCTTCCCTGGTGATTCTGATGCAAATAGCTCAAGGAATACATTTTTAATAACACTGACATGTTCTTTGCAAGACACCTTAATAGTGTGATCAGAATAATTACCGACTTGTATGTCAACAACACCACCATCAGAAGTATGATCTCCCTGATGGGACTGAAGGAATGCCTCCCAATTCCTTGCTCTCACACATACTAGCTCTCTGCCTCTACCAGCCTTACCAGCTCCTGTTAGGTGCCTGGCCAAGGGAGAGTATTTTTAATTAATAATAATAATAACAGACATTTTTTGAGTGTTTTCTTCTTGCCCACCACAAAGTGCTTTTCTTATACATGTTTTTCTTGCTATCCAAAAGTAGAGGATTCCTATGAAATCTTTCATAAGCCCAAATGACATAAAGCAAAGAAGCAATTACCTTGCTTCCAAATAAAGCAATTTGTTTATACGGAAAATTTTTTGAGCATTTCCAGACCCCAAAAATAACTTCTTATAGGCTTTTCTGATACTTTAACACATCTTGCTCGGGGATGCACAACATAAATGGAGATAAAACACAGGTGCTCACGGACACAGTTCAATGCTATGGCAACTTGATGTGGAGATCCTAAGTGAATTTCTTTCACTTAGTGAAAACAGGTAGCACTGTAGGTCTTTCTTAAAAGCAAAGTGGCATAATATGAACTTTTTAAAAGCAGGGGAGGGACGCCTGGATAGCTCATTTGGTTGAGCTTCAGACTCTTGGTTTCTTCTCAGGTCATGATCTTGGGGTCTTGAGATCAAGTCCTACATCAGGCTCACCCTCAGGGCAAGTCTACCTGGGATTCTTTCCCTCTTCCTCTCCCTCTCTTTCTTCCTTTCCCTCCTCCTCTGCCTTCCCCACTCTCTAGTGCACATTAGCACTAGGAAACTCTCTCTCTCTCTTTAAAATAAATGAATTTTTTAAAAAAGCAGGGGATACCTGTATTAACTAGCTTAATCTTCATTGATCCTGTGGATGAGTTAGGAACTATTATCATTCTTATTTTACAAATGACACTGCCAAGGTCACAGACTTTATAAGTGACAGAGCCAGGATATGAAGGCAGGCAGTTTGGCTCCAAAACCAATGCGTTTAACCATTATGTTATACTAACTGTCTACATTTGAAAGGGAAAGTACTACCTTTTTTTCCTTTGTTATGATATGACTTCTATTTTGCTCACTAAGGTACAGAATTACAAAATTATCGTGAGGAGAGAAAAAAGATTTGAAGTATAGCCCTTTATCAGATGCTTACTTGATCAAGTTCAATTTAGTAGGCAATCATGATGATACCCAGTATAATGCTTTTATAATGCTTTCCATGTTCCCAGCTAAATCATCGCCTCACTTAAGAGATTTGAAAACTGAGACATCAAGCAAAATTTCTGAGGTCACTACAGAGTTGACGGTGATGCACAGTACAACCTGCTCACCTTCCTCTGTACTCCCAGTTCCTGCAGGCTCCCCACTCAGTTCCTCTACACACTGGCCTGATTTGAATAACACAGTATCCCTAGCCTGGAAATGGTCATGTGTGGAAGAAATAAAAGAACAAGTCGTGTATTAAGCAGACTTGGCATGGCTTTCGAAAAGCATGCCGATGCCTAAAAGACAACAAACATAGTTGAAGAAATCAGCCTAGACAAGAGATATGTTTTCTTTAAAGTTGTCATAATAAATCTCTCTCTGAACTTAACCTGGCATTTAGGTGGATCGGGTCTTCAAAAGCAGATCTTTGATTTTTTTCCCCCTATCTTTCTTAACCTCACTTGAGACATCACTATTTCCTTCTCTATACCCCTCTAATAAAATACTTTCAAAGAATCTTGGACATAATAGTATTCTTCTCATGGCCTGTAAAAATAATCTGTGAGATTAAAGCATGTGCAATTCTTTCTAGCAATTTCTAGCAACTGTAAAAGAAAGAAGTCACCCATAGCTGGTTATATTCATGGGCAACTGTAAGTTCTACTTAGAGTTTACCAGGGCCTGAGAGCAACTTATAAGAAGAAGCTGCATTCACTATCCTGAGTCGTTATCACACCAAATTCCAGGGTGTAGGACTCCATTTTTTCTAATAGTCACTATGAGTCTTAATAGCGTGAAGTTGCCGAAATTCAGGAAACAATGGTAAGAGCAGATGGCTTTATCCCCAGACTGCTTTTGTAAACCCCTGGAAAGGTCACTTTGATAATGAGGCATGCTCTGGTATGCCACTACATCTGCAACTGCTTTTTCCTCACCTCTTCTTTATTATAACAAAACCCCAATCCAAAGGACCTTTTGAATTGTATATGTGAGGTAAGCAGGTAGCCAGCTTTATACTAAGCTGTTTAATCATATTCATAGCATTAAGACCAAGTGAAAAATAAATAAATGAATCAATGGAATGAAATACCATTCTCCCAACTACTGAATTAGCAAAAATTAGTAAGATTCTCAGTGTTGAGATGTATATGTGAAAAAAAGGAACTTTGATATAGTAGTAAAGAGAGTGTAATTGATGCAGCTGTTTTGAGGGCAATTTGGCAATATCAGTCACGATGAGAACTGCACATACTCTTTGAATATCTATACTTCAGATAGGAATTTTGTTATTTTTGTCTCGCCAGTGGTTGAAATACATTTTAGAAGTCCGTACTTTTCAGGGAAAAAAAGATCTATACTTGCAACATATATAAAAAATAACTCAAAGGGTATTATTGCATTGATTGTGCTGGAAAACAGCCTCAACGATTCAGTGATAGGGCATAGTTAAATAAATTATGTCACATCCCTACTCCGGAACAATACAAAAACCAAAACAAAACGAAACTCCGTGACCTGATGTAGAAAAATCTCCAAGAGGTATTGTTAAATTGGATAAAAGTAAGCTAAAGAGCAGCTTGTAAAATAAAAATAATAGCTAATCAGGCAGGATTTCTGGAATGGCAGGGTAAGGACTTCTGTAAATCGACTCTTCCGTTAAAACAATGAAAATACTGGCAAAATCTTAAAAACCAACTTTTTCAGAAATATGGAAATTCATCAAAGTCTGAAACAATCGAGGAGCAGTTAATCAAGAAAAACTATTTAATCTCTGTTAAGAACACTTTATGGCACTTTTAACTTGGTCTACTCCCATGTCTCTCTCCCCAGCTCCATAATTGCCTTAAAAAACAGCGTAGTAACCACAGCTGCAAAGAAAACAACAACAGCATTGCAGCCACCAGAGGGAGCAGACTGGATTTGGAGCTCCTCAAAAAGTTCCATCTCCAGAACATTGTCATTATTTAACCTGTCTCAGGCCTTTCTAGAAAACCTTGTTCATAGAGTGTTTTCATTACTGGACCTGACTTGGAGCTTGCTCTATGAGAAATACCTTACCTGTAGAGCATTTACTGAAAACAATAAGCAGCATGTGATGTAGAGTTGCCAAATTATACTATCTAAAATGCCCTGTTGTCAACAAAAATTATAAGACTCAAAGAGATAGGAAGAAGTGGCCCATATACAGGATGAGGGGAGGAAATATTCAGTAGAAACTGTTCCTAAAGAAGCTCAGACATTGGACTTACTAGACACAGACTTCAAAGGAGCTTTTATAAATATGTTTAAAGAACTAAGGAAAACCATGTCTAAAGGTTAAAGAAAAAGTATTACAATGATGCCTCACCATATACAGAATATAAATGAAAAGAAAGATGTTTTCTAAAAGATCCAAATAGAAATTCTGGAATTGAAAAATAAAATAACTTAAGTGAAAAATTTACTATAGAAGGGTTCAACAGAAGATTTGAGCTGACAGAAGAATCAGAAAACCTAAAGATAGATCAATTAAGATTTAAGATTAGCTTGCCTGAATGACAGAAAGTAAAAAGAATGAAGAAAAATGAAGAGATGCTCACAGACCTATGAGACACCATCAAACATATCCACATACATATAATGGAAGTTCCAGAAAGGTGAGGGCAGAGAAGGGAGCAGAAAGAATATTTAAAGATATAATGACCCAAAACTTCTCACATTTCAGGAAAAGCTTTAATCGACACATCCAAAAAACCCAAAAAACTTTAAGTTAGATAAAACCAAGGATATATACAACCAGATACATCGTTGTCAAACTATTAAAAGACAAAGACAAAAAGAATTTTGAAAACAGCAGGAAAGAAGCAACTCATCACGTACAGGGATCCTCTATAGGATTAATAGTGGATTTCCGACCAGAAATTGTGGAAGCCAGAATGTAGTGGAAGCACATATTGAAAATATTGAAAGGAAAATATTGTCAACCAAGAACTCTGTATTTGACAAAACTATTCCTCAAAAATAAAGGAAAGATGAAGACATTTCCAGATGAACAAAACAATGAAAAAGTTTTTTACTAGCAGACTTGCCATACAAGAAATACTCATGGTTTACCATTCAGTCTAAAATAAAAGGACTAGGCCCTAGGAAATAAAAAATGCCAATAAAGGTAACTCTGTAGGTTAATATAAAAGATAGTATACCTGAAACTAATGTAACATTGTATGTCAACTATGCTTCAATAAAAAAAGATAGTATAAATGTATTTTTTGTGACTTTTGTCCTCACCTACCTTATTTAAGATATAATTTCATAGAGAAATAGTTATAAAACTGTGTTGGTAGAACTAAAAATGTATGAAACATTAATTTCTATAATAATAATAACTCAAAAGAATGGAAACAGAATAGAGGTATATTGGAGTAAAGAGTCTGTATAGAATTGAAATTAAGTTAATATTAACATGAACTAGATTGTTTTAAAATGATCATTGGAATCCCCAGGGCTACCACTAAGAAAATTACTTAAAAAATACGTAATAAAAGAAACAACAATGTAATTTAAATAGTACACTTGAAAATACTGACTTATCACAAAAGAAGAAAGTAATGGCAGAGCAGAGGTACGAAAAGACATGGGACATACAGAAAACAACAAAATGACAGAAGTCAGTCCTTTCTAATCAGTAATTAAATTAAATAATTAAATTAAATTAATTCCCCAATTAAAAGACAAAAATTGAGAGAATGATGAAATTCAAATGACTAAATTCGACTATATTCTGTCTACAGGAGATACACCTTATATTTAAAGACTGACATAGGTTAAACATAAAAGGATAGGAAAAATATATAAATAGTATATGCAAAAATATATGCAAACAGTAACCAAAAGAAGACTGGGATATCTATTATTGATAATAGAAAAAATAGCTTTTAAGACAAAATTATTGTCTTAGTAACTGGCTCAGTCAGTTATTAATAAGTGGCTCAATCAGTTAAGCATCTGCCTTTGGCTTGGATCATGAGCCCTGGGATCATGTCCCACATCATGGACTCCTTGCTCAGTGGGGAGCTTGATTCTCCTGCCTGTTGCTTTCCCTGCTAATGTTCCCCTCCAACAAATAAATAAATAAAATCTTTTAAAAAAATTATCAAATAGGGAGATTTTATAATGATAAAAAGGTTGAATCAGTGGAAAGAGATAATTTTTAAATTACATGCAACTAAGAAGAGAACCTCAAAATATATGAATGTAAAATTGACATAATTGAAGGAAGAAATTAACAATGCAATAATAGTTGGATACTTTAATATCCCACATTCAACAATCAATAGAAAACTAAGCAGATCAACAAGAATATAGAAGACATGAACAAAACCATCAAGCAAATCAGCCTACCAGAAATCCGTGGAACATTGCACCTAACAGCAGTAGAGTACATATTTTTTTTCAAGTGTACATTATTAAAATCAAGAATGAAAGAACAGACATCACTACCAACCTTAGAGAAATAAAAGTATTATTAAGGAATACCATGAACAATTGTATGCATCAATGTAGATAACCTTCCTAAAACAAATTTCTAGAAATACACAAGGCACCAAAACTAATCCAAAAAGAAATAGAGAGCTAGATAGCTATCAAACCATTCTGAACACCTACAAACTCAACAGGAGATTGAAGAGAAGAATAGCTCCAATTCTAGGAACAGAAAAGTGACCACTTTCTGGAAGGTAAGACATGCAGAGAAGTGAATCTGAGGTGATATACGGGAAGAGAGACCACGGGGGAGGGGCTGGTTCCCAGCAAACAGTAGAGAAGCAGAGCACAGAATTGGAACTTTTAAAGTCTGCTCCACTGAGGGACGTCGCTCCAGGGGCTAAGCAGGGGGTGGAGCCCTTGAAGGGACAGTGTGGTCTCAGGACCCGCGGGGTCACAGAAAGACCAGGGGTGTCTGAGTGTGGCAGAGCCCCCAGGTATCAGAGTGGGGAAGCCAGCTACAGAGACAGAGCCAAGAAGTGGGCTCTCAGATTGGGGTTACCTTAAACTGTGATTCAGGTCACACTCAGGTCACTGCTCCAGGAGGAGTGGCATGGAACCGTGATGCAGGAATCTGCTGGGTGTGGAGACTCCAAACAGGGCCATGCGCCAGAGATAGAAACACTCAGTCACAGGCCTGGTGAACACAGAGTGCAGCCAGAGACCAGGGAGACAGGAGAAATTGACTGCTTTTCTCTGAGGGGGCACTGAGGAGTGGGGTTCTGAGCTCTCAGCTCCTCTGAGTTGGAGATAGAGAGGCCGCCATTTTCATTCTCATCCTCCAAAGCTGTACAGAAAGCATTCAGGGAACAAAAGCTCCCGAGAGCAAACCCGAGCAGATTGCTGAGCCTGGCCGCAGGCAAGCACGGTGCAATTCCACCTCAGGCAAAGACATTTGAGAATCACTGCAACAGGCCCCTCCCCCAGGAGATCAGCAAGAACATCCAGCCAAGAACAAGTTCACCAATCAATGAGAACTGCAGAACTCCAGAGCAAGGGGAATGCAACACATGAAATTCATGGCTTTTTTCCCATGACAAAAAGTCTTTCTACATTAAAAAATTTTTTAAAGATTTTATTTATTTATTTGACAGAGAGAGAGATCACAAGTAGGCAGAGGCAGGCAGAGAGAGTGGGGGAAGCAGGGTCCCCACTGAGCAGAGAGCCCGATGCAGGGCTCAATCCCAGGACCCTGAGACCATGACCTGAGCCAAAGGCAGAGGCTTTAACCCACTGAGCCACCCAGGCGCCCCATCAAGTTAAATTTTTTAAATTTTATTTTTTTCATAATCTATTTTTAAAACTCTTCCTCTTTCCTATTTTAACATTTTAACTATTTTTATCTTATCAATACCTTTTTAAAAGTTTTTTCTTATTTTTATTGTTATATTCTTTTTTTTAAAGTTTTTCTTTTTTTTTAAGATTTTATTTAGGGGCGCCTGGGTGGCTCAGTCGTTAAGCGTCTGCCTTTGGCTCGGGTCATGATCCTGGGATCAGGGTCCTGGGATCGAGCCCCATATCGGCATCGGGCTCCCTGCTCAGCGGGGAGCCTGCTTCTCCCGCTACCATTCCCTCTGCTTGTGTTCCCTCTCTCGCTGTGTTTCTGTCAAATAAATAAAACCTTTAAAAAAAATGTTATAAGGGGCGCCTGGGTGGCTCAGTCGCTAAGCGTCTGCCTTCGGCCCAGGTCAGATCCCAGGGGCCTGGGATCAAGCCCCGCATCGGGCTCTCTGCTCTTCGGGAAGCCTGCTTCTCCCGCTACCATTCCCTCTGCTTGTGTTCCCTCTCTCGCTGTGTTTCTCTCTGTCAAATAAATAAAATCTTTCAAAAAAAAAAAAAACCAGGATAGCTAAAAGAATCTTGAAAAAAAAGAAAAAAGTTGGAGGACCATCACTTCCCAATTTCAAAAGTGACCATAAAGCTGTATTTATCAGGAAAGATAGTGTGGTACTGGCATAGGGAGAGTCGTAATGATCAATGGGACTGAATTAGCAGTTCAGAAACAAATCTTTATACTTAAAGTCAACTAATTTTTGACAAAAATATCGAGGCAATTCATTGGGGAAAAGAATGTTCACTAAATGGTGCTGGGATGACTGGATATGCACATATAAAAAGATGATCTTACAACCTTACCTCACACCATACTCAAAAATTTACTCTAAATCTTTCACACTTATATACATATAAGAGCTAAAAACATGTAACACGTTTGGAAGAAAATATAAGAGGATCTATGGGACCTTAGGTTAGGCTAAGATAAGACACCAAAAGCAGGGTCCATAAATGAAAAAAATTGGATAAATTGGACCTCATCAAAATGCAAATTTTTGTTCTTCAAAAGATACCACTAAGATAATGAACGACAAACAAAATTAGGAGAAAATGTTTCCTAAGCACATATCTCATAAAAGTCTTGTATCCAGAATACACAAAGAACTCTTACAAGTTAATTAAAAAAAAAAAAAAAAAGCAACTTTCTAAATGGGTAAAAGACCTGAGCAGACTTTCCACCAAAGATTTACAAATGGCTAATGAGCACATGAAAATATGCTTAACATCATCAGTCATTAGGGAAATGTATATTAAAACCACAATGAGATACTATTTTGTGCTCAGTAGAGTGAGTGCAAGTAAGACAGACAATTCCAAATGTCAGTGAGAATATGGAGAAACAGGAAACTTTATCAGAGATGCTGATGGGAATGTAAACGGGCACTTGGAAAGCAGTTTGGCAGTTCATCAAAATGTTAATCATAAAACTACCATATAACCCAGCAATTCCTCTCCTAGGGACCTATCCAAGAGAAATGAAACACATGTCCACATAATGACTTGCATAGAAATATTCACTGCAACATTATTCAGAAGAGCCGAAAATTGGAATCAACCAAAATGCCCACAAACTGGCAAATGGAGAGACAAATATGGTATATTCATAGAATGGAATGCTATTCAGCAATAAAAAGAATGAACTACTGATATCATGGATGAACCTCCAAAACATTTCATAAAGTGAAAGGAACTGGGGCACCTGGGTGGCTCAGTTGGTTATCTGCCTTCGGCTCAGGTCAGGATCTCCCGGTCCTGGGATAGAGCCCCTCATCGGGCTCCTAGCTCAGGGCAGAGTCTTCTTCTCCCTCTCCCTCTGCCTCTCTCTCTCTCTCTCTCTGCCTGAAATGAATAAATAAAAATTTTTTTAAAAAGGTGATAGAAGCCAAGCACGAGAGCCCATGTATTTTATGATTCCATTTATACTAGCTGTCTAGAAAAGCCAAATCTATGGAAACAGAAAGTAACCACTGTTAGGGGTGGGAACAGGGATTAACTATAAATGACCATGAGGGACCTCACTGTGGGCATGAAAATGTTCTAAAATAGATTTAAATTATTGAATTGTATACTTGAAATGGGGGGGTTTTGATAGCCAAAATATATCGCAATAATGTTATTTTTTAAATTATAGCTAACATATATATAGCACTTAGTACCATGGATCGTGTTGTGTTTAGCATGTAGCACCTCATTTAATCTTTATAACACCCCTATAAAGTGGGCAATATTTATCCCTCTTTCATGAATCAAGAAACTGAGGCACAGAGAGATGAGGTAACTTGCTGAAGAGCACACAGCCCATAATTCGTAGAGATGGGATCCAACCCCAGGTCGTCTGGCTCCAAGCACAATCTATGATCTTAGCTATGGCTTCCATTTGTGGGAGAGAAAAAAAAATATGCAGATATGCTTGTATGTGACAATATGTGCAATATGTGCAAGATATGCTTGTATATGGCAATATGTGCAAAGTTCACAAAGAACTTTAACCAGTAATTCCCTCTGGGCAGTAGGAATGAGGGTGGGCAGGAGAGGGAGACAAATGTATTACTTTAGACCACTTTGAACTCTGAATTTTTTATGCCTTTTATAATTCATGCATTCATTTTGTAGATGAGACACATCATTTTTAAAGCAAAACACTGGTTATCTTTGATGTGTCAGATTTTTTACATTTTTAATTTTTCCTGAACTTTTTGCTATTTTCTAAGTTCTTCAGACCGTGTAGCTTCAGGCCAAGTTCTCAAATAATTACTGTGACATATTTTCTGTTACATTTCATTCTGCCAGTGTCAGAGCCCCAAGATGGGGCCGGGGCCAAGAAGGGTAGGGTTGGGGGCTGAGGAAGACTTGATGACAGAAGGGCCTGTGTTGCTTGCTCCCCTGCCAGCGCCAGACTGGCTGGGCTGGATTCACAAGCCTGGGCTGAGCCGAGGTGTGCACTTCTAAACAGCCGAGACGCCCTGGGGCACACCCTGGGGTCTGGCTGCTTCAGAAATCGCGGCAATCCTGTAGGGGAGAGATCATCTACATGCACGCGCACAAACTCGTTCGAAAGCACGGGTTTGGGTTTGTGCCTCCAGGATGAGCGTGATTCTGCTTCAAGCATATGTGTGTGTCTGTGTGGCAGAGGTGTGGTTTTTTTGGGTGGTTTTCCACGCGGTATTGAGAGATATTCACAAGGGAATATGGTGTGAAAACAGTGAAGTGTTGAAGAGTATCTTTACTCACATAGGAAGTATTTGCTTGTAAACTTGAGGAAGCCCTCACTGGGTGACAAGATGCTTCAAAGAAGACAGGCAGGCTTGGGTGTTGGGGTGGTTCAGACAGTTAAGCGTCTGCTTTTGGCTCAGGTTATGATCCTAGGGGCCTGGGATCCAGCCCTGCATCGTCCAGTCTCAACTTGAAGTCTGCTTCTCCCTCTCCGTCTGCCTCTACCCCTCACTCATGCTCTTTCTCTCTCCCATAAATAAATAAGACGTTTTTTAAAAAGAAAATGGATAGGGTTAATGTTTACCCTGTGATTGACTCCTTGTAAGCATTTCTTTAGTTTAATAATGTTGTGGGGGCAGAGAGTAACAACGGGATTTTTTTAAGATTATATTTATTTATTTGAGAGAGAGAGAGAGGGAGCAGAGTGGCAGGGAAGGGCAAGAGGGAGAGGGAGAAGCAGACTCCTCCCTGAGCAGGGAGCCACATATGGGACTGGATCCCAGGACCCCGAGATCATGACCTGAGCAGAAGGCAGAGGCTTGACTGAGTCACCCAGGCCCTGAACAACAGGGTTTTTTGTTTTTTGTTTTTTGTTTTTTAATTCCATATTCAGTAAAGACTAAAAGATATTTGAAGAAGGATCTTTTTTCTTTCCATACTTCTCTTCTCTGGCTGTGCACTAGCATGACATAATCCCCAGAGCCTTTTTGCTATCGAGACACAGAGAAATCCAATGAAAGAAGCAGGGGGCTTCAGAGTCTGACAGATTGAAGTTCAAATCCCAGATCTACTACCACCTATGTGATCTTGGGCAGGTTATTTAACCTAATCTTCAGCTTTTTGTGGTGCTTTTTGCTTTTGTTTTTCCGAAAAGATGGGATAGGGCCACCTCCCCACACAACTTCATTGAATGCAGCCCCTTACACAGTGTCTGGCAATGAGTTAAGTGTTCACAAACATTCCTTCTCTTACCTCCGCTGAGTAAGAGAAAAAAGACTTTGCACAAACAGTCGACCTTCTTTTATATGCTAATTTTCCTGCTAAGGCAGTGCTTGACAGAGTGATAATGTATCGGAAGCCTTCCCTCATCTCTCCAAATCTCTTAATACTGTACCAGCAGGTGCGTTTCCCTATGTCCACAGTGTAGCTACTCTTCCTTTCGGCCGTGATTCTGAGGAGTTGTATCACCCGGTTAGATGCTGTATCCTCTCGTTTGTGAACTGATCATCTCTATGCAGGCAAGCACCAGAACAGTTTAGTTTGTTTTGAGGATGTCACTTTCCCAGAAGAGGTGGTGAGAAACTTGTGGGGAAAGCCTTTCCTAGTTACTCCTCCAGTTGTCTTTGTTTTTCAAAGAAAAATATTGAGGACATGGTAATGAGACCACCGCCAGATCTCATATGACAGTCTTAACCAAAGAATTTACATTCGCCTGATCAATGCATGGGGTGGAGCCGATGATAAGGAACTCTTAGAGCAACTGACCTATTTCCCCCAATTCCCACAAGCTGTATTACTCCTGGTGAAGGAGCCAGTTCAGATGAGGGCCTACAATGCACGGACTAGATGTTATAGGAGGAATTTTTGACTTTTGAAAAGTGTTCAGCATGCTAAACTTTGGGGTTTCGGAGCAGGGGGAGGATACAAGCAACCTGCTATGACCAACACACAACTTAAGTGTACAAGAGAGCAAGGGGTTAGGCCTTGATGATCATCTACATTTAATTCCTCCAAGGTCAGGGGCACCTGAGTGGCTCAGTCGGTTAAGCATCTGCCTTGGGCTCAGGTCATGATCCCAGAGTCCTGGGGTCCAGCCCCGCATCAGTCTCCCTGCTCAGTGGGAAGCTTGCTTCTCCCTCTCCTTCTACTCCTTCTCGTTCTCTTTCAAATAAATAAATAAAATCTTTTTTTTTTAAATAAATAAAATCTTAAAAAAAAAAAATCCCTCCAAGGTCAGCATAATCTAAGAGCAGAAAGTTAAGTGCAAGCCTTTGGGGGAAGCCACACTTGAAAAGTAGGAGGAAATTAAAACAGTAAAGTAAACTAGAAAGAGCAGTAAAAGGGAAAGAAAGCAGGATATCACAAGGTCAAAACCAAAAAAACAAAACATGAGTCTTCAGTGGCATCGAAAGTAACAATGAATTCAAAAAAGAGAAGCAGCAAAAAGTGATTTGACCAGGAGGAAGTTAGCAGCGGTTTCTGAGGTTAAGTGGTTTCTGACTGGGCAGGTGGTTTCTATTATATAAACGATGGTTTATATGGAATGAGATATTTAGATCAACAGCTTATTGCTCACAGAACATTAAAGAGCCATTATAATTAGATTCACTCACTCATTTATTTATTTCATTAGCATTTGCTGTGCATTTACAAGTGCCTAATTCTACTAAGCTCGATGGGGTAAGGGGACCTAATAGAAAAGCCATAATTAAATCATAATGGCTTCCCTCTCACAAGGAATCTGGGTGAAGTTTTAGACCTATGACTTCAAAATGAGTCTCATTTCCCAGTAACTATTTCAGTGTATGTATTCTTTTCTGATATATTAGCCCTTTGCCTTCCTTTTTGAGTTAAAAAATTTTGGTTTGCCACATCACAGGCCAAGTGTCAACCTCGAAGGACAGCAAGCTTAAAAAAACCCCAAATCTCAATGTATCTTAGGTATGCAGTGAGGAAAGGTAGGAATGCTATTTATACCTTGTGTTAGGTTTTCTTTCTTTCTTTTTTTTAACAAATACAAAAGCCCACACAGAATAGTCCAAAGGAACCGAAGTTTCAACAGTTTCACAAAAAAAGCATCCATTGCTTTGCCTCTCATAATTTAATCAGTTTGGTTGGCCACATCACTGGCAAAGTACTAACTTGGATTCTCACAGGAGGTTAAAAACATCAAGTCTCAAAGACGCCTGTGTGAGCTCTGAGGGAACACAGAAATAGCATTTATACCTTGTATTAGGTATTTATTTCCATAAAAGTTTGATGCCTACCACATAAACCTACCCCCTACAGGAATAGGCCAAAGCTGCCAAGCTTTCCACGCATTCAGAAAATATACCTGTGGAGCTCTGCTTCTCAAGGTGGAGTTCTGAGCCACTTTGCAGCAAGTAACCTGGTGCCTGGAAGTGAGACAACCCACACGTTGCCTTTGGCACATCGAAGGTGGAGGTGAGTTTTACAGTCCAGTGTGCATACGCACACATTAGCTCTAAGGGACTTTTGTAACTGGCCAGACAAAATAACGAATTTAAAACAAATACACCAACCCACTTACAGCATGATGTGTTTTTTTTCTTCCTACATTCCGTATTTTCTGGGTTTTTTTTCTTTTTAACAATGAGGAAAAATTGGGGCGCCTGGGTGGCTCAGTCAGTTAAGCAACTGCCTTAGGCTCAGGTCATGATCCCAGGATCCTGGGACCCAAGGTCCTGGAGTAAGTCCCGCATCAGTCTCCCTGCTCAGTGGGAAGTCTGCTTCTCCCTCTCCCCCAAATGAATAAAAATTAAATCTAAAAAAAAAAAAAATGAAAAAATTTTAACTTAAAAAAAAAAAAAAACCTACTTAATGACAACTTTATCAGGTCCTTCTAGGCCATCCTAGTGAAATGTACCTACTTAACACTGCTTGGATTATTCTTTACATCATTTCTTTATCCTTTAGATTAGCTTCACTAATTCCAATAGCTAAAAATCTGATCTACTACATTTGGAAAGCCACCGTTTTTCAACTGTTTTATCACTCTATCTTTAAATTCAGAACTGTCAAGTTCCTTCTGCAGTAACTCCAAGCATATAGACACGTACTCACCACAAGTCACTATGAATCTTAGTTTTTGCCCACTTTATAACTGTGATTGACTCCCCCTTACCATCAGATTCAAGGGCTGTATGGATGTGTGGCAGAGAAGAGCTAGGTTCTACTAATGGCTGTGTAAAGAAACCCAAAACCAAGGAAATAATTCCATCTCAGCTCAAACTTTAATTATTCATTTCCTTATTAACCCGAATGTACAAGTTATCTCTCTCCCTATCCAACTTCTTAATGTAAACTAGACAGTCAAAATATTCCCAGTTCCAGGAGAATCCTAAACATATGCTATTTCATAATATGGAATGTAATCCTTTCACAGGGAATAGTTTTTGTAAACAAAGACTTTTTAAAAAACGAAACAGAGTCAAGACCTCAGTTTTACATTTCCTATCTAAAATCGCACCTCAAGTAGAAATGTGGGGCTTAGCTTTCTCAGTGGAAAACAACCATCCTGGCAGATTTTCTACAAGTTAAACATGATTTTAGAGGAAAACAACATTTATTGTGTGGAAATATTTATATTTAATCAAAGGCACAAACCAAAACTAAGATTATTATAGTTGACCATAATATTGACAATTGAATCACATCAACCTGATAAAGAAATAGCAGCTAAAGCTAATGAAGATGAGTTGCTTTCAATTCCTAAGGAAAATACAGTAATTCCGACACCATTAATAATTAGAACCTTTCAAATATAAATTTGAGAGCAAAACAGAGACTAAGGAAAATATTTTAAAGCGATGCAAATTATACAATAATTTTAACTCATCTGGGAAGTGGCCCGTTCAGAAGGGTCAATTTTCTATCACACTACATCAATCAGCAAATTCAGAGGGGTCGCTCTGTAACACTTCAACAAAACAGAAGATTCACAATGCGATTTTGGAAAATAAAAGTCAAGAGGAACACGGTATTGCATCATTTACAATTTACTAGCTCTTCCAGTGTTTCACAGTGATACAGGGGTTTCAATGATCTAACATCAATGGGACAAAAGGTGGACTTAAACTGCACACATGTCTTGATTGAATCAGACTACTGATGTAAGTTTTTGATCTATGGTAAGAAGTAGTAGGTAGTCTTCCATCCAGGCAATTTCATAGCTCACAGGGGGGAATGTAAATGTCCTAAAAGAAAAGAAAAGAAAAGTTAATTGACTTGTAACCCAAATTTCAACAGCTGTATGTGCTCGCACACATGAGTATCTGTGTGTTCCCCGTCAGTGGCTCAATTAAAATGTGAAGGGCACCCTGAGGGATTAATTCAGCCAGCAACAGTTCTTGTGGTTTACCGTTCCAATACTGAAGTTATTGAAACACACATTTTCCCCAAACCTGGTTCCAGGTTAGGCTGGATAAGTTTATCGCTCTAAGAAGAGTTCACCAAAAGAGTGTGGTAAACGAAGACTAGGGAAAATGCCAATATCGGGAGCAGAGTGTTCTTGCCAGGGAACCTCACCAGTAAGGTCACTCTTGGGATTGTCCACTTGGGATTCTCCACAATGTAGGTCCAAATTTGTTAAAAAGGGGACCCCTTGGGATCTTTAGACTGATGTGTAGGTAAACCCCCAAACGCTCTTCTGCCCTTTGTGGCCATGTCTTGCATTGAGAGACCTGATCTAACTGTGCAGGGCTAACACAGTACCAGCCAGATTTGAATGCACCACTTGACAAGACCTGGGCAAACTCGGTCCATCCATCACATGCATGCGCTGAAGTAAACACGGATAGAAAGTTGAGGACTAAAATGAACATACCTTAAAGTTCAAGAGGAATAGGCCCGTGGTTTGTTGTTTACACTATCTCATACTGGTTATTTGTTATAGCACGAGAGAGGCAGTAGGCTAGAAAGATTCCAATCAGCTAGAAATAAAATACAAACAAAAATTAAACACACACACACACACACACAAAAGAGCTTAAAGACCTCAGGATACAGGTTTATTTTCCTTTCACTTCGAATTCACTAATAATTTCCTTCCTTAAGTTTCTCTAGGCAGTTTGATACTCTGCAGCTCCTGGATCACATTCAAAGAATATACGGGAAGTTTTACTACTACTGTGACCTGGAGTTTCACAACTGTCACTGACAAAAATCTCTCAAGAAAAATTCTAACTGTCGTAAGTCAGGGGGAAACTTATCAGATAACCTGTCAGCTATCAGAACAAAAAGGGCATGGCTTAGACTACGCATCTGATCACGTCAAATCTCCATCGACAAAGGCAGAGACTTTCTCAAAAGCTCTAGAACAGTACTGCAACTATGGATTTGTTCTATAATCTCCGGGCTGTAAGGTAAGCTAGCCACTAGCCACATATGGCTTTTGAGCACTTCAAATGGGGCTCGAGTAACTGAGGAATTGAATTTTTTACTTTAATAATTAGAACCTTTCAAAGGTGCTAGTGGCTATTTTACTGGGCAGTGCAGACTCAGACGTAGCTATGCCTGCTGCTTGAGATATATGTTAAGATTAGGCTTCCAAAACCAATTACATAGGTCAAAATGAAGTATATCCAATCTTTTAGTTTTATCTCCACGATGTTGAAAAGAGGACAAACACCCATCCCCTAAGAAAAATTGTTTAGAGCCACAATACAGACTTTTCACACTACGGTGAGAAGCAGCAAAACTCAGAAAATAGAATTTGACCCACAGTGTGGCACGTACCCAACACGACAGGCACATATTGAATGTGGGGTCGCATAATCTAAGTTCTTGTAAGTTAGAACTTATAGGGAACTCACCAGGCAGCTGCAGCCCAGGAAAAAAAAAATCTGAACCATGTTTTAGAATCTTGACTGCACAGCAAAACAAGGTTCCTATTTAGCTCGTGTTTTAATTAATGAACTAGGATGCTGGAGAAATGCCATACCTGAGGGCATCAGGTATGTACTACTAGGGAGTTCATTCTAAGCCTTACTTTTTGTAGTTTCAAGGCATGCAAGGCCATGGTTTTTTTTAAAAAAAAAAAAAGCAGATAAACAGGGAATAAAAATCTGGAGAAGTCTCTGTGAAAACAGTGTGGGAAAACATAAGATCCAAGACATCAAAAAATTGGAATGAAAACAGCAAAACATCCCCTCCCAAATAAAGCAAAGCTAAACAGACCCAAACACAAAGGACTGACTACATATGTTTCACATACAAAACAAAAGCAACCAGGAGTTTGTGAAAATGTGATTTCTCTGGAAATGCCCTCAAGTCTTCAGAGTGGAAATCTTCGGGCTTACACCGAATGAGAGTGATGAGACATTCCTAACAACAAGGACTTACCTGGAAACAAGCAACTCCAAAAGAAATTCCGGCAACCACTCCCATTTCTGACTCTATAATGGTCATCACCTTTATAAAACAACCCTAATGGGAGAGGAAAAAAAGTATTAAGTACAGCACAAGCAATAAAGAACACTTGGATCACCCATCCCCTGTCAATAGATGAGCTCCAGCTACCTCAGCCTTTGATTATCATTTCATTAAAATTCACTCTTCCAGGGTGGGGTGGGTGTTAAATAAATGGGAAAATAATAAATAAATGAATGAATGAATGAATAAATAAATAAATAAAACAAAACTCACTCTTTCATATAACATATCCTATCTCCTTTCAAGTAAAATGCTCTGACAGGAGTCTGAAGAACAGAAGTCCCACTTTTTGGATTATGCATTTAAAAGTGTTATTTGCTAGCTGTGTGAACTCAAGTCACAAATTGAGCTTCAGTTTCCTCATTTGTTCAATGAGACTAATACCTGCCCCGCCTATCTCAGATTGTATCTATTGTGAGGAAAAATTAAAAACTGAGTCAACTCTATTCAGTTAATATTTTCAAATAAAAAATTTTAAAGGCTCCTTACTTCATTGTTTACTTTATCTGCATCTCTCTGTGGAGAACAATTTTCAAGTTTGCAGCAACTCTTGGGAAATCCTTTTTCTGAGTAATAATTAGTATCCTTCCAATCTCTAAAGTCGGTGACACCACAACAATGCAACTGAAAAAAATCCAACAAAATCATTCATAGTTCACATCCCAGCTTTGTAGTCAAAGCTACAAAGTCACTACAATTTTAGATCAGGAGAAAATATGTCCTTAACCCATCATCTTAGATTGCAATTTGTGCTCAAAACAACATTATACTCACTGATCTCTATCCTAATATTTTAATGTGCTGTTCTCAATTGGCATTATAATTCAAGAGATAAGCACTTTTTTCTAAATACCAAGTATAATCCTTTTGGACTGGCTTTATTTTCCTGCTACAGTTGGTACTAATAGTACTTGGTCTGTGATGTAAGTGAGAAAAGGTGTACATGTGAGGAGAATGATTAGGAGAAAATGGAGATATGTCACTTAGTACCATCCTACACTTCTTTTCCAGGGACATATTTTCTCCTGATCTAAAATTGTAGTGAGAATGTCATACAAGTGGACAACATCTAGTAGCCAGGGGCTTATCCTCTTCTCTAAAGGGGTAAGGATGTGTTCCCCTCTTGAGAAGCCACCACCTATGATCACTTACCTTATTTTGAATCTTGTCTACTGCATCGCTTCTATAATCTCCCGTAGAGTTATACTGCTTTAAAATTTTCTCATAATTATTCTTAAAACTGTTCTTAATCTACAGCAAAGAAACACAATGCCAGTAAATAAAGATTCTAGAAAGTTCTTTTGGTTTCTAGGCCAAATAAAAAATCCCCAACATCTGACCAACAGTCATATCTTTGACAGCAACAACATGCATGGTAATTAACTTCTATGGTCCAATCCTGTCTTCTATGAGCTATAGTCTAGCTGAGGGGGTTACTAAGCAAAACATCACAATAAAAGATGATAACCACTCAAGTTCAAAGTGCTATGGCAGTTTTTATTTAAAAGTGGCAGCTCTCTACTGCTATATCCCTCACCTAATTTTTCCCTATTTTAAATTAAGTACAGATTTGATGCCTACAGGATTTTTAAGCTACAAAACCTTACTTGGGGAGACTGCACTACCACTTTGTAAAACACTCTCTTTGAGGGGCCTTCACTACTCACTGAATGATTTCCCAACCCCAGTTTTAACAGTGATACCCCAATCTCTCCTTCAATATTAAAGTTTCAATGATCTGCCTTAAGTATATCCTAATTTTTTTAATGCGTGGCATAAGGGAGAACACAGTTGTGTTATCAGTTTTGTGCTTTAAATATTTTCCTATCAGTAAGGTTATAAATTGTACTACCTCCACCTTAATAGGTACTTGTCCACAGAAAAAGAACTAGAAATCCATGTAATTATGGGTACCTGTAATTTTCTTCTGGTAACTCAGTCTACAATTTTCTAAATTTTTTTATACTACAAGTGGGCTAGAATTTTTACAAGAAAGCTACAGTTTTAAAAGTAAGCTTTAAAAGTTATTTCTGAACTCTTAACTGTTTTTATCTCTGAGAGGATAAATTTTAACATATTAAGGTTCCCAAATTCAGGCTTACCTCATGTCTGAAAACAAATCCTACGATGGCAGCGACCAGTTCAACCAAAAAAATGAGAGTCAGAAACATTGCATACTGTGGGATAAAAAGAAAGTCCACGTCAGCATAAATAAGATACATCACAGCTGCAAAGGGAGTCAAAGAAAAAAAAATAGTCCATCAGTTCAGCATGTTTTTATTAAAAAGGACAGGAAAAACACAACAAAAGTGGGAACTGGCAGCAGAAATGTTACTTGGGAAGAAAGAGGAGAAACTGAAAGGGCTGTGGCCAGTTTCAAGAAACAAAGCCAACGATATATAAGACTCTTCTAAAATCAAGAATCAATTCTAAGGAAAAGGACTCACCAATTTTAACATCCATGCAGAAGCTCGGCAGGTAGCAAAACAGCCGAAGGTGCCCAGTAGAATAATGACAGTACCTGTACCAATGAGCACGAAGGGCACATTGGTGGCCTTCTCATTCAAAAGCGAAAAATAATTCTCCAGGCTCACCTTGCCCCAAATACCAACGGCAAGAAGGATGACACCAGTGATCTATGTGGGAAATCAGAGAACAGAAAGTTATACACTGTATACTGCAGCACCTTCAAACCACAAACCACCACGTATTTAAGAAACAACAGGTGTGAGAATTGATTTAGCAGTCTGTGGTCACAGAGCCCGTGGCTGGGATGTGGGAGACAAGTGCTAGGAAGGAGATCTGTACCTAAGGACAGGCCTTGATAAACCCACGCTGGATCACCAGGTAGCCCAGGTAGCGTGGGCAAAACCAGGGGGACAGCTAGAGAACTCCTCTTAACAAAATTCTTAAACCTCATCTGTTTCTTTTTCTTGGGTTTTTTTGTTTGTTTGTTTGTTTGTTTTGTTTTGTTTTTGGTAAAAACCGGAGCCCATGGCATATTTGTCCTAGGGATAACAATTTACTTAACTGCTTTACTCCCGCCACAGGAAGAAAACCTTCCTGGAGGAGGGGAAAAAGTGTCTCCATGAGTTCCAGAAACTTCCCCCTTCTCCCCACCCCAGTTCAGAGAGGAGCAAAACGTACAAAGGGACAGTACACAAAAGCAAGCCCGAGGATAGGTTGGCGGGAGTGCAGCCATTACATACTTACCTGCGAAATACTCCCCTCTTTATGAAGCAGTGAAAAGAAAGAGACCATTATGCGGGTGAGCCCACAGAGGGGAGGGGCAAGCCTCGCCTCTCTCAACGGTCCGGGGACACCCTCTGCAAGTTCTGGGGTGTTCACTCCCTTCCTCGTCCCCCGCATCGAATTCGAATCCTAAGCACGTCCGGGTCCCAGCCCAGCACAACATATTGGCTGCCATCCTCCGGGACCCTGACCCCGGCGCGGGCAAGATGCCCCAGCTGGAGCCCCAGCAACTCTTCGCCGGCGTCGGGGTCCCGGCAGCTACGGCCGCCCGAACCCCACCCTGGCCTCCCCTCCTCACCCCCCAGACCTGAGCGCCCGCTGCTCAGGGTCACACCCCCTGCCCAAGCCCAGGACCCCCCTCCCGTCCCCGGGCTCCTCCATCTCTCACCCAGAAGATGAAAGTGTAGATCAAAAGAACGCTCTTGAAGCAAGTGATGACTGGTTTGGTCTGCAGTCTCCGAGACGGGGACGCCATGACTAGCCCAAGACCCTGCCCCGCCGCACCGGGCACTCGGAGCGGAGCGAGAGAGACGCAGAGTCCCCGAGTCTCCCCGGAAACTGCCGGAAACTTACGAGCGTCTACAACTGAGAAAAGCCGGAAACACTGTACAGTTTTCTAGAGGGTAAGGTCTTGGGAGGCTACCCGGAAAGTGACGACAATTTCCGAGCGCCCCCTGCTGCAGGTTACCGAAAACTGTATGCAAAGGTTCTAGCGCCGGGAGTTTCTTAGATCTTCAAGTGGAGCTTTCTTCATTTTTTCTCTGAATCTTTCCCGCCCCCCACCTCTCCCCCGCCCTTATAACTTGATCATATTGTTCTATCACCAGTAGCGCCAGCAGCGCTTTGAGATTCGGCCTCGCCGGCCCCTGGTGCCCTAGAGGGAAAGAAAGGAATGAAAAGAGGTTAAAAGTGACCTTTCCGAAGAGAAACAAAACAGATTGCAAAGCGACACGTACAGTCATAGCTTTTTAGACACAAACGGAGGAAAAGTGAAATCTACCTGAGTGCGGGAATTAGGCTGATTTTCTAGGAGGCTGAATCCTAAAGTCACACAGCTAAGAGCAAAGCCAAAACTAGAGATCACTGTGCTTTTCAATCCTCTCCCCTGTTGAACACAAGCTACATATGGTATTGGGTTGTGGAGTGTCTGTCCATTCCCCTAAAATTCTCCCAATTGCTTAGATCTTCCTAGCCTTAAAGGGTATTTAAAATTCTTCAATACATCTGTGAAATGGGACTGTCTCTATTTCATAAAGGATACATGTGCTTTGCTCAGCCCACAAGAATAAGTGCAGATATTTGAACTAGTAGATACAAAAACGAGTTAATTCTATGCCTATTGTTACAAGGGAGAAAAGAAATGAGCCTAGACATTATAAATACTCACTGTTTCCTGCTTTCTGGCACCTTTTAGGCTTCAAGAGTGACCAAATGAACCATTCAAATTGCCCTCAATTTAAATAGGTCATTTAATTTTCGTGGGAACCTCAGAATAGGGAGGTCTTTTTTATCGAGTCAGGTTCAAAACACATTTGCAAAATGAATTAAATAAAAATGAATTAATGAAGTGCTATAGGCATCCTGGTCTCCCATTTTACTCAAGGACATTTAGTTTGATCCCGAGCATTCATCTTTCTAGAAATTCAGGACAGGTGTAATCAAGGAGAAAAGAAAGATTATCATGTGTCAAGACGCAATTTTCTGTATAGTGGAAAATATGCACTTTGTGAAACTTTCTCTGGACCTTCTTGCTCCCTCCATAAAAATATATCCTTATGAGGAAAAAGAGTTACTTCTAGGAAATCTGAGTTGATACCTAACACCAACAATACTATAGATCTGTATGCTCCTTTATCCATGTGGTGAGACACAGAGCGTTGTAATGTCAACCAAAAACAAGTTAACTCTTATGAAAAGTTGATCATTGGATAGTCCTAGTGAATTAGGAGTGGCATTTGAAGTATGGAAGTGTATTTTTTTTCCTATTAAATTGTATATGTAGGTAGTGCCACGTTTCCATGTTATGTATCATGAACAGGTTGGTCAATATGACATCATAGAGTATGTGTTTTAAGGTCTGATTTCTCAACTAAAGTGTAAGCTCTTTGAGGGTAGAGACTGTGTGTCCAGTGAGTGTGTGCTGTTTCTGGGAAGAATGGGAGTAGAAGACAGTATCAGTTCCCTAGGCAACCCATCGCATCATAATGGACACAAGTTCAACATCACAGTGGGTGTTTCCTGTATTGCGATTGTATTGTCTAGTGAAAGGACAGGTGATACCCAAACTGTTTTTGCTTGAAACCTTGCTTTAAGCATATACCACAGAACCAGACAAGAAAGTTCCATTGACTTGGTTACACAGAGCTTCCCTGTACCTCGAATATTGACCTGGGACCAGCTCCTCTAGCATCATGCCAGATGTCTGAGGTCCAAAAGAGCAGCTACTGGAGAATGAATATTGCACCAACAGTCTTTATACTAAAATTTTATCCCGAAACTTTAAAAGCCTAACATATAAACACATGGAGAGAATGGGTAAATGATACAACTATGTAACTATAAACACCGAAGGAAGGTTATCAGGAAATATAGCAGATGCCAATTTTGAAAGTAACACGCATGCCATTATCACTACAGGAAATGAGGTTGAGGGGGGCTTCAAGTAAATGCAAAGCTTTCTCCCTAGGCTAAATAACACTATCTGAGGGGTTCTCATATTAAAATAAGTATCAAGGGAAGTCTTGCTAACTTGCTAACTCCTTGTCATTGTAAATTTCCATTTACAGTAAGCTTCCTCTGAAACTTAGGTTTGTACCGTGTTCTGGAAGGGATTTTCGTTGTGAGCCTGAGAGCGAAGAAATATTTTTGTAGCTGAAGAGAAAACAAAATAGTCAAAGCAAAAGCCACATCTAATTTCCAAGAATGTGTTGATTTTCCGCCTCTCCCTTCCTCTCTCACTACAACCCTGCTCTGTTTGAGTAACAGTCAGTGCCAAATTAAACCGAAGGCTGACATGGAATTAAATATTCCTATGGCCACAGCACCTTGCACCACCACCTCCCATCCTTCCATGCCACTAGACCCAGAAGTTCAGTTTACTTCAGATTCAGGCCTGGATCTGGGCCCAAACCCAGAACAAAGGGGCATCTAATCCCATCTAAGACAATGTAAATAGTAATTCATAAGTAAATCATAAAATGCATTTATTCTTTAAAGTATTAATATTCTAATACCTGTGTTATTGATATTATATTCTATTATATCTTATACAGTAACTGTAATATTGAGCATTGACTATGTAGCAACCACGGTTGCTAAGCACTTGGTGGGTGGTAACTCATGCCTACATCACAAAAGCCCCTATTGTGAGGTCAAGACTGCCACTGCCCTCATGCTACAGATGAGGAAACAGGTTCAAAGAGGCTAACGTGCCCAGGATGAAGCTTTGCCAACTTCTGTTTCTCTCATCAGAAACAGAGCCCACTCTGTGATGCGACATGGCTGCCGTTGTATGAACAGCTGTCTTGGCTGGGAATAACCCAAGCCAAGACTGCTGTGTTCAGACATTTAGCCACAAACAAGGGCTTTTAAAAGCCCCTGAAGCACAAGAGCCTTGATGATCTCCCCAGTTCGGCCTTGTACTTGGGGTGTTTGTTGAGTTTTACTTTTGCCTTCATTCCAGTAGCCCAATCACCTAAGAAGTAACCCTGCCCATCCCAGAGTGGCAAGACAGAGAGGTCAATACTTTTTCTGGTTCGATCTATTTTCCTCCCTCTTTCTGACCACAAAAACACATGTTTGAGGCAGAAAATATAGGAAAAAGGAAAATAGTTTCCTTAAGTATTATTGCTGTTTGTTTTACATCCAATATTTAGTAGGCATTTGTGCCCCTTCCCTATAAATTTCCTGTAAACTTCAAGATTAAGTTTAAATGTTGTTCTTTGGCATTTAAACTATGCTTCCCCCAGCAAATATATCAGCTTATTTCCTACTGCTTTTCCAACGTGACTTTTCTGTTCCACAATAAACCAGTATGATTATCTCCCAATAAACAAAATCTATTCCCTGTTCCCTTCCCAGTCTCCAACCCCTCTCCGAATTCCTACTCCCTACTTAAGGCACATTCCCAACCCCAACTCAATGAGAGCGTTCCTCTGCCCCCTTTATCCATATCCCCCACCCCTGCCACACACAGCTCTAGTTCTAGTATCAGACCTCATAGTCTGACCAGTCACACTAACTCAGACCCTTAGTTAATGATAAGAGTACCTGTTTTCTTCTCCACTTACCTGTCTTACTCCTGCTATCTACATGTTCAGAAACTACTGAAGAGCCAGTGTAGCAGCCTCCTGCGCCCCCTTTTATACTCTCCCCAACGCCCTAGGACACAATGCTCAATTGATGAGCTCATTTGGCGCTCAGCCAATCGCTGTTGAGCTCCTTGGTCATAGCTGGTCGCTGACTGAGACTAACCACTTAGTAGTGACTTGAGGTTTGATTAATTAAATTGAATAAACTGAATGTCTAAGCCACCCCAGTATCACACTGTCATAAACAACATTTAAGTTGAGCTGCTGGGTAATGTCTTGGATCATTACTGTTCCCAGTCTTAGGAACCAGTGAAAAAACATTAACTATTTCACTCAGAATACATCTTATCTCTTAGTCACATAATGTCCTTCCCATTTTCGTTTTCTAATACCTTTTTTAGAATCCCTTCAATTACCTTTGGCTAAGTGCCCGTCATAAAATTTAAAAGCATGTCCTGCTTATTTTCTTAAAATCTCATATTTCACATTACAGCCATCAGATAAACATCACTTAAACAGGTAATTTGAACATCACCATTTAAATAGATAATTCGTATGTATATTTTTAAAAATTAGTTTCCCAAATAAGAATGTCTTTATTCCTGTTGTCTCTTGTGTATTCTTATTATTCCTTTTCTGAAATTCTCTTCTGTGTCTAGTTTTCATTCACTTCTTTTCCCATCTACTCCTTTCAGATTCTCCATGAATCCTCTCCTCCCTTTCTAACCCTGATCTTTCCTTCTTCAAAAAAGTTCATAATACACAATTTGGGACACATAGAAATGAGAAACTCTTAATGAGAAACTCTTAAATGATATTAAAATTTACAATTTCATATCAATTTGCCTTAGTTGGATTCTAAAAAAGTTGTTTCTAGTTTAGTTTTGTTAAGCTTTGCTGAGATCTTATCTGGGTAAGTCGTTTCCATATTTAATATTTCTTAAAACAGTACCTTATTGACTGCTAAAGAACTTCATACTAAATGTCCTCACGTTGAAAATGGTACTGAACTTTAAGAACTTTACATTTGTATGTATAGCTGTTGTCAGTCTCTTTATGTGTCTTTGTCTTATCTTCCCAACTAAATCATACAGAGAGGTGGTTTATTGAACTTTATACCCCAGAGTGTCTGATACAGTGTTATCTACAGATAGTAGGGGCTGAAGAAATGCTGGTTTTTTTTAATTAGTCCCCCTTGTTTTGTGTAAGCTCTTCCTGTTGCCCATCTCAGTGCTTGACACAGTGACGTTGTCCCTCCTATTTATCCCCTTACTTTGATCTCCCTATGATTTCCATATTGTCCCCCTTCCCTTTCTTCTTTAACTTCTCTCTGCCACTTCTCCGTCCTGCTCCTTCCAGCTCTGAGTGGGACATGAGGCCTTATGCCGCATTTCCGGCCTAGCGTGTGCTGGGCTCTGTGTTGGGTGCTGGGGAAATGAAGAAGACCAAGGCAGGGTTGTTGCCTCCTAGGCGTTCCCGGTCTAGGAGGAGACAGAGATGAGTCTGAGATGAACAAATGAGTAGAGTAGGGGACAGAGATGGGTGTACAATGACACTAAGTTCGATAAAACTATAATTGAGACACGAGCAAAGCGATGTGATAGAAAAGGCAGGCAAACCAGATCTGTCTGGGAGGGTGGGCTGAGGGGAACTCCTCAGCAGCAAAGATAGATACAGTTTCAACAGTCCAGGACAGGATGGAAAGGAATACAGGGTAGAGTAAATATATCTGCGCAAAGCCACCAAAGTATGAAAGGAAGAGCGAGAAGTTCAGTATGTCCAGAATGAGTCATGATGTGAATGTTTAAAACTAGGCTGAGGACATAGATAGGGTTTGCTTGTGAAGGGTAGTGTGCACTGCTGAGAGCTCAGACTGTACTCTTTGCCAAGAGGGGGCCCAGTGAGGTGTTTGTTTTTTTAAGAAAACAACCCTAGTAGAATATATTCCTCAGTGCTCTTTCACTCTCTCTCTCTCCAGCTCTCTCTCTCTCTCACACACACACACTCAATAGATATATTGTTATTGTTTCTTAATGCATGAGTTTAAACTATATCTGATTTCAAAGGCCTCACAATTTGGCCCTACTCAATTTATTCAATTTTGTTCCCTATCACTCTCTTGATCCTGCTAGCCAGTTAGCCCATCCCCCTCTGACCTAACAATGAGCTCTTGTTTATGTCATTTCCCTTGCCTGAGAACAGACCATGGCCTACCTCTTCCCACAGAGTATTCACAGGCTCCTCACAGTTTACACCATAGCTTTTAGAATTTTATACGGTCTTATACTGTTTTCTAATTGTTTGTGTCCCTCGTATATTCCCTCCTAAACATAATCCCTCTGGGAGCTGGAGAGTAAACTTCATTAGATGAAGGATCACACAGTTCATATTCGCCTCCATTCCCCCTTCTTAGCTTCTAGTAGATGCCCAGTGATGGCTAATTTCCTAAATGCACACAGTTGTAATCAAGAACATTTTTGTTGAGGGGGCCCCTGGGTGGCTCAGTTAGTTAAATGTCTGCCTTCGGCTCAGGTCATGATCCGAGGGTCCTGAGATTGAGTCCCACATCCGGCTCCTTGCTCAGGAGAGAGCCTGCTTCTCTCTCTTGCTCTGCTGCTCCCCCTGCTCATGTGCTCTCTCTCTCTCTCTCTCTCTCTCTCTCTCTCTCTCTCAAAATAAATAAATAAAATCTTAAAATAAAGAACTTTTTTAGTAAATGTCTGCCTCCTCCATTCCATGGGGGCAAGGATTTTTGTCTCTTTTGCTCACTGACATTTCTCAAGTACCTAGAACAATGTGTGGCACATAACAGAAGCTCTATAAATATTGTCAAATTAGAGGCACCTGGGTGGCTCAGGCAAGCATCTGCCTTCGGTTCAGGTCATGATCTCAGGGTCCTGGGATCAAGCTCTGCATCTGGCTCTCTGCTTGGCAGGGAGCCTGCTTCCCCTCTCTCTCTGCCTGCTTGTGATCTCTCTCTCTCTCTGTCAAATAAATAAATAAAAATCTTAAAATAAATAAATAAATATTGTTGAATTAATTATGTGTTATGATATCAGAGATTTTGTCTTTGTCCACCCTCCTTAACACAGTAGAAGCATGATAAATTTATTGAGTAAATGAGGCCAAGATCATGTCTTCAGTTTTTTATACCACTATCACACTGTTAGACACTCAATACATATTTCTGATTGGTGGATTGGACATGAAACAGGCTTGCTACTGAACTTTATATTATCAGAAGCACAGGTCTTCCCTTTATAACTAAGGAGGCATTACCGGTTTGCTTGCACACACAGGGAAGAAACCCTTTCTACCGCAGCTAAACAAAATTCTTCCACGATCACTGATTTTTCAAGGACAAAAATGTCCACTCTGAGAGGAAGGAGAATGTAGAAAGCTGGTCTGCACTACATTAGAATACTCTCATTACCAGATACCGAAAAGAAAGCTTGCTTAGTGAAGCGTATCTCTCAATCAGAGGTCACTGGGAAACAGCTTAGCAACAGCTATAACCTTGCCATGCACAGATCATCGAGATTTGCTTAAACAGCCTCCCACTAAAGCCTCTCTAAGCATGCTTTCCCTCCGCTCTTATTACAGGAAATCAGTCTTGAGCCTTCAGGCAAAAAGTGCGTGGTAATTTTTGTAAACAACATAATCTTATCAGAAACTGAAGTCCATAGACGTTAGCTCATCAGTGAGAGGGTTTCCAAGTGTGTTTGACCCTGTGTATATGGATGGCAAGGCAACTCCGAGTTGGGAAGTACTAAGAAATTACTGGGGAAATCTCTAGGGAATGTCAAAGTCAGCTACAATCTTCCCCTCTCCTTGGTTTTTCGAAATTCCTTTTCATGCTGAGTCATAAGAAGAAGGGTTCTTCAGTACACCGCATCTCTGGAGGCCCTTGAGCCAGCCTCTGTTAGTCATTACTATACTCACGGGCTCTGGGCCAGCGCCATTCACACTTTCCCCCTGTTTTGTGGCAGACGGACTGTGTGCCTCTAATCTTTGTGTTCTTTCTCCCCTACTTCTCTAAAACCCTTCTACGAGGGAGGAATAGCTTATAGCTCTGGGGATAATATAGCTTTAAGGAAACTTTTGGCAGATGCGGATGTCCTCACATCTGGGCAGTGTTAACAGAATCCCGGAGGCCCCGACAGACCAAGAGCCACTCGTTCTAGGAATGTTAAAATAGAAGTTTTTCCGACTGATGAGAGGAGCAGAGAGGAAGGAGAAAAAGGAGAAAGAAAGAGAGCCCCAAAACGTATAAAACAGGTAAGATCTGCTGCTTAACGCTCCATACTCTACTACCTCATTTCACAACCATGGGGGGTAACGAGACCCAGGACATCAGCAACATGGCTGGTGGGGGGAGGGTTCTTTTATGAAACTGGATCATATGCTGCTTTGCCGTTTGAGCCTTGACCTGACTGCGGATACAGGTTCCCCACTATCTTCCCCGCCCCCAGCAGAGATTGGCTCACTCTTCCTTGAGTCACGTTTTCAGTCTCAGGCTCAGATCGGGGGAGGAGGAGGGCAGGGAAGCAGTCACAGATGCAAAGCATTGGGTCTGAAAAGGACAGTCCCTGCTCCAGAGCCAAGGAATAGGATTGAGGACCCATCTGTGAGAGGGGTTGGTGATTAGTTTACCTAGCTGTGCATTTTCCTGGATCTCTCTTTCATCTCACTTTTCTTGTCCTTTTGTTCCCTCTTTCTGCTTTTATCCCTTGCCTTCAACCCTGGCAGATTTTCTTTTCTTTCTAGCTTCCTTTCCACACCTTTCCACTTTCCTTGCCTCCCTCGCTTGTTCTCAATTTTTTTTTTTTCTATCCTGCTTCCTTGCCAGTCTCTGGACAAAATCTGAAGCCAAGTAGCAATGAATTGGAAAACGAATTTTTGCCTTTCTTGGACTTTCTGCCCCTTAAGGATTCTGGCCAGAATCTGCCATCTTTTTGTTTCTCCTTTTCTGGGACTGACTCCTCCCTGAGCATGGCATTCCATTGAGAGCATGTGCGTGAATGGGTGCTGGCTGAAGAGTTTAGTGGCCAGTTTATACTAATGGGCAGCAAGCTTAATACTGTCTTATATGAAGTATTTGCTTGCTGGGAACCACAAAACTCTCATCCCATTAGAGTGGGGACAGGACAGGAAGTGAGAGGGCAACTAAAGCTTACTCACCCTCTCCTCACGTACCTCAATAGGTTCTTCCTAACCCCACTAACTTCCTGCTGGCTCGGCAGAATAAAACTAGAAGGTTGGACTGGACTCAAAGCCAAAAGCCACTACCAAACCACTAAAGTCTCAAAACCCAAACCCAAAAAGAGCCAGGCCATAGTTAATGCCTGAGAGACTAGAGAAAGGCAACATCTATCTGGTCCTGTCTAACACAAAGTTGGGTATAATAATATCTAATATATATTTATTGCTTCCCTATGTGCCAGGCAATAATCTCTTCTGTAAGATAGATACTATTATTATTTCCATTTTATAGATGAGGAAATTGAGGCTCAGAGAAGTTAAGAGAGTTGCCCAAGACCCCATAGCTAATATGGACAGAATTGGATACATATACAGATTGGTATAACTCCAGATTTCAAGTCCATACATGCTAGTGCTTCCCCAGATTAGTGGCTAGGAAATACTAGTTAAATGGATGAAACCATCAACTGGCAGCTTTTCGATCACAGGATTCCCTCTTGGTTCTATATGACTTTATGTTGGCCCTTTCGTAATCTTGATTCCTCCATGTCCCTCTCTATAACTTGGACAACAGAACATTTGCATCTGATCTCACCAGGGTTAATTGAGAATTGATTGTTTTATATCATCCCCTCTTGGGAGGAAAAGAGGTCAGAAATGACAAAGAGCATCTTGTTATTGTGTAAGAAAGAAGATCCTGGGGCGCCTGGGTGGCTCAGTGGGTTAAAGCCTCTGCCTTCGGCTCAGGTCATGATCTCAGGGTCCTGAGATCGAGCCCCACATCGGGCTCTCTGCTCAGCGGGGAGCCTGCCTTTCCCTCTCTCTGCCTGCCTCTCTGCCTGCTTGTGATCTCTCTCTCTCTCTGTCAAATAAATAAATAAAATATAAAAAAAAAAAAAAAGAAAAATCTTAAAAAAAAAAAAGAAGATCCTTACAAGGGGGACAATATAACAAGCATTCAATAATTTAAAACTTTTTCTTCTTCCTCACAGATCCTGAATTTCTGCTACTTCTCGCTTTTGGAAGTTCAATGATGGCTGATTTCTGAAAGATATTTTCCTTTTCCCTGGTACTTCTGGCCACATATCTCTATTTCTTATCTCCCTAACCTCCCCTCATCCCAACCCCTTTCAAGGATGGCCAGTCAACTAACCCAAAGAGGAGCTCTATCTCTCCTGCTCTTCCTCACTCCAGCAGTGACACCAACATGGTATGCAGGTAAGTTTTAGGACCTGTTGCCCATTATTTCCAAGGAAGGCAGGACTTAGACTAAGTCTGGGAGAAGGGAGAGTTAGACTGCAATAAGAGACACTTAAATAAAGAATCGTTGGTTGCAACAACAAAGATGGTTAATCACCGCACCTGGCTACCAAGGGAGGCTTTTGAGGCAAACAGGCTGCATCAGCACAAACATGAGAGGGTTGGACAAATGGCTTTTGAGGCCATTATCTCACCTGCTTCTGCACTCAGCTTCCTCTCTCTCTCCCTCCTCCCTCTCCCAGTCTCTCCCTCCCTCTCTCTCCCCTAGACCTCACTTACAGGACAAGATTTTTATAGTCCCTTTCTGCCAAAGATGTTAATGACCATACAGATCACAGTCTCTTAAACAGTAATTCCCCGGCCCCTTCTGGCTTATTCCTTACTTCAAAAGGGATGGAGATTTCTGGATTCCTGAATGTGTCATCCTTTGCCCCTGGGAACATAGGGAGCTGAAGAGAACAGACTCGGTGAGGAGAGGGAAAGAGGGAGGGGGAGAAGTGAAGGAAGGATAATGAGGTGGCAGACAGAGGTTTTTGTTGGGGCCCAACTGGCATTCCAAGTGCTAAGAATATTCTGTGGCCTGCAGTGTGTCTGTCCTCATGGAAGCCGGGAGGAGTAGGGGAAGGAGTCAGACCCAACCAAAAGAGTTAGGAAAATATCCAGAGATGAGTAAATAACAAACTGCTTCAATCACAGCCACAGTCACTGCAGCTGAAATTTTCCACATGCCCTTAGCTTCTGGTGGAGGCCTTTGGCAGTAGCTCTGTTTGTCTAGAACAGCTGCATCAAGCTTTCAAACAAATATGCAAACTTCTTCCCCTCCTTGGCTTAACTGGGCTTTGTAGGGGGTGAAGCACAAGGGCTGACATTGAGATGAAGAAATTCAAGTCAAGCCCTTGGCAGAGTACACACTGCGTGGGGTTAAAGAACCCCCAAGTCTCCAGGAGATAATATGTGCAGCTGTCCTCGCCAGCCTCCCCCTAGCTTCAGTTCAAGTACGTAAGACCGAAATCCAGCCAAAGACCAGAGGACTAAGGAGTGGAGATTAGATGGCTCAAAGCCCAGTTTGGGACACCTGTAAGAAACCTCATGGAGTACGAGGGCCTTAACCTCTTCCAGAGTGGAAGCCTGAGCTATTGGAGTCTTGGGGACAGAGTAGTTTAAAACAAACAAACAAACAAACAAGCAAGCAAACAAATAAGCAAAAAAACTTAGACTTATTTGAAACTTTCAAAGGGCTGTTTGCAAAGGTGGCAGTCTCCACTTCCACAAGAATCGTGAGGCTCCTTCGGACAGCCCTACAAACCTACTCATTCGGCCTTCTTCTGTTCTTAACAGGCTACATGATGAGAGAAATTCAGAAATTTTTTGATAATCCTCCCCTACATCGCTAGCTCGGCTGTCTGAGCTTACTCTACTCATTTGTTCATTCATTCATTCAACAGCTCTCTACTGACCACTCTCTGTTCATCCAACATTGTTTATTCATGGCTGTAGCTTTGTCCTCCAATAGGAATGACACAAGGAGAGCAGCCAAGTGTGGATTCAGGGCTAATCAGAAAAAGGATCCAGGAATAATCAGCAGGTGTCAGGAAAGGTTAAGAATATTAATAAAGTGAACAGTGGGTTATAAAGTATGGATTGGCATATCTGTGCAGTTGAGGAAATCAGACTATGTTTGTGACTGTAAGCCAAACAGCAGTGTGGATCTTAAAATAGTTTCCAACTACTAGTTACGTTTCCAACCATACCTTTGTGAAGTTGAAGGGCAGTGCTTAGAGGGTCTGACGGTACTATGGAGTTTAGAAGGACCCAGTAACAGACCACACAGTGCTGAAAAGGGGTAAGCAGATGGAACAATGTGGGGAGTGTGCCCCTCTATTTTCTTATCTCTCATCTCAGTATCTTAACACTGAAAAAATAAAATAGCCCAAGGCAAAGAGAGGGAAATGGAAAGGCTCAAAGTGGTAAGGGGGCCTAAGCCCATCCCCATCGCAAGGCAAAGTTGGCGCTGGTCTAGCTACCTCTGCACCATGCTGGAGACTGCAATTATCTGACTGAGTCTTCCCCTCGGCTTGCCCACATCCCCTGTAATTCTGAAATGATCGAAATGGCTTTGTGGCCTTTGATCCCACACACAGAGTAAAAATGCTGGGTTGCGAGAAAGATTTTGGGCTTTTTTTTTTTTCCCCTCTGCTGGATATTGTCCAAAGCATTCTCTTACTGCCATCTTTAGCAGAGTATCTGAGTTTGGTATCAGGGGAATCGAACCACCCTGGGCTGGGCCAGAAGGCCCACTCTACTACTTTCTAGCTGGGAGAATGTGGGCTACTCCCTTAACTTCTCTGAGCCTGTGTCTTCATCTGTATATCAGAGAACAATATGAGTGTCTATGTCACTGAAATGTTAGGGTGACACAATACAATAACATATGTAATGGGCTGAACACAGAATACAAAGTCGTGCTGAGTGATGTGAGCAGTGCTGCTGGTCCTGCTGCTGTTGCTGCTACTGCTCTCAAGCCATAGGCTTCTAATACTCTCAGTTAGCTCTTCTGGTAAACAGAGGCTTCCTCCCTGCTGGGCATTCCTTCACAAGCAAACTCGGGAACAACAGTGCTGGGGCTAATCCTTTAGGGAATCCCACACATCTGGCCTCCTGTTTACAGAAGCTGTAGGGCTCTGAGGCTAATACTAAACTGAAACAGCTGACAAGAATTCAATCCCCCACAAACAGCCCTCCCATGTGGGAAGAGAGAGAGCAAGGGAGAGGAGGCCTAAGGAGAAATAAAGGGAAGCCAAGAAAGGAACCGAACTGGGAAAACAGAAAAAAATAATAATAAAGGGAAAGAAAAAAAATGAACTCTTTCCTCTGGAATGAGGGCAAACCAATGAAGACATGATTTCATAAGGCAAACTTTCAGTTTGATTCATTCCCTTGTTCATCAGGTTGGAATGGTTTCCCAACACCCCCCACTCCCCGAGTCTGGGCTTGTGGGGAATGGAGGAGCTTCATCATCTAGCCCTCTGCTCCACCCTTTCGTGCAGGGGGCCCTGGGCCTCCTCCTAGAGAGGAGGCAGACCAGCTTGTGGTCTGTTTACACAGGCCAAAGGGCTCCAGCACTAAAACCCAGCCCTGTCCTGAAAGCACACCCTCTCCTGGAAATGAGGAATTGTTTTCTGACTCCAGCATGGCTGGCTGCTGTATTCCTGGGCATGCATAAGGGCTCAGAGAGGCTGGAAAGAGGGCTTCCGGAAACTTCACTCCGGAAAAGACTAAGTTGTATTCCAATTAGTTTGTATTCATGACTGATTTCCTGCCGTCTGGTGGAACACACTGTTTAGTCTCCCAGACAGCCGCAGACCTGCCTCCACCGGGGACTCAGCCACTTAACAGAATGGGGGCTGGATTGGGAATGTTCTCCTAGCTCAGCAGCTCCCTGCTAAAGCTTCTGCTAATTAGAGGAACAGGAAATTTCTCCAAAGGACTCTGCCTTCTTTTTCCTCCAAACCAGGACATGAAACTACACTCATTCCCTCTTGCCTTTTGAACCCTCCCTCTATTTGGCATGCCACCCCTCGCAATGACAACCAAATGGCAAAAGGGTGGTGCCCTATGTGCTAGTGGGGGGTTGAGGAATTGTTTCTGAGAACCGTGAGCAGGGCTGTCACTGGTGGGAAGACTCTTACTCAGACTATTTTTCTTCTCCTACCTGGAACAACAGGCCATCCTCAGAGCTTGGTCATCAGTATCTCACCGAGACCCTGTGTGTTGCATCAAGGAAATGGGTCCGTTATAGTCCCTACTGGTGGGACTGATGGATAGTCAAGAAGTTCATTTTTGTTTTCCTTTTGAATGGAAGTTTCTTGTGCTACCAGTAAGTCACTCCCACTCCCACGATCATGAGCTCACCTTCTATGCACCTGGTGCACCTGGGATGCTGAGATTTATGTACAATAGTTCTGCTGCCTTACAAGGCAAAATTTTCCCCATTAAATATCCACCTGGCTGCCTCCCCCATGGAGTGCCATGTCCTTAGGAAGGGACCAAGTGGATAGGGGGAAAGGTTGGGAAAGACTTGAGCAAGAAATTAGTACATCATCTTGGTACTATCTTCTTCATTGCAGGTTCGGGCTACTACCCAGATGAAAGCTACAATGAAGTATATGCTGAAGAGGTCCCGCGGGCCCCTGCCCTAGACTACCGAGGTAAACCTCCCTGTTTCTCAGGCCTAGACCCTCCCTGAAGCATCCCCATCCAGCTTGGCTCACATGCACCAAAACTGCTGCCCAGGGAATCAGGGACCGTGATTTCCAATCATGAACTTGGTTACTGACTTGCTGTATGACCTTACCTCTTTAGCACTAAGGTTATCCATCTATTAATCATTAAGTATCAACCTAATACCTGCTGTATGCCTAATCCTGTGCAGGGTAAGCCTGTGGATGATACAACATCTAAGGTAAGGTTTTGTCCTCCTCAAGGAGCTTACGTTCTGCTGGAGGTGGGGTGGAAGTGGGGGATGGGTGAGAGGGCAATAAAATTAGCACATGTAGGGCAAGTAAGTGTGAAACTATGTGGTAGCAGTAAATGCAATAAGAGTTAAGAAAAAGATGTCAGGAGAAGGATCATGAAAGATGATGTTTAGATTAGGCCTTGAATAGTGCGTGAATTTTGAGAACTGGAGAAAGGAGGGGAGGGCATTCCGGAAAGCAGTTGGCCACAGATATAGAGGTAGGAACAAAGCAGTTAGAGGAAGGAGCTAAGAAGAAACCAGTCTGACTGGAGGAGATGAGATGTAGAGGAAGTAGGAGAAAATAAAGTCAAGTATAAAGAGTGAGACAAAAATTAGGAAAGACTCCATGATCTAGGGACCTCTCTTAGGTCAGGCAGGAGAATTATCTGTGAAGAATGCTGAATAGGGAGGGACTCCTACATTAGAAAGCAAGTTAGACCAGGTGATATCTAGTATCTCTTCCATTTCTAAGATTCTTCATTTCTATGCTTTACAAGCCAGGCAGAAGAGTTTAGCTGTTGTGCTGGGAGTTATAAGGCGCTGTCATATGTCTTTGCACAGGGGGTGGCATGGTAATGATAACTTCAGAATATCAACATGTGTACATGTTATTGTGTACAGAAGTAGGGGTTCAGGAAGGGGGGAGCCTGGGTCAGGGAGATTCTTCATTACATGAATCAATAATGTTAAGGTTGGTCAGAGAGGATTAGGGTAGGGGCTAAGAAATGGAGAATAAGGATGAACCCCAGAGATGTTTCAAAGAAAGAGATGACAAGATTTGATTCAGATGTGATGTACTGAGAGGCTAAGAAACAAACAGATATCTGAAAGCATCCAGTCTGAATACCTGGGAGAACTGTAAGACCCCTCTCAGAAAGACGAAGTTAGAAAAGAAAATTAGTTTGGGGAAGGTACCCTACAGGCAACAGGAATTAGGAAGATGGAGCTTAGATGGATGAGCGGTCTGCAAGACCAGAGGGCCAAAAGTCAGAGCCTCAGAGGACATCTATAGATGTGAGTAGAAGAGAAGCCAACAAGGGAAAAAGAGATAGTTAGAAGTCAGCCCTGTAGGAGATCCGGGTAGTAGTTATCATATCACAGAAGCCACATCAGAAGAGAGTTTTAAGGAAGGGGAAAGAATGAGGTATCTACTGTGTCAAATATTGCAGAGAAAAATTGAGGGTATTTCAAACATTACATTTGGCAAGGAGAAAGTAAATGGTGAGAAAACTATTTAAGAAAATAGTTGCAATCGAGAAATGATCAGAGCTTTGGGTTTCTCTATGCTTCTTTCTAGCTACCTTTTACCTATCTTCTTGATGCCAAATGGTACACACCCACTGCCTTGTTGTCTTAGCTCCCACTAACTCCTAAACTCTATAAGGTCTGTTGCCCACTCACCCACAAATACTTATGCAGAAACAACATTCCTTGAAGATCACAATTCTCTCCCAATGCCTAAATCATATGGCCCTTTCTAAAACTTCAATCTCTCTAGTTTCTTGACAGCAATGAGCGAATCCTTCTCTTCTTACCACCCCCCAAGCCCACATACTTGGGCTCCATGCCATTTCACTCTTCTGGTCATAGCTCAAGACAAGAAAGGAGATGGGCTCTCTAGTGGTGACAAGAGACAATGAGGCATGGATCCGAACTTTATACAACCGTGACATGTCTCCTGAGTTCCCAGATAAAATCTCCAACTGCTACTGGAAACGTCCATTTAGAGTTATCTAAAACTAAATTCTCTCATCTTCCCTGAAAAAGGCTCAACCACTGACTTTCCTGCTTTTGATAATAATACCATCATTTAAAAAAAAAAAAAAGAAGACTCAATGGCATTTTTGTTTGTTTCAAGTTTTTATTTAAATTCCAGTTAGTTGGGACACCTGGGTAGCTCAGTCAGTTAAGCCTCTAACTCTTTTAATTTTTTTAAAAGATTTTATTTATTTATTTGACAGAGAGAGCACAAGTAGGCAGAGCAGCAGGCAGAAGGAGAGGGAGAAGCAGGCTCACCACTGAGCCCGATACAGGACTCTGGGATCATGACCTGAGGTGAAGACAGCTGCTTAAACGACTAAGCCATCCAAGCGCCCCTAAGCCTCCAACTCTTGATTTCGGCCCAAGTCATGATCTCAGGGTCATGAGATTAAGCCCCACATTGGGTTCCACACTGGACGTGAAGCCTGCTTAAGATTTTCTCTCTCCCTCTCACTCTGCCCCTACCCCCAACCCCCACTCATCCTCTCTCTCTCTCTCTTTCTCTCTCTCTCTCAAAAAATAAAATGAAATAAATCCCAGTAGTTAACATATAGTATAATATCAGATCTAGGAGTAGAATTCAGTGATTCATCACTTACATACAATGCCCAGTGTCCATCGCAAAAGTGCCCTTCTTTTTTTCTTTCTAAAGATTTATTAATTTATTATTTTAAAGAGAAAGAGAGAGAGCACAAGTGGGAGGGATAGAGGGATAGGGAAAGAGAATCTCAAGCAGACTCCACACTAAGCACAGAGCAGGATGAGGGGCTAGATCCCTCAACCCTGAGATGATTACCTGAGCTGAAACCAAGAGTTGGACACTTAACCGACTATGCCACCCAGGTGCCCCAAAGCAAATGCCCCTCATACTACCCATCACATTTAACCCATCCCCTGCGCACATCCACTCTGGCAACTCTCAGCTTGTTTTCTATAGTTAAGAGTCTCTTTCTTGGTTTGCCTCTTTCTTTTTTTCCCCCACGGTTATTTGTTTCATTTCTTAAATTCCACATATGAGTGAAATCATGTGGTATTTGTCTTTCTTTGACTGAATTATTTCCCTTAGCATAATACACCCTAGCTCCATCCATGTTGTTGCAAATGGCAAGGTCCCATTCTTTTTTCTGATGGCTGATGGATATTCCATTGTATATATACACCACAACTTCTTTATCCACTTGTCAGTTGATGGACATTTGGGCTCTTTCAATAATTTGGCTATTGTAGATAACGCAGCTATAAACATCAGGGGGCATGTGCCCTTTTGGATCACTACATTTGTATCTTTAGGGTAAATACCTAGTAGTGCAATTGCTGGGTCGTAGGGAGGCTCTATTTTCAACTTTTTGAGGAACCTCCATACTGTTTTCCAGAGCGGCTGAGCCAGTTTGCATTCCCACCAACAGTGTAAGAGGGCTCCCCTTTCTCCATCAATAGCATTTTTAATGGTCCCTTTTCCTCATCACCTCTTACCAGTCATTTGCCAAGAACTATCATTTCTTTTTCACACCATGGGATTAAAACTTTTATTACCTCACACAAGGATAATGGCAATTGCCTCCTAACTGGATTCTCTGACTCATGTTTTTCCCTTCCCCAAACCTTGTGGCCCACTGTGACCTTTTTTTTTTTTTCTTAATCCACTTAGCTTGTGGTACCCACTGGGACCATTTGTAACAGAATTTGGCCTCAGTCTAGCTGCCCAGGTTGAGAACTCATTACCCCTTCTCCCCACATGAAATCTATGCTTCAGCCAGATTAGTAGAACTCTACCCTGGTCCCTGATGGTTTTAGCCCACACTGAGCTTTCCCTCATCCATTCCCTCATTCCCTTCCATTCATTTATTCAATAAATATCTATTGAGTACCTACTATGTACTTTCTCTGAAATAAATATTTATTGTGTGGACCACTCATTTGGCATTCATTTTGTGCTGCCCTTGGGTTTACTTTTTTGTTACCCTCGACAAAATAGTTACCTGTTAGCAGAAGGAGCCAAGTGTGATACCCCTGCAGAGCTATGTAGAAAGTAGTGCTCAAGAAATGTTTGCTGGCTGGTTGACATCCTGGGAACAGAAGCCAGATTGTAGGAAACTGTAAATGAGAGAAGTGGAAGGGGAAAAGCAACAGACGGGGGTCCGGCAGCCCTACGATTAATATTAACCTGCGTCATTGGTTATTTTTAAATGTCATAAAGCTCCTTCTTAGAAAAATGTAAGTGACATGGTGGCCTTTGGCCTTGGGGGTCAAGTGTCTCATGGCTCTTTTTGGAACTTAGTCTCAGGACATAAAACTGAGTGAAGTTATCACTGTTGAGCGGGGTGGGGATGGCTGGGAAAATACAACCTGAGATCGCAGCCTCCCTTGTAAGGTCTTTGTGTTTTCACACTAGCTCTGCAATTGTAGCGAGTGAGACTTTCTGCTAAAAAAAAAAAAAAGTCTGGCAGCAGCGTGTTGTTGCTTGAAGCAAAATGAGCAGGCAGCTCAAACCCAGGCACTGATTTAGGAAATATCCTTCCCAGGGCTAGATATATTCTACACAGGCAATTTCATATGATTCTCAGAACAGCCCTATGAAACCAGTTTAGTATCCCTATTTTACAGAACAGGAAACTTAGCTCAGAGAAGGTAAATTTAGAGAGTGGCAGAGCGGTAATCGAGAGACCCAGGTAGGTCTGTCAGACTCCAAAGCCACGCTCATTCCATCTCTTTCATCAAAATGTAACCCATCGTTTAAAAAAAAAAAAAAAAGATTAAAAAAAGAAAAAGAGTTAACTAGTAAAAACCAGATGATGATTTTAGAGCTAGCTGACCATGTAGTTTGGTGCCATTTTCGCTCATCTTGAGCTTTCTTTCATTCCCTTATCCTGCCTCCTGGCGTGGAGTCAGACACCCTTGTCTGAGGTAGGCCGTCTGTCCTCTGGGGGCACCCCTTTTCCAATATATTGCTTCAGCCCTAGACAAACTGGTAACTCTGCCTGGGCTAATCCCCAAAAAGAGATAGGCGGACAGCTGTGCAGGAAAGAGGACATGGGTCTGAGTTTCAAGTCCCAGCCCCGCTACTTGCTAGCAATTTCACCCTGGATAAACACATATTATGTGCCAGTGGTTACGCTGTGTATTTTATAAATGTTATTTCATTTAAATAAATTGCATGCTTGCTATGTAGTGATATGGAAAGGTCTCTAAAGCACATTGTTTATTTTTAAAAGCATTGGTGGGAACAGTAGCATAATAACAATACTCTATGTGTTAAAAGGAGGGGGGTAGGGACACCTGGGTGGCTCAGTGGGTTAAGCGTCTGCCTTCAGCTCAGGTCACGATCCCAGGGTCCTGGGACTGAGCTCTCCCTTGGGCTCCTTGCTCAGTGGGGAATCTGCTTCTCCCTCTCCTTCTGCCCCTCCCCCCCATGCTCTCTGTCTTGCTCTCTCTCTCTCTCAAATAGATAAGTAAAACCTTTTTTTTCCCCCAAAAAATAAGGGGGGTAAAAAGAATCTACAGCATTATTTGCTTTATATGCACAGAGAAACAATTAACAGTGTTTTTTTTATTGGGGGGGCTGAGGGTAGACATGGGAGCAGGGTTGGGAGGGAGACTTTTCATTGTATAACTTTTTATACTTTCTATGTTTCAAATCATGTGGCTATATTACCTATTCAGAAACGTAAATTTATACTTTCAAATAGCAGCCTAACACGGCTGCAGCAGCAGATATTGTGATTAGAAAAAAAGATTGGTTTTAGAGCCAGACAAAGCTTGGGTTCGATTCCCAGCTCTGCCCCTTGCCGAGGGACTCCAGGCAAGTTACTTCCCCATCTGCAAAACAGGGATAAACACCTACCTAACTCACAGGGCTATTGGGAACTGTATGAAATGATGGATGTGAAAGTTAAAAAAATATATATATATTTTTATTATATATTATTATATATTATTATATATTTATATAATATATTTATAATATATTATATATTATATATTATATATTAAAATATAATATATTTATAATAATATATTATATATATTGAATATATTGTATATATATATACAATACTATATATATAGCATTGTGCCCAGCCCACGGTAGCTACTCAGTAATGGCTAACAAATTTCCTACCGGACATTTTTGCTGTGCAATTTTTTAGCCACATCCATAGTTTCAGTTTCCCATTGGCATTCTTCGGGTACAGTTGTTCAACCAATTTTAAGTCTCCACAACCGTACTGTCATGTCTCCTGTATGTATGTCTTCATCTAATCCACATCAGCTGCCTGAAAGGCATCATCATGTGCCTCACTTTCATGTAACGTGCCCACCATTTACCTTGCTCTACCGGTCTGGTGACCCTATCCAAAAAGGAAATGAGGTCCCTCCGGAATTACTTGCTCTTCAGGGCACCTGGAGATAACCACTTCTCTAGTGTACAACACTGCGACCATAGCAAATAATACTGTGTTGCGAACTTGAAATTTGCTAGGAGACTGCATCTTCAGGGTGGTCACTACAAAAAAATAAAAATGGTAACTGTGAAATTATGGATGTGTTCACCAACTTGATTGCAGGAATCATTTCACAATGTATATGTATATTGAAACAGCATGTCATACACCTTAAATATATATCATTTTATTTGTCGATTGTACCCTTAATACAGCTAGGGCAAAAACAAAATTGGAATAGTGTTTTTGCTCTTTTCCAGCCTTCCGATGTGTTTTCTTTATACTAAGATTCCTCTGGGCCAGCAAATGTGAACTTATTCGCAATAAGGAGGCCCCCTTTTACCATCTCAGCATTTATCCTGCACTTTATATTTCCCTTTACTGTACTTGCTTGTTCCATTCATTCCAATCTGATGTGTATTTTCCTTGGCAGAATACAGGCGAGCAAGAGAACGGGAATGATTTTTGGGGTCCCAGCCTCCCGTGTAGAGTCGTTGTGTGGTGACATATAGCCAACAGCTCTGCAACTATAGTGCTGAAGAGACTTGCTGTAATTTGGAGATGGGGTCCCCAGATGGCAGTCGTGTATCACAGGCATGGGCTCAAAATGAACACTGGAAGCCGCAAACGTGTTGTTGCTTAGAGGGTAGTTTGCACACTGTCATCTGTCTTCATTTGCCAGCTGCTCTCAGGCCGAGGTTCCTGGCCTTTCTCAGTTCCTTTAGCTCCTGATGTGCTTTTGTTTAAAGCCCCTCCCCCCACTTTTTTGTCTCAGGATTTGGGAACCAAATGAGCTCTTCTGGGGTTTTAGCCTTCCCAACCCCAGGCTAAAAGATCTGTGTCATCCTATGTATGCATCCCTGGGCATGTGGCCGTCTGCCTGTTTAGATGTGCTCCTTTAAAATCTGAACCCACAGGGAAGGCTGAGTGGCTCGGTTGGTTAAGCAGCTGCCTTTCGCTCAGGTCATGATCCCAGGGTCCTGGGATCGAGTCCTGCCTCAGGCTCCCTGCTCGAAGGTGAGCCTGCTTCTCCCTTTCTCTGACCCGCTGTGCTCTCTCTCTCTCTCTCTCTCCTCTCCCTCTCTCTTTCTGTCTGGCAAAATAAATAAATAAAACCCTTAAACAAATGTGAACCCACCAAAGAGTTGTTTGTTTTGTGTAACCAATGAGGCATCTTTCTAATGTCTTTATAATTTAGGGACTCTTTTACCTTTCGCGTTGGATTCTGACTTTCATTCCTAAGCAGCCTTCTTTGGTGTCGCATTCCCTTCTTCTCTCTAGCTTATATATTTGTGTTGATTTTTCTTTAGCCATTTTAAATTTACATACTGTAAAATTCATTCTTTTTGGCATACAGTTCTATGAATTTCGACAAATGCCTATAGTTAGGTAACTCCCGCCACAGTTCCATCACCTAAAAAACTTGCCCAGGGCTGCCCCTTTGAAGTTATCCCCAACCTTTTTCCCTGATCTCTGGCAACCACTGATCTGTCCCTGTATTTTTGCCTAAGCCAGAATGTCATTTAAATGGCATCCTACAGTATGCAGACTGTTGAATTCGGCTTCTTTCACTTCGCAAACCGCATTGGTGATTCATCCATGTGGTCGTGCACATCAGCTCTTCCTTCTTTTGTCCGGATAAACCACCGTCGGTTTAACCATTCAGCCACAGGACATTTGAGTTGTTTCCAGCCTTTCTGAAGTATGAAATGAGGTATTTTAAACATTTGTGTACAGCATTTTGTATGAACATAGGTTTTTGTTTTTAAGATTTCATTTATTTATTTATTTATTTATTTATTTATTTATTTATTTGAGAGAGAGAGAGAGAGCAAGAGGAGGGGAAGCAGCGGAGGGAGAGGGAGAAACAGCCTCCCTGCTGAGCAGGGAGCCCGATGTGGGGCTTGATCCCAGGACTCTGGGATCATGACCTGAGCCAAAGGCAGAGGCTTAACCCACTGAGCCCCCCAGGCGCCCTGACAGGTTTTCATTTCACTTGAGTAAATTCGTAAAGTGGACTTGTAGAGGTCCACAGCAAGTGTGTATCCACCTTTATAGGAAACTACCAAAATATTTTCCAAAGTCGCAGTATCATTTTGTCTTTGCCCTTGCAGTTTATGAGAGTTCCAGTTTCTCTCCATCTTCACCAACACTTGATGTGTATTTTTTTTTTTAATTTAGACGTCCTAAAGGGTGTGTAATGGTTTCTTGTCGTGGTTTTAATTTGCATCTCTCTACTGACTAATGACGCTGAACATCTTTTCATGTACTTATTTGCTTATCAGTATTTCCTCTTCAGTGACATGTCTGTTCATATTTTCTGCCCTTGTTCTAACTGGATTGTTTGCTTTATTACTGTTGAGTTTTGAGAGTTCTTTTTATAATCTAGCTACTAGTCCTTTGTCAGATATTTTCAAATATTGCAAATACTTTCTCCCAGTTTGTGATTTTTCCTGTCTATTACAGTGCTTTTGACAGAACACAAGTTTCTAGTTTTGACAAGGTTAAATTTTGTGGTGTTTTTCTTCTATGAATTGAGTTTTTGGTGTCATGGCTAAGATGTCTTTGCCTAGTTTTAGATCCCAGACATTTGATCCTATGTTTTTTTTTTCTCAAAGCTTCATAATTTTATTTTTTACATTTAAGTCCACGATCAATTTTGAGTTAACTTTTGTATAAGTTATAAGACTTAGGCTGAAGTTTTGTTTCATTTTGTTTGCCTATGGAAGTTCAATTACTCCAGCGCCATCTGTCCAAAAGGCTAGCTTTCCTCCATTGAATTGCTTTTGCACCTTTGTCAAAAATCATTTTGACAGACAGACTTGTGTGGATCTATTTCTGGGCTCTCTATCCTGTTCCACTGATCTATGTGTTTGTCTTTTCGCCAGTACCACACTGCCTTGATGACTAGACTTCAGGCTTACTTTTCTTCTATTGCTGCAGTCCCCCGGTGGTGTTATACATTGAATATCCAGGATGGAGAAGCCACATGCTACTCTCCAAGGGGAGGAAATTATCACAGCAGCCTGGGTACTCGTTGTGAGCTCTCCTGCGACCGGGGCTTTCGACTGATCGGACGAAGGTCGGTGCAATGCCTGCCAAGCCGCCGTTGGTCTGGAACTGCCTACTGCAGGCGTAAGTGCTGCGTGTGCATATACGGACATGTGTGCGTGGGAGAGTCCAGCCAGCCAGTCAGCCACTTGAGGGTATATGCTTGGAGATGTCACTATGCCCTCTGTCGAGTGCAAATTGAGAATTTTGCACATGTGCCCTCCAGGCCCTTTCCCCATCCTAACATTCTAGCGCATTTTCTCTCCCTGTGGTTGTTGCCCAAGCAATATGGACAGTTAAGTAACAACCAGCCCTCTGACTCGAAGGGTCCAGGAGTACGTATAAAGCTTGGGCCTGGGGCCTAAGGTGAACCTGGGCCTTTCTCTGTTCTCAAGGATGTGCGTGGTCTCAGACTCTTTCCCACTCACAGTAAACTGCTATACTTTCTGCCCTAAGGCCTTAGAAGGCCTTGGCAGTGAAGGTCTGAGATATCTGCTATTCTTCATTTGCTTCAGAAAGTCGAGAAGAGTCCCTAAGGCTAGAATGTGGAAATACTAATACACACATTCTAAATCATGTCCCCCTCAGCTCCCAATTCCCTACCTCTTATTCAAGCTCCACAACCTACCCATGTTTAGCCCCTGAGTTTTGTCTATCCGTATGTCCGTTGCTGAATGCCATTTGTAGAACCGCCACAGGTGGGGGACCCTGTATTGGTCTCTTCAGGAGCTCGCTCAGTTCCTTGGTTACTCCCAGGCTGTTTATCGACGAATGGGGTAGAAACACAAATGTGTGCACATGAATGCGGTGTAAGTGGATGCATGGCAGTGAGCATTTAGAGAGAGATGGCATTGGTCAGAGAAGATGCTGTGGAGGAAAGGGGAGGCTTGATAGCCAGAAAAGAAGCTGCCACACGCCTCTAGGTGATTGTAGGTAATTTGGTTTAGGACGTAGACCCATCCATTTCCAAAATGAATTTGAACTGGGCTTACAAATTTAAAATAATATGTCTATAAATGAACATAAAATCAGTTTTAAAATGGAGACACCTGTATTTCCAGGTGCTTAGAATGAGTTAATTACTATGTTTGAACACTGAATCTGGCTTTGTCCTTCCCCATTAGAGAGAAAGGGCAAACACCTTGGATCATTTTCACTGTCATATAATACTAAGAAAACAAATTCATCTGAAAAGACAAACCTTTTTCCTTAGCCCTGATTTCAAGAAAGTCATTCTTCCATAGGTCTTTAAATAGAGGATATTAGAAAACATAAAAGGCACTCGTCTTCAGTTCTGGTTTGGCCAAGAAGCCAAACGAGCATAGATTATATAGAATTTTTATTCAAAGCTCCAATAATCGAACATACACAGAGCTAGAACTTAGATTATCTAAAGTGTAACTTGCCTCCTTCTCTCAAGTATCAGGTATCTCAAACTAGACTTTAGCAAGCTCACAGTCAGGCTCCCAAGCAATTCATGGAGTCAGTCTCCACTTTTAGCACATATGGTTTCTAAAGCCCACAGATTCCTCTTTCATCAAATACCACCAAGTCTGGCCCTCCAGGCACTGGTGTGACTTGTATTCTCACCCAGATATAAGACAAGCCTGCTTCCGCTTGAAAGTGAGCCTCAGCTGAAGGGTGCTGTGGGAACCACAAAAGTAGCATTTGCTAAAGAGCATCTAGGATTTGAGGAACAAGATCGGAAAACAGCTGCTGGGGTCCTAAGTGAGTCCAGAGGTTCGTATGCATTGTCTCTTTTAATCTGCACAATAATCCTACGGAAAACACTGAGACACAGAGAGAGATGAAATAATTTGCTAGAGTCACAGAGCTAGTAAGAGGTGGAGCTGGGATCCAAACTTGGGTGTGATTCCGAAGTCCACACACTTGAACAAGTAATTCACTTCTTCAAGACGTCCCCGGCCTCCGAGAGCATTGCTGTGTCTTATAATATGAAAATAAAAAGGCAATTGGGCACAAGAATGTGAGGACAGTTTGGGGTAGGGTTTTCTGTATTTTCAAGCACGGTTCTCCCTATGCTAGACGCCAGGCATCACCTCCAGGTAGTCCCACGGGCCACTGAACTTGCCCCTTGGTTCTCTCTTAGAGATGAGATGCCACGCGCTGCCATTCATCACTAGTGGCACTCACACCTGCACAAACGGGGTGCTTCTTGACTCCCGCTGTGACTACAGCTGTGCCAGTGGCTACCACTTGGAAGGTGACCGCAGCCGAATCTGCATGGAAGACGGGCGATGGAGTGGAGGCGAGCCCGTCTGTGTAGGTAAATGGTGGTCTCTCCCATGTACTCTGCGGCAAAGAGCCACCCTGGCGTTATAGCCACAGGCGATGGGGAATTCTCACCACAGAAGGCATTCCTGCTTGCCATGAGGGTGGCACCCTGGGCACAAGCTCAACAAAGTGATCACTGCCCCTGGAGCCGGGCTTCCTCCCCCACTTGCATTGAGCGTCTTGAACCCCGGGTGCGTCTCTTACCTACCCAATGGGGGAGGTATTGCTTCTATGGGTTCCCTCCAGGGAAGGTAGGGGGCCCATGAGTCAGCATTTGGTTTCTGACCCTGGCAGACATAGATCCCCCCAAGATCCGTTGTCCCCACTCACGGGAGAAGATGGCAGAGCCGGAGAAACTGACCGCTTGGGTATATTGGGACCCACCCTTGGTGAAAGATTCTGCTGATGGTACTATCACCAGGTGAGGAACAGATTCCCCTTACACCTCCCAGGGGTTTCTCGGGCTGCTCCCACTGCACTGCACAGGCTGATGCCACGGTGATGATGTGCCCCAGACCCCAGTTCTAAGGGTCTCTTTCCTCAGTGGCTCTCTTACCCGGCCCCATGCAGGGTGACACTTCGGGGCCCTGAGCCTGGCTCTCACTTTCCCGAAGGAGAGCATGTGATTCGTTATACTGCCTACGATCGAGCCTATAACCGAGCCAGCTGCAAGTTCATTGTGAAAGTACAAGGTCAGAAAGAAGTCTTCCATCTCTACATTGTTCATTATTCCTGCTCTACCCTGACCCTCTCCATGCCCACCACAACCCTCTCCCCTCTGTGCCTGAAACAGATGCCTCTTTGATACTGGGAGAGGGAAAAAACAAGTTTACTTACACAGGGTCGTTCAGGAGGCTGCGTTACATGTGTATACATGCTTCAGAAGCCCTGACTTCCCAAAATGACTATCTCATTCTAAATCTCGATAAAATTCATGAAGATACTCTGTATTTATTTCTTTTCTTAGTCTTCTAATTATCAAATCTAATCAGCCTTCATTCTCAGTCTTTGACCTCTGCTGAAATTGGTGGTTGGTGTTGGCTGCCTGATTCTTCCTCCTTGGGTTGTATTGTATTGTTTTGATTTGTTGTTTTTTTTTTTATTATAAAAATAATTCATGCTCATCATCGAACATTTTGGAAATAAATATGCAAAGGGGAAAAAAAATCTATTTCCCCATCATCCAGAGGCAATTATTGTTAATCTTTTGGGACTTTCCTCCCAGTCTTTTATCTACATAGACTTTTAAAAAAAAAAGTTGAGCTCATACTGTACACCCAATCTTAGATCACCCTTTTTCATTTTGATTACAACACAAGTAGTTTTCTCATGCTTTTTAAAAATTCTTCAGAAATATTTTCAATGAGAACATATTAACCTACTTTTAGGAATATGTTTTGACTTGCTTAACATTTCTACCACTGATGGATATTCAAGTCTTCTCCAACTTATTTTTGATATTAAAAATTAATTGAGCAAGATGGTCATCTTTGTGCAGGGTGTCCACGAAGTCTGAAAACAAACAATTTTTTTATAGATCGATAGTCTTTTTTATGATAACGTGTATACTCACCTGCACCTCCAGATTTTATGAACACCTTTGTGTGCATTTCACATTTGATTCCTTAGGAGGAAAATTCTGGCTCTGCCCTTGGCCACTGGAAAAACAGAGAAGCCATTTGTTCTGATCCTCTTAGGTCTCCCGATCTAGAAAACACAGCCTGGGCACCCTCTCAATCTTTTGTTCCTAAAAGAGATACCACAGCCCCTAATGTGAACTCCTCCCTGACAGTAAGACGCTGCCCAACTCTAAAACCACCACAGCACGGCTACCTCACCTGCACCTCGGCAGGGGACAACTATGGTGCCACCTGTGAATACCACTGCGATGGAGGTTATGAACGCCAAGGAACCCCCTCCCGGGTCTGCCAGTCCAGCCGCCAGTGGTCAGGATCACCACCCATCTGTACCCGTGAGTGAAACCAGGGGGTTGGGCAGGGTGGACATACTGATCAGGGCTACTTTGGAGGATCTTTCCTTATGTATGGCACAGTGGTCCACTAGCAATGTGCATGATGTGGGAATGGGAGGTTCTGAGATGTGTTTATTTTTAAGAGCTGATATTCCCCCAAAGAATACTCCTACCTCAATCAGAAGGGTTCAAAATCTCCAAGTGTTCTTTCAGGATTTCCCCCAAGGAAAGGCAGAAACAACCACAAAGGATTAATCCGAAAGACCACAACTCCTCAAGGTGTTGTTACCGGTACTGGAATGAGGGAAAGGCCGTACTCTGAACTGACCATATGCCCTTGCCCTAGCTATGAAGATTAATGTCAATGTCAACTCGGCCGCTGGCCTTCTGGATCAGTTCTATGAGAAACAGCGACTCCTCATCATCTCAGCTCCTGATCCCTCCAACCGATATTATAAAATGCAGATCTCTATGCTGCAGGTGAGACCCAACCCCTAATTGGGGCTTATCTCCTTTACTTACCCCCTAAGCCCACCCCATTACTAAGAGCTACCTAGCCAAAGCCATTTATTTGGGAGGGAGAGGTAGATAAGACACAATAGATATGCCCATTGGGTCTTATAAAAAAGGTTCTTGAAGAGAATTCATGGAGTACTAATGGGACTATGAGAAATGGCTCTGAGGAGCTGCAAGGGGCTAGACACCCAGCTAAGAAAAGATGCTATTTGGGGGATTTCTAAAGGTTAAATCCTAGAAGTTGTTAAGTCAATATTCAGAGGCTCATAATGGCAGCAACTCTATCAAACGGATGACCCTGGGTGTCCATACCAAAAACAACCTAACAGCCTCCAGCAATCTCTCCCCACCCCCCAAAAAGGGCAGACAAAGACAATACCTGAGCTTGAACAGAAAGCAAGAACAGGAACAGGAAGCAGCCAGTAAGGACAGTGATTCTGAGGGTCAGGACTAGAGGAGTAGCCCAAAGATTAAATAAGGGGTCGGGACCCCCAGAGTGTTCACTGTTGTTTTAAACCTTGCTCTGGGTAACTCACTAAGAGGCGACCCTGCAAGACAAAGAGCCAGGATAGGGTTACAGGGTGTCCTGCCCAGTGTGAGGAAGGCGACAAAAGGTAATGAAAAGAGCACCGGCCCTACTTTGGAGAAATCCTGGAGACTGAGAGAAGGCCCTGGCCATGTAGCCTAGTGGTAAGGAGCATACACTTGGACAGGCACTATCAGCCCTCAGTCTCCCATCTTGGCTCAGCATCTTACTGTCATGCAAATTTGGGCAAGTTACTGTGTCCACTACAGAACCAGAATGATACCACCTTGGTAGGGGTGTTGTAAGGATTCACCGAGTCCTGCAAAGCATTAGGTATGTGTGTTCAATAAACAACAGCCCTTATAATCACATCACCGCAGCCATCTGTTAAGAACCTATGTAGGGTAAAGCCAATGCAATACTAAACAAGGAGAGATTATGTTCCTGCAATCTATCACTTACATTTCGCTTTTCTACACCGCATGGTGTGACAGGTTTGGTACATTTCACTGGGACAGAAGAAATACTGTTAGGGCAAATGCGTCAGGAATGACAGAGGAAAGAGGTTGTTGAACCCCATGGTATGAGGGTTGGCGGGGAGAGAAGCCCCTCCTTTCCTACACTACCTCAGCGTGGTCCCAGGAAGAATCAGCTAAGTAGCCTTGGGTTTGAGTCTGAGGACTTATTCCATCAAACCTTCTCTTCTCTCCCAGCAATCCACCTGTGGACTGGACCAGCGCCACGTGACCATCATTGAACTGGTGGGGCGGCCACCTCAGGAGGTGGGGCGCATCCGGGAGCAACAGCTGTCAGCCAACATCATCGAGGAGCTCAGGTCCAGGCTGGAGGCCACAGGGAAGGAGGGGGACAGCAACCCCGGGCAGGACACTGGCAATGGGAGGGTTGGGGGAGAAGCAGCAGCCACTACCCTCTGGAGGCATGCCTTGTGTTTGAACTCTTCAGATGCGATAGGTAAAACCAGAGAGTGGTAGAATATCAAAATCAAATGGGCAGGAGGGAGAGTGTAAAACACAGATGACCAGGCTCCACCCCAAACTACCTCAGGATGGTGCTTTTATTTTTTTTTTAATTTTTTTAAAGACTTTATTTATTTGACACAGAGAGACAGTGAGAGAGGGAACACAAGCAGGGGGAGGAGCAGCAGGCAGAGGGAGAGGGAGTCGCAGGCTCCCCGCCTAGCAGGGAGCCTGATGCGTGGCTTGATCCCAGGACCCTGGGATCATGACCCGAGCCGAAGGCAGACACTTAATGACTGAGCCACCCACATGCCCCAGGACTGTGCTTTCATAAGGCACCTCAGGTGACTCTGCATCACGACCAGGGCAGAGACACAGACCCAAACATAACTCCGAGAAGCCTCTGATTCTGTTGCCTCATGGCCTCATCTCTTTGTCTTCAGTCTCCAAAGGAGCAAAAGGCATCTTTTTAGGCACTAAAATCTGAATCACACTCCTCTGGACCCTGGGTGAAGAGAAGACTATCAGAGACAGGTGGTAGAAGTGGACTTTTCTCATTATCTATCTATTATCACCCCTCCGATGCCTGCACGTATACTCAGTGCCAATAAAGCTGTCATTGCTTGCTATTCTATAGACGATACCTGCCTCTAGGGCTCAGTCACAGTGGGGACAGAAAGATTCAGTCCCAGGTAGGGGAGAGCCTGGGAAACATGCAGAGGAAGGAGACTGCAAACTTGCATCTCCAGAGAGAAGAGCCGACCAGGTAATATTAATCAACCTCAGGGCTGCCATGTACAGTTGTGCAGGTTGGGCCCAGCCCAACTCTAGAAAACACTAGTCGCATCATAGTACATACCACCGGTACTCCCTGGAATTGGTCCGTCCAGCTCGCATAGTATATGTGATAGTCCTGCTTAGGGGGGCCGATGAGGGAAGCATAGCCTGGTGTCAACACAGTTGCTCCATCTGGGGTAAGGAAGGGACAGTGTAGCAGAGTTAGATGCAAAGGACAGCAAGACTAGGATCTGAACAGAGAAAAAACAAAGGGGCTTGAGGTAGGAGAGGGGGTGGGGATAAGAGATCAGGTAGGGAAGGAATTAGACCCGTGAAACTTTAGAATGGAGTAGAGCCTGGTGGGATGAAGCCCAGACAAGGTCTCACTCACACCTCGTGGGCTCCTCTCTCTAGGCAATTTCAGCGCCTCACTCCCTCCTACTTCAACATGGTGTTGATTGACAAGCAGGGAATTGACCGGGAACGCTACATGGAGCCTGTCACCCCCGAGGAAATCTTCACGTTCATTGATGACTACCTACTGAGCAACCAGGAGCTGATCCAGCGCCGGGAGCAAAAGGACATGTGCGAGTGAACTTGAGCCAGGGCATGGATGGAGGTCAAGGGAAAACTCCCCTAGTCAGCCCAAACTGGGACCTGACAAAAGGCAGAAATCGTTCCCCACGGTTCTAGGGACAGGACTCTGAGGTGGGTGAGATCCACCAATCGTGGGACATTCCTAGACCCCTTTGTAGGGCTGTGTAATAGTTTCCCTAAGCAAGTCTCTGCTTTAAGTAGCACTCGAGGAGCATACGAAGCAAGGCAGGGACTGAGGACAGGTCCTGGGCAATGGGCTGGGAGTGAAAGTCTTCTTTTCGCAACCTGGTCCTTTGTGTTGCTCTCCAAAGTCTTCCAGATAAGTAAATTCTCCGTTCATTCACCAACTGGCTGTGTTTGAAATGGTTCCTCTACCCTGAGGTGACAGCAGAGGGCAGCAGTGTCACAACACACAACCAGGGCATGTAGGTAAGCAAGTGTAGGGGGCTTTGCCCCTACAGGTGAACTGGTATCATTGGAGGAGGTGGTGGGTGGGAGCTTCAAGACCTTCTTGACCTTGTCCTTTGCCCTTTTAGGGGATTGGGTTACAAACATGATGTTAACCATTGCTTCATCTAAGAGTAAGGAAAATGCGGCCATAGGAGGCTGCTTAGGAAGATGAATCAGGCCGGAGCAGAATGTTTGGTCCCGGCCCCCCTAGCTGGCTCACAGGCAACAATCTCTTCTCACTGAGTCTCCAGTTCCCCCAGCAAAAGGCAGCCAGGGCTGTCCCTCAGGGAAGCCCCCAGCTCATGATCTAGGCAACCTGGAAACCATCACTCCAAGCCTCTGTGGAACTAGTGTAGAAGGGAAAAAAAAAAAAAAAATTCAGCCTCACATATTAACTTACTCAGATTCTTTTTTTTTTTTTTAAGATTTTATTTATTTATTTGACAGAGAGAGATATAGCAAGGGAGGAAACACAAGCAGGGGGAGTGGGTGAGGGAGAAGCAGGCTTCCCGCTGAGTAGGGAGCCCTATAGGGGAATCGATCCCAGAACCCGAGGATCATGACCTGAGCCGAAGGCAGACACTTAATGACTGAGCCGCCCAGTTGCCCCCACTCAGATCCTTTTTAAGGAAAAAAAAAATTTTTTTAAAAAAACATTTTATTTATGAGAGAGAGAGAGAGAGAAAACATGAAGAGTGAGAGAACACAAGCAGCAAGGACCAGCAGCTAGAGAGGGAGAAGCAGGCTCCCCGCTGAGCAGGAAGCCTGATGAGAGCCTTGATCCCAAGACCACGGAATCACAACCTGAGCCAACAGATCCCTTTTAAGAGGTGAGCACAGAGGGGCGCCTGGGTGGCTCAGTGGGTTAAAGCCTCTGCCTTCGGCTCGGGTCATGATCTCAGGGTCCTGGGATCGAGTCCCACATCAGGCTCTCTGCTCCACCACACCCCCCGCCTGCCTCTCTGCCTACTTGTGATCTCTCCTGTCAAATAAATAAATAAAATTAAAAAATAAAAGAGGTGAGCACAGAGCAGAGCAGGTGGGAGTCACGGCAGCCCGAAGTCAAGCCTTAAGAGTTGGGCCTGAAAGTAAATTTGAGGCTGGGCCATTGTGAAATGCAGCAACACTCTATGGTGTGTCCGTGTTTGAAGAAAAGGTATCCTTCCCGTGCTGCTAAGAATCTTTTTTTCCCCCTTCTTTGCATATTTTATTTATTTATTTATTTATTTAAACATATAATGTATGAGAACCTTCTTATCTCTTAACAATGACTCTCATGGAATCCAGGGTCATGGTTAAGATTTGGCACCCCTTTTCCTTCAGCTTTGCCTAGGGGGTCCCCAGTGGAAAATTAGAGGAGGGAAGAAAGCAGGCTGAGTGGAGAGGCAGAACTAATGCTTGAGCCCCCACTATGTACTAAGTACCATTCTAAACATTCTACCCACTAACTTGGCAATCTTCACAGAACCTTCTCAGGCAGGTCCTGTGATTAGTCCCATTTCACAGATGAGGGAATTGAGGCACAGAGAGTTTAGGCAACTCACCTGAGATCAAACAGCTAGTAAGTGACAGAGTTGGGATTTAAACCCCAGCAGGCTGGCTCCGGAGTCCATGTTCTTAAATATTACACTGTATTGCCCCTACCTTTTTGATGTTCCATTTCAAGACAGCTGACTGCTCGAAGCAAAGACAAGAGCTTCACCTTCTCTATGTAATCCTACTCAGCACAAGACCTGGGAGTGGACCCAGGAGGAAAGAGGGAACCAGGAGGCTCTCAACTCAAGAAAATCCACTCTCCAAAGAAGAGGGATGGGATAAAAATCATGAGCCCAGAACGAAGGGGGGTAGTAGTGAGTCAGAGAGAATCTGTTTCCACCGCAGACTTAGTGGAAATCTCCTTTGTAAAATGCAAAATAAAAAGTAAGGCAGTGGCTGAGTGAACCAGGACATGGAGTGAATGATCAAACTTAGAGCAAAAAAGTCTCCTCTCTCTCTTCCCTCCAGGGAAACACAGGAGCTTGAAAGTCAAAAGACAAGTTATGGGCAGAAGACAAAATACAATGAGCTAATGTGGGAAATCTCTGGTCAGACAAGGTCTGTGGTTCCACAGGCAAAGATTGCACATTAGTCAGAATAAATGCCCTGCCTTGTCTTTATCACTTACACCTCAAGTGGCAAGCCAGGGCATGCTAGCAGGTCAAAGGCCCAAATGACAACATGAATGACAACTTGAACCGAGTCTTTACGTGGGCCTGACTCACGCATAGAAATATTCCTCTAGTTTTGAAAAATTGAGAAGCTTTTGTTTTCTTTTTATTGAGTAGTCAGATAGGCAAGTGAATCTTGCTTTCTTTAGATTGAGTTTCACTGTAACCTCTTTTGCCTTATGATTCAGAAAATTCCAGCCTCTAAAGTAAAGGGGGAGGGGGTGGCAGCAGAAGCAAGCTCACAGCCAGACAAGGGGGCTAGCCTCATCCCAACCTTGTACTTATCCTTTTTTTTCTCTCTGCCTCCCATCTACCCCATCTGTCTCATACACATACACACACCCACTCTCTCATACACATACACTCTCTCTCTCTCTCTCTCACACACACACACACACACACACACACACACACACACACATACACATGCACACAAGCCATTGAGTCTGTCAGCTGGTTAGGTAACATCCAAAGCCTCCTGATTATCCTACCTTGTAGACTAAACTTATTTCTTTGACATATTTTAGAAAAACAGAGTCATTCCTTCCTTTGAATCTTCGCCCGTAACACATTAATGCCCTCGCAGGAAGTAGCACGATACAGTGGAATCAGACCTCGATTCAAAGGCCAACTCTGTTGTACAATAGTGGACTTGAGTTTCCTCATCTGTAGAAAGGGAAATTTTTCTACTTCATAAGGTGCTTGGAGAAATAAAGGAAATGACATATAATGTGCCTCGCATAAATCTTTGTACACAAAAGATATTCAATATATATTCATGTCTTTTTGCACAAGAGGTCGAGAATCACTTGGGCTCTGCCTAGAAACCCAGGTTTCTTAACCCAGGGCCTTATTTCTGAGATGGGTTGCTTAGTATCTGTGTTATTTATTTCTCAAAATTAAATAATGGTAGAAGGGGTAAAGGGAAAAGGCCCTACCTCCTCAAGATATTGAAGGATCCAGAAAGAAACACAGCAGAGAACATCTTCCTTCCCCTGTGCACAACTCTCTCCTTCCTAGTGGTAGGGGGCTACAAAACTCGAGAAGGAGTTCCTTTGGTACTTGAGAGAGAAAGAAGAGTGGTGCCACTTTTAAGATGGATTCTCAGGTCTCTCCCTAGAGACCAAACACAAAGGCCAACAGATCAGGGCTCAGCAGAAGTATCAGGCAGCAACACAGGGAAAGGGAAATTTTCTTTGAATCAGTACAGTGCATGCTTAGGGAAGAGCATCTGTCACTTTGATTCTTCTCCTTCAAGCCACTGAACAGCAACCGCAGTGAGTGAGGACATCAGAGAGAAAAGCCTTGGTAGAACTAACAAATGCAAACACTTGATAAGTGAGAAAGCTTTATTGAAGCACGCATACATTTCAGGGGGTGGAGAACAAAGGAGCGAGTTACAGGCCAGGATTCCAAATTATGCTTTCCATTACACGATCAAGCCATACCAGACAAACCTTTTTAAAAACACTCCTCCATTCAGTTCACCCATACAATAGAAACCACAGTAGCTGCCCTCAATCTAGTGGCCCTTTTAGGAGAAATCAGCAGACTCTACCAAAAGGGATTTCTTCTCTGGTATAGATTCCTTTCACAAACAACTTTATGTAGATACACTTGAAAGGATAAAAAGGTCAGTTTGGTACAGTGTGTTTCAGAAAAGATCCTCAGGTCACCAGACCCTTCTTAGAAAGGTCTCAACACATCACATCTATGTTACATCTAGGTCAAGTTTAGGAAACAATAGGAAAAATAGAAACTGAAGTTACTTTAAGAAGAAAGTCAGAATAACTAGGAGGTTCTCCGAACACATTCTCTTAGAGTACTAATAGTGCCCAGTCTGGAGAAACACTGGGTCATCTTATTATTATTTTTTTAAGACTTTATTTATTTATTTGAGATAGAGTGTGAGAGAGAGAGCACAAGCAGGGGGGAGGGGGAGAGGGAGAAGCTGGCTCCTCACTGAGCAGGGAGCCCGATGCAGGGCTCCATCCCAGGACCCCCAGATCAGGACCTGAGCCGAAGGCAGACGCTTAACCCACTGAGCCACCCAGGCACCCCAAACACTGGGCCAGTTTAGACAGTACTTGGCTATTCTGGCTGGCATGAAGGTATGTAGACCATATTGTGTGTGGTACCACACAGCAGACACAGGTGCTCAGAAAGCCGTGGCACATGAGGGTGAAGATGTCTTTTATTAGAGAAATGAGGAACTCTCTAACAGCTGTATCTGTATAAAATGCCAAGATCCAGCGCAGCTGGGAGACATCACTCTCAGCCAGTTGGGTCCTATGAGACCACCGAGAAGCCATCTGGGGCATGGTCCATGACTCAGTCACTACCTAATTAGGGTGTTTTTCCTAAAGCAGCTCCATTATAAGAATCCCCTAAAGGTCTAGTAAAGGTGTCTGGAGCCAGAAGGAACTCGGGAATTTTCTTGGCACTTCAAAGGAAACCATGAGACCCAAGTGCTATGGAAACTACTTAAGAACAAGAAGAGTTAAAAGCCAAGTTCCAGAAATTTATCAAGGTAAAAATGGAGTTAAAAACAGAAACTGGAAACTAAGGGGGCAGACCTGCTCACCTCTCTCCCATCTTCTCCTGTCTTTAGTAACACAACCCTGCTTCCCAGGCAAACCTTGCAACACAGACCTGTGTGAATGCCAAAGGCAGCCAGGGCTTCCTGGGGAAGGAGGAGAAGCAGTGCAAGACAGCAGCTAAAAAAAAACCCAAAACTTGTTTTAAAAGATTTTTAAGTTAATTAAATACCATAAAGATATATGCATGGACTCTGGAAATATACTAGATGAGGCACAAATAAAAACATTTGGAACAGACCCTTACTCTTGAGCCTGCTTTACAAAAGGGGACGAGTCTGCCTGACTCCAGCATAATGAGAATTGTAGAAATACGTGTTTACACACACACACACACACAACACACACAGGTGCGCATGCGCGCGTACACACACACACACACACACACACACACACACACACACACACACACACAATTATAAATCTTTGCTCTTGGTTTCTTCACTTCCTCTGACTTGCCCTGGACAGGGCTGGACCTGCAGAGTAAGATGGGGACTCATAAGCCCAGCTTCTGCTTGGCCATCGAGGAACGCAGCTGCAGGGTCCCTTCTGCCCATGACCCCGGGTACTGTCGCATCTTCTGCCACAGGCTCACTTCTTCCCCAGTCGAGTCCATCCAGTCCACCACTTCCCCATTACTGATCCCTGAGGAGAAATACCAGAGGAGCAGCTGAACAGGCAACCCACGCCTCAGCTCCCCCCACCATCCCCCGGGAAAGAGGGGTGACGCGGCAAGGGTAGCCATCCCACAAAACACAGCGTGTTACGGGGATGGGTGGATAGGGACGGCCATCTGGGAACCGCTCCCTATTGACTCTGCAGGGCTATCTCTGTGCTCCTAAGACTCGATCAGGAGACTTCAGACTGAAGAAATGAGACTCCAAACAGCACACAGTAGCTTCAGACCTCTCCTTCTGAGGCCATGACAGAGCTCTTATGTCTGACACCTCATGCCAGAGCTACTGCCTTTCTATCACTGCCAACTCGACTGGAATTAAAAAAAAAAGTGGGGGGCAGTGGGGGGTGGGAGAAGCAGCAGCTAAACACCTTTCTTTTTTCTTTAGCTATAGACTCCAGGCCTGAGGTTTGGATTGGATGTGGCCTCATTCCTACTGCCTCGTACATTCATTTTGTCAGCAAATATTGAGTGCCTATCGTGTACCAGGTACTCTTTGAGGCTTGAGAGATACAGTGGTAAGCAAAGAAAAAAAAAAAAGTCCTGCCTTGCAGGTAGCTTATATTTGAATAGAGGAAACACAACATTTACAAGGAAGTCAAGATACCTCAAATAGCGAGATAAGTGTCCTGAAGTAAATAAAGAGGGTGGTCGGCAGTGCCTAGATTAGGGCCTCCTTTAGCTGGAGTGGTCGAGTGCCTTTCCAAGGAGGCATCTGAGTGGAGCTCCAAGGATGGGATGGAGCCAGAAAGAGGTTAACAGTAATTGCAAAGGTTCTGAAGTTGGAGAACAGAAGAGTCACTGTGTGTGGAGCACAGGGAGCTAGCAGGAAAGTGATATAAATGTAGATTATGAAGGAACAAAGGGTCCAGAGTCTGTAGGGGCCTGTCAGAATGGCAGGAACTTTGAATTGTCTTCTAAGCACAGGAGTGAGCCACTGAAGGGTTTTAAGTAGGGGACTGATATGAACTGGCTTGCATTTGTGAAAACCTCATTCTAGACACTTCGGGTTAAGTGCTTTGTATGACTTCTTAATATACAAGTGGTATTTAAGGTCGCAGGCATGCAGAGACGGCAGAGAGGAAAAAGGATTCAAGTCTAAGCCTTGAAAAACACCAATACTTAGGGTTTGGGTAGAGAATGAGAAAACTCCAAAGACAAGTGCAGAATCAGTAGGAGCTAAGTATTTCAAGAAAAGGGGAGGGATCAGTTAGGCTAAATCACATGAAAATTCTAGTAAGATGGAAACAAAAGTTTATCATGAGCAACTGCTCATGATAAGTGAGACAGAAGCCAGATCCCAGTGGACTGAGGACTAAAGAGATGCGAGGAAGTAGAGATAATTCCTTTCAAGAAATTGGAAGGGGGAATGTAGGGTCAAGAAAACGTTAATTTCTGTTTCTTAAGATTGGCAATACCAGAGCGTATCTGTTTTCTCCTCCAGTAGGGAGGTAGAGGGAATGAAAGTGATCAGATAGGAGAGAGAGGAGATTCCAGAAGCGAGGCTAAGAAGGTTAGGGTGTGATCCAGAATGCTTGGAATAGAGCACGGACTTTGCTAGAAAGGTCCCTCTTTCATTACAACAGGATGGAAGATGGAAATTATCCATACAGATGCAGGTAGGTTTTTAGATTTTTTTTCCGGCGGTAAGATGACGGCATTCGTGGCAATCAGGGTCCCATCCACGTGTACCCATTAACAGTGCATGAGCTCAGCCTTCCCCTGAGGCCTACACACAGTAGGCACTCAGCCAATAGTGACCAAACATTAACTGAAAGAAAAGAAGACTACTTTGGTGATAGAGAGGCTCTGAAGGAAGGGCTATGGGTATATGAGGAGTGAAAGATACGCAAGAGGCCTTTAAAATAGTCAGGACTGGGGAGAGGCTCTCACCAGTGCCAACACCCAGCCTGACCCCGCCCAGGAAGTCATTGCTGGCCAGAGGCTCCCGGTCCCACACAGTCAGTTCCAGGCACATGTGTTGCAGATCTTCCAGCCTCACACCATTGTAGACAAATGTGTGGTTGTAGTGGGGATTCAGGGTCTTCTTCATCACGGGAGTTTTACGCTTACTGGCCTTGTTCCTCAGGGGAAGGAGGTATCTGGCAGAGGGCGGGGAATAATCAACAACCTACTCAAAGCTGGCAAATACCCATCTAAATTCCCTTTTCCCCTGCCGCAGGCCTAGCCCAGGGACGGAGGTCGTCATGTGGATGCTAGCACACACACTCCCTCCTTCGAATATGCTGGAGCAGACTTCCCACTACCCCCACTGGACCATTCACCTGATTCAAGTCCTTTAACCTGGGGAGAAAATTAATATAGCGCCATTAGTAAACTCTTATCTATACTCTACCAAACATGGGTCTTAAATATTTGATTCCATTTCTACTGGACAAGGTCCTCTTTCAAGAAAACCAATAGTTGTTAACTGTAGGCCTAGCCAACCATGATTTGCTAGAGAACTTAAGTCAGCGGGGTGATCAATCATTTGGAGGGAGCTGGCATTGCTTCAATATCGTGGGGAGCACAGTCCTGAGTTCCTAAATCCTAACAGTCAGGGGACACAGCTTTTGATTCAGGATTCATTAAAAGCCAAAGTCTATAACAAAGGAAAAGTCCGGCCTGTCTACCACCCTCCTCTCTGGAAATCCACACTATAGCACAGTCCAAACTGAGCTCAGACCAGAACAAAGGTGGTTGTAGAGGTTGTCCCATTACCTATTTTCAGGAACAGAGTTGGCTGCTGGAGATGTTAGGATAGATATATAAGGATAATATCCACAGAGAAAGGTTAATTTGGGTTCCTCTCTTAGCTTCCTTGTCCCGGAACTGGTTAGTTTGGTGCTGGCCCAGGGACTCACCCCTTGACAAAGCTGTCTGAAGTTCCTCCTGATTTGGCAGCCGTCAGGTTCTTGGCTTCTTTGATCCACACCTGGAGCTCTCCCCCTTCCCCACCTTTACCTGCAAGGGAGGTCAGCCATAGCAAGTGAGCCCTTCCCCCCTTCAGATTTCTCTTGACCTTTGCCTACAGAGGACCTTCCATCCCTAGCTCCCGAAGGCAGAAAACTCCATGACATCTGGACCACATCTGACTTCCACTCTCAGGACCTAACACAGTGCCTGACTCAATTAGTAAGGACAAGAGTCGCAATAAATGCTTTTTAGAAAACTGGCTATGTGCCTGATTCTACATTAAGCATTTAATTGTCAAAGCAATGGTAGAAGGTATCTACTATTATTCCCATTTTATAGATAGGAAAGTGGAGGCTTAGAGAAGTAAAGTTGCCTGATATTTGTTGAATTATTTTTAAAAAGGGAACTCCCCTACCTGTGTCCTTGATCCCATGCCCACACTTCACAGGACTCATCAGGCATCATCAATTTCAACCCCCACCCTCCTTTTTTTTTTACTTTATTTATTTATTAGAGAGAGACAGCACAAGCACAAGCCACGGAGGAGAGGCAGAGGGAGAAGCAGACTCCCTGCTGAGCAGGGAGCTGGATAAAGAGTTTGCTCCCAGGCTCTTGGGACCGTGACCTAAGCCAAAGGCAGACGCTTAACCCACTGAGCCACACAGAAGCACCCCTCCCCCCTTTTTAAAGATTTTATTTATATATTTGAGAGAGAGAGTGTGTGTGTGAGCGAGAGAGAGAGAGAGCAAAAGCCAGGGGGGAGAGGCAGAGGGAGAACCCATCTCCCATTTTTAATATCTCTTCCTCTACTAGTCCTATCCCTTCAGTCTAAATATATACTAATCTCACCTCTTCTTTTTAAAAAATCCTTTAAAAAAAGGGGGGGAAGGGGGAGCACCTGGGTGGCTCAGTGGCTTAAAGCCTCTGCCTTTGGCTCAGGTCATGATCTCAGGGTCCTGGAATCAAGCCCCTCATTGGGCTGTCTGCTCAGCAGGGAGCCTGCTTCCCCCTCTCTCTCTCTGCCTACTTGTAATTTCTCTCCTCTTTGTCAAGTAAATAAAATCTTAAAAAATTAATAAATAAAAATAAATAAAAGTCCTTTAAAAGTGGTCTTCTGGGTGGCTTAGTCGGTTAAGTGTCTGCCTTCAGCTTAGGTCATGATCCTGGGGTCCTGGGATCAAGCCCCACATTGGGCTCCCTGCTTATCCCTCTCCTTCTGCCCCTCTCCCTCGCTTGTGCCCCTCCACCCATCTCAAATAAATAAATAAAATCTTTTTAAAAAAGAAAAAAATCCTTTAAACCTTTAAAAAGAAAATCTCCCTTAAAAAGAAAATCTCCCTTTACCCTTATCTCTTTCTTTCACCATCAAGTATCCTAAAGAAAAAAAAAAAAAAAAAAGAGTCCCTAATCACTACTTCTACTTCTTTGCTTCATTCAGTCGGCCTAGTTTCTGGTGAAATCTGGCTTCTGCTTCCACTAACTCACTGAAAATACAACCTAACGCCAATGAGCCGTGTCTTCCCTGTCCTCACCGGCCTAACATCCCAGTAGTATTTCAACACTACTGACAACCTCTGCTCTTTTCTTCTGCAAACTCTTTCCCAAAATAACCCTCTACCTCATTAGCTTTTCATCCTCTCTTCATCCTTTTAAGTGTTGCTCTTTCCTACAGTCCTATTCTCACTTCTCTTCTCTAGTCATCCCGCACACCCTTCTTGGGGGTCTTGTTGAACCCTGCATCCTATGGATTAGAGCCTGCAACACGTATCTTTCTAAGACCTTTGGCTTCGCATTGCACCAATTGATCAAATCCAACTCTTTACCGTCATGTTCCAAGCCCTCTTCTGTCAGGCATCGCCTTATCAACAATTGCAGCCCCACTCATATACAAACCATAACCCCAGCGCCACCGAAATAAGGAATTCACTACCTCACACTTTACATCCAACCCCACATTTACCATGCCTTTTTAAAATCTTTACTCATGCTATTTCTTCTGGTATTGCTCTTCTCACCCCATCCTCTTCTGAAGTCCAGTTTCATCCTTACTTCCTCTTTCAAGTTCTCCCCAAATGTAACCAGAGAAAATTCATGACTCCTGTATCTGCGCTCTTTCAGCATCTGACTGTCGTCCTCACTACACTAAGCTTCTCAAGAGAGGGCAAACATTTCTTATCCATCTACATGTCCCTAGTCACTAGCACAGCGCCCAATGTATTCATTTACTCCACCTTGACCTTTAATTTCCTGTCCCTCACATTTCACCACCCTGTGCAACCACCCTTTCTCACCCCCAAACTTTCTCTTCTAATCTGCCCTCTTAATAGCTCGCCATAGCTGAACTGAGACCAGGTCAGTTTAATGGCCTTAAAAAAAAATGAGTGCCAACCCTAAGATATTCCCTTGTGCTTGAAAAGAATGCAGAAAAGGCTTACTTAGTAAAGGAATCTTCTCTAGAAGACGATCTAAGGAGCATCTCAATCTTGTCTCTTAAAGATGGGCCACCAACTACACTATCTCACATACGCCCTATACAGAACACCAAGGACTAAATCCAGCAAACCATCCCCCGAAAAAAACTCACTCTTTTTCCGGTCACCTCCAACAGGGAGTTTGGAGGCTGGGATGTATTTCAATGAAACCACCAACTCGCCTTTGTGTGATGGCAAGCCAGTCGGGGACTCAGCACTGATCTGAAACACAGGGAAACCCAACAGGTCAAGTGGGGCTTCTCAGTTGTTGGGACCTCTCGCTGAGAACACTCAAAAACTGACCCCTAGAACAGCTTCATGACATAAGAGAATCCTCCTTATGAATACAATCCAGGGTGCCTAGGCCATGGCAGCCACAGACTTCCAAGGAAGTCCTTTCAGAAGGAGCTGGAGAAAAAACCAACAAGTTCTTCTGCAATGCCCACTATTTTGCTACTTGGGGGATACAGTGACTAGATTCCAAATACCCTCAAAGATCTTCCAGCAAAGTTGCCACACAGACTCACAGGCGACTGATACCATGATGAGGAATCTTGCTATCAATATTGTTAGTAAAAGCCCAAAAGTAGAAACACCCTAAATGTTGATCAATACAGGAAAGGTTAAGTGAGTGATTTTAGTGCCCGCAGATGGCGTCTGGATTATGGCATGCAATCATCAAAAAGAACGCAGGGAATCCATACGTGCTGACTCAGAAAGATACCCAAGCCATACTAGTAAGTCAACAAAGCAAAATGCAGAAAAAGTATCCCGCTTATACTAAAATATGTTCATGTTTATACATGTGAATATGTATATATGTGAATAATGATTATCATCATCATCACTTATATAGTACTTACTATAAGTACTTTAAGTATACCATTTTGTGCCATCCTCAAGATAATCCCTATAGGTGCTATTAGCCCCATTTTACAGATTATGGAACAGAGAGGTTAAGTAACTTGCTCAAGGTCACACAGTTAGCAACTGGCAAAGGCAGGATTCAGATTCAGACAGACTGGTTCCAGAGTCCATGCTTTTACCCAGTATACTACAGTGCATAGAATAAATTTGTATCTTTTTCTTCTGACAAAAAATAAAAAAGAAAGAAAAAGAAAAACCCTGAAGGATACATACAAAGTTAACACTTGTTTATTCTACAGAGAGGACTGGACTGGGGAAAGGAAAGAGGGCTTTCACTTTTGCCTGTGTGTGTGTGTGTGTGTGTGTGTGTGTGTGTGTGTGTGTGCATATATATATATATACACAGTCTTTTTCAAGAGAATGGTATGTATTGCTTGTATGATTTTTCCAAGATAAAAAGCATTTTTTAAAGAGAGTTCACAAAGATTTTTTTAAGATTTTTTATTTATTTATTTGACAGAGAGAAAGAGATCACACATAGGCAGAGAGGCAGGCAGAGGGAGAGGAGGAAGCAGGCTCCCTGCTGAGCAGAGAGCCCGATGCGGGGCTCGATCCCAGGACCCTGAGATCAAGACCTGAGCTGAAGGCAGAGGAGAGTTTGCACAGATTTGTAGGCTAGGTGGAACTCTGTTGCTAGGATTTGAGCGTGCCACAATTTCTAATTTTATATGTACATTACTTTTGATGAATGGCTGTCTCTACCACTAGAACCTAAATGCCAGGAGGACAGGAATCTAACTAGTTTTGCTCGGCCTAGTAGGCCTGACACTTAGCCAAGTACCTGGCACATAGTAGGTGCTCCACGAATATTTAGTGAATGAGTGTGAGAATGAATGAATGAATGAGCAGCAAGTGGCCTATTGTCTTTGGCTGTTGGTACCAGAACTGCTTCACTCTATTGGCTCTCTGGGCATGGTTCTGTTCTTTACGCTTTGGTATCCAGAACATGAGCTGGTGCAGAGCAGACTTGTCTGTGTTCACTGGGGCTCCTCTCACCTAGGTCCTCGGCATAGAGTATACCGATGATGGGAAGGCATAATCCCTACAGGCTTGGAAAAATGTGCCACATACCCAGATGCACAGTTTACTGTATGGGAGAAGTACAAAAGAGTAGGAAGGTGGATGCCAGGAAGAGAATGGGAGCTGAATGGGAGCAAATGTGTTGCTGTCGGGAGTGGGGGAGGGAGGGATAGATCAGAGGCAATAAATGTAGTGTTTTAAGTTAAAATAGATTATGTAATGCTGGGTGGACTTTTTGTTGTTTATAAATGTCTACACAACTTATTCATTTCCAGACTGTGAACTTCAGTAGACTCTTAAAACTGGGGTTAGCCTTTGCTAGAAACTGGTGTATTTTTTCAGTAGCATATTTCCATTCTAGCTCAAAATAATTGCAAAGAGCAAGCGTCTCCATCTTAATGCAGTTTCTTTTTTCTTTTGATGTAAGACACTTTTATTGGCAGTAGTTCATAATGGTTTATGGTGACATTTCCAGTATCATTATACCAACCATAGGCCCCTAAGTGAATGACTCGCATGAAATGCTTGAGAAATTCTACATCTCTGGGGTGCCTGGGTGGCTCGCTAAGTTAAGCATCTGCCCTCGGCTCAGGTCATGATCCTGGGGTCCTGGGTTCAAGCCTCATCAGGCTCCCTGCTCATCGAGGAGTCTGCTTTTCCCTCTCCCTCTGCCCCTCCTCCAGCTTGTACTGACATGCACAATCTCTCTCTCTCTCAAATAAATAAAATGTTTTAAAAAAGGAGAGATATTCTACATTTCCAGTAATATGCTATAGATTGCTGATAACTGCTTTCCTGTTTTTATCACTATTTAAAGGGGCAGATTTAAGATTGTTAATATTTTTTATGGAAGGAAGTAGCTATCAAAATATTGCATGACTGACTCAGCAATTACACTATCAGAAATTGCTCCTACATTACATTCCCATAAGAAGGTCAAGATACAGTACAGCATAGTTTTAACAGCAAAAAAAAAAAAAAAGCCAACAATTTATAATATAGGTATATGAAAGAACACTATACAGCAATGAAAATGAGATAGATATGTAAGTGATGGCAGAAAGATGTCCATGATAAATAATGAAATGTTAAATGAAAAAAAATCAAGATATATGTACATGATGAGGTTCATACAAGCCTAGATGTATAAAAAGGAAAAAATATTCAAACCATAAGAGACTCCTAGACTCATGAAACGAACTAAGGGTGGCTGGGAGGCGGGAGGGTAGAGATAGGGTGGCTGGGTTGTGGACATTGGGAAGGGTATGTGCTGTGGTAAGTGCTGTGAAATGTGCAAGCCTGACGATTCACAGACATGTACCCTAAGGCAAATAACACATTATATGTTAATTTAAAAAAATAAAAATAATAAAAAATTTAAAAAGGGAAAAATATAAATCCCTACAGGCATATTCATGCTGCTTAATATAAAATCTCTATAAAGATATCCAAGTAGTTGGTCATAGCAGTTATTTCTAAGGAATGGAATGTACTTTTCTTTTTATATACTTCTATGTCATTGCAATTTCAAACCATGCGCACATATATCCTCTTATTCTTAATTTTTTTAAAATAAATGATACATGTAGACGTGGTAAAAAGTTCAAACATTCTAAAAGGGCACACGGAGAAAGCTAAATTGCTCTCTCACCTCAGTCACTCCTCCCAGGGGCAGCCACTGCCACTAGTTTCCTATCTTTCTTTCCAAAGATAACCTATACACCACATACTATTTTTAGCATTGAAAATGCTAGTGCATGCATCAAAAACTAACAATGTGCTATATGTTGGCTAATTGAAAATAATAATAAAAAAAGAAAACGTTAGTGGAAAAAAAGTTTACCAAGGAACCTTGCCATCGAACAGTCCAGATCATCAAGAAATGATGTTTTAGCAATTTCTTGCTAAACTCTGCTTTAGCTTGCTAACTCTGTTTTAGCAATTTCATCTTAACCAGAATGACAATAACCTACTGAATGTCCATTAGGTACCAGGCATTGCTTGGCCCTTTGTGGACAAGCCTGCAAAAGAGGAATATTATTATGATCCCCATTTTGTAGACAAATAAACTGAGACTCACAGAAGTTAAGTAATTTACCTAAGTTATTTTATAATAGGGTGACTTACCTAGCTGGCAAATAACAGAAGCAGGACTCAAATCCTGGTCTGCACTTAGATCTCAGGCACTATTTTGGACACGGCTACAATCTTGCCTGAGGTACCATCACCAAAGTAAAATTTTCCCTGGCTTGTGTGACAAAGAGCACAATTAGGACTCCATGAATTGTTTTACTTCTTTAGTGAAAAGATAAGCTTGGAAAAGGAGTGATTAGGAGACACCCAGAAGGTTAGCTTGGAGAAGAGGAGCAAGTTAGGATGTTAGGATATGCCTGGCCTCTGGAAGGTTATGAGGCAAAGCTTGGCACACACACGAAAGACTTTTTAAAGGAAAACCGTGGCTTCATCCTTTGCCTGGCCTACAAGGAGATAACACACTCGACATGCAAGTATGTCTGAAGTTACGGTTGAACTCATTCAAAGACGCTACCAACAGGTAGCAGCAGAGGTCCCTGCAAGACCATGCTACCTCAGATCCAACCTGTGTAAGGAGTTGTTAAAGCAGTCTACCTTTCCGTGTAAAGGGAGGCAATGATCCAGTTTCTTGTCAAGCTTCCAGGAATCCATCTGGACCTCTGCCTCTCCCAGGAAAGTGTTCCTGCCAAAACGACCATGATGCCAAACTGAGAACTGCAAAGTCCTCTGGGCCAGAAGAGATTCTGGGATCTCATACTGCGAAAGGAAAGGAGAAGCCCAAGATGATTAGTTCGCGGTAATTCCTCAGAAAAGATTATTCCAAAATCTGAGCAACCACACCCAAAGTCCGTAATCCTGAATACCCTATTACTTTGGTCCCTAAGCACTTTGAGTTTCCTCAGTCAACGCCTTCACTTACCCTCCATTTCACAAAAATCTTCCTCATTCTATGGTAGGACTTGGAAACTTAATTTTTCCTTGACTGGGTGAAAGAACAACAGAATCTTCAAAACAGCCTGCCACAGAAACTTCTGATCCCAAATTACTTTTTAAAAGGAGATTTGTGGTGGCAGCTGGGTAGCTCAGTCGGTTAAGCATTTGCCTTCAGCTCAGGTCATGATCCCAGGGTCCTGGGATCGAGCCTCTATATCCAGGGCTCCCTGATCAGCAGGGAGTCTGCTTCTCTCTCTCCCTCTGCCCCCTCCCCCCACTCATGCGTGTGCACTCTCTCTCTCTCAAATAAAATCTTTTAAAAAATAAAATGAAATGAGATCTGTGGCGACCGGACTCTCCAATTTCACAACAATCCAAGAAAGCCAGAAACACCTTTGTTCTCTTCTCTGAGGGGTTAGTATGTGAACAGATGCCCATGGCCTATCTTCAGACACAGATGTGGCCACAGAAAACGGTCACCCAGCCCTGCCCTGCAGCAGAGGAATCACTATGGCTCAGCACACGAGACAGAATGTGTTCTACTCTCGGGATCTAGATACGTACTCTGAGGGTCTCGTCATATAGTGGATTGATGGTGTCCCTCTTGATGCTGGTTTTTCTTTTTCCTTGGCGGGACTTGTCAGGCAGAAGATAAGTCTTCACATATCTAGAAATCAAGGAGAGTACGGAGTCGTTATTTTTTTCTCAAGCCCATTCTTCACTTCTCTGCTCTCCGTATGCAGGTGCCATGATGAAAATGTCGCAGCAAGCCCTCTTAGACATGTCCTTCTAGCATGTGCCCAGCCCTGGTCCCTTTCCCACATCTCCCCTCGCCACTCTCAAATACGGCTCCCCGTCTGCCCAGGAAGTGATAACCTCGGTCCAAGAGTGCCCACACAGATGCCAGGGTCCGAGCTCTTGTCTCAGAGCATCAGTCAGCTTCCAGAAGCACTCACGGGTTAGAGCGCTTCTTAGCTTCATCCGCATAGGCCAGCTGGTGGCACTCCTTCACGTGAATGACCAGAGTCTGTGTTTGCTGCTCATACTTCAGGGAAAAGGCAATCCTGCCTGTCACAAAGATGTTGCCGAAGTCACCAGCTTCACTATAGATGCTCATCATGCTGCCGATTGTACTCTGCAGATAAAGCACCCACAGACATCTGCAAAGGCATAACTGCCCCTTCCACACTGCTCACATCTTCCCTCACAATAAAGCCACAGTCACTGAACAAAACAAAATCTTCAGAAGCCTCAGAGGATGAGACAGTGCTTAGCACGTTCACAACTGCTGAGCTTAATAATCAATTCATGGCCCACCTACACTCTTAGCGTCTCTTCTTCCCCTCTTTTCGCAAATTTTATTTTAGTTTTCACCTGTCCCAGAAGGTAGACAAGGAGTACGAGTAAGATGAAACTACTCTTCTGGTCATGTTATATATTTGCTAACACGTTGACTAGCAGGGGTCAGTAACTAATTAAAACAAAGTACCTTAATTATCTGTGGGTTTCTTTTTTATTTAAATTTTAGTGAACAAACGATGCAATATTGTTATCTGGGAGTAGAATTCAGTGATTCATCACATATATACAACACATCTATACATCACAAGTGCCCTCTTTAATACCCAACCACCCAACTAGCCCATGCCCCACCCACCTCCCTCCACTGACTGTCAGTTTGTTCTCTATCCTTAAGAGTCTCTCATGGCTTGTTTCCCTCTCTCCTTTTTTTTTTTCTTTTTCCCCTCGCCATATGTTCATCTCTTTTGTTTCTTAAATTCCACATCTGAGTGAGATTGTAAGGTATTTGTCTTTCTCTGACTGACTTCTTTCACTCGGCATAATACACTCTAGCTCCACCCACGTTGTTGCAAATGGCAAGAGTTCATTTTTTTGATGGCTGAGTAATATTCCAGTGTGTGTGTGTGTCTGTGTGTCTGTGTGTCTGTGTCTATGGGTTTCTTTTATCTGCCTTAGCCCTATCAAGACCTATAGAAAAAAGTGATTGTGTCAGAATTTGGGGGAGGGGGAGAAATCCCACCAGAGGTGAAAAGACCTCATCCTCTCAGGTAGGAATCAGCTCTATAAGCCTGCCATTCTATTCCTGTGTGGGAGTGGGAACAAACCCCAATCACCTCGGTTCCTGACTCTCTGTCTCCTAAACACCAATCTTTAGAGTTCTGACAGAACTAGGCCCTAATTCTTAAATGTGCCTTTAACTTCATGATTTTGATTGATATTGCTGCTCCTCAATCATACCCTCATGCCAATCAACCCTGCCAGGGCCCCCTCATGACAATGCTCCTAAATGTGAGATTTGGAGTAGACTCTGATGAAGAAATATTACCTCGCTCACTTCGTGTCATGTTACCTTTTTAGGGGAAAAGTCATGGTTTACTGTTCACAAAGCTGCGATCGAAAACGTCTCTAGCCCGAATTGCTTACCTGACTACTTCCAGGGCAGAGGCTGAGGAAAGTCACCTAGCTGTGCCCTACCCAACTACTGTCTAAATTGAGGATATGAACAGACAAATGCATCTCACTTACCTGAAAAGAGAGACTAGGATGATTTCCCCAGGTCCTGACTCTGCTCTAGAGAGATACTTCCTTCATTCCTGGTACTGCAACATGTCTGTAGCCACAGAACTGACAGAACTTACCATGGAGGAACCACTCCGCATGCTGCTCCTGGCTAGCTTCTGGCGATGCAGCTTCACCAGATGGTCAATGTCTTCTTCTTCCTCCTCCTCTTCCTGGAACAGTAAATACAGATTCAGAGTTAATCAAGTTAGAAAAAAAGTTCAAAGACTAATAAACTTCCTTGAGTGGGAGCTATAATTATCGCTCCTCTCTGAGGTGTTATGCGCACATGTACTCACATTATCCTTATTTTGGGTGTCCCATTTCAGGTTTCCAAACTACATGCCTACCATCTTTCTCCAATCTCAAAAGAACAAGATAAGAATATCTCTTTCCCATTCGACTGCCCCAACCCAACCATCCCTTACATTTTTATCAAAATAAGTATTTATTTGAGCTCCCAACTATATATTAAGCAACGTATTAGAAGATAAAAGAGAGAGTGAAGACAATCTTTTTCTTTAATCGATTCAGCAACCAGATTTACTTTAGAAATTTGGAGGAATCAAGATTCATGTTGCCTTCTCCTAAAGAAACAAACAGGTTGATTAAGAGTATCAAGTACTAAGGTCAACTTCAGATTTATACAATTTCATATAGTGACCAATACAAGGGTGCTTACCATATCTACACTGAGGCCTGGGACAGATTTACTTCTGTCTCCCAAGGAACCACTTTCATGTCCCACATCTTCTGGGCGAAGATCAATCACAGATTTCGTATATTCTGAATGGAAGACCAAAAACCCAAATCATAAGAGACTTACTCTTTTCCATACCAAGAACACATCCAGGGTAAGCAGGACTTCAATCTCAAAGGCCATGAAGGGAAACCTACCTGAAGGCCTGATGATTTTTCTGGTGTTCTTCTTAAATATCATTTCACCCTCATCAATAGATACCACATTTTGACCCCCAGGCTGAGTTTCCTAGGAAGGAATAAGGGCAAGGAAACGGAAAAGGCTTGTAGGGTAGGTGGAAGAATGGAGAAAAGAAAAAAAGCCTTAAGAAGAACATGGCTCAGATTTTTGCTAAACTATACAAAGTTAAAGGAAAGATTAATTTAATCTTAGGGGGTTGGGCAAGATGGTGGAGAAGTAGGAGATCCTGTTAATTTAATCTTAGGAATTTAATTTAATCCTAGGAAGTAGTATGAAACATAATTCTCTCACGTTTCAACCAAAACCTTAAATGCTCCCAAGTTGAATATGAACTGAAATTTGTTTAGTTGGATTCTTGATGTAAACTGCTCCTGAGAAGGGAAAAAGAAAGAGAGAAGAGAGAGAGAGAGAGAAAGAGAGAGAGAGAGATATTAAGAAACCCCAACTAACCAATAACTAAAGCTTACCTTTTCCACTTGAGATGCGGGGACAGACATCTTCTTCCATTCTGGAAAGAGGCCAGATTTATCCAGAGAGTCTCTCCTGGAGGTAGATATAGAAGTTATAACAAAATCACCTCCTTACCTTCCCTGTCTATGGAAGCTCTATGGAAGGAAATCCACTGGTTTGGGGTCACTGCAGTAACCAAATCCAGAAGGTAATACTCTACAGCTGATTTACCTTGAAAGAATGCAGACAATCAGATAAGCAACTTTGCCCAAACACACTCACTCCCCTATTCCTAAGGGACATCAGGGGCAGTTGCTACCAGTCCAAGAAGACTCCTCCAAGATGCGGCAGCCTGTGGAAGTTAGCATGCCCCAGAAGGCTGTGCTCAGAGCCAACAGCAGATGTACTACTGACAAGACTTGTGGCGAGGTTAGAGAAAATACTTCATTTGACCTGCTGAGGATGGAAGGTGGCCACACTGAAGCTACATTACAGGAGCCCTGCATCCTGAACCAGACAACAAAATGGAGACTTGGGATGAGCAGGGGTACAGGGACTCGCAGGGGTTTCACCTTGACAGGCTATCCGAGTCAGCTGTGTAGCTATCAAGACTCTCACTCTCGGCCTCCAGCGCACTCCTTCCACTTTTCAGCTTGGGCACTTCAAACAGCACACTAGAATAAAAACCAAGAGCTGACATGTAGAGAAAGTGGACTCTCCTGCTGGGAGTCGGGCTTCTTTCCAGCCCATTCACACCAGTAGCCTGAGTGATCTTTCTAAGATAAATACCTGAGTATACTTTGAAAACCATTCAGCGGTTCCTCACTGCCATTGGGATTGAGGTCAAACCCCTCACCATGGCAAGAAAACCCTTAGGGTTTTGCCCTCCTGCTCACTTCTCTAGACTCATCTCCACCCTTCTTGTACTTTTCGTTTCCAGAATGAATGAGCTCTTTGGGTTCCTTGAATATGCCAAAGGTCTCCCTTTTACTCTTTTCTCTGCCTGGGATGTTCTTTTCACGATGACCATTTTCCTCACCTGGCTAAATAAATTCCTTCTTCAGATCTCTCCTATGTTAATTCCTCTAGATGTCTCTATGTCCCCACTCCAAGTCTGGATTAGTAACCTTCCTATATGCTCTGAACGCACTCTGATTTCTTAGTAGTAGTCATCACATTTGTAATTATTTATGTCTTTTGAACAAATTATGTAACTTATCCAATAATTGAAACAAATGACTTATTTAATATTTTTCTCATCCATTAGATTAAGTTCTGTGAGATCAGTGGCCACATAACCTTATTCACTGCTGTGTTCCCAGTGCCTACAAGAGAAATCACCACAGTGGGCACTCCTCTATTTGTTGACTGAATCCCCTCACTGGGGCTTAAAGTAGACATAAATAAGAAGTATGTATCAAAGGCCATATTCAAAAGACCAGAATTCTTTCTCAGCTTTATGGATGACCCTGGGCATTCAAAACAGCAATCCTCATTGCTGAGGGGAAGGACTTAAAATAAATAAAATAAATTTTAAATTATTTTAAATAATTAAATATTTTTGAAAATAAATAAAATCTTTAAAATAAATAAATAAATTTTAAAAATAAAATAAAATAAAAATCCAGAATAGAATTACCATACGACCCATTCCTGGGCTTCAAGGAATTTGTGAGAGCAGTAAGAAAAAGGGAAAAATCATTCTCCCTCTAGAATCTCAACTAATTTCACTTGGCTGCCAGGACACAACACTCTCCCGGTCCTCTGACCTTGCTGCAGTCCCCTTCTCAGGCTCATTCGCTGGTCCTTCATCTCTTAAACCTCCAGTCTTTGGACTGTGTCCATACTTATTCCTCAGGCTGCTTCTCATCACTATCTAGAGAATTATCCCTAAATGATCTCATCTAGTCTCATGGCTTTAAATATCCTCTATAAACCAATAACTCCCAAATTTATCTCTCACTCAAACGCCGGGCTCAGATTTCTAGCAGCCTACTTGACATCTCTACTTGGATGTTTCAAATACGGCAAGTGTAAAACTTGCTGTTTTACAGTTGCCCTAATCCTTCCCCAAACCTGTTCTTCCCTCAATTTCCTCCTTTCATTTGTCTGGTCAAAATCTTTTTATTTTTTTTTTTTTAAGATTTTATTTATTTATTTGACAGAGAGAGAGAGATCACAAGTAGGCAGAGAAAAAGGGGAAAGCAGGCTCCCTGCTGAGTAGAGAGCCCGATGTGGGGCTCGACCCCAGGACCCTGAGATCATGACCTGAGCCGAAGGCAGAGGCTTTAACCCACTGAGCCATCCAGGTGCCCCAATTGTCTGGTCAAAAATCTTAACAGTTTCTCTTAACTCCCCTCATTCTCTCACAATACAAAGCCAATCTATTAGCAAATACTGTTGGCTCTGTCTTCAACTATATCTAGAATCTGACCAGTTTTCAGCCCCTCCACTGCCATTACTTTGGTCCAAACCATGGTCTTCTAGCTACTGGTCATGATATGGTCACAATAGCCTCCTGACTGAACTCCCTACTTCTACCCTTGTCCCTACACAATCTATCCTCAGTAGAACAGTCAAAATATACATCCAGGGGCTTTTAAAATATAAATCATACATCCAGGGGCTTTTAAAATATAAATCCAGAGGCTCTTCAAGGAGCCTGCTACTCCCTCTGCCGCTACTCCCTCTGCTTGTGCTTTCTGACAAAAAATAATAATAATAATAATAAATAAAATCTTTAAAATAAATAAATAAATTTTAAAACTAAAATGAAAATAAAAATCCAGAATAGAATTACCATAAGACCCAGCAATTCCACTTCTAGGTATATAACTGAGAGAACTGAAAACATATGTCCACACAAAAACTTGTACATGAATGTTTAGACCAGCATTATTCATAATAGCCAACAGGTGGAAACAGTCTAAATGTTCACCAATGGAGGAATGGATAAATAAAATGTGGTATATCCATACAATGAGATATTCCTGTCAATACAAAGAAATAAAGTTCTGATCCATACTACAACAAGGATGAACCTTGAAAACATTACACAAAGTGAAAAAAACAAGACATATCTTATATGACTCCATTTATATGAAATACCCAGGATAGGCAAACCCACAAAGAGACAGAAAGCAGATTGGGGACTGGAGGAAATGGGGAGGAACTGCTTAATGGGTGCAGGGTTTCTTTCTGTAGTGAAGAAAACGTTCTGAAGTTAGACCATCGCGATGGCTGCACCGCATTCTGAAAGTAACTAAAAGCCACTGAGTGGCGCGCCTTAAAATTGCAAAAACGACGCATTTGTACATTATGTGATTTTTACCTCAATTTAAAAATAGAAAAAAACACATCATGTCACTCGGAGTGAAAGACAGAGTCCTTATAAGTGCCGACAAAGTCCTACATGATCTGCTTCTCCTCCCTTTTCATCCCCCCAGATGCTTCTCATCTGCTTCTCATCCTTGCTGTCCTCATCTCCTACCACTCCCCACCTCGCTCGGTTCCAGATTACATAAGCACACCAAATACAAACCCACCCTGGGGCTTAATATTTTCTGCTTTCTCTGCCCACAATGCTTTTTCCCCAGACACTCTCAGGGTTTGCGCCCTCATTTGCTTCATGTCTTTGCTCAGATATCACTGTATTATTAAGACTTTCCGGGGTACCTAGGTGGCTCAGTGGGTTAAGCCTCTGCCTTCAGCTCAGGTTGTGATCTCAGGGTCCTGGGATAGAGCCTGGCGTTGGGCTCTGTGCTCAGCAGGGAGCCTGCCTCCTCCTCTGTCTCTGCCTGCCTCTCTGCCTACTTGTGATCTCTCTGTCAAATACATAAATAAAATCTTTAAAAAAAGAAAAAGACTTTTCCCTGGCTATCCTAAGTAAAACAGCATGGGTACACAACATATTTTCCTGGCACTCCCTATCCCTTTAGCCTACTTCATTTTCTCCATAGCACTTGTCAACATCTGATTTGATATATTTGTTTGATTATTATCTGTGTCTCTGCATCCTCAAATCTAAGCTCCACAAGAAAGGGACTTTCTTGTATTTACCAGTGTATCCCATGGCCTAAAACAGTGCCTGGCAAATAGCAGGCATTCACAGACATTTGTTTAAAAAATGAATGAACTAATACACAAAGAACAAAGTAACCAGAAAAAAAAGAATAACCAGAATCTATAATGTCTTAGGCAGTAAAGAATAAACTTTCCAAGTTATCACATCACATGATGTTTGCAATAGCTTTATGAAAACAGACAGCAGAGGTTGAAATCCTAGGGCCCGCAAGAGGTGAAATGGTGGTCATTTCTTGAGAGATACATTAGCTTTATAGTCCAAGGTACAGCAGGGAAGTTGATCTCATTTTTACTTTAGAATTGTTCTTTTTTCCCCTTTGCTCTAAAGAATAAAGAACCCAAAGCAGAATGCTTCCTCTAGAGAGGCAGTTTAACAATAGCTCATGGAGTGTGTTTTCTGCTTGTATTTTTTCCTAAAGATGAATATGTACTAATCCAGAGCTGATACAAATAACCCTAGGGCAAAAAGGCAATTATTGACATCTGTGCAGTAAAAAATAGACTAAGAGATGGGAGTCCTGGGCTCTAACTATCTGTATGATCACAGGTAAATCACTTATCTTGCTTTCTTTCTGTAAAAAGAAGAGGGCTGAATTTGATTACCTTTGAGGCTCCATAATTTTATGGCAAAGATCATTTATGGCCACTTAATCTGCTTCCATGTTTAGGATAAATAAGTCTTCTGGGCCCAATGAGACAAGAGGTCATAGATAGCCAGAAGCAGCGGGTTTCAGAAATTACATTCTGACCAATGATGTCAGATGTGCTAATCAGATTCGGGAAATAAAAGCCATTTTTTAGCCTTATCCAAAAGGAAAAAGGGGGCCTCATCACCTAAAACAGATGAGTCACCCACCCGAAGCTGTGTGGATAAACTTGCAGTACATACACACAGTGAAACACCATAAAGATAGCAAAAAGAATGAGAGAGACCCTTGGTGCAGACATGGAAAGATGTGGATGTTAGATTTTTCTACAATTGTTCCTTTTACACCTTGAATTATAAATGACATAAATAAACTGCATGCAGTTAAGTGTGCAATCTGATGAGTTTTAACATATACATACACTTGTGAAACCATCACCGCAACTAAGTGAGTGAATACATCTATCACTCTCAAAGGTTTCCTCTTGCTCCCTCATATCCTACCCGCCCCCCCGCCTCTGTCCCGACAGAAAGTGCTGATCTGCATTCTGTCACTAAGATGCGGGTTGCGTTTTCTAGAATTTTATATAAATAGAATCACACAGTATGTCCTCTCTCTTGTTTGGCTTCTTTCACTCAGCATGATTATTTTGAGGTTCACCCATGTTGTTATTGCTTATATCAACAGTTTATTCCTTTCCACTGCCGAGTAGTATTCCACTGTATAAACCAACCACAATTTATCCCTTCCCCTTTTAACAGACATTTAAGTTGCAGGTTTTGACTATTGCAAACAAAGCTGCCAGGAATGTTCACATACAAGTCTTTGCACGGACATATGCTTTCGCTTCACTTGAATAAATACCGGGGAATGGAATGGCTGAATCACAAGGTAACGCATATTTAACTAAACTACTGCTAAACTGGTTTTCAAAAGGGCTGCACTGTTGCACATTCCCACCAGCAGCATATGAGAATTCCAGTTGCTCTACATGCTCACCAACAATTGGTATGGTCAGTTTTTAAATTTTAGCCAGTCTAGTGGGTATACAGTAGTATCTTATTATGATTTTAATTTACATTCCCCTAATAACTAAAGGTGTTGAGCATCTTTTTATGTGCTTATTTCTCATCTGGTATATTGCCTTTAGCAAAATGTCTGTTCAAATATTTTGTCAATTTCCATGAGGATCACCTATATTATTGAGTTAAAAAAAAATCTCTTTCACTTTTTTACCACTAAATATGTATGTAGTATGATCCTTTTTAAAAAGGAGATTAAAAATTTAAGAGTCTTGGCACCTGGGTGGCTCAGTCAGTTGGGTGTCTGCCTTTGGCTCAGGTCGTAATCTCAGGGTCCTGGGATGGAGTCCCACATCAGGCTCCCTGCTCAGTGGGGAGTCTGTTTCTCCCTCTCCTTCTGTGCCCTCACTCTTCTCACTCACTCTCTCAAGTAAATAAATAAATAACTCTTTTAAAAATTTAAAACTTAAGAATCCAATCCATATTTGTACATTTAGACATTCTGGTAGTCCATACACCAAAACTAGTAATGCCTACTAATAATAATAGTCTGGAGTCCACGTATTTGGGGAAAAAATAGTCTGGGGTCCAGAAGCAGTGAGGTTACTGGGGAATCATTGTGAGGTTACTGGGGACTCATTTTACGTATTTCTATATTGCATTTCAACAATCATATAAGACATGATTAAGTCATTTCCCTTTGGCTGCAGGAGAGTCAGGGGAAAAAACCACAAATGAAAAGACAAAAACTTCACCAGCAGCAACCAAAGAAGGAGTAAAGCCTCAAGTCATGAAGTTCAAAAAGTCATGGCTAAGAAAACAGAAGATTTAGCTCAGCAAAATTCCATCCATGTAGAGGATGGTTTATTGTGTGTGTGTGTGAGTAGACAATCCTGGAATGAATCTAGGAAAATAAAAGTTCTCAAGATTTGTAGCCCAAGGTACCACTGGAGGATCCCAACAGAGGCAGACACGACTGCTGGGGTATGTCATCTCTCGGGGAGCATGTGTATGAGTTAGATGGTGCATCCAGAGCTGGACTGTGTGAGCCTGGACATTTAAGAGAATTTCAGCAGACCCAAACCCAAGACCCCCAAGCTGCCTTTTGCCCTTCCCCTCAGGTTCCAAAAAAGAAGCATATCAAAAGGAATATTCTATTCTTAAAGTACAGTTGGGGTAGGGAAGAGATAAATTGTCTCACGTTGAGGTGAGAAGCCTGCGAAGGAGAATTCACATACTATATCAGAGCAAATAAAAGATACAGGCAGAACTTCCCAGGTTAAATATGAGTAAAATGAGAAGAAATGGTCTGGCAGATATATAATATGCCATGGGGTGGAGAGAAGGAGAAACAACTTGCAATAAAGGCAATAAGTAGCTTTATTGTGAGTGCTTTATACTATATAAGAACTTAATAAGAATACAGATTTGATAAAGCAGAAGAGCTCAAACAGGAAAGATGATAAAACAACAATATTAGGGGAAAAGAAAGATCGAGAGCAAAGAACAAATTAAAACCTAATCAGGATAATTCATTCTCTTTTGGGGTGCCTGGGTGGCTCAGTCGTTAAGCATCTGCCTTCAGCTCAGATCATGATCTCAGGGTCCTGGGATGGAGCCCCACATCGGGCTCTCTGCTCAGCAGGAAGCCTGCTTCTCCCTCTCCCACTCCCCCTACTTGTGTTCCCTCTCCGCTGTCAAATAAATAAATAAAATCTTTTTTAAAAAATAATTCATTCTCTTTTGAAAAGATATTTATTTACTTACTTATTTGAGAGAGAGAGAGAGCACGGTGCATGGGGTGAGCAGGAGCAGACGTGGAGGGAAAGAATCTCAAGCAGACTCTGCACTGAGCATGGAGCCCGATGCAGGGCTTGACCTCATGACCCTGAGATCACGAGCCTTAGATCATGATCTGAGCTGAAACCAAGAGTCAGACGCTTAACCAACTGAGCTACCCAGATGTCCCAAGATAATTCATTCTAAAATACATTAGATAGAGCAAAAAGAAAGGGAAAAGGGGGAAGAAAGATAATGTCTGAAAATCAAAGAAACAGCACAGAGGAAAGAGTTAGGTTAAACACAGTTCATTTATTTTACCTTTCTTTTCTCTTGCATTTGATAGTAAAAGAAAAGGACAGAAAAGGAGGATAAAGAAGTAAGAAATCCAATGTCCCTAAGGTGGGAAACTTAACTAATGAAACAGGAAAAAAGTTCAGAGGATATGATACAGAAACATTTTCCAGCAATGAAGAAATGAAAGGACTCTTCAAGGGTACATATTAGGGGGAAATGATGCAAGATGATCGCCATTGAGATGTGTGCACACGTGCGCATACACATACACACAAACACACACACACACACACACACACACACACACACACACACACACACAGAGTCAGTTACCTGCAAGGGAGAAAAACAAAAGGCTAGCTGGCCTCAGACTTCATCACAGTCACATTCAGTGGCAGAAGACAATGGAGTAATGTCTACAACATTCTGAGGGAAAGAAAGTGTGACCCAAGAATACACTATCCAGCCAAGATAGCATTCAAGTATAAAGTCACTACACAGACATTCTTAACATGAAAGAGTAAAATAAATACAGCTTTTGCAAGCCCTTCTTAAAGGAACTTCTTAGTGAAAAAATGCAAACAACCAAGAAATAAATGAAAGGAAAGAATTCAGAAATATAGAGAAGCCATGGTCCAAGACCTGGTTATAAGCATACAATCCCTTTAAATATGAACTAACACTAAATGAACAGATAAAACAGATGATTTAGGGTTACATAACAGAATGTAAATGTTACAAGTGCTAACAAAGAAAAAGTATTTGAGTAATAAAAAATGGGAGTAGGGGAAAGCATTGGGAGAAAGCAGAAAAAAGCTAATCTCCTCCTCTTTCATAGCAGAGTCCACTGATAATATTGAAACAGGTAGATTTTTTTTTAAATGACTAAATGACTGACCTAGCACTCCACTCCTAGGTATCATCTAAAAGAAATGAAAATGTTATGTCCATACAAAAACACATAATGAAAGTTCATAACTGCATTACTTATCATAACCAAAAAGTGAAAACAACCCAAATGTCCATCAACAGATGAATGGATAAATTAAATGTAGTCTATATATATAATACAATATTATTAGAATATATAATAGAATATTGTTTGGCAATAAAAAGAAATTAAGTCCTGACACATATTATAACATGGATGAACCTTGAATACATTATGTTAAGTGAAAGAAGATAGTCAGTCACAAAGGACCACATATTCTTTGATTCCATTTAAATGAAATGTCCAAATAAGCAAATATAGAGAGATAGAAAGTAGATCAGTGATTGCTTAGGGGTGGGGAAGGATAAGGAAGTTGGGTAGAGTGATAGCTAAAGAATAGGGTTTCTTATGAAGCTGATGAAAACTCCTAAAATCAGTTGAGCTGATGGTTGCACAGTTCTGTGAACACACTAAAAACCACTGCATTATACACTATAAAAGGGTGAATTGTATGGTATGTGAATTATATCTCAATAAGGCCATTATCAAAAAGACACTAGGAAAAAAAAACCACTGCATTATACACTATAAAAGGGTGAATTGTATGGTATGTGAATTATATCTCAATAAGGCCATTATCAAAAAGACACTAGGAAAAAAAATGACTACTCAGTGGTTTTTATGATTTTTTTTTCTTAAACTTAGAAGGATGTTAATGACTAGTATCTTCTCTGGTAAAGTAACATTTGTCTGAAGATGGGCAATTCTTCAATTTTATTTCTTCTGTTTTATTCTGTTAAATTCAAGTAAAATTACAGAGCATGCTTTTAATCTATATATTACGATCCAATATTATACAAATTTTTCAGTCTATCCACTCACCCATCCTTCTATCTATATATACACAAAAGATATCTGAAATAATTTTCACACGTAAATACTGGGCTAGTAGGAATTTGGGTGATTTGTTGCTTTCTTTACTGTTTCCTATACTGGTTAAATTTTTAATAATGAGTATGTGTTATTTTTATTCATCTTGAAGTTGTTCTTAACAGAACAGAGTAAGGGTGACTGGGTGGCTCATGCACTCGCTCACTCTCTATCTCTCTCGAATAAATAAATGTTTCTTTTTTTAAAAAAAGAACAAAGTAAATATGCCAAAATGTTAATGTTTACATGTGGATGATAGGATTAGGATTTTTTTTCCCTCTTTCTTTATTCTTTTCTGTACTTTGCAAATTTTCCTGTACATAAACAGCTATTGTTTTATAAATAGAAAAAAGTTTAAAATAATATTACGATAAGTTAAAAGGATGTGTAGTATTTCCGTAAATGATTGCTAGTTCTTACCTGGGCTCCTTCTGTTGCTCCTGAATGATCCTTCGTCCCGGCCAGATATCATCCATCTGTGACTGAGGAAGAAGGGACTGTCCCAGAGTCTCTCTTTTATTCACTTCAAGACAAACAAAAGCATGGCAGAGTGGTGGTGATGAGGTGGGAAAGGGAAACATATCACACTTGCAGAAGGGATGGCAAAATAATCTTTCTATCCCCTCATAGAGCCCATGAAGTGAAGACACTACCAGTGAGACTATAATAGGATTCCACATCAGGTGATCTGTCACTGAAGTCAAGCACCTCAAAACAACAGCAGCAGCAGCAACAACAACAGTAAAAAAAACATTTCCAGACACGGCCACTACCTGCAGGCTTGCGGCGCAGGGACATCCTAATTATCTCACTGCCTGTGTGGTAGGCAAAGCGATTCACCTTCTGGTCATAAAACCAGTCTCCTGTTGCCTTCTTCAGCTCTCTGGGAAGGAATAAAAGAAAGTGACAGAGGAATTAAAAAAAAAAAACAAAAAAAAACAAAAAAACATGGCTCCTGTCATTCAACTAACAAAGGCCAAGGAGGGAAATTCTCTCCACAGCTGTGGCTTCCTTTTCTCTCTCTCCGTAGGTGATACTCACATTTCCTTGGTGCACACCTTGCACCTCCAGGTACCATTACTTTCCTGGATGCGGCAGTCCCGACACACCAGGTGATTACAACCCCGACAAGTGTTGGTCTTGGGAGTCAAACGGCCCAGGCTTTCCTGGCACCGGGCACAGGTCCGATCGCTATAGTGTTGGCTGCCCCTCTTGGCCCCTTTCCTTTTTATCTCCAGTAGCTCATTCTTCAATCGCCTGCCAAGACCCCAGAGAGAAGCACAAGTGCATTCACAATCTGCATATGTTGAATGGGAAGTTGTTGAGGGGTAGAGACAGTAAGACTATTTGGTTCTGTGGAAGCAACAACTTCAGAGCCCAACTTGACCCAGTGAGGAATTGTAAACCTGTACACAAGTTCCTCTGAAAGTCACGTGGGCAGTATAAGGAAAGGTCCAGATAAAATTGGTCAAAGGTCTGGGAACCCATGCTTTTTCTTGAACTCTTACCTGATCCTTTTTTCATCTGCTTTCCGGAGCTCTTCATCTCGTTGTAGAACATTGAGGATCAAATCCCTCTCCACCTCACTCAGAAAAGAGAGGTCAAGTATCTCTGACATGATTTATTCTTTTTTTTCTTCCACTCTTCCTTCTTCAAAGCAACCAGACCAGGAGAGCCACCAGAGTTGCCTGAAATAAGAGAAGAACTATTTTCACACAGATAATTTACTCCAGAGTAGGTCCACAGACCTAGAGCCTTTTAGTAAGCTACTGTCCCCTGAAGTCAGGCTAAAAAAGACAATGTAGAAGTATCTGACCTATTTACCATTCCTATTCCCACCTGAATCCTGCCCTGAAAATGAGGAGGCTTTGATTTTTCAAGATGAAAAACATATTCATGACTCTGGAAGAGAGTTGAGTCTTTTCAGCATAAGCACCTTAGTCTGGAAAAAGCACAAAACAGCTAAGTCAAACTCTCCTGACACCAAGTGAATCCCCAATCATCCAATTTTCAATACTTAACATGTTCTCAAGTCCCAAGTCTATTAATCCAAATAGTAACGGAAAGGACAGATTTGGTACTCATGGCAGTCAAAGAGCTCAGGGTAGACATAGCAAGAAAGGAAATGAGGATCCTACTTACTTTTTCTGCTGTCCCTTGAAAATAGACCATAAGCCCCTTTTTACTCTTTTTTTTTAATTTTTTTTTTTTTTTTTTTACAAACTACCTACTGGACGATAAAAAGTATAAACAATACAGAATAGTTATAAGGTTCCTGAAACCTCAACAGTTTCTGACTTGGTTATTTCCTGATCTTTATTGAACTGTTAGATACTAAGCTTCTGGGACACCTGAGTGGCTCAGTCAGTTAAGCGTCTGCCATCCGCTCAGGTCATGATCCCAGGGTCCTAGGATCGGGGCCCCCCTGTCAGGCTCCCTGCTCAGCATGGAATCTGCTTCTCTCTCTCCCTCCACCCCTCCGCGCGCGCGCGTGTGTGTGTGTGTGCATTCTCTCTCTCTCTCTCTCTCTCTCTAATAAATAAAATCTTAAAAAAAAAGATACTAAGCTTCTTTCATAGACCCTTTCATAGATAATCTTGAGGAAGAATTCTTAGTTTTTATACCCAAGGAGAATATATACAGCCTATGAGAACAAGGACTTTTTCAGTATTCTTCCATGTATCTGGAACCCATCCTGGACTCCAACCCATCCTGGACTCCAGGACCTAATGTAATATTTACCACATAGCATTGCACATGCTGCCACTCTTGTTGATCATCGCCACTGTCATCATCCCACCAGTTCCATCTATTGAGAACTGACTATAATGCCAGGCAACACAATACTTTATATATATTAACTACTTTAATCCTCCAACAACCCTAAGAATGAGGTACTACTGTTATCCCCATTTTATAGACAAGGACTCAGGAGACGTTAGGTTAACTTGCCCAATAATAAACAAAGTAAACAAAGTTGCTGAGATTCAAGTTCAGGCAATCTGATTCTAGAGCTAGTGCTCTACTGGCTCTGTCCAGGCAGGATCATAGCCAAAACAATTATAAAATATTGAACAGTGGGGCACTCAGGTGGCTCAGTCAGTTAGGTCATGATCCCAGGGTCCTGGGATGGACCCCTGCATTGGGCTCCCTGCTCAGTGGGGAGCCTGCTTCTCCCTCTCCCTCTGCAGATCCCCCTGCTTGTGTTCTCATTCTGTCAAACAAGTAAATAAAATCTTTAAAAAATAAATAAATAAAACAAAATATTGAACAGAGCAATCAAATGCATTGTGCAAATGGATTCTCCTAAGTGTGGTTGGGAGTGAAGCACTGGCCAAAATATCAGCCTCTCATGGATAAAACAGGGATCACCAACTTCCTGGCAGCTAAAGACCAAGGATAGCACAGGCACACTGGGAATGAGAACAAAACCAGATCTGTGGAGTGGAAGCACAATTCTGTGATGAGACAGGCACATTGGCACAGTAATGAGAAAAAGTAATATCAAGAGCCAGGGAAGTAAGAACATTGTTGAGGAAATAAAGACAACATCATAAGAAAATGGAACTGCTAATACTGTGTATCTTCCCTTTGTTTTTCACTCATGGACTTGATCCTACTGCCTCCTTAAAAAATCTTAAATTCAAGAATCCCCATTTTCTGACCATAGCTCACTCCCACTAAACCTGTTCTTCAACCTCATCAAGACCACAGTCTCTTGAGGCCACCTTTCATTTTCTCTTGGTCTACTTGCCTCCTGCTGATCTGTTTTCCTTTCCAACCCATCCTGGACTCCAGTGACTCAACATCTGAACCATTCTCACAAGTATCTCCCATATCCATGTATCTTCATCCCTTTGCTACAACTGTCTATCAAAAATCCCAAACCTGTACCAATGCTATAGTCTTACCTTGTATGCTCCTATACCCAAGCCCTACACAATGCTTGGTCTCCAACCTCAGGTGGACCCTCACTGTCACCCATAAGTGTTTTTACTTGCCCTGAGTTCAGTTCCTTTACCTAGTCTCTTCAGGTTCTATTTTTAAGCTTTCATTCATCTCATGTCACATTACCACTTCCCTTTCCTCCGGGTCCTATCAGACTTCCTTGTTTCACACCTGTAAAGAAAAAAGATTTTAGAATCCATCACCCATGATTTACTCAGCTCCCTGCCTCCTCTCTCCTATAACACCAATCTGACTCATTTCAGAAAAGCTATATTCCATCCCAACCTCATCTTTGACCATGGGTTGCTATTTCAAACACTAAGCCTGTTACCAGCCAGTTCGCTTGAGATGCAATCTTGCATAATCGGTAGTAGGGAGAAGAAAACAGGGTAAGAAAAAAATTTCTGAGGCAAGAAGAAAATTGAAAGCATAGGGAAAAATGAGAGAAATGGCAAAAAGAAGATGGTAAAAACAAACTCCAATAATATATCAATAAACATAAAAAAATATATGAGTAAAACTCATCCATTAAAATGCAGAGGTTAACAGACTGGATAAAATTTTTTAGAATCCAGCTACGTGCCGTTTTACAAGGGACACATCTAAAACATAAAGATGAGGCAAGATTGAAAATACAAAAGATGGAAAAAGATATACCAGGTAAATGTCAACCCAAAGAAAGTTGATGTAGCTATATTAACATCTAAAAAATAAAACTTTGGGGGGCGCCTGGGTGGCTCAGTCGTTAAGCGTCTGCCTTCGGCCCAGGTCAGATCCCAGGGGCTGGGGATCGAGCCCCGCATCAGGCTCTCTGCTCGGCAGGAAGCCTGCTTCTCCCGCTACCATTCCCTCTGCTTGTGTTCCCTCTCTCGCTGTGTTTCTCTCTGTCAAATAAATAAAATCTTAAAAAATAAATAAATAAATAAATAAATAAATAAATAAATAAATAAATTAAAATAAAACTTTGGGACAACAAAAGCATTATAGCACACAAAGAATATCAGTACATAGAGTCAATAAACCTGTATGCACTAAGTAAACACTTCCAAATATATAAAGGAAGGTTAAATATACTAGAGAGAAATTGAAAAATCAGCCATCAAAATGGGAGATTAATATACCTCTTTCAGTTATTGACAGTATCAGCAGATAAAAAATTAGTAAATATATAGACAAGCTGAACAACAAAATAAGCCTGATTTAGTGGACATATGTAGAAATCTATACCCAATTGCAATATCACATTCTTTTTAAGCACATATGGAACATCTATCCCCCAAATTATCATGTACTGGTTGTAATACAAGTCTCAGTAAATTTCAGAAATATATGTGTGTGTGTGTGTGTGTGTGTGTGTGTGTGTGTGTGTGTGTGTATTCTCATACAGATCATGGTTTCTGACCTCAGTGAAATAAAATATGAGGTCAATAACAAGACATTGTTTTTAATCCCAAACATTTTGGAAATTTAAAGACACTTCTGACTAACTCATACATCAAACAAAAATTATAACTGTACTAAAGCTATCATTATTATCTTAAAGAAACCTGCTGCCTGTTTTACCACCACTACCACTTCCATACCATAGAATGCATTCTAGAAATTCAAAAGGGAAAATATGGAATAACATATAATGCTTTTGTATGCAAAGGGCTTAATGGTAAATGATAGAACACATTTTGAAAAACATAACTCAGAAAAATTATGTAGGCACAAATAAAACCAGACAGATTTGAAGTTAGGAAACCCGTGACCTTTCATATTCTCCCAACTGATGAATCCTAGGGTTTAGTGGAGAAACCAAAGCTCAAAAATACTTGTTAAGGCTTTTCACTGAAATTCAGTCACAGATGTGTTGTCAAAAGAGCAAGGATTATTTACTGAGAAAACCAAAGCTCAGATAACACGAGTGTCCAAACCCAAGCTCTGACGGACAATTTGTTCCATGTTAGTTGTGGGGTGTCAGGATTCAGATTAAATATCATTTTTTAATTTTATTTATTTATTTGACAGAGAGAGAGAGAACACAAGCAGGTGGAAGGGCAGAGGGAGGAGCAGGCTCCCCACTGAGCAGAGAGCCCAAGGCGGGGCTCCATCCCAGGATGCTGGGATCATGACCTGAGCCAAAGGCAGACTCTTAACTGACTGGCTACTCAGATGCCTCTCAGATTAAATATCTTAATATTGTATCCTTGTGGGACCTCATACCCACAGGAAGTTATTTTAGAAAGAATGGTTTGTTTATTTAGAAAATTATACACATTTACCGCTCAAAATTCAGGATAATATTGTAATGCAAATACAAAAACCAGGCAAAGCTGAAAACTCCATCACAATGGAAGGTTAACATCTCTCTCAATTATATATCCCAGTGAATATACTTAAATTATACCCTAAATCTATAGATTAGAAGATAATAATAATAAGTGAACATTAACACTAGCAGAGCTAGTTTTCAAGAAGGGGCAGGGAGAGCTTTTTCAAGTTATTTTAAATTCTGAAGACCAGTTATAAAAACAAAAAACTGGGCCAAACTGATAGGAAGCATGGAATAATTAATATAGTGGTGTAAGATAGACTTGGATTCAAATCTTAGCTTTGCTATTTATTAGTTCTATGACCTTAGACAAGGGCCCAAAATATTAAAAAAAAAAGATTATAAAAAATGTAGAAATCCTTAGAAGAATAGTATTTACGTTAAAAATCATTGTTGGTGTTCCCCAAATGGAAACTGATATGAATCAGAAAAACACCAGATAACGTCCCTGCACTAGGTAGCAAATAAACAGGTTTCTCTGTGTTTAATTTGTTGGGCACCTTGGTCCCTTTCCCCCTTCCCAACATATAGTGCATGTTCATACTAGAAACTTCTACCATATGTAACCTCTCTGGGAGAAGGCACTGTATCTGGACCTCATATCCCCAGGAACTTATTTAGCACAGGGTCTGATACACAGTATAAATTCAATAAATGTTTACTGAATGTCTTCACCCTGAATTCAATTTATATGTTTAAACTTAACTCATGGAAACTGAAGAGCAGTAACAGAGCTGAGAGAAAAGTGGTTTTATATTCCTGAAGCAGTATGGTGTCGTGGTTCAGAGCACACACTCTGGAGCCAGACCACCTATGAGAAGATTTACACTGCTACATGTCGGATTCTGTATACTGTTGAACATAGATAAGCAGAACTGATATGGCTAATACAAGAAATGTGATGGTGCCTACATTTTTGAAAGGTTAGAATTGAAACTGGGCTACAAATTATAATTGATAATGAAAATTTTGGATTTTAGAATGTCAGTGGACTTCTAATTCCAGCGTGGGGTAACAAAAAATGGATTTCCACTTTGCCTGAAAGAAGCCACTGCCCCAAATGGATCAAATACATGAAAAAGCGATGTTTGCAAGACACTGAACTTCAGGGAATGAAGAACTGTGATCCCTGAGAGATAATAAACAAACAGGGTGAGACCTCAGGTTTTCCAGGCTCACTGTCTTGAGACACTTTCCAGATTATGGTGCAGGGAACAGGAATGTAGGCAGGACCTGGTGAACACTTTGAGCTGAGGTGACAGAGCTGAGAGTCTGGGAGAACGCAGGTGGCTAAAGTTCATAGGACAGAAGACCTGAGAGAACAGTGCACAGATCTTTGGGGGAGCTGCCAAGGGTCCCCCTTGAGTATTCAGCTTAGCACTCATCAGTTCATGGAATGCCTGTGATGAAATTACCCAAGGCCAAGGACAGAACCATCTGAAACAATTCAAAGGAACGGTGTCTGTCACTCACACGGGGCCAGGAGTAGTGCCTGTTCCCCCAGCCAAATTGGAAAACCTCATGATTCACAGGGCATGGGGCAAAGTACTCAGAAGGGTCTTGCTCCCATAATGGGAATGAATGAGACCTAGACTGTGTACTGCTCTGGTTCTGCCTAACAAATCTAAACAAAACAGCCTGAAAGGATCAATCTGTTTCCAGGTAACTCAAGTGCATCCCAGAACAGAGCTCGAGCATATTTGTAGTAATGTAAAAATATGCAGCACCCAGCAAGGTAAAATTCAGAATATCTGGTACCCAATAAAAAAATTAACAGTAATGATTTGCAATGACATGGATGAACCTAGAGGGTACAACGCTAAGTGAAACAAGTCAGGCAGGGAAAGGCAAATACCACATGATTTCATTTATATGCGGAATCTAAAAACATGAAACACATGAACAACCAAACAAAAAACAGAAAACTAACCATAAATACTGAGAACAAACTGGTGGTTGGCAGAGGGGCGGTGGGTGGGAAAATGGGTAAATGAGTGAAGGCGAGTGAGAGGTACAGGTACACTTAAGGTGAGCTCAACACAGCATAACATATAGAGTCATCAAATCATTACAGTGCAAACCTAAAGTTAATATAACATTATGTGTCAACTATACTTCAGTTAAAAAAATTGACAGGCATACAAAAAAGCAGGAAAATACAGTCCATGATGAGGAGATAAATAAAAAACTGACTTAAGAACTGACAGGTTAGAATTAGGGGGGAAAAAAGACCATTTAAACAGTCATTTTAACTGTATTCTAATTTTTACTTTTTTTTAAAGATTTTATTTATTTATTTGACAGAGAGAGAGATCACAAGTAGGCAGAGAGGCAGGCAGAGAGGGGGAAGCAGGCTCCCTGCTGAGCAGAGAGCCAGACATAGGGCTCGATCCCAGGACCCTGAGATCTTGACCTGAGCCGAAGACAGAGGCTTTAACCCACTGAGCCACCCAGGCACCCCACTGTATTCTAATTTTTAAAAGCTCAATAAAGACATGGATGATATTAAAGAAAAATACCCAATTCAAACCTAGAGGTAAAAATGACAATGTCTGAGATGAAAAGCACACAGGATGGGATTAACAGCAGATTATACGTTGTAGTAGAAAAGATTACTGAATTTGAAGTCATTGCAATAGAAACTATCCAAATTTTGAAGTCATTGCAATAGAAACTATCCAAATGAAATGGTAAGAAAAAAAGACTCCAAAAACAGAGCATTAACGAACTGTAGCACAACTTTAAGGTGGTCAATGTACATGTAATTGGAGTCACCAAAGGAAATGAGGACACTGAAAATTTTTTTGAGGAAATAGTGGCCAAAATGTTCCTAAATTTGATGAACACTGGAAATTCAGATTGAAGAAACTCAATAAACTTCATGCAAAATAAATATAAGGAAAACTATACCATATGGCACACCACAGTCAAATTTTTTAAAAACCAGAGAAAATGAGAATATCTTCAAAGCTGGAGGCAAGGGGGTACATGTTACACACAGAGAAACAAAGACGATGATGAAAGGAAATTTATTATTGGAAACCATGAAACAAGAAGATAGTGGAACATCTCTAAAATACTGAAATGAAAAAGACCTGTTAACCAAGCATTCCAAACCCAGTGAAATATCATCCAAAAATAGAGGTGAAATAAGCCTTTTCAAACATGCAAGAGTTGAAAGAATTAATTGCCAGTAGACCTGCGCTGTAAAAATTGTTTAAGTATCTTGGGCAGAAGTAAAATAATCTAGATAGGAATACAGGTCTAGGGGTGCCTAGGTAGCTCAGCCAGTTGACCATCTGACTCTTGATTTTGGCTCAGGTTGTGATTGGTGTTAGGTTCATGTACTGGATGTGCAGGCTGCTTGAGATTCTTGATTTCCCCTTTCCTCTGCCGTTACCCCCTCTAAGAAAAAAAAAAAGAACTATAGGTCTACAAAGGGAAATGAAGGGCACATGCAATGGCAAACTATGTGGGTAAAAATATTTTTTTCTTATAGAATGAATGGGCAAAGAAGATATGATGTGTACACACACACACACACACCAAGCAATACTACTCAGCCATAAAAATGAGACCTTGCTATTTTCAACAACATGGATGGACGTAGAGGATATTATGCCAAGTGAAATAAGTCAGACAAAGACAAACACTGTATGGTTTCATTTACATGTGGAATCTATAAACAAAACAAATGAGCAAACAAACAAAAAGCAAAAACAGACCCATAGATGCATAGAATAGACTGATGGTTTCTAGAGGGGAAAGATGTGGGGGTATGGGCAAAATAGGTGAAGAGTAATGGGAGACACAGGCTTCCAGTTATGGAAGGAATAAGTTACATGAATAAAAGGTACAGTACAGGAAATATAGATGATGGTATTGTAATAGTGTTTTATGGTGACAGAAGGTAGCTATGATTATGAGCATAGCATAACATATAAACTTATCAAATCACTGTTGTACACCTGAAACTAATGTAACTGTGTGTGTCAACTATACTTCAATAATAAAATAATTGTTAAAAGTAAAAAATGTATATAACAATATATTGCAAGATAGAAAACATATGTAGAACAAAGTGAGAAAACTTACACAAACTGATTTTAAGACTTATTACGAATCTACAATAACTAAGTGAGAGTGGTATTGGCATACAGAGGCAAACAGAGCAATAGAAGAGAAGACTTCAGAAATAAAACCTTATGTTTATAGTCACTTGATTTTTGATAAAGGTATAAGAGAGTTCAATGGAAAAATGATAGTCATTTCAACAAACAACGCTGGCAAAACAGCATAACCATAAGCAAAAGTTTCAAAAATGTGAAAATTTCTTAGATGTGACACTTAAAAACATCATCCAGAACCTGATAACTTAGACTTCATTAAAATTAAAAACTTATGCTCTTTGAAAGATGCTGATAAAAAAAATAAAAGGACAAGCCATTTACTGGAAGAAAATATTTGCAAATACTATATCTGATAAGGACTTGTATCTAGAACATATAAAGAACTCTCAAAACTATAATTTAAAAAAACCACATAGCCCAAATTTTTTACCTGGACAAAATTTGAACAAATACATCACCAAATAAAATATATGATTAGCAAATGCAATCATGAAAATATGCTCAACATCATTAATCATTAAGGAAAATGCAAACTAAAATTACAATAAGATATCACTACACAGTTATTAGAATGGCTAAAATAAAAAATGTACTGAATGATGACCAGAATTTGAAACAGCTAGAGCTCTCATACACTGTAGTGGGAATATAAAATGGTACAGCCACATTGGAAAAGATTTTAGTAATTTCTCAAAAAGTTAAACATGTATCTCCCATATGACCCAGGCTTTCTACTTTTAGATATTTACCCAAGAAAACCAAATACATACGTCCATTCAAAGATTTGCATGTGCATGCTAATAACAGCATTAATCATAATAGCCTAAAACTAGAAACAACCCATTAAGAGGTGAATGGATTTTTTTCAAAGTTGTATATCTATACAATGGAATACTAGTCAACAATAGAAAGAAATGAGCTACTGCAATATGCAGTATGGATCAATCTCAAAATAATTATGCTGACTGAAAATAATCAGACAAAAAGAACACGTAATACATGATTTCATTTATATAAAACTCTAGAAAATGAAAATTAATTTATAGTGGCAGAAAACAGATCAGTAGTTGCTGAAGAGGGGTGTTAAAGTACAGAGAAGGACAAGAAGGAAAGATTACAAAATGGCACAAGGAAACTTAAAAGTAATAAATGTTTACTATCTCGATTTTGGTGATGGTTTAATGGGTATATCAGATGTCAAAATTTATCAAATTCCATACTTTTTAAAATGTAGTTTATCATATGTAAATTATGTCAATAAAGTTATTTTTTAAAGTTTTAAATATCTAGTAATCAGAATTTTACCACCCCAGAATACCTATAAAATAGTAGGAGACTCTAAATGTATTCAAACCGTAAAATGTTTTATGTTAGAGGGGTTTTTTTTTCCTTCTAAGAGGTGTTTTATTATTTTTATGTACATTTTATTTTTTATTGAAGTGTAATTAACATACAGTGGTATATTAGCTTCAGGTGTACAATATGACTCAACAATTCTGCACATTGCTCAGTGCTCACCAAGATAAGTCTACTCTTAAACCCTTGTCTATTTCACTCTCCCCCCCCCCACCCACTTCCTCTCTGGGAACCACAGGTTTGTTCTTTGTATTTAAGAGTCTGGGGGTGTTTTTTTGTCTTTTTTCTTTATTCGTTTATTTCTTAATTTCCACATATGAGTGAAACTGTATGATATTTGTCTTTTTCTGACTGACTTATTGCCCTTAACATAATACCATCTAGGTCCATCCATATCATTGCAAATGGCAAGATCTCATTCTTTTTTATGTATGGCTGAGTAATATTCCATTATCTATCCACACACATACACTTCCATTTATCTATATCGATGGACACTTGAACTGCTTCCACATCTTAGCTATTGTAAATAATGCTGTAATAAACATAGGGGTGCATATATCTTTTTCAACTAGTGTTTTTATCTTCTTTGGGTAAATAACCTGTAGTGGAATTACTGGATCATACAGTAAATCTACTTTTAACTTGAGGAAACTTACACTGTTTTCCACGGAGGCTGCACCAATTTGCATTCCCAACAGTGCACAAGGGTTCCTTTTTTCCCACATCACCACCAACAGTTGTTATTTTTTTTTTATTTTTGTTTTTGTGTATGTGTGTTTCAAAGATTTTATTTATTTATTTTAGAGAGTGAGAGAGAACACAAGCGGACGGGCAGGGGGAAAGGGGGAAAGAGGGTCCCTCTTGAGGAGAGAGTCCAATCCCAGGACCCCGAGATCACAACCTGAGCCAAAGGCAGATGTTTAGCCAACTGAGCCACTCAGGCGCTCCTGTCTTTATTTTAGTCACTCTGACAGGTGTAAGGTGATATCTCATTGTGGTTTTGATTTGTATTTCCATGATGATTAGTGATACTTAGCATCTTTTTATATGACTGTTGACCACTTGTACATCTTCTTTGGAAAAATATCTATTCAGTTCTCTTGCCCATTTTTAATCAGATTATTTGGGGATTTTTTTTTTTGTGTTGCGTTATGTAAGTTCTTCATGTATTTTGGATATCAACCCCTTATCATATATGTCATTTGCAAATATCTTCTACCATTGAGTAGGCTGCCTTTTTTTTTTAAGTAATTTTTATTAACATATAATGTATTATTTGCCCCGGGGTACATGTCTGTGAATCATCAGGCTTACACATTTCACAGCACTTAACAGCACATACTCTCCCCAATGTCCACAAC
>CM053612.1:39153720-39164951 GCA_028646535.1 Procyon lotor | reverse complement strand
GGCGCTCGGCCCTGTCTGTAGTCCCCAGACCAGCAGATTCCTGCTGCGTGCTCCCGCACCGCTCCTCCCGGAGGAGGAAGGAGGGGGTGTCTCCGGAGCTGGCTCCCGTGGGGTCCCCGCTTGAAGTACGGCAGCCCTATATGGACTATATGTCTCAGTTCCTATAGTCCAAGGTAGGCCTATGCGGCGCTGCGTGGCTCCTTCTCTGCCGCCGGCTTCTCCGCCCCGATACCTGGGTGCTCTGCCGCACTCGGGCTCCCCTGGTCCCTCGGTGACCCCACGGGTCCTGAAATCACACTGTTCCCGCGAGGGCTGCACCCCCGGTTAGCCTCTGGAGCGATGTCCCTCAGCGGAGTGGACTAGAAGTTTCGGATTTTGTGCTCCGCGGCTCTGCGGCTGCTGGGAGCTGGCCCCACCCCCGGCGCTTTAAATTCACTTTTTCTCCTACCTCCTGAAAGTGGTTGATTTTCTGCTCCTAGAATTGCTGTTCTTATTCTCTTCTCTCTGCTGTTGTGTTTGCCAGCTTTTAGAGTGGTTTTCAGCCTCTTTCTGGATCCCAGTGCTCTCTGTGCCTCCTACACCTCCGCCATCTTGCCTTGGTCCAAGTAGGCTGCCTTTTTGATGATTTCCTTCATAGTGCAAAAAGATTTCTTTTATAAAGAATAAATAATATACAGTAAATTTGAAATCGTTTTCATTATTTTTGTTGCCTAAAACATGTTTTTTATCTTCTAATGCTTCCACGAAGAATTTCAGTGAGTTTTGAACCACTTGTTGAAAATGTGAAAAGAGAGTAGTAGAATTACTGGATAATACAGGAATTCTATTTTTAATTTTTAGAAAGATTTTATTTATTTATTTGAGAGACAGAGAGAGTGTGTGTGTGCATAAGCAAGGGGAGGGGCAGAGGCAGAGGGAGAAGCAGACTCCCTGCTGAGCAGGGAGCCCAATGCAAGCTTGATCTCAGGACCCTAAGATCATGAACTGAGCTGAAGGCAGACACTTAATGATTGAGCCACCCAGGCAACCTTATTTTTTATTTTTTTTAGGAAATTCCATAGGAATTCCCACAGTGGATGCACTGAAAACTTATAAAATTGTTGAACTATTATATTGTACACCTGAAACTAATATAATAATGTATATTAATTATACTTGAATTTAAAATGTGAAAAGACAGCATGCATGCTCATGAGATGAGAAGATGAAACAGCAACAAAATGTTTGCATAATTGTTTCCCAGAACTGAGTATCATTACTTAATAATTGCATTCAACAATAGGTTTCTTTTACTGTTAGATTTATATGTTCTGTATCTTTTTTCAACTCTGACAGTCACTTGAATCAAGTGTAAAACCAAATAGGACTTAGAATCAGACCTTCAAATAGCTGTATCATTAACCAATATTTTGTTTAAACAAAGCACATCTAATGTCAGTGTTCTCATCAAAATGAGAGCAAAGGAAAAAATGAGAGCAAATGTTATTACACCATTAATAAATACTAAAATTAATCTTTTAATTTATTCATTTGAAAGAGAATGAGAGAGAGCACGAGAGCAGGGAGGGTCAGAGGGAGAAGCAGACTCCCCACTGAGCAGGGAGCCTGAGGTAGGACTTGATTCCAGGACTCCAGGATTTGATCCCAGGACTCCAAGATCATGACCTAAGCCAAAGGCAGTCGCTTAACCAACTGAGCCACCTAGGTGCCCCAATAAACACTAAAATTAATTTTAAAGTGTTCCTTTCATTTTGTATCTTTATTTATATTTTTATCAAAAAGAATGTCTTATATTAGTATGCCGTTTATAAGTAAATATACATATATTAGGGGAGATCAAACTTTTTAGTGGTAAGGGAGAATGATCAAAAAAGTTGGGCAAGTTTTGCTTAAAGGAGGATGAAGGGAAACCATTTTTACAAACTGCCATATGTTATTGTGATTCTGCTTGCATATATTTCTGATGCATGTTAATTAGGAAAGGATAAATCATTCTGATGATTGTAATGCAGTTGCCCTGAGGCAAATAGGGCAGCATAATGAATAAGGATTTGTGCTGCCACAAAGTACATTCCAAAGTCAACTCTATTAACTAATGGTAACCAAGGCAATTACCGTATCTGAAGTAGACCAATCTTAAGCACTCTCAGAATGAATACTTATTATATGTGTGGGTTTCCAAAGCACAGGTGAGGTAGAGCCTTTAAAAGCTGGCAAAATCCATCTCTCTTTGGGAAAAAAAAATACTATTTGAAAATCTCAAGGTAAAAGAATGAATTTCAGGGCACATAAAAGTGAGATCAAAACAGATGATGTGTTGAGTCTGTACATTTTATTTAAAAAAAAAAGTTTCCATGAAATGAAAGCTTCCAGAGATGCAGGGTTTCCCTAAATCTCCTTGTTTGGATCCAGCCATCTATGGCACAAAGGCACAAACTGATAACATTTTTTGGTTGGTAACAGCTGACTGAACATACAACACTGCTTACAGTTAATAAAATGTTTACTTTTGGGTAGTGTTAGTCATTTTGTCAATTGTCCCTTTCAATTTTAGGGTGGACATTCCTCTAAGAAAATAACTCTAAATATTTTATCAAAATGTACCTGTCTTAGACACCTAATAAGGTAATCTTTCCAAGTTTTTTTTAGACCCCTATTCTTATCTCCCCCAAGCCCCTTCTGGCTCCTGGATTAAATAATGTATCTGGCCCAAAGATTCTTCTATGAGACTTCCCTCTACTGTCCTGGTAGTTACCTTTGAATGTTCGTGTGGTTTCAATCCTTCAAAATCCCACTTCATTCCCTAACCTGAAGTTCTGTATTCTGCACTGTTTACAGAAACTCCCTAGTTAGGAGGGCCAACTACCTGCTAAATGCTATGCTAACTGGCTAAGAATAAAATCATGCATAAGCCCCTACCCAAAAGCAGTTCACAGCCTATTGAAAGAGATACTTAAATAGATAATCATAAAAGAACATGGTGATCCAAGAAATATATTCACAAAATATAATGAGAACACCAACGTGGAACACCTACTCTAGCTGGGGGGGAAGGGAACTAGAAAGACATACCAGCCATAGCACATGAACTGGTTGTAAATAATGTGGACCAGTTGGTGAATCAAGTAGAGCACATGGCATTTACAAAAGCTCGGAGGCATAAAGCAACATGGCAGGAGCAAGCAATACAGCAATACTGGAAAGTAAATTGTAAGGGAGGATGTGGAAGAGATGGGGGTAGGAATCATATCATGCAAGGGGAAGAGTTTGGTATACTATGCTCAGAAACATGGATAATTAGCCTTTGACAAAGGGAATCACTAAAGAGTTTTAGGCAAGGCAAAGACTTGCTAGAACACTCTGACAGTTATGCAGAATATAGATTTGAGACGGCTGTGATAAAAATCCAGGGGGGGCAGATGATGAGAGCCCAAAGCAGAAGGCAGTGGTAGTAGAGATAGGAAGGGGCATATTGAAGACATAACACTCAGGTAAAACCTGCAGAAACTGTGAGTGTTCTGTAACACAGAACAGCCTCTTCTGCTAGAACCTGGGGTTCCAGTGTGCTAGATTTCTAAATAAGAGCAATATTGCTTAGAATAGTGCCTATAGGGGCACCTGGGTGGCTCAGTCGTTGAGCGTCTGCCTTCAGCTCAGGTCATGATCCCAGAGTCCTGGGATCGAGCTCCGCATCGGGCTTCTTGCTCAGCAGGAAGCCTGCTTCTCCCGCTACCACTCCCTCTGCTTGTGTTCCCTCTCTCACTGTGTTTCTCTCTGTCAAATAAATAAAATCTTTAAAAAAAAAAAAAAAAGAATAGTGCCTATAAGCACTGGATCTGGGGCCAGGCTGCCTGGCTTTCGATCAGAGCTTCACTACTTTTTTAGCTGCGTGACCTCGGGTAAGTTATTTGACCTCCCTGAGTCTCAGTTTCCCCATTTGTAAAAGCAGTGATCAATCATAGGAGCTCCTGCCTAAGGCTGTGAGGATTCCAGTGTACATCATGAGTAAAAGGCATAGCATAGTGCCCAGCCTAGAATAAGCAGCCAATTTGGCAGCTGTTTAATTTTAATTATTATTAACCATATGCTTTGAAAAAGATATGAGCATATGGCTGTTTTGACATCTCACTGTGATATTTGAGAATCTAATCAATAGTCTTTTCCAGATGGAAAGTCACCATACCTCTCTGTACGGAGGTAGGCTGACAAGCATCAATGTTAAGTAAATGTTAGTAATTGGATATGATCAGTTGAAAAACTATTTATTTATACACTGTTCCAGACGGGATTTAAAATGACTTAAAAAGATACATAAAACATAACAAAACAGTACAATTTTAAAAACAGGATCAAAAGAAGAAAAACAAGAGCAGTAATAGAGGAGTCAGAATCAAGGCCTCAAACCCAAAGGGCAACTGAGGCTTCAATAGAGGCAACTGAGGCTTCAACCAGGGGTCAAGTGGAGTCTAGACCCCTGCAGTTTCAGACAATGTGCCCAGGCCTGCCTGCCCTGGGGTCCATTCTCAAAAGTGTTACATTAGCCAAGTTGTTAGTTTTTTTCCCCTAACAATGAGAAATTTGTAACCAGCTTTCAAGTTTATAGATTCTGATTTGGCATTTGCACTAAGGTTCTTTTGCCTCTTGCGATCCTTCTCAGAACAGGTTCCATAAAAGTGGAGTTTGTTAACACTGAGGCATTAGCAGTTTCAGACAGCTTAAAGATATCCACCAACTGGGGTGCCTGGATGGCTCAGTGGGTTGAGCCTCTGCCTTCGGCTCAGATCATGATCTCAGGGTCCTGGGATCGAGCCCCACATCGAGCCCCACATCGGGCTCTCTGCTCAGCGGGGAGCCTGCTTCCCCCCCCACCTCCCTCTCTGCCTACTTGTGATCTCTCTCTCCTCTCTCTCTCTAATAAATAAAATTAAATATATATATATATATATATATATATATATATATATATATATATATCCACCAACTAATGCAGATAAAGAAAGAGGAGGAGGAGAAGTAACTTAAACTTTATAATGTTTACTATGTACCAAGCACTTTTCTAAGCACTTCATATAGATGGAGTGATTTAGTCCTCGTGATCATATTGTGAGGCAAATACTATATTATCATGTTTTACAAAAAAGGAAAGGGAGGCACACTCAGCAAATAACTTGCCCAAGGTCATACATCCTATAAGAGACAATCTAGTCTTTGAACCCAGGCAACCTGGTTCCAGAGTCTGACCTCTTAACCACTATGCTATACAGCCTCTTATTTTTCTGATAATATTGCTTATACATGGTAATATTTGGAAAAGGGACACCTTACCCTCAGTAACTGGAGCTTGTTTTAAGTCCTCAGCTAGTAACAGATGAACGTTTGGGAGGCCCTCAGTCTGGCTTACTTTCTCAGTCCCCTGATCTCCCCTCATCCAGGATATCCCTTCTAAAGGACAGTAGGAACATATGGGGGAAGAAACTAAAATATAATCTCTTTTGTTAGTTCTTAGAATCACAGTTGGGGACAATTTCCTCCAGATTGAAACCACATGGTTACCTTTCAATGCCACCAAATTCTGTTCACAAATGGTTTGAAGAAATTCCCACTTAAAATAATACATACTTCTCTAAATAAAGTAAGCCCCAGAGGGAAGTTGGGTGTCTTAATATATATATTTCTCCTGCAGAGTAGCTTTTTGGATACATGGAAATGTGGTCTTATTTTCATGATTTCACACTTTTTTCCTGCTCCTCAGCAACTCCAGACGTCTTAAACCTACCACCAATCCTGGAAGGCAGATCTCCATAAATGTGGTACACAGAAGTAAGTATATATAAAAGATCATAAAAATGAGACCATGTGTCCAAATACCACCCTTGGCAACAGGAGGAATGCATATATATGTCAAATCCCATTTGGCTTTCCAGCTTGCAAGACCTACACTTAAAGCTACCTGTCACATAAGCCAGGAAGCCTCACTAGAACCACATGAGGTTGATGAGGGGGGAGGATGGCCAGTTCATCCTCTTCTCTGCCCAAGTCTTTTTCCTTAATAGCCCAAAGGCTTAAAAAGATTAAAAATCTCCCACTAAAAAAATATAATGTTTTAAAATCCAGGTCATTTATATGCAAAAAAACATTTTTTTTAAGTCTGGTAAGAGCTAACACGTTGTCATCTTTCAGCAAGTCCCATGACTGTGTACAACACCATTATCTTTACTTAGTCAATAAGCTTTTATAAACCATCACCCTTGCAGGGAAGACCCTCTTCCACCAGGGTCACAGATGGTGGGGATTTTTAAACTGAACTCTAGCTAATCATCTAATTCTTTCTTGCAGGCCATGTCACTTAAAAATCACCCACACAGTCCCCTTAGATGAGAAATCATGATGGTTCATGACTAATCCAGCCCATGTTCACACATAACTGTGATTTCATGCATTTGGTTTCTTTTTTAATTTTAGGGATGCTGTGATCTAGCTACGGCCACAGAAACCTTAAACACAATCAAATAACCTGTGGTTGAACTTAAATTTAACTGTATATGTAGCTGATTATTTTAAGGTTTATTTCAGGCCCATAAACATAAAATAAATGCTAATTTCTTTCAAATAATATATTAACATATCCATAAGTATATAGACACAAAAGAGGAGGTATAATTTGGATAATATAAAATAAAGGTAAATATATGAACATATCCTCTTTCCCTCCTAAACTGCTTAACCATAATTACTTAACACATTACATTAAATCCCTAGAACCAGATTGGTACATGCAATATCGACATCTGGTCTACAGCTAGAAGCAATGTAGATATTAAAAAAGTCCTAAAGCATAAAAAAAATTAAAACTGCTAAAATGTTCAAATTATGTGTGTACGTATTTGCTTTATTTTCATTTCTGGCATAGCATATGAAATCCCCTTAAAAAGTTTTAGGGAGGGGAGGCATAAATTTTCCTAATTCAGTTAATATAACTTGTAATAAGGCAAGGCATTCAAAATGTCTAGCTGAACTTTCCTCACCCTGTATATGTAAATATTTGACTTTATCATTCATTATTAGTTCTAAATATAACTACACGATCGGTAATCAGCATATCAATGAAGATGCCCTTTTATAAAAATGAACAATCTGCCCCACTAGATAGAAGCTGTATGAGAGAAGGGATTTTGTTTTGTTCATCTCTATACCTTCAGTGCCCAGGGCATTGTCTGGCACATAATATGCATACAATAAATATTTGTTGACTAAATGAGCTGGCATCAAAAATATCAAATATACTCAGACACACCTAAAAGCTTATCATCCAGGACTTCACTTTTGATATCGTTAATTCAAATACCCTTCTGCTTCCTCTCTGTCAGCTCCTACTTGTCTTCACTTTCTTTCCTAGGCAGTTTGAATTCTATTGTTTCAACTTCACTCTGTCAATATCCTCAATAACCTATTTTCATTACAAATATCTGATAAAAACATAACCTGAGAAGAGCCCAACTGTTGTGCTTTATGCCTTCACTGAGGATACTGAAATCTACTGGAAAAAAAAATCACAGTCTGGTAGGTTATTATCAATATGATTCTTGGTCATCAAACTCACCTTAACACTGCCCGACACTCCAACTATGCTTTCCTGTTCACCACAATAACTATTTTAAACCTTGCTTAAGAACTGCAAATCTCCATGGAGCGCCTGTGTGGCTCAGTGGGTTAAAGCCTCTGCCTTCCGCTCAGATCATGATCTCAGGGTCCTGGGATTGAGCCCCACATGGGGCTCTCTGCTCAGCGGGGAGCCTGCTTCCCCCTCTCTCTCTGCCTGCCTCTCTGCCTACTTATCATCTCTCTCTCTCTCTGTCAAATAAAAAAAATAAAATATTAAAAAAAAAAAGAACTGCAAATCTCCAACCCAAACCTTGCCCCACTTCAACCCCTGCTCTAAAGGATGACCTCCTACATCACAGAAAAATATAAATGCCCTCAGACAAGTTCCTGCCACCAAATCTGTAAATCTATTTTCACCTGTATTCACTTTTTGTTCTTCCTACCTAGTAATGTACTTGTTCTTATTTAAGGGTTATCCCTCCACTTGATTCTGGATCCTCTTCTATCTGACATAAAAACTTGATCCTATAAGGACTGTGTTCCATCAATTATCCCTTCCTTCCCATCAGCTTTTAAACATCTAAATCTCTCCTAAATTAAAAAAAAAAATCCCTTGGGACACCTGGGTGGCTCAGTTGGTTAAGTGTCTGCCTCGGCTCAGGTCATGATCCCAAGGTTCTGGGATCGAGTCCCACATCAGGCTCTCTGCTCAGCGGAGAGCCTGCTTCTCTCTCTGTCTGCTGTTCCCCCTGCTTGTGTGCTTGCGCACTCTCTCTCTTTCTCTCTCTCTCTCTTTCTCTCTGACAAATAAATAAATAAAATCTTAAAAAAAAAAAAGAAACATCCCTAGATCTCAACCTTTTCCCTACTACCACTCTCACTGCTCTTTAGAGCCAAATTTCTCTAAGGAATTCTCCATATTCAGGGCCTCCACCTCCTCATATCCCTAATCATTTCTCAACCTACCAAAGTCTAGCATTCCAGTCCACCCACCCTCTGAAATTGCTCTTAAGGTCACCAGGAACCTCCTAAATTCAGTGGACAGTAGCCAGTCTTTATCTTCCTAGATCTCTCTGGATCTTTAACACCACTTACCACCTTTCAGTGGAGCCATTCTATTTTGAAAAACTTATCCTACTGATATTCAAGTACATACACAAATATATATCATAAGGGTGCTTAGTGTTTGAATAAAAAAAGTTATACAACAGAAACATGTATCAATAAGAAACTGATGATGTTAATTATGGTACGTATATAATGGAATACTATGCCACTAGTTTTGTTCCTTTTTTTTTTTTTTCCATTTTACTTAACATATAGTGCAATATTGGTTTCTGGGGTAGAATGCAGTGATTCACCACTTACACACAACACCCAGTGCTCATCACAAGTGCCCTCTTTAACTCATCACCCATCTAGCCCTTCCCCCACCCACGTCCCTCCATCAGCTCTCTGTTTTCTATCTTAAGAGTCTATTAAAATCTTTTTTTAAAGTCCCAATAATTCATTTTTGCTTGTTTCCCTTGCCTCCAGAGACGTGTCTAGTTAGAAGTTGATACGGCTAAGGTCAAAGAAGTTGTTGCACATGTTCTCCTCCAGGATTTTGATGGTTTCCTATCTCACATTTAGGTCTTTCGTCCACCTTGAATTTATTTTTGTGTATGGTGTAAAAAAGTGGTCCAGTTTCATTCTTCTGCACATTTCTGTCCAGCTTTCCCAACACCATTTGTTGAAGAGACCGTCCTTTTCCCATTGGATTTCTTTCCTGCTTTGTCAAAAATTAGTTAAGCATACAGTTGTGAGTCCATTTCTGGGTTCTCTATTCTGTTCCATTGATCTATGTGTCTGTTTTCATGTCAGTATCATTCTGTCTTGATGACTACAGCTTTGTAATATAGGTAGAAATCTGGAATTGTGATGCCTCCAGTTTTGTTTTTCTTATTTAGAATTGCTTTGGCTATTTAGGGTCTTTTGTGGTTCCATGCAAACTTTAGAATTGTTTGTTCTAGCTCTGTGAAAAATGTTGTTGGTATTTTGATAGAGATTCCAGTAAATGTGTAGATTGCTTTGGGAAGTACAGACATTTTCACAATGTTTGCTCTTCCAATCCATGAGTATGGAATGCTCTTCCATTTCTTTGTGTCCTCTTCAATTTCTTTCATAAGTGTTCTACAATTTTCAGAGCACAGATCTTTCACCTTTTTAGTTAGGTTTATTCCTAGATATCTTATGGGTTCCGGTGCAATTGCAAATGTGGCCAATTCCTTGATTTCTTTTTCTGCTGTTTCATTATTGGTGCATAGAAATACAACAGATTTCTGCTCATTGATTTTATATACTGCAACTTTGCTGAGTTCATGTATTCTAGCAAATTTTTGTGGAGTCTTTCAGGGTTTCTACATAGAATATCATGTTGTCTGCAAGCAGTGAAAGTTTGATTTCTCCTTGCCAATTTGGATGCCTTTTATCTCTTTTTGTTCTGAGGCTAAGACTTCCAGTACTACATTAAATAGTAATGGTGAGAGTGGACATCCTGGTCTTCTTCCTGACAGTAGGGGAAAGGCTCTGATTTCCCTATTGAGAATATTAGCTGTGGGTCTTTTGTATATGGCCTTTATGGTGCTGAGGTATCTTCCATTTAGCCCTACTTTGTTGATGGTTTTTATCAAAAAAAGATGCTGTATTTTGTCAAATGCTTTTCTGCATGTATCAACAGGATCATGTGGTTCTCATTCTTTCTTTTATTAATGTGGTATATCATGTTAATTGATTTGCAAATATTGAGCCACCCCTACAGCCCAGGAATAAATCCCATCTGATCATGGTAAACAATTCTTTTAATGTACAGTTGAATTCAATTTGCTAGTATATTAATGAGAATTCTTGCATCCATATTCATCAGGGATATTGGCTGTAATTCTCCTTTTTAGTGAGGTCTTTGTCTAGTTTTGGAATCAAGGTAATGCTGGCTTCATGGAATGAGTTTGGGGGTTTTCCTTCTATTTCTATTTTTTGGAACAGTCTGAGAATAGGTATTAACTCTTCTTTAAATGGCTGGTATAGGGGAGCCTGGGTGGTTCAGTGGTTTAAAGCCTCTGCCTTTGGCTCAGGTCATGATCCCAGGGTCCTGGGATCAAGCCTCTCATTGGGCTCTCTGCTTAGCAGGGAGCCTGCTTCCCCTTCTCTCTCTCTACCTACTTGTGATCTCTCTCTCTCACTGTTAAATAAACAAATCTTAAAAAATAAATAAAAAATAAATGACTGACATGTACCTCAATGTTCATAGCAGTAATGGGCACAATTGCCAAACTGTGGAAAGAACCAAAATGCCCTTCAACAGACGAATGGATAAAGAAGATATGGTACATATATACAATGGAATATTATGCCTCCATTAGAAAGAATGAATATTCAACTTTTGTATCAACATGGACGGGACTGGAAGAGATTATGCGGAGTGAAATAAGTCAAGCAGAGAGAGCCAATTACCTTATGGTCTCACTTACATGCTGAGCATAAAGAAAAACATGGAGGGCATTGTAAGAAGGAAGGGAAGGGGGAATGGGGGGAAATCAGAGGGGGAGATGAACCATGAGAGACTGTGGACTCTGAGCAACAAACTAAGG
>CM053612.1:39118909-39153620 GCA_028646535.1 Procyon lotor | reverse complement strand
AAAGTCGCTAAGAGAAAAGATCTTAAAAGTTCTTACCACAAATTAAAAAAAAAAAAACTGAGGGTTTTGGAGGGGAGGGTGTGGGGGTTTGGGCGAGCCTGGTGGTGGGCATTGAGGAGGGCACATATTGCATGGAGCACTGAGTGTGGTGCATGAACAATCTTGTAACACTGAAAAAATAAAATAAACATATTTTGAAAAAAAAATAAATGGCTGGTATAATTCCCCTAGGAATCCAAAATCCCAGTAGTTTTGTGTGTTGGGAGACTTTTTAACTTTTTAACTTCTTTGCTAATTATGGGTCTCTTCAAATTTTTTATTTCTTCCGTTTTCAGCTTTGGTAGTTGGTTTCTAGGAATTTGCCCATTTCTACCAGGCTGCCCAGTTTGTTGGCATATCTTTCATAGTTTTCTCTTATAATTGCATTTCTCTGGTGTTGGTTGTTATCTCCCCTCTTTCATTCATAGTTTTATCTATTTGGATCTTTTCTCTTTTCTTTTTGGTAAGTCTGGTAGTGGTTTATCAATTTTATTAATTATTTTGAAGAACCAGCTCTTAGTTTGTTAATCCATTCTACTGGGGGGTTCTTTGTTTCTATATCATTTATTTCTGTTCTCATCTTTCTTATTTCCCTTCTGCTGGCTTTAGGCTTTATTTGTTATTCCTTTTATAGCTCCTTTAGGTTTAAGGTTTGGCTGTATATTTGAAACTTTTGTTTCTTGACTTAGGCCTGTATTGGTATGTACTTCCCTCTTAGAACTGCCTTTGCTGTATCCCAAAGTTTTGGACTACTGTGTTTTCATTTTCATTTGCTTCCATGTATTTTTTTAATTTCTTCTTTAATTTCCTGGTTAACTGAATCATTCTTTAGTAAGATGTTCTTTAACTTTCATGTATTTGCAGTCTTCCCAAAGTTTTTCTTGTTGTCGACTTCAAGTTTCATAGCACTGTGGTCTGAAAATATGCGTGCTATGCTCTCAATCCTTTTGTCCTTGTTGAGGGGTGATTTGTGACCCAGGATGTGATCTATTCTGGAGAATGTTCCATGAACACTTGGGAAAAAATGTTCCATGAACACTCGGAAAAAAGTGTGTATTCTGCAGCTTTAGGATGAAATGTTCTAAATATATCTGTTAAGTCCATTTGGCCCAGTGTGTCATTCAAAGCCATTGTTTCCTTGTTGCTTTTCTGCTTAGATGATCTATCTGTTGCTGTAAGTGAGGTGTTAAAGCCCCCTACTATTATTGTATTATTATCAATGAGTTTCTTTCTTATTAGTTGATTTATATATATTTGGGTACTCCCAAGTTGGGGGCATAAATATTTACAATTGTTAGATCTTCTTGACAGATAATCCCCTTAATTATGATATACTGCTCTTCTTCATCTTTTTGCAGTCTTTGTTCTACAATCTAGTTGGTCTGATATAAGTATGGCTATTCTGGCTTTCTTTTGACATCCATTAGAATGACAGATGGTTCTCCAACCCCTCATTTCCAATCTGCAGGTGTTTTTAGGTCTAAAATGAGTCTCTTGGAGGCAGTATACAGATGGATCTTGCTTTTTGTCCATTTTGATACCCTATGTCTTTGGACTGGAGCATTTTATCCACTACATTGAGAGTGATTACTGAAAGATATAAATTTAGTGCCATTGTGTTACCTGTAAAGTTGGTGTTTCTGGTGATGTTCTCTGGTCCTTTCTAGTCTTTGCTGCTTTTTGGTGTTTTTTTTTCCTCCACTCAAAGAGTACCCCTTAAAATTTCTTGCAGGGATGGTTCAGTGGTCACAAACTTCTTTAGTTTTTATTTGTCTGGGAAACTCTTTATCTCTCCCTCTATTCTGAATGACAGCCTTGCTGGCTAAGAATTCTTGCCTACTTATTTTTCCCATTCAGCATGTTGAATATTTTCTGCACTTCTTTCTGGCCTTCCAAGTTTCTGTGGACAGATCTGCTGTGAACCTGATCTGTCCTGCCTTGTATGTTAAGGACTTTTTTCCCTTGCTACTTTTAGGATTCCTTCCTTGTCTGTGTATTTTGTGAATTTGATTATGATATGCCTTGGCAATGGCTGGTTTTTCTTGAATTTAAGGAGAGTTCTCTCTCCTTTTTGGATTTTGAGGTCTGTGTCCTTCCCCAGATTAGGGAAGTTTTCAGCTATAATTTCTTTTTAATAAACCTTCTGACCCCTTTTCTCTCTCTCCATTTTCTGGAACTCCTACAATACAAATGTTACCACGCTTTAATAAGTTGCTGAGTTCCCTAAGTCTACTTTTGTGATCCATAACCTTTCTTTCCCTCTTCTTTTTTCAATAAAGATTTTATTTATTTATTTGAGAGAGAGAGAGAGAGAGAGAGAGAGATAGTGAGAGAGAGCATAAGCAGGGGGGAGAGAGAGAAGCAGACTCCCCACTGAGCAGGGAGCCCAAAACAGGGCTCAATCCCAGGACCCCAAGATCATGACCTGACCTTAAGGCAGAGCTTAACTGACTGAGCTGCCCAAGTACCCCTCTTTCCTTCTTCTTTTCAGATTCATTATTTTTCATAAGTTTATCTTTTCTATCACTGATTCGCCCCTCTGCTTGGTCTGTCCTCATTTTTATGAACTCCACTTGGGATTGCATCTTGGGTATAGCATTTTTAATTTTGGCCTGACTACATTTTAGTTCTTTTATTTCTGCAGCAAGGGATTCTCTAATGTTTTCTATGCTTTTTTTCAAGCCCAGCTAGTATCCTTATAATCGTTGTTTTAAATTCTAATTCAGACAGCTTACTTCTATATGTATTGATTAAATCCCTGGCTGTGAGTTCTGCTTCCCATTCTTTCTCTTGGGGTGAATTTCTTTGTCTCATCATTTTGTCCACAAAACAAAACAAAACAAAAACAAGGAATAGGGAAAAAAAACAACAAACAAAAAACAAAAATCTATATCCTGGGTGTGTTTTGGCCTGCTTGTTAAAAAGAATCTAGATCCATAAATAAATAAATAAATGAATGAATGAATGAATGAATGAATGAATGAAAGAAAGAAAGAAAGAAAGAAAGAAAGAAAACAAAAAATAAAATATACATACAACGTATACATAAAAATTTTTTAGTTAATAAAAAATTTTAAAGGAAATAATAATAAAATAAATGAAAATAGTAAAATAAAGAATAAAAGGAAAAAGGAAACTAGATCCTATTTTCCCTTAGAGCTAAAGCTTTGCAGCAGTCTGACTGGTAAACTTGGTGCAAGCAAGTCGTTCCTGCTGGTCTTCTGGGGGAAGGGCTTATACTGATTCTCAGGTGGAATTGCACTTGTGGAAATGCACCTCCAGGGTGCAGGGGGTGGGACTTGGTGTAAGTGGCTCCAGCCTCCACTAGGTGGCACTGTTTCGCTCCCTGAGGGCTTTCAGCGCTGATTGGTGGAATGAATATGGTGGCGCCCAGCTCTCTAGCCCTGGAGCTGAAAGATGGTGCCCCCCATCTTTAGTGAACCCTCACAGAAGGACAATCAATCACTCTTGTGTTCCCGATTTCCCTCAGAACCCTGCCTTCACCCTGCCTGTGTCCGAGCTTTTTTTTTTTTATCTCAGGCCTGCGACTTAGTTTCAAAACTCCAAATTTTAGGGACTCCCATGGCATAGACGCACACTGCTCCCCTGGGGGAGGGTCTCACCACGCTTTTGCCATTTGCCAGCCTATTGCAGGAAAGCAGTTACAGGTCTCCGCAGCAATTCACAGTTTACGGCAAAACAGAGTAGAAAGCCAGCACCACAGCTCAGCCGGAGTCCCTGCTCCTAGGCCTGGGAACAGTGCAGCACTTAAGCACTGCCCATTCTTCTTGCAACCCGGGGGATGCTCAGACCAAAGTGTCACACCTGGGATTCCGCCCCACTTTGCCACCTGAACACCTTTTTTGTCAGGCCCAAACCCCACTGTAGCGGACCTCTAAAAGTTCAGATTTTGTGCTCTGCTGTTTACAATACCCTGTAGTAGCCTCCATAAGCAGGCTCCCTCTCCACCACTGTATCCACAGGTATATCTTCCCCAATTCAATTCTCTGCATCTCCTACCTTCCAAAAGGTGGTAGCTTTTCTACATGCAGACCTGCAGTTTTTGTTCTCTCAGACCTCTGATTGATTTCTTGGGTGTTCAGAATTATCTTGTATCAGATAATTATCTAGCTGTGTTTGAGGGATGAGACAGGCTTAGGGTCCCCCTACTCCTCTGCCATCTTAACTCCTCCTTCCATACATACATTTGAAAACACCTATGTCAATGTTAGAAAGAGACAGTTCTCCCGTTACTGACATTGAAGGCTTGCCACAAATATTAAGTAAAAATCCATTGCGAAACATAAACATTATGATTCCATTTGTATTTTAACATATAAGTACAGACAGAATTGATGGATGGTGGATGGATGGATGGGAGGAAGGAAATACCTTATACAAGCATGGAAATGTCTGGAGAGAGATACAAATTTAATATTGTTACCTCTGGAGAATAGAATGTGGAAAGAGAACAGAAGACTTATGTATTATTTTTGTTGGGTCAAGTAATAAAAATGTAGTCAGATCCCTAGTCACACCAAAGTTCCTAAAGTAGATAAGAAAGAAATTCAAAGAAGATCAAAAGGGAATGGCCAGACACTGGGTAAAATACATTTTAGAGTTTCCAGAGCTAAGGGAAGAGAGAGAGTAGGGTGGCTTATGGGCTGAAATACAGAAAAGAGATCTACTAAAAACACAGAGAATTAAGTAGCTAACAGAAAAATGAGCATGAACAGATAATTCTTGAAGAAGATCAAATGGCCAGTAGATGTAAAAAAGAAAAAGTTTCACTCTTACTGATAATGAAAAATGTTTCCGTGCATGCCTATCAATTCAGCAAAATTTTTAAAAGACGGTATTCAATTTTTAAAAGGAAAGATGTAAGAGGTACTCTCATACTTTGTTGGCAAATGTAAATTGTTAAAACCTGTTAGAGAAAGCAATGTGACACTGTGATTTCCAAAAAATTAAACGTCATTGAACTTAGCACAACTGTGATTAAATCACTACTTATGTGATACATTAACACATACCTCTTCTGCTGAAGTAAGTTCCATGAAGAAAAGGTCATGGTCTTCTTCTCCAGTATATCTCAAGTACTTCCCCTAGAAACTGGCACATTGTAGGCCCTCAGTAAATCAACCCAGGTTTTCTGGTAAGTTGCAAACCATAGTTTAAGGATACTGAGACTAAAGCTATTCTGATGCCCGAATTAATAGAGCTACAAACAACAAACAGTATAAGATGCCACCAAAATTTTCCATCTCCTAAGAATTAATCAAGTGCAAAGTAGAATTAGTCACAGATATCGGTTCCACAGGGTTCCACCATTTCTTACTATTCCACCAGCACCGTCCCAATCTCCTGCCCTCTCATATTTCTTTCATGGCTACCCAGAAAAATCCCAAACTAGATCATCTACACTCTGTTTCTACACCTGGACTGATGAATGTTGTTAGAGAAAACGGATACGGGACTCTGTGACTTGGCGTGGAGAAAAATTCAAGTTATCCAAGCCTTTCTTGGCTCACTATGATATGGCAATCTGGATGATGGGCCTCTAAAAAGCTCCTCTTTTCATCCTTCTCAAATGCTATCCCAACCCCTCAGCCCTTACATCAGATGGGACCTTCCTCACAATCTTGTCCTTCCACAGTTCCCTCCTTCTCCACAGCATCATCAGTCCTGCTCCTCTCCCTCCTGTCTGGTGGAAGAGTTACCACCTCCCTTTCTCTAAGGCCAATCTTTTCACCTCTTTCACTCTGGAGCCCACACCCTTCTACTTCCTCAGCAACTATGTACCATCAAGTTCTATGCCATCTCCATACAAATGGGCTCATCTCCTATATTTAAAATTAAACAAAATTAACAAGATGGTCTTGTTCCTTATACTCAACTGTCTATAGGAAACGCCCTTTCCTTCCCACTGTAGCCAAGCCTCCTCAAACTGTATAGATCATATTCCTTATCAGGCCTTCTCAATGCTCACTCCCCAATCCTCTACAATCTGCCTTCTCTCCTGCTGCACTGATGTCGTCATTGACCTCCTAATTGCCAAATCTAATGAACATGTTTTTCAAAATGTTTTATAGTGTGTTTTATCTGATTACAAGAGGGGTATACAGCATGAACAAAGTTATGACATATGACAAGAGCAAAAAACTTGCACTGTGTAACAGGTAATGAATAAATATCCCTAATAAACTCAGTGTTCTTACAAACAAATTAAATATATAACCCAAAAGAAAAATATGCAAAGGGTCTTAAGGAGCAAGTCTCAGGAAAAACGCAAATAGCCAACACACATGAAAAAATACCCAGCCTTACTAGTAATAAGAGAACTGCAAGTTAAATTAGTTAGATACTATTTTTCACCTATCAGACTGGCAAAAATTAGAAAGACTGTCCAGCCTCAGGAAGGGCACGCAGAAAAGCACTCTCTGTGGTGAAAGTGCAAACCTTCCTGTAGGTCACTCTGGCAAAGCCTGTTCACATTTTTTTAATGTAAATATCCTTTGACCCAACAATTCTATACAAAGCTATCCTACAGAAATATTTGTGTGGGTATATCTATATCTACATCCCTTGTGGGCACTCTGCAAAGATGTTTATTACAGCCTCGGTTTGCTTGGCCTAGGGTAACAGGCAGAGGAGATGGAAATGTGCAGCAGAATATATGACACAGTTGGAAGACCAGGTCAACAGGACTTGATGAATTGAATGTGGGGAGGTGAGAGAAGGAAGAATCAAGGGTGACCCTAGGTTCTTGGCTTGAGCAACTGAATGGATGATGGTGCCATTTTCCTGAGATGGGGAAGGCTGAGGGAAAGGGCTGGGGATCTGAGAAGAACTGGGAGCCCTGTTTTGGCATGTCCCATTTGATATCTACTGGATATACATCCAAGTAGAGCTGTCAAATAGGCCATTGGATATATGAGGCTGTAGCTTAGGGTCAGACACATAAATGTGGGATTGACGAGTGTATAGATAGATGGTATTTAGAGCCATGGGCCTGGAGGAGCGCTTCTAGGAAGATTTTGGATGGAAAAAAGTGCATGGACTGAGCCCTAGGTCACTCCAATGTTCAGAGGTTAAGGAGATAAATTTAGTAGAAGAGGAGGCTGAGCAGAACTTCTTTAATACAAACTTGAGTTTTATTTTTTTTAAAAGATTTTATTTATTTATTTGACAGAGAGAGAGAGAGATCACAAGTAGGCAGAGAGGCAGGCGGGGGGGCGGGGCAGAAGCAGGCTCCCTGCTGAGCAGAGAGCCCCATGTGGGGCTCAATCCCAGGACCCTGAGATCATGACCTGAACCGAAGGCAGAGGCCCTAACCTACTGAGGCACCCAGGTGCCCCTCAGACTTGAGTTTTAAAGAAGTTAACATACATCAAATGACAGAAAATCCCATATTTACTACCATTTTAAGGGCCCAATGCCTTCCAAGCTTGTCTTTTAAGGAATTCTAGGGGTTTTTCCTTTCTTTTTAAGATTTTCCTTATTTAGTTGAGAGACAGCACAAGTAGGGTGAGGGGTAGAGGGAGAAGCAGACTCCCCACTGAGCAGGTAGCCCAATGCAGCTCAATTCTGGGACTCCAGGATCATGACCTGAGCAGAAGGCAGACAGTTTACCAACTAAGCCACCCAGACGCCAACCCCCCTTTTTTTTCTTCCTGACTATTTCAAACCACATTTAAACACAATCATACCTTTTTTTCTTTTTTGTTCCATAGTGGTTTCCTCACACTGCATAATTCTCCTAGTATAAAACTAAACTAATCAAGTACTAGCCACATAGCACTCAACAGTGGCTTTTCCACAAAGCTTATAATCCAATAACCACTTCATGCCTAAAAATCTAAGGGAAACGTGAGGCCAAAAGCCGAATCTGTGCCACCTTAAATTCTTTTTGGCTGTTCATTTCCCCAGTACACAGTAACTTTCTCCAGCTTCTTACTGAGCTTGCCAAATGCCTGACAAGCCTGAAGACGTCTGACAATCCACATCCTCTCCTCTCAGTGCAAATCCCTCTTCCTACCAACAAGAAGCCCAGCCTCTTTCCATTTTCACTTTAGAAGTTTCCATTCAGAGACTCATGCCTTAAAAAAAAAAGGAGAGGAAGTACTTCCAACTAGGTCAAAGTTGTCATCAGGAACGCAGACTCAAAGCAAAACTCAGCAGAAGGAAAGCTGTGTGGGAACTGAGCCTGGGGTAGGGTGACAGACTAGGGATATTTCCTTTTAGGTCCAGGAAAGCACAAAAGAGTTCCAACTCCTAGAACCGTAACGTCACTCATTGATTCATTTCACAAACATTAGTTAAGCACCTATGATGTGCCAGGCTCTGTTATGGGTGCTGGGATCTATTACTGGTAAATAAAACAGAAATCCCTGCCCACATGGAACATACATTACAGAGGGGTAAGGGAGGGACAGGCAAGAAGAAAGAAAAATGAAAAAAAAAAAAACCACAATAAGTTACATTAGAGTAATAAGGTAGGGAAGTGGAATACGGAATGTTCAGGGATGGGGTTGCAAGTTTAAATAGTGTGGTTAGGGAAGGCCTCGCTGAAGTGACATTTAAGTACAAACTCCCAGCTGTTGGATTTCAAGTGCCCCAGGAAGCTGTTTAGTGGACTTCAGTTCTACCACCACCAGCCCTCAGGCCTTTAAAGGCCTGGTATCTTCAGCCTAGCATGAATATTTATTAATCTCTTGTACTTAAGAGAAAGGGAGCTCCAAGATCTAGACCTTGCCCTTAAAAAGAGGTTACAACCTTCCAGGTAGAAAAACAACTGAGAGAGATATTAAGGGCATTCTTGAGGTGTAAACAAAGTGCTATAGGACAGGATAACTAGTAATTGGCTCCCAGGAAGGAATTGTGTGTTCAATAAGGTTTTCCCAGAGGAGAGGATCTGAGAGCTAATTCTTGAGAGGTGAAGAGGAATGAAAAGCAGGAGAGTGGGTTTGGGAGGCAAGTTAGCTTTTCAGGAAAAAGAAACAGTTGTAGCAAAGGCCCAGAGATGGGATCGGTGAGGACATTTTCTCTTCAGCCCGTGGCTGCGTGGCTGCCGAAGGTACTCTCCATCCACCCCAAGATAAAACAAGCACACACTCACCCTCAGGCACTCTGGTCGGGCTGTTGGGAAATTCTTATCACTTACCACGCCCTCATCCCTTTCCTAGCCCGCAGGAAAGGAAGAAGTTGAGTCAGACACACATCCCTAGAATCCAGGGTTACCCTCTTCTAACTCCAGGACACTTACTCCTGAGCTGAGAGCCCCAGAGGCTTCATTCAGCCAGGTACACTCAGGGCTGCGTGCTTATAGTAGTAATGTGCCAACTGGCCCCCTGTTAGAAGTGAAGACGGTAAGACATCAGTGAGGCAGTGGTCCCAAGGCTCTGCAGCGCATCTGAAATGGAGTCAAGGACCAAAACACGTTTCAGCTTGGAAGGGAAATTTTTAATCACTTGGTCCTCCCCTGTGATCTCTTTATTTAGTGTTCCTAAAATCTAAGACAGCAGAAGTGGTGGGACAGGGATGGGAACACAAGCTCTGCCCAGTTAGGCCCCTCATCAGTTGGGTGATTTGGGGCAAGGTGCTTAACCTCTGAATTTCCTTTCCATCATAATATGGTTATAACTGTAGTGCCTACCACATAGAGTTATCATGGGATTATACGAAATCACTATGTGAAGAACTTAGCATAGTACATGGCTCAACAGATCCTAACCACCATTATTAGTAGCATTAAGGGGGAGAGCTCAGAGAGCATCAACCAGAATGCCACATACACTCACTGACCAATTATCCCAGAATAGGCCTCTAAGCTCCATTTCACTGCTTTGATCTAAAATGAGGCACCTAAAATTCTGTTACCAGAAATGTTCAATTCCTGCCAGAAGAAGTCTCACAAGCCAAGTTGGTGGTCTTTTTCTACTTGGATTTCCAGCAGGTGCTAAAAAAAACCCTACAACTATAACAAAAAAAACTTCACTGGCGGGGCCTCATCTCTGCTGCATTAAACATCTCTCTCTCCACAGCCCAGTGAAGTAAACACATTAGGTTATTAACACTTTAATATCAATGGGTTTATGAGGAGTGGGGGAGGGGAGCTGAAAGAACAGAAAAGAAGCCAGTTAAAAATAGGAGGTCCAGGAGGCAGTCCTGATTAATTTCTGTCACAAATGCACAAGGTCTAGGGTCAACCCTGCCAAAAGCAATTCCGGAATGCCAGGTCCTCTGGTCCTGAAGAAGCAGGGTACTTACTGGGGGAAGAAAATCTGTTAATGAAAAACAGATCACCTGTTCGTTCACCAGAATTATAACCAAATGTTTTCACCGCCAAAAAAAACCCCAAAAAACCAACCATCTCATTCAACTTTGGGGGACTGGCCGAACATGTTTTCTGGCCCTTTACAAACCATCACCCGGGATAAGAGCATTCTGTGCCCCGTTTGCGGGCTCTGGAGACCCTCTTCCAGGAGCAAACCTCCGACGCCTGCTTGAAGGGTGGCAAGATAAAGCAGTTCAACTCCAGACCACACAGCTGGTCCCCAGCCCCAAGCGCAGTGGGGCCCACTGAGGCAGGACTCACAGCCAATGGGCCTCCGGCCTTTACCTCTGGCAGACCTACCGAGGCCACAGAAGCTGACCCCGCGAGGTCCGAGGTCCGGAAGCAGTGCGAGGCTGAGACCCGGCGCGACCGCCAAGCGCTGAGAGAGGAACCACCACAAAGGTGACTCGACGTCTCAGAGAGTGCAGTTCCCGCTAGGAGCTCGACCCCACCCGCCCCCAGGGCCAGCTCCGGAGGGGCTCCAGCTGGGGCTGGCGGGAAAAGCCAAGCCACTCCGCGTGAGGCGAGACCCGGAGGAGGCAGAGCCCAGAGGGGTACAGCCCCCGTTAGCTACCGGTGGGCCAGGGAAGGGGCCAGAAGAGGCCCGAGGGAACTCAGACTGGCGGGGAGGGACCGCCCCAAGCAGACTGGAGTCAAAGCGTGGGGGGTGCGGTCCGGGGACGCTGACGAGGGAGAGGGGACAGGCGGTCAGCTAGGGAGAAGGAAAGACTGGGAGCGCGGATAGAGGGGTAGAGAGGGGCGCGGGTCCCTGAGGTAGGGGTGGGGGGGCGCTTAGGCAGAGAAAAGGGGCTAGGGGCCCAGGGGGAGCCCGAGACCGAGGGCGAAGGGGCGGCCGCTGGCCGCGGACATACCTGTCACCTGCAACAGGTGCCGCGAGAGGGTGAAACGTCCCAGTGCCGGATTCAGAGGAGGGTCTCCGGCTCCAACACTGCAATCCTGCCGGGGCGGCCGGCCCTACTCACCCTCCCGGGAGGCGGAAAAAGCTGCAACTTTCCCTGGAGCGGGGAGGAGCTGGACTCTTAAAGGGGCCGCACAGCTCTCTGGGCCCCTTAGTAGGGGGCCCGCGCCACCGAAAGGGTGGTCTGAGAGCCAAAGACTTTAGTCACTGGAGGGATGCCCTCTTGGGTTAGGAAAGGGAGCTTAAGGGCTGAGGATAGGGGTCCAAGACTGGACGTGGCCCCCTTTTCACTTCCATCTGTGGTCATTCAGATGATAAATCTCCTGCCTCTTCCGCTTAGCTGAGCCAAAAGTTGTCAAACTGTCGTGTACTTATAAGATGAAGACTCTAGACCATATGATTTGGGAAGATAAAATATGTTTAACTTTCAGGCAAATAAAAGTGCCTGTCTAAAATAGAAACGTTTGGGGGCAAAGGACATAGGTTAAATTCACACACACACACACACACACACACACACACACACACGTTTAAAACACTCAACTCACTAGTAATGAAGTAAGAACAAATTAGAGCAATAATGAGATTCTTTGGTAAAGTTTTGTTTTGTTTTGTTTTGATCACATTTGACGACACAGTAGGTACCAAAAACAGAGCTCCTCCATAGTTGCTCTAGGAGTGCGTGCTGCTTAAAAACCCTTTTAGAAGGCATGTGAGCAATATATATTAGGCTTTAAAATGTTTACATCTACCCAGTAATTGCAGATTCCTGTCCCCTTCTCTTCCTCCTCCCTCTCTCTCCTTCCCTTCTTCTCATCAGCATTTATTCATGCTCAATTAAACATACCCAAGTCTACCATCTTAAAAAAAATCCTCCCTACAAACTAGGTACTTCTCCAGCTCTTCTTTATGGGCAAATTTATTGAAAATGTACTTTGCAGGTACATTTGCAATCTCTATTCTCTTCTTCTCACTTACCAGTTTGGCTTCCTTCCCAAAGACTCCACTGAAACTGTGCTCAACAAAGTACCCAACCAATGAATGACCTCCATGTCAATAAATCTATATAAATAAATAAAATAAATAAAGGGGACATTTTTAATCATTATCTTTCTTGACATCTTCCCTACATTTAATGCTGTTAACTATTTCCTCCTACTTGAAAGTCTTCCTGTGGCATTTATAATGCCATACTCTTGCTTTTCCTCCTATCCTTTTGCCCTCTCCTCAGAATCACTTTGTAGACTCCACTTCTGCTATCTAACCTCTGAACATCAGGCATTCTCAGAGCTAGGCTGCATATACTGTCTCCCTAAATGATCACTTTTATTCACCTGGCTTTAATTATCATGTATATGGCCACAACTGTAATTTTATATCTCTATCCAGACCTCTTCACTGAGCTCTGTGTTCTTGACATCTCCATTCAGATGTCTTGCAGGCATCTCAAATTCAACACATCCAAAGCTGAACACACCATATTTTCTCTTAAATTTGCTCCTCCTCCAGTGTTTTCTAGCTCAATAAATAATAGCATGCCACCCAAGGCAGAAACTTGACACCTAGCATAGTACATGGCACATAGAAGTCCCTCACTAGTATTTATATAATGTGTGAATGAATGTGTCCTAAGGAAAAAAGATGTACACAAACTTTTTGTACAACTATGTTAATCACAGTATTACTTAGAATAATAAAATACTAGCCAAAAACCTAATGGTTCAATGGTTAAGTAAATTATAATAGTCATACAAGAGAATATCATATAGCCAATAAAGCTGACATTTTATATGTAGTTTATGACAAGAAATGCTTATGCTTTAATATTAATTGAAAGTAGGATACAACATTTAATATAAAATATGATCACAATTAATGAAAATGGGTCAGTATACATGAGAAAAATACTAGAACATATGCAAAATACTAGTACTGGTTGTCTCTATGTGGTAGAGCTAAATGAATATTTTGTTTTCCTCCTACTTTTCTATATTTTCAACTTCATTATAATGAGAACTGTATGGCTTTGATAATATAAATAATTATTTTTGAAAGATCTTGGAGGGGCACCTGGGTGGCTCAGTGGGTTAAACATCTGCCTTCCACTCAGGTCATGATCTCAGGGTCCTGGGATTGAACCCCACGTTGGGCTCCTTGCTAAGCAGGGAGTCTGCTTCTCCCTCTCCCTCTGATCCTCCTCCCCACTTGTGCTCTCTTTCTCTGTCTCAAATAAATAAAATCTTTACAAATAAAAAAATGTTGGAAAGAGGGGCACTGGGTGGCTCAGTTGGTTAAACATCTGCCTTCAGCTTAGGTCATGATCTGGCATACTGGGATTAAGCCCTGTATAGGGCTCCCTGCTCAGTGGGGAGCCTGCTTCTCCCTCTCTCTCACCCTGCCACTCCCCCTGCTTGTGCTCTCTCTCTGTGTCAAATACATAAATAAAATCTTTTAAAAAATAAAAATAAAAAATCTTAGAAAGGAAAAGAAATCATTTTTAAAGATTTATTTATTTGAGAGAGAGAGGAAGCATACCTGAGAGAGTGGGGGAAAGGGCAGAGGGAAAGAATTTTCAAGTAGGCACCTCACTAAGCCTGGAGCCTGACTGGGGGCTTATATCAGGACCCATGAGATCACAACCTTAGCTGAAACCAAAAGTTGGAGGCTTAACCGGCTGAGCCATCCAGGCACCCCGAAAAAAATAATTTCAATTCTAGCAGACAAAACAGTAAAATTTAGCTTCCAGTTTCTACCCAAAGTATTTTTTCCAGATTTTAGCCCTTCAGTACCCCATGCACAGCCTGAAGTGTCAAGAAGTCACTTCAAAAAGAAAATCCTTTTGTTCTGTCTAAGCTTTGACAACTCAGCCCTCAGGGCCCCTGTGCTCAGCCCTAGGCTTTACATATGCTTCATCTCCCTACCTGGCCTGTGGGAATTCAGACCAAGCACTTTTCTGCTCCTTTTATATTGGTGGTGCTTAGCAGAAACTGAAAACACCCTCAGCCAGAAGGGACTCCAGAAAACATTTAGTCCAATCCCCTTATTCCCCAGCAGAACTTCCGAATACTATTTTATGTTTTTAATTTCTACCTCTGAGCTTTCTCACATTCTAAGGTTCACCTCATTAAGAGGATGTGAAGATCTGACTCTCTTACTCTAAGACAGTCTCACTGAACCAACTGCAAATACACAGAGAAAGAGAAACATAAATAATGAACCAAAACAAAATTGGGCAATGGCCTGTTTGCACAGACTCTGTGCTGTCCACTTCTGTTTGACCCTCCTTGCTTGCCACAAGGATTCTGTACTCAAAATCTTATAACCATATATCATAAGGGATCCAATGCAAGCAAACTCATGTTGTAGCACATATCACAATTTCGTTTTAAGGCTGAATAATGCTCCATTTATGAATACATCGCATTTTGTTTATTTATTTATCAGTTGATGGGCATTTGAGTTGTTTCCAGCTTTCAGCTATTGTGAAAAATGCTGCCATGAGCATTGGTGTACAAATAAGTGTCTGAGTCTCTGCTTTCAATTCTCTTGGCATATACCTAGAAGTGGAATTACTATATTATGTGGTAATTCTATATTTAGCTTTCTAAGGAATTGCCAAACTGGTTTTCAACAGTATGCACAAGGATTCCAATTTCTCCATATCCTCACAAAAACTTGGTATTTTCTGGGGTTTGTTTTTGGTTTTGTTTTTGTCTTTTTATATAATAGCCATTCCTAATGAGTGTGACATAGTATCTCATTTTGGTTTTGATTTACATTTTCCCAAATGGTCTGTGATATTGATCATTTCTTGTGTTTATTGGTCACTATAAAAATATACAAAAAAATTGTATATTTTTTTATTTTATTTTATTTTACTTGCATATTTTCTTGAGAGACATATCTATTTAAGTCCTTTGTCCATTTTTGAATTGGGTTGTTGTTGTTGAGTTGTGGGGGTTGTTTACATATTCTGGGTATTAATCCATTATCAGATATATGCTTTGCAAATATTTTCTTCTATGAGTTGTCTTTTCATTCTCTTGATAGTATCTTTTGATGTGCAAAACTTTTTAATTTTATGAAGTTCAATTTACTTGTTATGTTGTTGTTGTCTGTGCTTTGATGTAATATCCAAAAAAAAAAAATGATTGCCAAATCCAACGTCTATATGTTTTCCTCTAATAGTTTTATATTATTAGCTCTGTGTTTAGGTCTTTGTTCCATTTTTGTATATGTTGTAAAGTAAATCTCCAATTTCACTCTTTTGTATATGTATATCCAGTTTCCTGTCATCATTTGTTGAAAAGACTATCCTTTTCCCATTATCTTGTTATTTTTTTAAAGATTTATTTGAGAGAGAGAGAGCATGTATGAGCAGGGTTAGGAGCAAAAGAAGAGGGAGAGAGAGATTCCTCAAGCAGACTCCCCATTTAGCATGGAGCCCTAGGTGGGGCTTGATCCCAGGACCCTGAGATCATGACCTAAGTGGAAATCAAGAGTCGGCCACTTAACCAACTGAGCCAGCCAGGCGCCCCTTCCCATTATCTTGTTATTTTTTTTTTTTTAAGATTTTATTTATTTGACAGCGAGAAACACAGCGAGAGAGGGAACACAAGCAGAGGGAATGGTAGCGGGAGAAGCAGGCTTCCTGCCAAGCAAAGAGCCTGATGCGGGGCTCAATCCCAGGACCCTAGGATCATGACCTGAGCCGAAGGCAGACGCTTAATGACTGAGCCACCCAGGTGCCCCTATCTTGTTATTTTAAATGATGAACATCAAAGGACGTTTTCATAGTTTTGAAAAATAATGAATTATACTAAAATTGGCTATATTTTTAGACTGCGTAACATGAAATTTCAGTAAATATGTGATTATCACAAAATTTAGACATTGCAGGACAATGCAAACAGGAACTTATGGAATATTATCCTATGTAAAGTATGTAAGCTCCTATCCCATAGTGAGTGATTAGATTCAATGAGTTGTTCATTTTTGACACATTGAGGGAATTTTGGCTAGTGCAAACTAATAAGATGGAGATTTCCCTCGACCCTATGTGATAGGATCCCTCAGTATTGAGCAATTGCTCTTTTATAAAAGTGTTAAATATTTCAAAAATACATAAATGTATAGAGAATAATATAACAAGGATATGCCCACTACCCAGCTTAAGAAATAAGGCATTACCACTGCAACTGAAGCCCTCTGTATACACTTCTACCCTGAGGTTTTCACTATTTCATTGTTCACCAGATTTGATCTTGATCTTTTCCATGCATCTCTTTATACATTACTACCTATGTGTCTACCCCTAAACTATATGTAGTACTTTATCTAAACAGTATCACTCTTGTATGTATCTTCTGCAATTTGCTTTCCTCACTCACATTATGCTTAGATTTACCCCAGTTGATATATATATATATATACACACACACACACATACATGCAGTGAAATACAGTTATAGTATATAGTATATATATATAGTATATATACACTGTATATATATACACATATATACAGTGAAAATTAGATATATATATATCTAATTCATTCATTTTCACTGTTGTAGAGCATTTCAGGTTTAAAGATATTGTAACTTATGTGTCTGTTCTCTTATTGATCAGGCACTTTTCAATTGCCAAAATCTTAATTCTGGATGCCAAGACACTCCCCCCTTCATTTCTTGTTGGGAAATAGTTTATTTTTGTTTAAAAAAAAATGAGGATTCTTGACAAAGCAAATTTAGTACACTAGTGGTCTACAGTGAGTATATGGTATAAAAAGTAGATTCAGTCTCTTATTCGGTCAAGATTAGGGTCTCTCCACCTCCACACTATTGACTTTGGACTGGATACTGTTTTGTTGTGGGGAGCTATCCTGTGCATTCTAGGATGTTTAACAGCATCTCTGGCCTCTACCCACTAGATGCCAGTAGTGACAACCAAAAATGTCTCCAGATATTGCCAAATGTCCTTATTTGATACCCACTGGCCAGAAGTACTGAGCATCCATTATATGTGAAGCACTTTAGTAGGTGCTATGGGGAAAAAAAAAAAAGAAAATGAATAAACACTGAAAAAAAATATCCCTTCATTCAAAGAAATGTATTGAGCATCTACTATGTGCAAAGTATACTGTGCTCATAGGCTGTAGCATTTTAGTGACCTTTCCTCAAGGAGTTCACAGTATATTGTGTGGGGTGGAGGGAGGCAGAAAACCCATACAATTATAATACAGTGTGGAAAGTACAACGCTGGGGAGAGGCACAGGATATGTGCGAGCACTGAGGAATGCTACTTATACCATCCTTGTGGGGAGTGGTCAGTGAAGGGTTCTTGGAAAAAGTAATAGCTTCCCTGAATCTTAAAGGATGAGTAGGACTAAGCTAGACCAAAAAGGAGTTGGAGGCAGAAGAATAGCATAAGCAAAAACTAAAAGGCTAGAAACACCAGCTCTATGCAAAGGAAGTAAGTACAAGGAAGTTGGTGTTGTTGGAGCAGAAAGTGTAAAGAAAAACTGATAATAGAGGAGGCTACAAAGATAGTGTATTAATTTGCTAGGCCTGCTGTAACCAAGTAGCACAAAGTGAGTGGCTTAAATGACAGAAACTCCCTGTTTCACAGTTTAGGAGGCTTGAAGTCTGAAATTAAGGTGCAGAGTTAATTCTTTCTGAGGGCTGTAAGAATCTGTTCCATGCCTCTCTCTTAGCTTCTGGTGGTCTATTGACAATCTTTGGCATTTCTTGGCTTGTAGAAGCATTACCCTGATCTCTGCCCTCATCTTCACGTGGCATTCTCTCCGTGTGCATGTCCCTGTGCCCATATTTCCCCTTTTTATAAAGATACCAGTCCTATTACATTCGGGCCCACCCAAATGACTTCATCTTACTCAATTACATCTACAATGGTCTTATTTCCAAATTATAATATATTCTGAGGTACTGGGGGATTGGGACTTCAACATATGAACGGGGGTGGGGGGGACACAATTTAACCCATAACAATAGGGTAAAGATTAGAATCTGTTAGCCTTATGAGTCATGTTAAGAAATTTGGACTTTATTCAGTGGCTAATTGAAACCATTCAAGGAACCCTGGAGTTCTCTTCTCCATTATTATTGGTGACATCACTCAAATCATTCTTCATTTTTTTTAAGGCTGAATAATAATACACTGAATTCTCCATATTTTGCTTATCCAGTCATCAGTCAACGGACATTTGGGTTATTTCCCCATTAGGGCAATTATGAATAATGCTGCTACAAACATTCATGTATGATATTTTTTGAACACATGTTTTCAAATCTCTTGTCTATATACCTAGGAGTGGAATAGCTGAGTTATATGGTAACTCTATGTTTAACTTTTGAGGAATCACCAAACTGCTTTCCAACATGGCTATACCATTTTAGATTTCTACGAGCAATGCATGAGGGTTCCAATTTCTGCACTGTTAGTACTGGTTTCTTTTAGTATAGACATCCCAGTGGGTGTAAAGTAGTATCTCATTGTAGTTTTGTTTTGCATTTCCATAATAGGTAATGATGTTAACCATCTTTCCATGTGCTTACAGCCATTAGTATATCTTCTCTGAAGAAATGTCTATTTAGATCCTTTGTCCATTTTTAATTGAGTTATTTATCTTTTTATCACTTACTGAGTTATAAGAGTTTCTTATACATTCACTTATACTTTTGTAAAGAGAGAAGGGTAGGAGGAAAAGAGAAGAACATACTTAGAAGGGGAATTGGCATGGGGTTAGAAGCAGATGTTCACAACAGGTTTTGTTGTTTCATTCAAGAGGTGAGTCCAGGTCAAGGGAAAAGGTACTAAATTGTACTAAATTGTATTGAGGCTGGGTCCTTTGTGTTTATGGACAAAATTAAGTAAGTGCAGGACCGGTTTGTTCACTGGAGGTCGATAATGCAGGGCTAAAAACTTTAAGGCCTATTCAAAGATTTATTCTGAGTGGTTATTCATTTTAATAAAAACATCTCTGGGGGGAAAACACCATTACTTACCAGGATATGAAAGCAAAAGATAGGGGTTCCTTGTTACAAAATGTACTGACTGTATTTTAGCTTTATTTCCCTTTGACATTCTAGCAATGTTTGACACTATTGCCTACCCCTTCCTAGTTAAATTTTCCTCTCCTATGGTTTCTGGAACATCACAGACTCCTGGTTCTCCTATCTCTCTCCTGATCTTTCTTAATCATCTCAAACCCCACTTCCTCTGTCCACATCTTAATATTTAAGGCTTAAATGTCACATTAATTTATTTAGAAGAAGCCCGAGAGTACTAACATTTATTAGTGCCTCTTATACGCACTGTTTTAGTAGCTGGAAATGCAGCAGTAAACAAAAAAGGTCTGGTGTACATAGAGCTTACATTCTAAGCCAAAGAAAAATAAGCAATAACACTACTAACAAACACACAGCACTTACTATTACTCTAAATACTGTTTTAAGGTATGAATCTAAAGTACACATGCACATTTAGTCCTCACAAAAATCCTATGATGTGGGCGCCTGGGTGGCTCAGTCGTTAAGCGTCTGCCTTCGGCTCAGGTCATGATCCCAGGGTCCTGGGATCGAGCCCCACATCGGGCTCCTTGCTCGGCAGGGAGCCTGCTTCTCCCGCTACCTTTCCCTCTGCTTGTGTTCCCTCTCTCGCTGTGTTTCTCGCTGTCAAATAAATAAAATCTTTAAAAAAAAAAAAATCCTATGATGTAGATACTATTATTATTCCCATTTTACAAATAAAGAAACTGAAGTACAGGGAGATCAAATAGTTAAGACAAGATAGAGTCAGACGGCATAGCTCCAGAGTCCACGTTCTTAAACTAGTACTCTAGTACTAGTACTCTAGTACTAGTACTCTAGTACTCTACATGGCCTCTCAGCGATAAACAAATATATCCAATAGGACTTGCTAAGAGGTGACCAAACTGGTGTTTCAATTATCATTCTTCACCATTCAGCTCCAGTTTATATAGTAGAAGTCTAGAGCTTAATTGGAGGAAGGAAAAGAGGGTTTTTTGAAGGGAATTTATGGAAGTAAAAAGCACTATGGTTCCTCTCCTCGAGCCGAGGAGACACATCCCGATTAAACCTTGCAAGAAGGCAGACTGGCATCTTACTTCCAGCCCGAAGGCTTACTGTACTACAGAAATGTTTAGGCCCGCCTGTGTTGCCCCTGGAGTAGAAAGAGTTCATGAGGGAACCTCACCTATGTCCTGGGATGTCTGGAGAAGATAGAAACTTATGCTTGACTTTTACCTGAAGAAATCTAAAGACAGAAGCTAGGTTGAAGCTGTTCCCAGTGGTAAGGCAAAGAAAAGTATCTATACTTCTGAAGGACCATATTTTCTACCTGCCAGATAGTTTCCTCTGAATGTAGCTGGCAACTCTAGCAGAAGAATGATTATCACGTGAGAAGAAACTTGTGTGGGAATAGAGGATACATTGTTCCCATCATGGAATGGTTTGGGTAAAGGTTCCCACTAGGAGGATGTGGAGTGAAGGGGTCCTTAAAGAAACCACAAAAATACAGCACAATAAAAACCAGTATTTGGGGGTGCCTGGGTGGCTCAGTCATGGAGCAGCTGCCTTCGGCTCAGGTCATGATCCCGGGGTCCTGGAAGCAAGCCCCACGTCTGGCTCCCTGCTCAGTTGGGAGCCTGCCTCTCCCTCTCCCAGCTGCTTCCCCTACTTGCGCTCTCAATTTCTGTCAAATAAACTTTTTAAAATCTTAAAAAAAAAAATAAAATAGAAGCCAGTATTTGGACGTCAGCCTCACAAAGGGTCTTGGTAGCCAGAATACACCAGCTTCAGTGAATTAAGCTGCTTGTTTTCCCTCTAAGACTCCCTCTCCCTACCCTACCCCACTCCTCAACCCCAGAGGAACCAGAAGCAGCAGAGCAAGTAGGGGACAAGGTGCAGAAAGGAGAGTAAAAGAACAGTCCCCTTTTTTCCACTAGAGATCCTTGGGATCTCTATCAATCTGCACCAGAGATTGGGGGCTGGACGAGAAGCTTTAAATTAAATGTGAGATGGAAATTTTTATTCTGAATGGTTGAACTTTTTAATGCCAGTGAATTAAACTGTTGTAAATATCTGGGAATAGCCAAAAAGCAAATGGGTTAAATATATAACAAAGGACCGTGATGTGTTATTAACAAAAACGCAGGGTAAAGAAATAGAGAGTGAGAGGGGTGATATTTTATGCACTCAAGGAAAGACTCTTAGAGGAGGTGACAAAAATGAAGAAACAAGCCATGGGAATATCCTTGCCCCCATCTCTTTTCGTATGTTCTCCTTAGATGATCTCGTTCATTCCCGTGGCTTCAATTTTCCCTGATGACTCTCAATCTTGTAACTCTCCCCTAAATTTTCTCCTGATCTTCAGACCCATATATTTCATGCCTACCAAATATCCCCACCTCAATGATCACAACCACCTCAAATTCAACTTTTCCAAACTGAAACCTCGTCTTCTTTCCAAACTTCTGTCACCAATGTTTTCCATCCCAGTGAATAGAGCTACATAATCTATCTAGAAGCACAAGCCAAAAATTGTCCTCCTATCTACTTAGTCCCCAGATCCTGTTGTTCTCACCACCTAAATAGGTCTTGATTTTCATGTCACTGCCACCACTCAGGCCATAATCACCTGGATTACAACAATAACCTCTTAACTAGTTCCCCTATGTCCAATCTATTTTCTACACAGCTGCCAAAGTAATCTTCCCTAAGTCCAAATTGGATCATGGAGAAGCTCAATGACTCCTGGTAGTTCTCAGAACTGATTCTTTAACACCCCTAAGAAGGACTTTCAAGATCTGCTTCTTATCTATCTTAATAAGCCTTCTTTTCCCACCAATCCTTGTTCCTGAGTGCTCTTCTCTCCGTCAATCTAAATGATTTGCATTTCCCTCCAAACCCCAAATTTTTTCACATCTCTTCCATCCTCCCTTTATCTTCTCCATGCTAATACTCATGCTTCAGCTCAAATGTAATCTTTTCTAGAAAGCCTTCCTTCCACTCTCTAGGATGGGTGCCCCTCCTCTAGCACTCACTCCAATGTTATTGTTCAAGTGGCTGCTTCTCCCACTAAAATGTGAGCTCCTCAAAAGCAGGACCTATGTTTTATGACTCTTTGTATCCATGAGGCCTGGCATATGAACCAGGTTCTCTTTCTAAATCTAGACTGTTCCTCTGCCTGAACTCTTATTTCCCTCATTCTTCCTTGTCCTTTGAATTTCCAATCACTCCTAAAGATTTCGTTTGTCTTCCCCTATAGGGTGTTTGTATGCCAAACAGCTAGCTAATTTGACTCTCCTAAGACTGGCAAAAATGTTAACACCCCCTCCCCAGGAGACATTGGGCAATGTCTGTAGACACTTTTGATTGTCACAACTCAGGCAGGGGATACAGCTAAACATCTTATAATACACAGGACAGTCTCTCACAGCAAAGAAGTACCCAGCTGAAAACATCAATAGTTCTAAGGCTAAGAAAACCCTGCCTGAGGACAAGCAAAGCCCCTCGACTATGATGTACTTTCTAGCTTTTTTACTCTTGTGCTGAATTATAGAGCTGCCTATGAAATTCAGTCCTGTCTTCTGGGGCCTAAGATAATGAGGAGGAGGAAAAAGAAGTAATAAAGATAAAGTTCTTGTGGGCTGGGGTTTCACTTGGTCTTGCTGGATGAGCAAAAGTACATTTGAATGTATGCTAAAACCCATATTTGGAAAAATGCACACTTATGGTGAGATGGACCATTCTACAAATGGCCCGAAAGGCTTTAACTAAATTCAGAGAACTGTTTAGAGCCACTATTTTTGACTCAAGCTAAACACACTAGACAAACTTCTGTACAAGTGGAAAAGGAAAGAGAAATGAGCATTTGTTGAGCTATTTTTATAAAGTGCTTTATATGTATTATCTCTTTTAATCCTCACAATAGCACTATAAATGAGGCAATTTTATTATCTCCATTTTACAGATGAGGAAGCTGTGGCTCAGAGAAGTTAGGTAACATCAATTCTACGTGAAGAAATAAGTCCTTAAATCCAATATCCTTTTAATATACCATGCTAAGATCATCCCACGCTCAAGACACATAAAAATCAAGTTCTCAAGGCAGAAGATATCTTCTAATACTTTCAACATTTTCATTCGCTTCTGTTAAACTTTAAAAGGAAAACAATATTTTGGCATCCACTCTAAAACCAGTTACCCCCAGACACATGAAACAATTTTCATCATCATTAGCCATCAAGGAGATTCAAATCAAAACCACATGGAAATATCCTCTTACACCAATTAGAATGGCCAAAATCAACAGGACAGTAAACAACAAATGTTGGAGAGGGTGTGGAGAAAGGGGCACCCTCTTACACTGTTGGTGGGATTGTAAACTGGTGCAGCCACTTTGGAAAACAGTGTGGAGATTCCTCAAGAAATTAAAAATAGAGCTACCCTATGACCCTGCCATTGCACTACTGGGCATTTACCCCCAAAGAAGCAGATGCAATACAAAGAAGGGCCACATGTACCCCAATGTTCATAGCGGCAATGGCTACAATCGCCAAACTGTGGAAAGAGCCAAGATGACCTTCAACAGACAAATGAATAAAGAAGATATGTTCCATATATACAGTGGAATATTATGCTTCCATCAGAAAAGATGAATGCCCAGCTTTTGTATCAACATGGATGGGACTGGAGGAGATTATGCTGAGTGAAATAAGCAGAGAGAGTCAGTTATCATATGGTTTCACTTACGTGTGGAGCATAAGGAATACCATGGAGGACACTAGGAGAAGGAAAGGAAAAGTGAACTGGAGGAAATTGGAGGGTGAGACAAACCATGAGAGACTGTGGACTCTGAGAAACAAACTGAGGGTTTTGGAGAGGAGGGGTGTAGGGGGTTAGGTGAGCCTGGTGGTGGTATTAAGGAGAGCACGTATTGCATGGAGCACTGGGTGTGGTGCATAAACAATGAATCTTGGAACACTGAAAAAATAAAATACAATTTTTTAAAAAATAAATAAAACTAGTTAGCCCTTTGTTTGATTCTTCATACCTGAGTAGGACCCATCTTCCTTTGGTATATTTCCATTTGGAGGCACTATCATCCAATGAGATCATGTCTGAGCTAGGAATCAAAAGATATGAATTCATAAAATTAATCATGTATACTTGAAAAATGAAGATGGCATTTATCTTACTATTCCTCGGTTTCTCATCTGCAAAAGTTTAATTATGATAACAACAGACTATAATGGATGTGATATATCCCACATATAGGCCTTTCTAATGTGTCGCTTCAGGGTCCTTTCTCAGGCCCAGACCCACTTCTTAACCAAAGGTCCCTGGGATTCAGTCTGCCTTTTCCTCTTTCAGAGGGTGTTGCTATCCTTTCTATCCCCTCAGAGTTCTCATCAATATTCTCCTTTCTCCATTCTGTAGAGTGGGAAACAATCTCAGCACTCAAGAAAACAATCACAAGAGTTCTTTTGATGTAGTCTTTTTTGTCAGTCCTAAACTAATCCCTCCCTTACAGGGAGTGACTATTGGATGGGCCAGAATCAGAAGAAAGCAAGGACTGTACAACGTTGCTCTTATTATTAAGAGCGCCACTGAAGACTATTCTAGGACCATATATAACGCTTCACAGGAATAGTGGTTTAGTCCCCGCTTCCTTCTCCTAAAATGCTCTCTGTTCTTCTTGCAGTCCTGCTTGACAACCTTGAGACTCTTCTTAATATGTAGCCAAAGTTCTGTGAAAATGAAGCTTGACAAAAATAAGATGTGCAAGCAGTTACTAGGAAGCTTCAGCAAATTTGTTGAATCTTGGCACTCGTTTTGAGCAAACAAGTTTACTGAGAGTCCACCCTTCCCAGATACCTTTCTATTTGAAGCCTCAGTAAACTTTTGACTAACTCACCTCAACATTAACTGAAAAGGTGCTACGAGATTTCCAAAAGACACAAGATTCTACTAGCAGAGTTAAAGTGAAGGTAGTCTTCTGTTTTTAAATAGGAATATTGGTTCTCTCTGTACTTTAAGTCCTACAATTGGCCTATGACAGATTTTTCACATGATATCTCTTTCTTTGGGTCTTTAAAAAAGCAGATTCATGGAGCACCTGGGTGGCTCCATGGGCTAAGCCTCTGCCTTTGGCTCAGGTCATGATCCCAGCCTCTACCTTCAGCTCAGATCATGATCCCAGGTACCTGGGATCCAGCCCAGAATTGGGCTCTGTGCTCTCCCTCCCTCTCTGCCCCTCCCCCTTCTTGTATTCTCTCTCTCTCTCTCTCTCTTTTAAATAAATAAATCTTTTTAAAAAAACTGATTCACAACAGAATCTGTTTACAGTGAAACTAGAGGCTTGACGAATAATAGAACAAGAAAGAAAGGACAAGCAGGAAGGATGATATATAAATTCCATCCTTCTGTTGCTACTGCTAACTCTCTAGAGGAGTACAAAGCTGATGCTTCAGTTGCTCTGAAGTAGTGAGACAAATAGTCAGAGAGGACATTCCCCAGGAAGAAAAGTTGTACATTGGCACCAATCAGCTAGCTCAGAGTAACTCTACTATGTGCACATCTCTGCCTGTGTGGATTCCCCTTCTTTGTGGTCTATTTTATAGACCCAGCCTTATTTATAAACTTGATGACAAAAGGGTTGATTATCTGGGGTCAGCATAACACTGAGCAGTGGAAAAGCAAATATAGGGGATAGGTACAAGATGTTCTACACATACATAATAGTGTAATTTCTTTTGAGGAGACACAGGAATCAAATAGCAGGGATTTTTGGCTCTTCAGATTCTGAGGGAAAACAAAATGACCTTGGCATCTAGAAAATTAGCTCCAGTTCTGAAGATTGAAGTTATTACCCACAATAAGATTAGATTCTGCCCTGTGGGAACACATTTGTGTTCTGCAGTTAATTTGGGATTAACCTTTTCAGGGCTGCTGAAGAATTAATTGGTTCTTAACCTCTCTCTCTCTCTCTCTGGGTTGGCTACCTTAGGCTCTAGAGATTTCCATGTATTCCAAAGGAGCTTTGTACAGGGCAGCCAGCTGTGCAACAGTGGCTTATTTACCCATGCTTCTGGCTTATATTCCTCTGAGTGTGAGAACTGGAAAAGGCAGCCCCTCCCAGAGAGCACACAAGCCCAACCCAGCACAGCAGGACTTAGAGTGGGTGGGGTCCATCCAGTGCATCAAATATGACAGTCCAGAAAGGGGCTGAATTATGAAACTCCAGGTCTGCTTCCTCCTCTACTGTGTTTCTCTTTTCTTTAATTGCCCCTACCTTGTACATACTACCACAGATGTGAGAAGTTGTGAAAATTCTAAAAGCCCAAGAATTCAAGTTAGCAGTGCTTCAGGAATTGTGGATGTTTTAGGAAGTGTAAACTTAGTTTAAAAAGGTGTTTATTAAAATGTTATCAGTGGTTATTTCTGTAGAGGGGGATCACTGGAAATTTTATTTTCTCTTTATGATTTCCTAAATTTTCCATCAGGACCATGTATGACTTGTATAGATTTTGTTGGTTTTTTTTTTTTAAGATTTTATTTATTTATTTATTTGACAGAGAGAGAGATGACAAGTAGGCAGAGAGGCAGGCAGAGAGAGAAGAGGAAGCAGGCTCCCTGCTGAGCAGAGAGCCTGATGCAGGGCTCCATCCCAGAACCCTGAGATCATGACCTGAGCCGAAGGCAGAGGCTTTAACCCACTAGCCACCCAGGTGCCTGACTTGTATAGATTTTTTTTTAAAGTAACCTTCCTAGATGAGTCATTTTTATTTCCCTGGTGCTCTATCTCCAAGCACTGTAGAACACCCAGAGAGTGTACAGAAAAACACCCAAGTGGGGAGTTTTCCACTTCCAGCATTATTATTATTTAATCATGGAGATAAAGCAAAGGATGAAGATACAAACAGACTTTATCAGCAGGGCCCTGACAACAAAATAATTCATTCAGATGGTCCAAATTAATAGAGTTTGTGAAAAGACTATTTACAGTGAGTGGTCAGAGTCACAGGAAGAAACAGTGGATAGTGAAGTATGAATAGGAAACTTACCATCCCTAGAGCCAAAGGGTCAGGGGAAGTGACAGAGTTACCAGAGCCCAGTGAGTGCCAGAACGATGGAAGAGGAGCCCAGTAGTTACTCCAGTTGTACAGGGATGCAACTACTGCCAGAGACACAGAGCCAGAGCAGAGAGGGAATGAGGAAGCAATACCCTGATCCCCCTTTCTTTCTACTATCCAATCTTTTACCATTTCTACCCCTTTACCAAACCCAACTACAAGCCAACATGCAAAAGAGTCAAGAATATACAGTCTGCAGGGATAAACTTCCTAGGTCACAGGATGAGGCTAGCAAGAGTAGAAATTGGACGGGAATAAGAGCAAACAATAATCAGCAAGGTCTACCCTTCTTATCACTCAGAAGTGATTCCTGTCTTTTGTGCAAAAGAAGAACTCTCTCATCTCCAACAGAAGACACACAAAATCTATGACACTCTATCATCACAAGGTGATGTTGATTCAATTATAGTCCTATCTGGAACCTAAATTATAACATTAGCCACCACCAGTACTCTTCATCAAGAAAATAAGGAAAAGGAAGTGAGAAAGAGAGAATTGATTAGCATAAAATATGCATAGCCTTTACAGTCTTTTCAATAAATACACTGGGGCAATTGTCAGACAAGATAGTATTTAGCCTCCTCTAGATCCACATTCTCATGTGCTCCAAGTCCATGAGGACAGTTTGATCCCAATATAGCACAAATTAGAGAGAGCTTATATCTCAAAAGACTCATCAGACTTCACTAGCCTGTATTGGTAAGGGCATAGAAAGCATATATGGAAGTGAGTTCTAAGGGTGTTGACCAAGGAGAAAGAAATATAAGACTTCACTGATGTGCTCACCCGGAAATCAAACTTTAAAGTGTTGGCTAAAGCACTAAGGTATGTGGCAATGGTCTGTTAAACTGGCTAGTCTAAGCCTAGACTCATTGATTTGAAAAGATGGGTTTTTTTCACTTGTGTTTTTATGGCAGTTTCCAACATTGCTCTTTAATTGTTGTGGAATTTTGGATTTTAAGATTTTTCCCCCCTTCCAAATTGTTAAAAACTAAAAAAAAAAAAAAAAAAAAAAAAGCCTAGACTCAAAGACTCAAAGATGGCCTGCAGCCATTGATGTCAAAATGCCTGAACTTCTCTGACATCCTTTAGAAAGAGTCCAAAGGTTAACAAAAATGGATATAATGGAATGGATCTACCCTTAACCATACCTCCTGGGAAGACACACACAATACTCCCCTCACCAAGGAACTTAGAACGTGCATTGATGTCCTTCCTCTTCCTTCTCATTCCTGAGAAATTCCATCTGAAAGCCATTTATTGGGGGAAGAGCAAGGGAGGCATCTGGAGGGCAGGGCAGTTAGAGCCTGAGTGAGGTAAGGGAGGTATGGCATAAAGTTGTGGAGCTTAAGTAGGGTATGGAGGGCACCTGTGCAGATATGGAGGCAGTCTAGCATAGAGTGTCAAAGCCAAAATAGGGAGAAGAAAAAGTTCATGTAGAGGGGTGACCAGACATAGGCTGCTGGCACCCAAGTAGAGTTAAGAGAGTATCCATATTAGAGGTCAGTCTAGCATAGGGAGTCACAACCAGGGCAGGATGAGAAGAGCATCCCCAAGGAGGGGTGGCCTGGCATGGGTTATCAGAGTCCAAGGACAGTGAGGAAAGCATCCACATGGAGTGAAGGGGGCTGTGTGGTATGAGAAATGAAAGCCCCTTGCAGAGGCAGTGGCCTGATGGACAGCGTCAATGGGAGAAGCGGCCTGGTTGGGATATCCCAGCCTAGGTGGGGTTAGGAGGGTATCCACACTGGAGCATAGCTCAGCATGCAAAATCAGAACTGGGCAGGATGAGAAAGGCATACGAACAGAGTTGCAACTTGGCATGCAGTATCAGAGCCCAAGTGGAGTAAGAAAGATGTCCATGATGGCAGGCAGGCTCATACAGGATGTCAGATCCTGAATAAGGTGGAATGCATCAATGAGGGTAAGGTGGCAACCTAAAGCAAGGTGTCAGAGCCTGAGCAGGGCAAGGAAAGCATACATGCAGGGGTAAGGCCTGGCGTGAGGTGTCATACCCCAGAAGAGTGAGAAGAGTGTCGATGAAAGGAAGAGACTTCTTGGCATGTGATGTGACAATCCACATAGGATGAGGACAATTTCCATACAAGTAGGGAAGCAGCCTAGAGAAGGGTGTTTGAATTCAAAGAAAGTTAGGATAATGTCTCCAGAAGAGGCTTCCTGATGTAGGGTATCAGAGCCAAGCAGTATTAAAAAAAAAATCCATGTAGGAAGAGGGACAGCCTAGCACTGAGGGGTTAGAACCTGAGTAGGGAAGGGTGTGAAAAGCATTCCTGCAGAGGGGTGGTCTGGCATGTAATGTCAAAACCTATGTGGAGTTAAGAGTACATTCACAGAGTGGAGGAAGGGTGGGGTAGGCAATGTGCAACATCAGAAACTTAGTGGGAGGGAATGGGTATGTCACAAAACATAGCCTGGTATAGGATGTCAGTGGCCAAGAAGGATGAGGAGGGCACCCATGCAGAGAGGTGGCCTGATATCAGGTGTTGAAGCCAGAGTGGGGTTAGGAGGGTATCTCCACAGAAGTAGAGGTAATGGAAGAAATACAAATTAATTACATATACTTGGCCTAATGAATTTATTATGGATAAGTGAAGCCAGGTTTCTCACTGTCAGAGAAGACAGTTACCAATATAGTAAGGGAAAAAAACTAGAATGAGCCTTGTGGTATTGGGTTAGAATTGGAGGTATTGATGAGAACTCATGGTTTTCAATTTAAAAGTAAGTTTAAGGGTGCCTGGCTAGATTAGATAGTACAGCATGCAGCTCTTGTTCTCGGGGAGTTGTGAGTTTGAGCCCTATGTTGGGTGTAGAAATTACTTAAAAATAAAATGTTATGGAGGTTGTGTGATCTGATGAGCACTGGGTGTTATACAACTAATGAATCATTGAACACTACATTAAAAATTAATGATGTACTACAGGTTGGCTAATCGAACTTAAAAATAAATAAATAAATAAGCAAGCAAGCAAATATATATACATATAAATAAAGGGGTACCTGGATGGCTCAGTCTACTTAGCATCTGACTCTTGGTTTCAGCTCAGGAATTGATCTCAGGGTCATGGGATCAAGCCCATATCAGGCTCCACACTCAGCATGGAGTCTGCTTAAGATTCTCACTCTTCTTCTTCTGCCCTTTCCCATACTCACATGCTCTCTTTCTAAAATAAATAAAATCTTTTTAAAAATAAATAAAAAATAAAAGTAAATAATTGTAGATGTAAATGCATATATGTATATATACATTTAGATATATAGACAGCTAAAGAGATAAATACACACACACAAACACACACCCCTCTACATATATTCACTAGCTCTCTCTGCTGAGAGGACCTAAAAGCAATGATCACACATAGCACCCAGATCTTATTTTCTAAATACCAATTTCTGCTAAAAGAAATCAGAGCACCTTGAAGAAGTGGTTTATTACAGGAGTGGACCAGGAAAATGATAAAATAAGCCTGGAACAACTTTTTGTGCCAGAAAGTAAGGAAGCAAGAAAGTGCTCAGAGACTGATGGGGGCATGTCAAAAGGACAAACAAGCCAGCCTGAAGGGACTCCTGCTGGCCAAATCAGTGGCAATTTGAGCATCAAATTAATGATAGTAAAAAATTATTGGATAAGATAGGAAACCATGAGTTCATACTGATATAAATAAGTAAATAAACTTTAGTTTTTTACATAGTTCCTAAATATCTCCTCAGAAAATACCAATTACAAAAGATAAAAGGAGGAACTTTATAATGAAGAAGCTGGAAGATACTACCTTAATCAAGTGATCAAAGCAAACATTACTTAGTAATGGAACAAGTATAAATTAGTTACTACCAATGGTGACCAGTCCAGTAATTACTTGATTGTCTTGATACCCCAATGTAATGGTCCATTCTATTGATGACATCATGCTACATGAACTCAGTAAGTAGGAAATAACAAAGAAATAAATGTCTTAGTGAGACATGTATTTTAGAGGATAAGGGGTAAACCTTGGAGAAATTCAAGCACCTTCCAATTGGTGAAGTTTCTAAGTGTCCAGTAGTATGGGGTATGTCTGTATATTCCTTATAAAATAGGATATAACCCCCTGCACTTATACCATCTACCATAAAGAAGAGGGATAATTCTTGGTGAGTCTCTTTGAATTTTTAAGGCAATATTTACAATATTTGATTATGCTGCTCTGACCCATTTACCAGGAATCCTGTAAGGCTGCACTTTTGAATGAAGCTCAGAGCAAGAAACAGCTTTGATGCAGGTCCAGATTGCACTGGAAGTTGATCTGGCCCTTGGGTCTTATTGGGTCCCAGCAGACCCCATACTATTATTTTTTTAAGATATTATTTATTTATTTGACAGAGAGAAAGAGATCACAAGTGGGAAGAGAGGCAGCCAGAGGGAGAGGGGGAAGCAGGCTCCCTCCTGAGCAGAGAGCCCCATGCGGGGCTCGATCCCAGGACCCTGAGACCATGACCTGAGCCGAAGGCAGAGGCTTAACCCACTGAGCCACCCAGGCTCCCCAGATCCAATATATTCTAAATTTCATGTCTGTATCAGGCAGAGAAGTAATATGAAAACTCTGGCAAGCCCAGTAGGAATCACCGTAAAGATCACTATGGCTTATGAGTAAAGCCATGCCTTCCTCTATTGCCAACTACTCTCCATTTGAAAAATAGCTACTGGTTTACTATTGGACTCTGATAGAGACTGAACACCGGACCATAAGACACAAAGTGACTATACAAATCACACTTATATTCATGAACTAAGTACTATCTGATTCACCAAACCATAAAATTTCTCACACAAAGTAGCATTTTGTTAAAGATAGAAGTAATGGAATTTCACATCCAGAATGACATATGGGGAGCATTGTAGATCCACTCCAGAAGCAAGTATAGCTGATGAAAATAGTTTTAGGAGCCAACCATTAAAAGTCCCTGGAAATTGTCATAGGGTAAACAGTAAATGTAGAAACACTTCTTTAAGAAAGCCTACTAAAACTCAGTAAGAAAATCAAGAATCTGTGGCAGTTCAGCCAAGACCCATTCCCTTCCTCTCCAGCCCCAGCTGAATTTAATGGGATTTCCACTCCAAGAAGATGTGGCCAAAAAGACAGATCTCTCCCATCCCTTGCTCCAAAACAAAGGTTACCATATTTCTTTGGGAGAAATAAGCCAGCACTTTTCATCCCATTCCACTCCAAGCTGAAAAAACTAATTTCTGGTGAATGTGGCCAAGAAGTTGGGTCACCTGCCTTTACCCAGCTCCTTCACAGGACAGAGGTTCTACACTAGGCAGAGCAGGCCAGAACACTGGAGCACCAATTGCCCTTGCTCCACCTCACTCTAAAAGTAAAGGGTCCATGTCAGGAGAAGAAAACTGAGGAAACCAGAGTCTTCTTCTGTACCCAAACAGTCCCCAGAGAATAGCTCAGAGATTTTTTTTTTTCCTATGGGGTGAGGCAGCCCATAATAACAGAGAGCTCCAAAGTTCTCCTCCTAGAAACTGATAATTTGAAACAGTATGTGGAGAAGTTCAAGATTAAGGGTGGTCTTGGAAACAATGGACATTTTGGTGGTAAGCAATTAAAAAAAGACTAATAAATCCATGAAAGCAACAAGGTAAACTGTAGGCCAACAAATTTACCAGAAACAACCAGGGAAATAGAAGGTTAAGACTAACCCTCCAAAGATCAGAACAAATTTCAAACATGTGCCTCAAAAACTATCCCTACAGAGGAGCCCAAATTTAATTGGATCAAACTGTAAAGCAATTTAAGCCCCAAGGCGTTGTTTAAAATAGTACAGCAGTCAGGCAGGCAATAGTGTAGTCTAACAACTGAGTGTGATACCAACAGAGATAGACATCTTAACAGAAAGAACAGGGAGAGAGACATTCAAAGACAACACTGCTGAAACACATGTTCAGGTCCCCACTATCTGAGAGGCAACATCAAAGGCTTCACATTACATGGAAAATACACTTTATTAAAATCGTCTAGTCAAAATACTAAGCATATAAACAAGCAAACAACAGCCAAGACAAACTAGAGGGATGAGAGAGGGAATCAATATCCAGACTTGCTACTATATATTACCTAAAATGTCTTATTTTCAACAAAATATTATGAGACATGCAAAAAAACAGGAAAGAGAGACCCATATACAAGAAAAAAGCAGGCAATAGAAAGTGCCTGAGAGAGTGACCAAGATGTTGGATTTAACAGAAAACAACGTCAAACTAACCATTATAAATATGTTCAAATATGTAAAAGGAAATCATGCTTAAAGAAATAAACAGAGGTTTAATGACAGTATCACATCAAATAGGGAATATCACTAAAGAAATAAAATTATAAAAAAAAGAACCAAATAGAAATTCTGAAGTTGAAAGTACAACAACATAAATGAAAAATTCACTAGAGGGATTCAAAAGATTTGTATTGGAAGAAGAAAAAAATCAGTAGGCTTGAAGACCAGTTAATACCAATTATATAATCTAAATAATAGAAAAAGAATAGAGCAAAATAAACTATGTCTCAGAGAAATGTGGGACTCCATGAAGCATACCAACATACACATAATGGGAGTACTGGGAGGAGATGAGAGGGAGAGAAGCAGAAAAAATTCAAAGAAATAATGGCTGAAAATGTCCCAAATTTGCTAAAAATGTAATTCTACATACCCAAGAATCTATGAACTCCAATAGGATTAATGCCAAAAAACTCACACCAGGATGTATTATGGTGAAAATGCCAACAGCAAAAGACAACATGAAAATCTTTTTTTTATTTTTTAATTTTTATTAACATATAATGTATTATTTGCCCCAGGGTACATGTCTGGGAATCGCCAGACTTACACATTTCACAGCACTTAACATAGCACATACCCTCCCCAATGTCCACAACCCAGCCACCTAATCCCTACCCCCGCCTCCCAGCCACCCTTAGATAGTTTCGTGAGTCTAGGAGTCTCTTACGGTTGGTCTCCCTCCCCATCCCTTCCTGTTTCATTTCTCTCCCCCACCCCCCCCAAACTCCCGTCTTGCCTCTCAAATTCTTCATATCAGAGAGATCATGTGATAATTGCCTTTATCTGACTGACTTATTTCGCTTAGCATAATACCCTCCAGTTCCATCCACGTCGTTGCAAATGGCCAGATTTCATTTCTCTTGATGGCTGCATAGTATTCCATTGTGTGTGTGTATA
>CM053612.1:39077160-39118409 GCA_028646535.1 Procyon lotor | reverse complement strand
GGTCCCTCGGTGACCCCACAGGTCCTGAAACCACACTGTTCTCCCGAGGGCTGAACCCCCGGTTATCCTCCGGAGCAATGTCCCTCAGCGGAGCAGACTAGAAGTTCCGGATTTTGTGCTCCATGGCGCTTCGGCTGCTGGGAGCCGGCCCCTCCCCCCGGGGTCTCTCTTCCCTTCGCTTTAAATTCACTTTTTCCACATATCCTACCTTTCTGAAAGTGGTCGATTTTCTGCTCCTAGAATTGCTGTTCTTATTCTCTTCTCTCTCCTGTTGTGTTTGCCGGCTTTTAGAGTGGTTTTCTGCCTCTTTAGCTGGACTTCTGGGACCCAGTGCTCTCTGTGCCTCCTACACCTCCACCATCTTGACTCAAGGTCCCGACAACATAAAAATCTTGAAAGTAACAAGAGAAAACCAATTCATCACATACAAGGAAATCCCATATGAAACAATGAAGGTCAGAATGCTGTGGAATGACATATTCAAAGTGCTGAATAATAAAAATTATCAACTAAGAATCATATATGCTAAAAAATTTCTTTCAAATGGTGGTAAAATAGTCCAAGATAATGAAAAACTGAGAAAATTCATTCCTAATAGATATACCTTATAAGAATTTAAGGAAGATCATCAAGCAGAAAACCAATGACCCCAGACAGTAATTTAAATCTATTCAGAAAAAAAAATTATTGGTGAAGGCAATTACAGGTAAAGGCAATTATACAATGTTTTATATTAAGAAAGAAAGAAAGGAGAAGAAATAGGCAATTATACAATTATAAAACATTATATAATTGCCTATTTCTTCTCCTTTCTTTCTTACCTTATTTAAAAAGCAATTACATAAAACAATTTGTATATAATCGTATTGTTAAGTCTACTACATACAGTAATGTAATATATATGATAACAACAGCACACAGAGTGGCTGGGAGAAAAGCTGTATGTATTGGAGTTATGAAGTGACACTCAACTGTAACTTAAATCCATAGAAACAAGTGAAGACAATGAGGAATGGTACATAAGAAGGTTAATACAAATTTTATAAATGTATACGTGCTCTCCTTTCCTTTCTTGGCTTCTTTAATAGATACAAAATTATATAAAATACTAATTCTAAAAATGTGTTGTTGGTTTGTAACATATAAATATAATATTATCACAATAATAGCATAACAAGGGGGAAAGAGGAAATAGAGCTATATAAGTCTAATGTTTCCACACTTATTTGAATTGTTAGTATAAATTTGAAATAGATTCTAATAGATTAAGATGTACATGGTAAGTCCTAGAGCAACCACTGAGAAAAATAAATATAAAAAGATAATATAAAGATAATGTAAATATAAAGTAAATGTATATATAATTATTATATGAACATAAAAAAGAATATAAAGAAAAATCATTAAAATAATTAAAATTTTACATTAAAAGTATTCATATAATGCAAAAGAAAGCAGTAAAAGAGAAAAGTAACAAAAACACGAGACTTGGAGAAGATAAAATTTCAAATGACAGTACAAATCCAACTATATCAATAACATTAAATGTGAATGAATTAAACAATCTAATTAAAAGGCAGAGATTTTCAGACTGGATCAAAAAATAGGTCCAACTACATGCTGTGTACTGGAGTCATACTTTAAATTCAAAGATATAAATAGCCTGAAAGTAAAAGTAAGGAAAAGCTATATCATGCAAACAGCAACCACAAGGAAGCTGGAGTGGCAATACTAATATCAGAAAATATGAGTTTAATGGGGCACCTGGGTGGCTCAGTCGTTAAGCATCTGCCTTTGGCTCGGGTCATGATCCCAGGGTCCTGGGATCGAGCCCCACATTGGGCTCCCTGCTCGGCAGGAAGCCTGCTTCTCCCACTACCATTCCCTCTGCTTGTGTTCCCTCTCTCGCTGTGTTTCTCTCTGTCAAATAAATAAAATTTTAAAAAAAGAAAAAAAAGTTTTAAAAAAGAAAATATGAGTTTAAAACAAAAAAGTCACTAGAGATAAAAATTTAATTATGACAAAGTGATTACTCTATCAGAAGATATAACAATTATAAACTTATAGGCCTAATAAAAGAGGTCCCAAAATAAATGAAGCAAAAACTAACAGAAATGAAGGGAGGGATACACAATTCAAGAATAAAATTGCAGGCTTCAATACCCCACCACAAATAATGGACTTCAGACTTTCTAAACATAGACAGTATATAATAGTTAGAGACTACAACACCCCACTTTCAACAATGGGTAGAAAGTAGACAGAAAATCACCAAGGAAACTGAAGACTTGAAAAACACTATAATCAAATAAATCTATATAACACTCCACCCAACTACAGTAGAACACATATTATTCTCATGTGCACACAGGACATTTATAGGGCAGACCATATACTAGGCCATGAAACAAACCTCAATATATTTAAAAGGATTTAAATCACACACAAAGTAGGTTCTCCTATAAAAATGAAGTAAAATAATGAATCAATAAAAGAATATGGGAAACCCACAAATATGTGGAAATTAAACAACAGATCCCTAAATAAATGATGGATGAAAGAAGAACTTATAAGAAAAATTAGAAAATACTTTGAATTGAATGAAATGAAGACACAGCATACTAAAAATTTTGGATACAGCTAGAACAGGGCTTAGAGAGAAATTTGTGGGATAAATGTCTACCCTAAAAAAAAGAAAAATCTCAAATCAGTAATGTAACTATCCACCTTAAGACTGGAAAAAAAAACCCTAAACCAAAAACAAATAGAAGAAAAAATAATAAAGATTAGAGTGGGCAGAAATGAAATAGAAAAACAATATAGAAAATCAATGAAACCAAGTTCGTTTTTTTAAAAGATCAACAAAATTGACACACATTGAACTCGAGTACCAAGGTAAAAATTGAAAAGATTTAAATTACTAAAATCAGGAATTACGGATTTGAAATCAATGTTAATCTTACAGAAGTAAAAAGAATTATAAGAGAATATTATGAACAACTGTATGCCCAAACAATTATATAACCTAGATGAAATGAATAAATTTCTAGGAAAACACAAACTACCAAAACTGACTCAAGAAGATCTAGAAAATCTAATAAACCCCTAACAAGAAAATACATTGAATGAGTAATCAAAAAACTACCCCTCCCCAACACACACACAAAAGCTCAAGTCCAGATAGCTTTCCTAGTGAATCGCCAAATACTTAAAGAAGTATTGGTATGACTTATTCACAAACTGTTCCAAAAAGTGAAAGAAGAGAGAACACCTTCCAGCCCACAATGATACCAGTATTACTCTGATACCAAGGCCACCCAACAACATCACATAAAAAAAAATTATAGACCAATATTCCTAATGAATATACATGCAAAACTCCTCAACAAAATACTAGCAAACTGAACCAGGTTAGATATAAAAAGGATTATACACCACGACCATGTGGAATTTTATCCCAGGAATGAAATTAGTTTCACATCTGAAAACTAACATAACACAAAATAACAATAGAATGAAGGAGAAAAAGTACATGATCAGCACAAGTGATGCAGAAAAAGCATGTGACAAAATTTATCAGCCTTTCATGATAAAAATACTCAACAAACTAAGAGTAGAAGGTAATTTCCTCAGCCTGTTAAAGAGCATCTATGAAAACCCCACAGCTAATATACTTAATGGTGAAAGACTGCATGCTTTCACCTAGGATAAGGAACAAAACAAGAATGTTGCTCTTGCCACTTCTACTCGACACTGTACTGGAGGTTCTAGCCAGGGCTATTAAGCTAGACAAAGAAATAAAAGTTATACAGTTTGAAATGAAGAAACATTCTATTTGTAAATGGCATAATCTTGTATTAAAAAACTCTAAATAATACACTCACACACAAATTATTAGAGCTAATAAATGAGTTCAACAAGGTTTAAGGATACAAAAATAATACACAAAAATCCAGTTTTGTTTATATAAACACAATTGGATTTTGGTAAATCCCAAAATCAATTGTATTTCTACAATGAACAATATGAAAATAAAAATAAGAAAACAATTTTATTTATAAAAAAACAAAGAATATGGTATCAAGGGATAAATTTAACAAAACAAGTGTAAAACCTCCTCTCTGAAAACTATAAAACATTATTAAAGGAAATTAAAGAAGATCTAAATAAATGAAAAGATATCTGTAGTAGGTACAGTAATGGCCCACAAAGATGTCCACATCTTAATCTCCAAAGCCTATGAATATATTACCTTACATAGAAAAAGGCACTTTACAGATGTGATTAAGGATCTTGAAATGGGAAGATTATCTTGGATATTTGGGTGGGCCTAATGTAACAGAGGTTTCTTTATAAGAGAGAGGCAAAAGTATGAGTTGGAGAGAAGGATTAAAACATGCTACACTACTGGCTTTGAAGAATGAGTAAGAGCCATGAGCCATGAGGAATGGAGGTGGCTTCTAGAAGCTGGAAAAGGCAAGGAAATATATTTCCTCCCTGCTGACATTTTGATGTTCACCCAGTGAAACAAACTCATTTCAAACTTATGAACTGCAGAACTGTAAGATAATAAGTTTGTATTGTTTTATGCCACAAATCTGTGGAAATCTGTTACACCAACAATAGGAAACCAATGTAACAACCCATGTTCATGAGATCAGAAGACTTAATATTGTTAGCATGGCCACACATCCCAAATTGATTCCCAAATCCAATATAATTCCTATCAAAATCCTAGCTGCTTTCTTTGGAAAAATTAAGCTGATTTTAAATTTATATAAAAATTCAAAGAGACTCAGAATAGCCAAATTAATTTTGGAAAATAAGAACAAAATCAAAGGACTCATATTTTCTGATTATTTTTTTAAAGATTTTATTTATTTATTTGACAGAGAGGAGAGAGATCACAAGTAGGCAGAGAGGCAGGCAGAGAGAGGGGGAAGCAGGCTCCCTGCCGAACAGAGAGCCCGATGCGGGGCTCGATCTCAGGACCCTGAGATCATGACCTGAGCTGAAGGCAGAGGCTTTAACCCACTGAGCCACCCAGGTGCCCCCATATTTTCTGATTTTAAAACTCATTACAAACCTATAGAATCAAGACACTTACTGTACCGGCACAAAGACAGACATAGAGACCAGTGGATGTCAAGGAAATGTAATGGGAAAAGAATAGACATTTTAACCAATAATACTGGTACAAATGGATAACCACATGCTGTTCTGTATAGATAAATGTTTTTTGCGATTTATCCTGCGTAACTGACCATCTGGACTTGCATATACACAGACAGACAGGCTAAAGAATGAGGTTTGTGAGACTCATGCTGTGTGAATAACCTTGGAAGTCTAATTGTTTAAAATATATTATCTGGTCTCCAGGTCAGAACTGTCTCTTCTGTTCTGGATGCCAAGAGCTCACAAATCTTGTCACATCCCCTCCTGCTCCAGGCTGGGCTGGCCCCTCCGAATAGCATCTGGGAGGGGAGGCAGACACACATAGCCCAGGCTTCTTGAAAATATAGAAATGTGATAACATGGAAATGCAGCTCACACCAAATTGCACATAGCAAACAAATATTTAATTTCAAACACTGTTATTTGCCCTATAAATACGGCCTTCATGGGGATGATCAGTTGGAAGTCTCACCTGGGAAATGCTCCTCCCAGGCCTCTCAATAAGGACTCCAGCCTGGCTGCTTCTGCTGGGCTTCCCCAGCTATGAGGTTGGATGTTGTAAGTACCTGATTTGATTTAACTTTGCCTTATTCCCATTTATTAAGTACTATTACTTCATTTATGTATATATTCCTTTCTTCTGTTTCTATTGGGTTTCTATAATAATAATACAGTTTTCTTTCCTTTTTAAACTGAAACACAGCTGTTGTGAATCTCTTGTGCAGAACATGTGCAAAACAATGAAGGTAGACTCCTTACCTCACACCATTTATAAAAATTAACTCAAAATGTGGGAGAAGGAAAATGGTGGCAGAGTAGGAGGACCCTAGGCTCATCTTGCCCCATGAACACAACTAGATAACTGTCCTAAATATATATAAATAAATATATAAATATAAATATATACATAAATATATATAAACATATAAATTATATATATATATATATATCCCAGAAATTGACCTGAAGACTGACAGAACAAACTCCACAACTAGAGTGAGAGAAGAAGCCAAACTGAACAAGGTAGGAAGTGTGGGGACATGATTTAGGCGAGAAACCAATTGCAGGTGCTATGGAGGGAGGGAGCTCCAGCTGCAAAGAAGGGCAAGAGAGAGGAGCACACGAGGGAATGCACAAGGAGAACATCTCCCCAAAGCCATGGGCTAAGAAAACAAGAGAATCTGAATTTCGTGAGTTCTTGCAATGGGTGGGACATAAAGCCTAGAGTTCTAAAGATCAGTGGTTTGGCTGGGTGGGATACAGCCTGGAGAACACTGCACCTGCTCTTAGAGACAAGGAACGCAAACAGTTGGGGGCAGACAGCATGAAAACAGCAATCCAAAGACCACGTGGGGAACACAATGGGAGACTATTCCATCTTCTTAGAGTACATCACTGAGAGTCAGCTTTCATGGGGATATCTTTCCAGGAACAAAAGGGCTGGCTGGTACCATTTCCCTCCCCAACCCCTTGGCATAAACACAAAGTCACCTGCAGGAAGCGGCACAGCACCAACACTGACAGACTACCCTGCATACAATGAACCCAAACCCCAAGCGCTCTGGCTGGACTGCCCCTTCTCAGTCAAGCTTGCCTCAGCCCCAGCATGACAGACCCCCTCCCCCAGAAGACCAGCATAAACCCCTGCCCACACCACATCACCCAGCCAGAGAGTTCTGCAGGGCCACAGTTCTGGCAGAGGTGGTGTCAGGTGTCATTTCACAAGCAGATTAGAAGAAAACCTAGTTAAAACTCACCACTTTAAGCCCAAGGACCAGACACTACCCACAGCAGGCAAGGAGAGCATCTGCAGATGACTGGCTTGAAGGATAGAACAGCCAAAACACAGCAGCACAGAACGTTCAGCACACACCAGAGACACTATCTGAAGCATCAGGTTCTGGACACTACATTACTGCTTCTTCAGAAGGTCTTTTTTTTTTTTTTCAGGAGCAGGAGATATAACTGGTGTTGCAACACAGAGAAGCACAGACTTAGAAAAAATGCCAAGATGGAGGGATGTATCCCTAATGAAGTAACAAGATAAGGCCGCAGCCAGAGATCTAAGTGAAATAGATACACATAACATGCTTGACGGAGAATTTAAAACAACAATCATAAGGATACTCAATGGTCTTCAGAAAAGAACAGAGGACATCAGTGAGCTCCTTACCACAGAGATAAAGAGTTAAAAAAGAATCAGCGAGAGATGAAGAATGCAATAAACAAGATTGGAATCAGGATTGATGCGATGAACAGCAGAACAAATTAGTGAACTAAAGGACAAGGTAATGGAAATTAATGAAGCTGAATAAAAGAGAGAAAGAAGAATTAATTGTAAGTATTATGCAATATGAGAGTAGACTTAGGAACTCAGGCATTCCATCAAATATAGTAACATTCATATTACAGGAGTTCCAGATGAAGAAGAGAGAGAAAAAGGGACAGAATATTTACTTGAAGAAATATTAGCTGATAACTTCGACTCTGGGGAATGAAACAGACATCTAGGTCTAAGAGGCAAAGAGAATTCCCATTAAAATCAACAAAAGCAGGGGTGCCTGGGTGGCTCAGTCAATTAAGTATCTGCCTACAGCTCAGGTCATATTCTCAGGGTCCTGGATCAAGCCCCACATAAGGTTCCCTGCTCAAAAGGGAGTCTGCTTCTCCCCCTACCCCTATACCTACCTCCACTCCTGTGCTCTCTATCTTACACACACTCTCTCTTTCTCTCTCAAATAAATAAAATCTTTTTTTAAAAACAAATCAACAAAAGCAGGCCAAAACCAAGACATATCGCAATTAAATTTGCAAAATATAGTGATACAGACAAAAATCTTAAAAGCTGCAAGAGAAAAGGAGTCCTTTATTACAACGGAAGACCCATAAGGCTAGCTGCAGATTACCCAATACACCTGGCAAGCAAGAAGGGAGTGGCATGATATATTCAATGTGGTAAATGGGAAAAATCTGCATCCGAGAATACTTTACTGAGCAAGACTATCATTCACAATAGGAGAGATAAAGAGTTTCCCAAACAAAAACTAAAGGAGTTTTTGATCACTAAACCAGCGCTGAAAGAAATATTAAAGGGGACTCTTTGAGTGGAAAGGAGAGACCAAAAAAAAAAGTGACAAAGATAAAAAGGATCAGGGGAAATCTCCAGAAACAATGACAAAACAAGTAATAAAATGGCACTAAATTCATATCTATCAATGATCACTCAGAATGTAAATGGACTAAATGCTCCAATCAAAAGACATAGGGTGTCAGAATGTATTAAAAAAAAAAAAAAAAGACCCATCTATATGCTGCCTACAATAGACTCATTGTAGACCTAAAGACACCTGCAGATTGAAAGTGAAGGGATGGAGAAATATTTATCACATAAATGAATGCCCAAAAGGAAGCCAGAGTAGCAATGCTTATATTAGACAAACTAGACTTTAAAATAAAGACTGTAACAAGAAATGAGGAATGACACTATATAATCATTAGGGGGACAATTAAACAAGAAGGTATAACTGTAAATATTTATGTGCCCAACATGGGAGCTCCCAATTATATAAAACAATTAGTAACAAACATAAAGGAACTCATTGGTAATAATATAATAATAAAAAGAGACTTTAACACCCTTACATTAATGACAGATCATTCAAACAGAAAATCAACAAAGAAACAGTGGCTTTGAATGACACACGGAACCAGATGGATTTAACAGATATATTCAGAACATTCCATCCTAAAATAGCAGAATACATGTTCCTCATGGAACATTCTCCAGATGAGATCACATATTAGCCCACAAAAAAAGACTCAACAGGAGTGCCTGGATAACTCAGTGGGTTAAAACCTCTGCCTTTGGCTCAGGTCATGATCTCAGGGTCCTGGGATAGAGCCCCACGTTGGGCTCTCTGCTCAGCGGGGAGCCTGCTTCCCCCTCTCTCTCTGCCTGTCTCTCTACCTACTTGTGATCTCTCTCTCTGTCAAATAAATAAATAAAATCTTCAAAAAAAAAAAAAAAGACTCAACAAATTCAAAGAGTGAAGTCATACCATGAATCTTTTCTGACCACAACACTATGAAACTAGAAGTCAACCACAAGAAAAAATCTGGGAAGACCACAAATATATGGAGGTAATCAACATGCTACTAAATAATGAATGGATCAACCAGGAAATAAAAGAAGAAATTAAAAAGTACATGGAAACCAATGAAAACAACAACACACCACAATCCAAAATCTCTGGGATGCAGCAAAAGTGGTCCTAAGAGGGAAGTTTATAACAATACAATCCTACCTCAAGAAGCAAGAAAAATCTCAAATAAACAACCTAACCTTACACCTAAAGAAGTTTGAAAAAGAACAAGAAACAAAGCCTAAAGCCAGCTGAAGGAAAGAAAGAAAGATTAGAACAGAAACAAATGATATAGAAACAAAGAAAAAAATAGAACAGATCAATGAAACCAGAAGCTTGTTTCTTGAAGAAATTAATACAGTTGAAAAACCTCTGGCCAGATTTATCAAAAAGAAATGAGAAGGGACCCAAATAAGTAAAATCACAGATGAGAGAGGAGAAATAACAACCAACACCGGAGAAACACAATTATAAGAGACGATTATGAAAAACTAGGAGCCAACAAATTGGACAACCTCAAAGAAATGGGCAAATTCCTAGAAACATATAAACTACCAAAACTGAAACAGAAAGAAATAGAAAACTTGAAAAGACAGATATCCTACAAAGAAACTGAACCCGTAATCAAAAACTCACAACAAACAAAAGTCCAGGACCAAATAGCTTCACAGGCAAATTCTACCAAACATTTAAAAAAGAGTTAATATTTATTCCTCTCAAACTATTCCAAAAAAAATAAATAGAAAAGGAAGGAAAATTTCCAAATTCATTCTATGCTGCCAGCATTATCCTGATATAAAAAGAGATAAAGACTCTACTAAAAAAGAGAATGACAGGCTAATATCCCTGAGGAACACAAATGCAAAAATCCTCAACAAAATACTAGCAAACTGATTCCAAAAATACATTTTAAAAAATCACTCACCACAATCAAGTGGGATTTATTCCTGGGTTGCAATGGTAGTTTAATATTCACAAATCAATCGACATGACACATTCCATTAATAAAAGAAAAGAACCAAATGATTGATTCAATGGATACAGAAAAAGTATTTGACAGAGTACAACATCCATTCATGATAAAAGAAAAAAAAACCTCAACAAAGTAGGTTTAGAGGGAACATACCTCAGCATAACAAAGGCCATACATGAAAAGCCCACAGCTACTATCATCCTCCATGGGGAAAAACTGAATGCTTTTCTTATACATTAAGGAACAAGACACGGATGTCCACTCTCACCAGTGTTATTTAACATAGTACTAGAAGTCCTAGCCACGACAATCAGACAACACAAAAAAATAAAACACATCCAAATCAGTAAGGAAGAAGTCAAACTTTTTGCAAACTATTACAGATGACTGATACTCTATATAAAAAACCTTAAGACTCCACCAAAAACTGTTAGAATTGATGCACAAATTCAGTAAAGTTGCAGAATACAAAATTAATGTACAGAAAACAGTTGCATTTCTGTACATCAATAATGAAGCAGTAGAAAGAAAAACTAAGGAATCAATCCCATTTACAACTGCACCCAAAACAATAAGATACCTAAGAATAAACTTAACCAAAGAGGTAAAAGGCCTGTACTCTGAAAACAATTTTAAAAATGCTGAAAGGATGGGGTGCCTGGGTGGCTCAGTCGTTAAGCGTCTGCCTTCGGCCCAGGTCATGATCTCAGGGTCCTGGGATCGAGCCCCGCATCGGGCTCACTGCTCGGCAGGAGGCCTGCTTCTCCCGCTACCGTTCCCTCTGCTTGTGTTCCCTCTCTCGCTGTGTTTCTCTCTGTCAAATAAATAAAATCTTTAAAAAAAAAAATGCTGAAAGGAATTGGGAATGGCACAAAGAAATGGAAAAACATTCCAAGCTCATGGATTGAAAGTACAAATATTGTTAAAATGTCTGTACTACTCCCAAGAAATCTACACATCTAATCCAATCCCTATCAAAATACCAACAGTATTTTTCACAGAACTGGAACAAACAACACTAAAATATGTGTGGAACCACAAAAGAACTCAAATAGCCAAAGCAACCTTGAAAAAGAAAAGCAGAGCTTGGAGGCATCACAATTCTGGACTTCAAGTCATATTACAAAGCTATAGGCATCAAAACAGTATGGTTACTGGCACAAAAATAGGCACATAGATCAATAGAACAAAATAGAAAACCCAGATATAACCCCACAACTATATGGTCCATTAATCTTTGACAAAGCAGGAAAGAATATCCAATGGGAAAAAGACAGTCTCTTCAACAAATGGTGTTGGAAAAACTGGACAGCAACATGTAAAAGAATGAGCCTGGACCACTTTCTTACACCATACACAGAAATAAATTCAAAATGGATTAAAGACCTAAATGTGAGACCAGAAACCATAAAAATCCTAGAAGAGAACCCAGGCAGCAACTTCTTTGACTTCAGCCACAGACCTTTCCAGATAGTCTCCTGAAGCAAGGGAAATAAAAACAACAATAATCTACTGGGACTACAACAAAATAAAAACCTTCTGCACAGCAAAGGAAACAACCAATAATACTAAAGGCAACCTGTGGAATGGGAGAACATACTTGCAAATGAAGTATCTGATAAAGAGTTAGTATCCAAAATATATAAAGAACTTATAAAATTCAACATACAAAAAATAAATAACCCATTTTAAAAATGGGCAGAAGACAAGAATAAACATTTCTCCAAAGAAGATACCCAGAAGGCCAGGGGGCACAGAAAAAGATGCTCAACATCACTCATCATCTGGAAAATACAAATCAAAACTACAATGAAATATCACCTCACATCTGTCAGAATGGCTAAAATCAACAGCACTAGAAACAACAGATGTGGGCGAGGATGTGTAGAAAAAGGAACCCTCATACACTGTTGGTGGGAAGACAAACTGATGTAGCCACTGTGGAAAACAAGATGGAGTTTCCTTATAAAATTAAAAATAGAAGTACCCTACCATTCAGCAATCATACTACTGGGTATACCCAAAGAATACAAAAACACTAATCTAAAGTGATAAATTCACCCTGATGTTTATAGCAGCATTATTTCCAATAACCAAATTATGGAAGCATCCCAAGTGTCCATTAATTGATGAATGGATAAAGAAGATGTGGTGTGTATATACAATGGAATATTATTCAGCCATAAAAACTAAAGAAATCTTGCCAATTGCAATGACATGGATGGAACTAGAGAGTATTATGCTAAGCAAAATAGGTCAGTCGAAGAAAAATAAATACCATATGATTTCACTCATATGTGGTATTTAAAAAATAAAACAAATGAGCAAAGGGGGAAAACAGAGGGAGAGAGAAAAACCAAGAAATGGAATCTTAATCGTAGAGAATAAGGTGATCACTACCAGAGGGGAGTTGGGGGGACAGCATGGGTTAAATAGGTTATGGCAGAGGAACAATGATGGAGGACCTAAAAGTGCATGATTTCAAGACTTACTATAAAACTTACTATAAGGTATTCCAGAGAGTGTGATGTCAGCATAGCATAAACAAATAGATTGTGGAGCACAGTAAAAAAATTAGATATAAAAAAATAGGTTATGGCAATTAAGGAGTGCACTTGTTATGATGAATACTGAGTGATGTATGGAATTGTTGAATCACTATATGTCATACACCTGAAACTAACACTTAATGTTAACTAACTGGAATTAAAACAAAAACTTTAAAAAAATAGACCATAATTGGGGAAGACACAAATAAATGTAAAGATAATCCATGTTCATGGATTGGAAGAACTAGTATTATTTAAATATGCATTACTACCCAAAGTGATCTTCAGTTTCAGTTCAGTCACTATCAAAATCTCAATGGCATTTTTTCACAGAAATAGTAACAATAATCATAAAATTTGTTTAAAAGAACAAAATATCCTAAACAGCCAAAGTAAAAAACAGAGGTGGAGGCATTTTACTTCCTGTATATTACAAAGCTATAGTAATCAAAACAGTATGGTACTTGCATAAAAATAGATACACAGATCAATGGAATAGAATAGAGATTCCAGTATAAACCCATGTATATATGGTCAACTAATCTTTGACAAGGTCTCCAAGACACACAGTGGGAAAAGGATAGTCTCCTCAAGAAATTTTCCTGGGAAAACTGGATATCCACATGCAAAAGAATGAAACTGGACCCCTATCTTACGCCACTTACTTAATTATATTGAAATGGATTAAAGATTTACATGTAAGACCTGAAACTATAAAACTCCTAGAAAAAAAACATAGATAAAATGTTCCTCGATACCAATGCCTTGGTAATGATTTTTTTTTTTATATCACACCAAAAGCAGAGGCAACAAAAGCAAAATAAGTAAGTGGGGCTACATTAGTCTAAAAAGCTTTTGTAGAGCAAAGGAAATAACAAAAAGATATCATGTGACTTGAAGAAAATATTTATAAACCATATATCTGATAAGAAATTAATATCCAAAATATATAAGGATCTTATACAACTCCATAGTAAAATAATAAATACTCTGATTTAAAAAGGGCAATGGAGGGGCACCTGGGTGGCTCGGTTATTTAAGTGTTAGACTCTTGATTTTGGCTCAGGTCATGATCTCAGGATCCTAAGTTCAAGCCCTGTGTGGTGCTCCCCACTCAGTGGGGTGTCTCCTTGAGATTCTTCTCCCTCTCCCTCTGCCCCTCCCCCTGCTCTCTCCCACTCGTGCTCTCTCTCTCTTTCTCAAATAAATAATCTTTTTTTTTTTAAATAAAGGGCAATAGACCTGAATAAGCATTTTTCTATAGAAGACATACAAATGGTACATGAAAAGGTGCTCAACATTACTAATCATCAGGGAAATGCAAATCAAAACCATAATGAAATATCACCTCATGCCTGTTAGGATGGCTTTTATCAAAAAGATAACAGATAACAGTTGTTGGTGGGGATATGGAGAAATTAAATCCCTTGTACACTATTGGTAGAAATGTACACTGGTATAGCCATTATGGAAAACAGTATGGAGAGTCTTCAGAAAAGTAAAACTAGAACTACCATGTGGTCTAGCAATCCCACATCTGGGTATATATCCAAAGGAAATTAAATTAGTATCTTGAAGAGATATCTGCTCCTCCCTGTTCAATAGCATATTCCCAATAGTTAAGACATGGAAACAATGTAAGTGTCCATCAATGAATGAATGGATGAAGATGTGGTGTGTGTGCACATACACAAACACACACGATATGGAATATTATTTAGCCCGAAAAAAGAAAGAAATACTGCCATTTGCTACAACACTGATGAACTTAGAGGACATTATGCTAAGTGAAATTAAATGCTATTTGGTCTCATTTACCTATGGAATCTAATAGGAAAAAAACTTATAGAAACAGATAGTAGAAACATGGTTACCAGGGGCTTAGGGGTGGGGTAGATGGAGTCATGCTTATCAGGGGGTACAACACTTCAGTTTTAAGTGAAAATGCCCTGGGAATCTAATGTACATTTTATAATGTACATGATGACTACAGTTTATAAAACTGTACTGTGTACTTGAAATTTGCTAAGAGAGTAGACCTTAGGTGATATTACTATACAGAAAAAAGGTAACTATGTGACATGACAGATGTGTTATTTAACCTATTTTTGAGAATAATTTCACAAATTACATGTATGTCAAATCATCTCATTGTAAATTTTAAATATATACTGTTTTATTTGTCAATTATACCTCAAAAAACTGCTCTAAAACTTATGGGATTCTGAAAAACCATACTTAGAGAAGTTTATAGTGTTAAATTCTTACATTAAGAAAGTGGAAAGATCTTACATCGACAACTGAACTTTACATGTCAAGGAACTAGAAAAATAACAGACTAAGCTCAATGTTGGCGGAAGGAGGGAAATAAAGATCAGAGCAGAGATAAGAGAAATAGAGAATAGAAAAACCATAGAAGAACATCAATGAAACCAAGAGTTGGTTATTAAAAACATCAACAAAATTGACAAACTATTAAATAGACTAGAAAAAAAGAGAAGATTCAAATAACTAAAATTAGAAATTTAAGAGGGCACATTACAACTGATGTCACAGCAATAAAAAGGATTATAGGAAACTGTGGACAACTACACACTAACAAATTGGATAACCTAGAAGAAATGGATATATTCCTAGAAATATATACCTACCAAAATTGAATCATGCAGAAATGGTAAGATTATTTATTTATTTATTTGTTTATTTATTTATTTATTTATTTGACAGAGCGAGATCACAAGTAGAGAGGCAGGCAGAGAGAGAGGGAGAAGCAGGCTCCCTGCTGAGCAGAGAGCCCGATGCGGGGCTCGATCCCAGGACCCTGGGACCATGACCCGAGCTGAAGGCAGAGGCTTTAACCCGCTGAGCCACCCAGGCGCCCTTTTTTTTTTTTTTTAAGATTTTTTATTTATTTATTTATTTGACAGAGCAAGATCACAAGTAGAGAGGCAGGCAGAGAGGGAGAAGCAGGCTCCCTGCTGAGCAGAGAGCCCGCATGCAGAAATTTTAAAAACTATGAACAGACATAACTAGTAAGTGGATTAGATCAGTAATAAAAAGCATTCCAACAAAGAAAAGCTAAGGAAGGACGAGATGGTTTCACTGGGAATTCTACGAAACTTTTAAAGAAGAATTAATACCAATCTTTCTCAAATTCTTTCAAAGAATTGAAGAGGGGGGGAACACTTTGAAACTCATTTTATGAAGCCAGCATTATTCTGATGCCAAAACCAAACATAAGAAAACTATAGACCAATATCTCTGATAAGTATTAATGTCAATCTGCTGAACAAAATTCTAGTGAACCAAATTCAACAGCACATTAAAAGGATTATACACTATGACCAAATGAGATTTATACATGGAAATCAGTAATGGTTCAACATAAAAAAAAATCAATCGTTGTAATATATGCTATCAATAGAATGAAAGACAAAACCATATAATCATCTCAATTGATGCAGAAAAGTCATTTAAAAAATCAACACCTTTTCATGATGAAAACACTCAACAAACTAGGAATAGGAGGAAACTACTTCAATATAATAAAAGCCATGGATGAAAAGCCTACAACTAACATTATACTCAGTGGTGAAACTCTGAAAACTTTTCCTCTAAGATCTAAGCAATGATGTCCCCTCTTACCACTGCTATTAAAAATGGTACTGAGGGGAACCTGGGTGGCTCAGTTAAGTGACTGACTTGATTTAAGCTCAGGTCACGGTCTCAGGGTCGTGAGGTAGATACCCACATCAGGCTCCATGCTGGGCATGGATTCTCTCTCTACCCCTCCCCAGCTCTCTATCTCTCCCTCTCTCTCTCTCTCTCTCTCTCTCAAAACAATAGTACGAAAGTTCTAGACAGAACAATAAGGCAAGAAAAGAAATAAAAGGCATTCAAATTGGAAAGAAAGAAGTTAAACAATCTCTGTTCACAAGTGACATGATCTTCCATTGTCAAAACCTTAATGATCCCACACACAAAAACAGCCCTGTTAAAACCAATATATGATTTAAGCAAAGTTGCAAGATACAAAGTCAACAAACAAAAATGAGCTGTATTTCTATACCCTAATGACCAGTTCAAAAAGGAAATTAAGCAATCTTACTTCTGGGTATATGTCCAAAAGAATTAAAATCAGAATCTCAAAGAGATACTGCTCTTCCATGTTCATTGCCACATTATTCACAATAGCCAAACTATGGAAACAACATAAGTATCTGTCAATGGATGAATGGATGAATGGATCAAGAATACATTATACACACACACACACACACACACACACACACATACACACACACATATATATATACACACACACATACACCCACACACACATATATATGCACATACACACACACACACACACACACACACTCTAAATATTACTCAGTCTTTAGAAGAAGGAAATCTTGCCATTTATGACAACATGGATGAACCTAGAGGACATTATGCTAGGTGAAATTAGTCAGACAAAGACAAAAATTGCATGATCTCACTTACATGTCAAATCTAAAAAGGTCAGGGCACCTGGGTGGCTCAGTTGGTTAAGTAGCTGCCTTCAGCTCAGGTCATGATTCCAGGGTCCTGGGATCGAGGCCCCCATCGGGCTCCCTGCTTGGCGGGAAGCCTGCTTCTCCCTCTCCCATTCCCTCTGCTTGTGTTCCCTCTCTCGCTGTGTTTCTCTCTGTCAAATAAAATCTTTAAAAAAAAATGCAAAGGAACTAACATAGCCAAGACAAATTTTAAAAAGAAAAATGGAGCTGAAGGAATTAAGTGGTTTATTTTATTTATTATAAAAACACATAACATAAATGCTATCATCTTAACCAATTTAAGAGTATGCTTTAGTGTGTAAATTTGTAATGTTAGTGCCTGACATTAAGCTTTTGATTGCCAAGGCATCCATTTTAAAGACATCTGTCTCAAGGAAACATATTGACAGCTATACAACTAGATAAAGAGCCAGGCTGCTTCATGCATGAAGTTCCCATTTTAGAAAGCCCTGATTGACTTAGGTAACTGACCACTTGAGTGACCCTACATTTCCCTTCCCATGCTTTAATTCCTAATCTTATGTTTTGAATTCACCAATACAGAGTGAACCCATGAAATGCTAGGCACCCCACCTTCAACTCCAATAATTGGAGAGCCCCAGGTCTGTGTTCTCTCTTTCTCACCTGCAACCTTGCTCTGTGGCCTCTGGTGTGCCATGTACTCTCCAGGTCTTAATGAGTAAAGAACGTTTTTTCAAATTTCCCTGATGGTTGTTCTGAGGTGCATCTTGCAATCATAATAAGAACCACAGGGGCTGATCCAGCCACAACACTGATTCTGGTTGGGGGAAATGCCTGTAGAGTTCACCACAAGTAGTATGGGCCCAGGTGAGTGTCCCCAGGGATTCCTAACTAACAGCATCACTATTAAGAAGCTGAGACTGGCCGAAAACTGCCTAGCAGCAGGATTGCAATGATTGCTCTTGTAATTAACTAAAGGGATTCCCTTTAGCTGCAACTGACTTAAAAACTGGTTAACCCAGGTGGGTAAACCATCTGGAAAGGTAGCACTGCTTACTCGTCATCTCTCACACTGCCATGTGCTTTTGCATATTGCCTCAGCTGTGTGTTGCCCACAGGATCCATTCTAAAATGTCACTGTTGCCATAATAACTCAAGAATCTCCCCAGAGCAATGTGATCAAAGCCATTTGCCCCATTGTGACAACCAGACCACTTGATTGACTATTAATATGTGTGAGGGTCCTCCATGCCTCAAGGCCAAGAAGAGCTAAGAGGTGGGGGGATCACAAAACTTATTGTCACTGCACAAGGAAAGTCTTGAGGCTAAAGGCAAGAGGAAAGGATATTACCCTAAGTAAAGAGGAGGGAGATCTCTGCCTGTGACTGCTGAATTGGTTGGTTCAGCAAGGACTATGTGTCTACCCAGATGAGTAAAATATCCTTGCAACAGGAGACCAGTGGCACCATGAAAAGGAAAATGCAGCAGAGAACTAACATCTCTGCATCAGTGCTTCAAATTCATGCTTTTGCTCTTCATCCCCTGACCTGATGTGATATTGTGGGTCCAAACCCTGGTGTGATGTTGCTAAAACGTTAATGGACAAGTATAAATGTCCTGAACATCTGGTGCCAGCATCTCCTAAGAACCCCAAGGAGGTATACTAGCTCCTTGATAAATGCAAAATCCCTATGAGGATTCCTGAACATTACGTAGTGCCTTGGCACACCAACATGTCAAGGCTCTGGTATTATGCTGCAGAGGTGCAGGGACTTTTTCCAAAGACTCTCCATATTGTGGTAGTGAAGGTTGATTCCAGTCCTGAAGAAGTGGATTGGGACACCCTGGAAACAGAAGTGGCTGCCTATGACGAAGCTCACAGGGGCATCATCCACAGATTTTTTTGGTAACACATAAGTTTAAGGTAACAGGAGAGAATCAGAAAGTAGAAACTGAGATCAGAAACTATACCTTACCTTAAATTAAAACCTTTTTAAAAAGATTTCATGCAGTAGAGAGAAGGGAACCAATTAACTATCACGGGTTTTTAGAACAGCCTCTGAATTGTTACTCACAGCTGCCAAAATGCTTGAACTGACTAGTATCTCTAAAGACCCTAAAATTTATAACCTTCTCAAAGATACATCTAGGCTCTATGTCCACTTCCTCTCAGACCACAGATCCTGAATCCCCTTGCCTTTCCTCTGAATGGAGCAGAACCAAGAAACATGTCTCATGAAGCCTCTCTGCTACCAAGAGAACAGCTGATGGGGTTATCAAGGCCTCTATTGAGGATGAAGAGGGAGGAAGGAATGCAAAGGCCTCTAAAGCCATGGATATTCATACCATGGCCCTTCCTCTCTTCACATGGATAATTATTGCCTGGCACCATGCCTGTGTTTCCATCATGATAATCACTGCTAAAGTTCACAATGAATGGAACCCATTAGATGAGGTCAGTCTCTTGTTGCACGAAATTATCAAGGTCCAATGGATTGTCATTTCTATGACCAAAGTGACCCAAATCACCCCCTCTTTATTTCTAGCTCTGAAAATGCCCCCATTTGACTCTGAGTCCAGAGAATTCTTTCTGCAGGGTGCTCCCCGTAATTACAGGATGGCACTATTACATTTTATTGGGTCATCTAAAACCATCTAAAAGGCACTGGAAAAATAAACTATTGGGACTCAAGATAAAAAGCTTCTGCACAGGGACGCCTGGGTGGCTCAGTCGTCAGGCGTCTGCCTTCGGCCCAGGTCATGATCCCGGGGTCCTGGGATCGAGCCCTGCATCGGGCTCCCTGCTCGGCAGGAAGCCTGCTTCTCCCGCTACCATTCCCTCTGCTTGTGTTCCCTCTCTCGCTGTGTTTCTCTCTGTCAAATAAATAAAATCTTTAAAAAAAAAAAAAAAAAGCTTCTGCACAGCAAAGGAAACAATCAACAAACTAAAAGGCAACCTTCAGAATGGGAGAAGATATTTGCAAATGACATATCTAATAAAGGATTAGTATCCAAAATCTATAAAGAACTTATCAAGCTCAACATCCAAAAAACAAATAATCCAGTTAAAAAATGGGCAGAAGACATGAATAGACATTTTTCCAAAGAAGACAAAGAGATAGCTAACAGACATGAAAAGATGTTCAACATCACTCATCATCAGGAAAATACAAATTAAAACCATGATGAGATACCACCACACACTTGAATGGCTAAAATTAACAACACAGGAAACAACAGATGTTGTCAAGGTTGGAGAAGGGGGAACCCTCTTATACCATTAGTGAGAATACAAACTGGTGCAGCCGCTCTGGAAAACAGTATGGAGGTTCCTCAAAAGGTTAAAAATAGAACTGCCCCTGATCCAACAATCACACTATTAGGTATTTACCCAAAGGATACAAAAATACTGATTCAAAGGGATAATATACCCCAATGTTTATAGCAGCAATATCAACAATAGCCAAATAATGGGAAGATCCCAAAGGTGCACTGACTGATGAATGGATAAAGAAGATGTGGTATATATATACACAATGGAATATTACTCAGACAAAAAAGGGTGAAATCTTGCCATTTGTAACATGAATGGAGCCAGAGTGTATTATGCTAAGCAAAATAAGTCAGAGAAAGACAAACACATGATTTCACTCACGTGTGAAATTTTTTAAAAGATTTATTTAACTATTTGAGAGGGGGAAGAGCTCAGGGGGAAGTGACAGAGAGAGATAGAGAGAGAGAATCCCAAGCAGGCTCCTCGCTGAGTGTAGATCCTGAGGTGGGGCTCAATCCCACAACCCTGAGATCATGACCTGAGCTAAAATCAAAAGTTAGATGCTTAACACCAAAGCGCTCTTTATACGTGGAATTTAAGAAACAAAACAGATGAACATAGGGAGGAAAAAGTGAGAGGCAAACCATAAAACTAACTCAACTATAGAGAACAAACTGAGGGTTGCTGGAAGGGAGGTGGGTAGGAGGATGGGTTAAATGTGGGATGGGCATTAAGGAGGGCACTTGTGCTGAGCACTGGATTGTATATACGTAATGAATCACTAAATTCTACTCCTGAAACTAATATTACACTGTATGTTAAATAACTGCAATTTAAATAAAAACTTAAAACTAAAAAATATAAAAATAGAATTAAAATTAAAGATACTGGAGGGCATTGATATGGTTGCTAGGCATGGGGAGATCCCACCCAGATACCCAGATATGCCAGAGTCATACCGTTCCATACATGCTGCCCCAGAAATTTCCCTTGGACAAATTTCCCTCAACAAAAAGGACTCCCCATCCCTTCCCAATAAACCCTCATCTAACTTTGCCCCTTATGGGAATACACAGGCAAACCTCTACTGGGAGTTATAAAAACTTGAGGTTCCTGTCCACTTTAGCTCTGGACAGCCAGTCTCTAAACCCTGGGCTCTAAAACTAGTATCCTCCCAGCTACATTCCTGTTCTGCCATCCATCCCCTTGCCACACAGCCACCCTCTAACCCCTGTGGGCTCAACCTAGTGCCACTGCTCCCATTTCCCCCTTCCCTGACCTCCAAGACTGGAAGACATCTAACCCCCTACCCGAGGAAACTGATGGTTCCCTGGGGCTTGTTCTACCTTTTGGGAACAATCATCTCTATACCACTCTAGTAATTCATTGAGACAATAAAAATGCATAGTCCTGAGGCACCTGGGTAGCTCAGTCAGTTGAGTGTCCAACTCTTGATTTTGGCTCAGGTCATGATCTCAGGTTTGTGCAATCGAGCCCCAAGTCAAGCATAGAGCCTGCTTGAGATTTTGTCTCCTTCTCCCTCTCCATCTGACCCTCCCCACCCTTTTTGACCCTATTAGACCCCATGGCCCAAGTCACTGTCACTCCAGGCATTCCTACCGAATTCCCCAAATTCCCCAAATGCACCTACAGAGCATTGCTAATGCACAAACCCATTCAGGTGTAACTATTAGGACCATTCACCTTAACCAGCTTCCTCTGGTGTTGGCCCCCCTGGTTCTTTTTTCCCTATTATAGGCATGGAGGCATTTGACATAATGTCATGCTACATGGAACAAGCCCAAATTTTTGGCCTTCCTGGTAGGACTTGCCAAATAGATGCCAACGACTCTCCCTCCTCAGGTCAAGATGGCAAACACTTCCCAATAACTGACTTAAAGATGACATTGAATATTTATACCCTGTCATTAAAAATTTGTTTGAGACTGGAGTCATTAAGCTAACAATCTCCCCTTTTGACAGCCCCATTCAGATGGTATTTAAGTCAGCCCACTAATGAATGGCATCTCATAATTGGCTATTGAAACCTCCTCCAATTAAAGCTCCAATTCGTATTATTATAGAATTGATTGGGAACATACAATAGCCCAAGAAGCATCCATGGGTCATTGCTAATATGTTATTTTCTTTTCCCACTACAAAGGAACTCCAAAACCAATTTTCTTTCACTTTTTTTTTTCTTTCACTTTTGAAGGGGCTCAATATATATTTATGTGGCTCCCCATAGGAAATTTAAATAGCTCTGCAATTGCACATAACCTCTGATGCCAGGATTTAAGTCCCTCACAATTGAAAAGGTACTATTTTTTGGCATTGTATTATGCTGAGGAGTCCTTCTGAGGAAGTACAGGCAAATTTACACACCCTCACAGACTAGCTACACCAATTGCCCCTCACAAGGCCCAAGGCCCAGCCTCATCTGTCAAGTTTCTGGGCATCATCTAGACCTCTGAGGGCTGAGAAATTTCTCCAAGTCAAACATCAATTATTCACCATTAAACCACTCACTACACTCAAAACAGTCACAACACATACTAGGAATTTTCAAGTTCTGGAGGCAACACATCCCTCATATCTCACTAATTCTTTGCCCTGTAGATGCAATCACATGAAGTTCTGCCACCTTCCATTGAGATGAAGCCCAATGTTGTGCTTTGGAAGCTGCCCAGCAGGCAGTTCAGTAAGCCTTACTTTTGGTCCTACCTGGCTCCACATTCCAAATCAGACCACACCTAACTATGACTCCTGGAGTTTCTGGACCAAACGGGAAGTTACCTGGCTTCCTATGTGGTTTTGAACTAACTGCCTACCTCAAGTGGCAACCTGATATACTCCCCCTCAGTGTCATCCTGTTGGGCTCTTTTAGAAAGTGAGGCCTTAACTGGCCCCTACTGGGTAATACCTCAGACCTGAGCTCCTTTATTGTCCTGAGAAATGCTTCCCAGTAGAAACCCTGCACAACTACTGATGCCTCCTTGATAAAATGGAAATGGTACCTTTAGGAGAGGGCTGAACCTGATGTCAGAGGCCTTGCCAAATAATAAGGGGATGTGGCTTCCCCCATGGTCAGTCCCTCCCCTGAAAGCCTTGAGGAAATGATAGTAGCACCCTGCTTCCTCTTCTTCTGGCTGCTTGGGGAACCCCTTGGGACCAACTCTTGGAGACATACAGGGTGTCAGTGTTGTTTACTGATGGTAGAACACACAACTTTGTACAATACTGTACACAATGCAGTTTGCTGGAGGGCCATAGCATTCTATCTAGCCTTTGGCACCTCACTAGTTCAGGAGGGCAATCCAGGTTCAGCTCACTTGGTGCAACTTATGGCTGTTCACTTAGCCCTTAAGGAAGCAAAAAAGGGCTTTTCACAACTCTACATTTTCATAGACTCCTGGGTTGTTGCTAGTGGCCTTGTGGTTTGGTCTGACCAGTGGCTAAGGGACAATTTTCTCATAAAAGGCAAGCCCTTCTGGGGCACTCAGATATGAAAGTGATTAGCAGAGTCCCCAGTTTCTATTATTGTTAGTCACATTTCTGCTCATACTAACCACTGCACACTAGAAACCATTTTCAACAGTATTTTAGAGTCCTTCACTAAGACCTCCACAATCTACCTGGTACAGACTCCTCAGAGTATTAACTTCTCCTACTAGCTCACGAAATGGATCTATGCAACCTCAGGTCATTGGGGAATTCAGCCTTAAAAACTTGGGCTCAAGTGAAGGGAATCCCTCAATCCGCAGTGGCAGCCAAGGTTGTTGGTTTGCTCTCATACCAAACAATGTAGACTATCCAGAGGGGAATATACTCCAGGGAGAAACCAACCATATTTCTGTTTAGGCATATTGATTTCATCAGCCCACTGTTCCCTTTTGCTGGGGCTTCCAGATATGCCATTAAAATCATATACACAGGGGTGCCTGGGTGGCTCCGTGGGTTAAAGCCTCTGCCTTCAGCTCAGGTCATGATCTCAGGGTCCTGGGATCGAGCCCCGCATCGGGCTCTCTGCTCAGGGATCCTGCTTCCCCCTCTCTCTCTGCTTGCCTCTCTGCCTACTTGTGATCTCTCTCTCTCTCTCTGTCAAATAAATAAATAAAATCTTTTTAAAAAATCATATACACAACTGATGAATTGTTGAACACTACATCAAAAACTACTGATATACTACTATATGTTGACTAATTGAAAGTAATAATAAAAAATCATCAATACTAACATGGGACTCCTCTTGGTGACCCCAACCCAGAATTTCACTTCAAAACAAGTAATATCTTCCTTACTAAATTTGTTCTTGTTCCCTTTGGATCACCAAATACTATTGACTCTGACCATGGTACTCATTTTACCTCTCGAGAGACTCAACAGTGGTCTATCCAACATAATATTCTTTGGAACATCGATCTAGACTATTGCTGCAAGGCAGCAGACCTCATTGAGCATAACAGCCTTCTTTTTTTTTTTTCAGTATAGTTGACATATAATAGCATATTAGTTTCAGGTGTACAACATAGTGACTCAACAGTTATGTAAATTATAAAATGCTCACAATGATAAGTGCAATTACCATCTGTCACCATACATAGTTATTACAATATTATTGTCTCTATTCCCTATGCTGTAGTTCTTATCCCTGTGACTTATCAATTTTATAACTGGAAGATTGTACTGCTTAATCCTCTTCACTCATTTTACCCATCCCAAACTTCAGCCCCAGGAACCACCAGTCTGCTCTCTATGTTTATGAGTCTATTTCTCTTTTGTTTGCTAATTTGTTTTGCTCTGAATTCCATATATACATGAAATTGTACAGTACTTGTCTTTCTTTCTCTACTTATTTCACTTCGCATAATGCCCTCTAGATCCATCCATGTTGTCACTAATGGTGAGATTTCATTTTTTTAAATGGCTGACTATTATGTCCATTGTGTATATATACCATATCTTCCTTATCCATTCATTTACCAATGGACATTTAGGTTGCTTCCATATCTTGGCTCTTGAAAATAACACTGCAATAAATATAGAGGTGCATTTATCTTTTAGAATTAGAGTTTTTGTTTTCTTTGGGTAAATATCCAGAAATGAAATTACTGGGTAGTAGGGTATTTCTATTTTTAATTTTTTGAGGAATCTCCATTCTGTTTTCACAGTGACTGCACTAATTTGCATTCCCACTTACGGTGCGTGAGAGTTCCATTTTCTCCACATCCTTGCCAATGCTTGTTATTTCTTCTCTTTTCTTCTTCTTTTTTTAATATTTTATTTATTTGTCAGAAAGAGAGAGTACACAAGCAGGGGAAGCAGCAGGCAGAGAAAGAAACAGGCTCCCTGATGAGCAAGAAGTCCAATGTGGGACTCACTCTCATGACCCGAGCCAAAGGCAGATCCTTAACCATCTGAGCCACCCAGGTGCCCCTGTTTCTTCTCTTTTTGATACTAGCCATTTTGGGCCAGTTTCACATAGACCAATGGAACTGAATAGAGAGCCCAGACATAGGCCCTCAACTCTATGGTCAAATAATCTTCAACAAAGCAGGAAAAAATATCCAATGGAAAAAGGACAGTCTCTTCAATAAAGGGTGCTGGGAAAATTGGACAGCTATATATAGAAGAATGAAACTCAGCCATTCTCTTATACCACACACAAAGATAAACTCTAAATGGATGAAAGACCTCAATGTGAGACAGGAATCCATCAAAATCCTAGAGCAGAACATGGGCAGTAACCTCTTCAACATTGGCTACAGCAACTTCTTTTAAGACATGTCTCAAAAGGCAAGGGAAACAAAAGCAAAAATGAACTTTTGGGACCTTATCAAGATTTAAAAAACCCTTCTGCACAGCAAAGGAAACAGTCAACAAAACAAAGAGACAACGTGCAGAATGGGAAAAGATATTTGCAAATGACACTGCAGAGAAAGAGCTGATATCCAAGATCTATTAAGAACTTCTCAAACTCAAACCCCCCAAAAAATAACCAAATCAAAAATGGGCAGAAAACATGAACAGACACTTCTCAAAAGAAGACATACAAATAGCTAACAGACACATGAAAAAATATTCATCATCATAAGCCATTGGGGAAATTCAAATCAAAACCACATTGAGAGTGCCCACTTTAGCAGCACATATACTAAAACCACATTGAGATACTACAATTTTTTTCTTTTACTACATAATCCTAACCAGGCGACATTTTATTTATTTATTTACTTACTTACTTGCTTACTTATTTTTTATTGTGTTATGTTAATTACCTTAAAATACATCCCTCAAAAAATTAAAATTTTTTTTATTTTTTATATTATATTATTATATTATATATATAATATAATATAATATATAATATATATTATATTATTCTATAACCTGACAATTGCACTACAGGGTATTTACTCCAAAGATACAGATGTAGTGAAAACAAGGGCCATCTGCACCCCAATATTCATAGCAGCCATGTCCACAATAGCCAAACTGTGGAAAGAGCCGAGATCCTCTTCAACAGACAAATGGATAAAGAAGATGTGGTCCATATATACAATGGACTATTACTTGGCCATCAGAAAAGATGAATACCCAACTTTTGCATCAGCATGGATGGGACTGGAGGAGAGTATGCTAAGTGAAATAAGTCAAGCAGAGAAAGTCAATTATCATATGGTTTCGTTTATTTGTGGAACATAAGGAATCGCATGGAGAACATTAGGAGAAGGAAAGAGAAAATGAAGTGGGGGGAAATTGGAGGGGGAGATGAACCACAAGAGACTATGGACTCTGAGAAAAAAATTGAGGGTTTTAGAGGGGAGGGGGGTAGTGGGATGGGTGACCCCAGTGATGGGTATTAAGGAGGGCACATATTGCATGGAGCACTGGGTGTTATATGCAAACAATGAATCATGGAACACCGCATCAAAAACTGATGATGTACTGTATGGTGACTAACATAATAAAAATTAAATAAATAAACAAAAGCTATGATACTGGCAAATTTTATTTTTTAAAAAAGAAAATGGTCCAGGGGCACCTGGGTGGCTCAGTGGGTTAAGCCTCTGCCTTTGGCTCAGGTCATGATCTCAGGGTCCTGGGATCAAGCCCCGCATCAGGCTCTCTGCTCAGCGGAGAGCCTGTTCCCCCCCCCCCCCCCCGCCTGCCTCTCTGCCTACTGGTGATCTCTCTCTCTCTTTCTCTGTCAAATGAATGAATGAATAAAGGAAGGAAGGAAGGAAGGAAGGAAGGAAGGAAGGAAGGAAGGAAGGAAGGAAGGAAGGAAGGAAGGAAGGAAAGAATAAGAAAATGGTCCAGTTTCACTCTTCTAACACGTGGCTGTTCAGTTTTTTCAGCACTATTTATTGAAGAGATTGTTCTTTTCCATAGGATAGTCTTTCTTACTTTGTCAAAATTAGTTGACCATAGAGTTGAGGGTCCATATCTGGGCTCACATATATTCATATACATGTCTGTTTTTGTGCCAGTAACATACTGTCTTGATGATTACAGCTCCATAATAGAGCTTAAATTCTGGCATTGTGATGCCACCAGCTTTGGGTTTTTTTGTTTTTTTTTTTTTTCAACATTCCTCTGGCTATTCAGGGTTTTTTCTGGTTCCAACAAATTTTAGGATTATTTGTTCCAACTCTGTGAAAAATGTTGATGGTATTTTGATAGGAATTGCATTAAATGTGTAGATTGCTCTAGGTAACATAGACATTTTCACAATATTTGTTCTTCCAATCCATGAGCATGGAATGTTTTTGCATCTCTTTGTGTCTTCCTCAATTTCTTTCATAAGTGTTCTGTAGTTTTTAGAGTACAGATCCTTTACCTCTTGGGTTAGGTTTATTCCTAGGTATCTTATGGTTTTTAGTGCAATTGTAAATGTGATTGATTCCTTATTTTCTCTTTCTTCTGTCTCATTATTAGTGTATAGAAATGTAAGTGATTTCTGTGCAATGATTTTATATCCTGCCACTTTGCTGAATTCCTGTATGAGTTCTAGCAAGTTTGGGGTGGAGTCTTTTGGGTTTTCCACATAAAGTAACATGCTGCGAAGAGTGAGAGTTTGATTTCTTTTTTGCCAATTTGAATGTCTTTTATTTCTTTTTGTTGTCTGATTGCTGAGGCTGGTACTTCTACTACTACGTTGAACAACCATGGTGAAAGTGAACATCCCTGTTGTATTCCTGACCTTAAGGGGAAAGCTCTGTTTTTCCCCCTTGAGAATGATATTCACTGTGGGCTTTTCATATATGGTTTTTATCATATTGAGCTATGTTCCCATCCCTACACTGTAGAGAGTTTTAATCAAGAAAGGATGCTGTATTTTGTCAAATGCTTTTTCTGCATCAGTTGGGATCATATGATTCTCATCCTTTCTTTTATTAATGTAATGTATCACATTGATTGATTTGTGAATGTTGAACCAATCTTGCAGTCCAGGAATAAATCCCACTTGGTCTTGGTGAACAATCCTTTTAATGTACTGCTGGATCATATTGGCTAGTATCTTGGTGAGAATTTTGTTATTCATGTTCATCAAGTTTATTGGTCTATAATTCTCCTTTTTGATGGGGTCTTTGTCTGGTTTTGGGATCAAGGAAATACTGGCCTCATAACACAAGTTTAGAAGTTTTTCTTTCCTTTCTATTTTTTGAAACAGCTTCAGATGAATAGGCATTAATTCTTCTTCAAATGTTTGGTAGAATTCCCCCTGGGAAGCCATCTAGCCATGGAATCTTATTGGGAGATTCTTGATTACTGCTTCAATTTCCTTGCTGATTATGGGTCTGTTCAGGTTTTCTATTTTTTCCTGATTCAGTTTTGGTATTAACTCTCCTTTAAATGTTTAGTAGAATTTACCTATGAAGCCATCTGGTCCTGGACTTTTGTTTGTTGGGGTTTTTTAAATTACTGATTCAATTTTTTCTAGGAATTTGTTCATTTTTTCTAGGTTGTCCAATTTTTTGCCTCTAGTTTTTCATTATTTTCTTATAATTGTTTGTGTTTCTCTGGTTAGGGTTTTTTTTTTTTTTTCTCCTCTCTTATCTGATTTTATTTCTCATTTCTTTTTGATACACCTGGCTAAAAGTTTATCAATTGTATTAATTTGTTTCAAGGAACCAGCTTCTGGTTTTATTGATCTGTTCTATTGTTTTCTTTGTATCTATATCATTTGTTTCTGCTCTACAGTTTATTATTTCCTTCCTTCTGCTGGCTTTCATTTGTTGTTCTTTTTCAGGTTTCTTTAGGTGTATAGTTAGATTGTTTATTTGAGCTTTTTCTTGTTTCTTGAGTTAGGTCTTCCCTCTTAGGACCGCTTTTGCTGCATCCCAGAAGTTTTGGACTGTTGTGCGTTGTCATTTTCATTTGTCCATATACTTCTTTATTTCTTCTTTTATTTCCTGGCTGACCCATTCATTGTTTAGTAGAACATTGTTTAACCTCCATATATTTACGCAGAATTTTTTCTTGTGTTTGACTTCGTTTCATAGTGTTGTGGTCAGAAGAGGTGCATGGTATGACTTTAATCTTTTTTATTTTTTTGAATCCTCTTTTGTGACCTAATATGTGATCTATTTTGCAGAATGTTCCATGTGTACTTGAAAAGAATGTGTATTCTGCTGTTTTAGGATAGAACATTTTGAATATATCTGTTAGGTCCCTCTAGTACAGTTTGTCCTTCAAAGCCATTGCTTCTTTGTTGATTTTTTTGTTTAGATGAACCATCCATTGATGTAAGAGGGGTGTTAAAGTCTTCTACTATTATTGCATTATTATCAACGAGTTCCTTTATGTTTGTTACTAATTGCTTTATATATTTGGGTGCTCCCATGTTGGGTGAATAAATATTTACAAGTCTTATATCTTCTTGTTCGATTGTCCTTTTATGATTACATAGCACCCTCTTTATCTCTTGTTACAGTCTTTGTCTTAAAAGTCTAGTTTGTCCAATATAAGTATTGCCACTCCAGCTTTATTTTGACAGTCATTTGTATGATAAATTGTTCTCTACCCCCTCACTCAATCTGCAAGTGTCTTTAGGTCTAAAATGAGTCTCTTGTAGTCAGCATACAAATGGGTCTTTTTTTTTTCATCCATTCTGACACCCTATGGCCTTTCATTGGAGCATTCAGTCCATTTATATTCAAAGTATTTATTGATAGATATGTATTTGTTACCATTTTATTATTTGCTTTGTCCTTGTTTCTGGAGGTTTTCTCCGATCTTTTCTTGTCTTTGTCACTCTTGGTATCTCCTTACAATCAAAGAATTTCCTTGAATAGTTCTTGCAGGACTGGTTATAGTGGTCACAAACTCCTTTAGTTTTTGTTTGTCTGGGAAACTCTTTATATCTCCTTCTATTCTGAAAGACAGCCTTGTTGGATAGATTACACTTGGCTGCAGATTTTTCCATTTATCACTTTGAATATATCATCCCACTCTCTTCTGGCTTGGAAAGTTTGTGTGGATAAATCCCCTGATAGCCTTATGGATTTTCTCTTGTCAGTTAAGGACTTCTGTCTTGATGTTTTTAAAATGTTTTCTTTATCAGTATATTTTGCCAATTTAAGTACAATGTTTCTTGGTGCAGCTCTGCTTTTGTTGATTTTGTTAGGGGTTCTCTGTGCCTCCTGGATCTGGATTATCTTTTTCGTTCCCCAGATTAGGAAGTTTTCAGCTTTTACTACTTCAAACAAATTTTCTGCCCCCTTTTCTATCTCTTCTGGGGCTCCTATAATACGAATATTACTACGTTTGAAGAAGTTACTGAATTTCCTATGTGTGCTCTCATTTTGCCCAATTCCTTTCTCTCTCTTTTGTTCGGCTTGATTACTTTCCATTACTCCATCTTCTCGGTCATTAATTCATCCCTCTGCTTTTGCCAGCTTGCTGTTCATTCCACCAAGCATATTTCTCATTTCATTTATTGAGCCCTTTATCTTTTCTATGTTATTCCTTACCTCTGTGTTAAGGTTCTCACTCATGTCTTCCACTCTTTTCTCAAGTCCAGTGAGTACCCTTATGACCATTGCTTTAAGTACTCCATCAGGCATGTTTCTTATATCTGTTTCACTTAGATCACATAGCTGAGGATTCTTGTCACCCATTCATACTTAGTCTCCTCATGGAAGAAACCATGGGGGGAAAGGGTCTCTCTTAGCACTGAGCTTACGCCACCTTAAAGGAAGGGTGATATAAATGCTGGAAACCTTTTCCTCTTACCTTTTACAATGTGTTCAATCTCAGATTATTTTTGCTCCAGCGATATACTAGAACTTCTCCACTGGACTCCTGGGCTTCTATTAAGGTACTCTCATCTGTAGAGGATTGTGAAAATTGATGTTCTGAAGAGGGGGAAGATAGTATAAAACTTCTAGTCTGCCATTTGGCTGATGTCACTCTGAACCCATTAAGTTTTGTTATTTCATGCTTTGATTTTCATTTGTCTCAGATATCTTTCCAAATTTTATTGTAGTTTCTTCTTTGATTATTTGATTAAGAGTGAGTAGCTTACGGGGTGCCTGGGTGGCTCAGTGGGTTAAAGCTTCTGCCTTCAGCTCAGGCCATGATCCCAGGATCCTGGAATTGAGCCCCACATCGGGCTCTGCTCAGCAGGGAGCCTGCTTTCCCCTCTCTCTCTCTCTGCCTGCCTTTCTACCTACTTGTCAACTCTCTCTCTCTCTCTGTGCCAAATAAATAATTAAAAAAAAAAAGAGTGAGTAGCTTAACTTCCACACATTTGTAGATTTTCTTGTTTCTTGCTATTGGTTTCTGATATAATTCCATTGTGGTCAAAGATTCTTTGTATGAATCCAACCTTCTTAAATTTGTTAAGAACTGTTTTGTGATGTAATCTGAATGTTTTTGTTTATGTTTATATTGAGAAGAATATGTATTCTCCTGCTATTAAATGAAATGTTCTATATACATCTGCTAGGTCTATTTGGTCTACAGTGTTGGTCCAGTCCTCTGTTTCTTTACTGATCTTCTGTCTGGTTGTTCTATCAATAATTGAAATTGAGGTATGTAAGTCTCCTATTATTATAGTACTGCTATTTATTTCTCCTTTTGGTTTTGTCAATATTTCCTTCTTATATTTGGGAGCTCTGATATTAGGTGTACATATTTATAATCATTATATTCTCCTAGAGAATTGACCCTTTTTTCTTTAATATAATATCCTTTTTTTGTCTCTTTACAATTATTGTCTCAAAGTTTATTTTATCTAATATAAGTATGGCTATCCCTGTTCTCTTTATGTTCCTTTCTCTATGGAATATCTTTCCCGTCCCTTCAGTTTTTGTCTAACATGAATGTCTTGTAGACAGCATCTGATTGGACCTTGTTGTCATCCATTCAGCCAATCCATGTCCTTTAATTGAGGTATTTAATTAATTTGTATTTAAAGTAATTACTGACAGTGAAAAAGGATTGCCATTTTGTTCATTATTTTTGGCATGTCTTGTAGTATTTTGTCCCTCCTTTCATTTCTTGCTGTCCTATTTTGTGTTTGTTGAATTTTTGTCATAACATGTTTTGATTCCTTTCTCATTTATCTTGTGCATATTCTATAGGTATTTTGCTTGTTATTATTACTACAGTTACATAAGACATTTTAAAGTAAGAACAATCTATTTTATACCAAAAACAACTTAAATCCAATCACACAAAGGATCACTAATTTTTTAAATTTCTGTCCCCTCAACTTCATGTTATTGATTACACAAATTACTTTTTTATACCATATATCCATTAACATAGATTTATAACTACTTTTTATGCTTTTGTTTTTTAAGTTGCATACTAGTTTTTAAAGTGATATGTATACTTCAAATATTACAAGACTATTTATGTATATATTTACCTTTATCAGGGACTTTTATATTTTCATATGGTTTTGTGTTGTTATTATTTTTTTAACCTCAACTTGAAGGAATCCCTTCAGTATTTCTTGTAGGGCAGATGTAGTGGCAATAAATTCCCTCAGCTTTTATCTAATAAAATCTTAATTTCTTCTTTATTTTTTCTGAAGGTCTGTTTTGCTGGAAATAGTGTCCTATTATAGCAAGGGTTTTTTTTCTTTCAGCACACTGAATATGCCATCCCACTTCCTTCTAGCCTGCAAAGTTTCTGCTGAGAAATCCGCTAATAATTTTAATAGGAGTTCACTGGTATATAACAAGTTTCTCTTGCTGCTTAAGATTCTTTTTGTGACTTTTGACAGTTTGCTTAAATGTGTCTTGGTGTACATCTCCTTATACTTATTCTAGTTGGAATTTTATGAGGTTTTTAAATTCATATGTTCATTTCTCCTCAGATTTGGAGAATTTTTAGCCATTAATTCTTCAAATAGATTCTCTGTCCTTTTTTCTCTTTCTTCTTCTTCTGGAGCTTCCAAATGCATATGTTTTTCTCCTTGATGGTGCCTCTTAGACTCCGTTCAGTTTTTTCATTCTTTTTTCCTCCTCTGTCTTGGTAATTTTGAAGTCTTTCTTTGAATTCATTGATTCTTCTGACTGGTCAAGTCTACTGTTGAACCCCTCTAAAGACTTTTTCAGTTCAGTAATTGCATTTTTCAGTTCCTGAATTTTATGTTTCTTCTTCTTCATAATTTCTAATTTTTTCTTGATATTCTAATTTACTTGTGAGTTTCTTCTGCTGATTTTGTCTGCACTATCTTTTAACTGGTAGAGAATCCATATTATGGCAGTTATTTTGAATTTGCTGCCTGGTAATTCATATATCTCTATTATTCTACGGATGACTTCAGGATATTTAATTTGTTCCTTTGATTGAGCCATGTTTCCCTGTTTCTTTGTATACCTTGTTATATTCTATCGGGTCTCTGGTATTTGAAAAATCAGCCACCTCTCCCAGTCTTTGTGGCCTGGTTTTGTATAGGGAAGACTTTCTCCAATCACTCAGCTGGAGATTCAGGAAACCTCTAAAGCTTTTTCTGGGAATACATTCTCTCTGGGCTTGTGTGTAAATTCCTAATTTAAGAGATTTGACAATGTCTATTCGCAGGCTCCCTCTGGTGTCTGTTTGCGATACTGCAGGCTCTTTGATATTATACTAAACCACAGTACTGGAGCACCATCTAGTGTCACTTTCTGGTACTGCAGACTCTGGTGCAAGTTAATTTCCCTTGTTCTAAAATGCTTCCAAACTGACATTTTAGAGTCAAGGCAAGGTAAAAGCAGTCTCTCAGGACACACCCACAAACGTCACAACACTGCATGTGTTTTCTACTCTCCTCTTTCCCTCCCAAGGGAAAAGTAGGGGCTTGGGAGTTTTCTCTCAATCATGCCTACTGTGCTGGGAAGAGGGGCTCTAGTAAGTACCACGAATTTTTCTACCCGGCTTCATGCTCACCTGCAGTGCTGGAACCTCTTAACTGGTGTCTTGATTTCTTACAAAGGCAATTGGTCCATGTCTTGTAGTTAAGTTGGTGTTTGGGTGGAGGAAGGAGGTTCTGGGGCTTCCTATTCTACTATCTTGCTGATGACACTACCCAGTAGTCTGTTTATTCTTTTGTTACTGTTGTTCATTATTTTTTAAAACAGATTTATTGAGTTATAGTTCACACTCCACAAAATCTACCCATTTAAAGTGTACAACTCAGTGGTTTTTACTGTATTTACATATATGGGCAAGTAGCACCTATTTACAAATATGGGCAAGTAGCACCACAGTCAATTTTAGAACATTTTCATCACCTCAAAAAGGAACCCTGTACAATTTAGCTACCCTCATCTTTCCAAACCCTAAGCAACCACTAATCTTCTGTGTCTATAGAGTTCCCTATTCTGGATGTTTTATATGAATGAATTGTATAAAAGCATGAGATACCACCTTACACCAGCTAGAATGGCCAAAATCAAAAAGACAGTAAACAACACATGTTGGAGAGGATGTGGAGAAAGGGGAACCCTCTTCCACTTTTCATGGGCATGCAAGTTGCTGCAGCCACTTTGGAAAACAGTGTGGAGATTCCTCAAGAAATTAAAAATAGAGCTACCCTATGACCCTGCCATTGCACTACTGGGTATTTACCCCAAAGAAGCAGATGCATTACAAAGAAGGGCCACATGGACCCCAATGTTCATAGCAGCAATGGCCACAATTGCCAAACTGTGGAAAGAACCAAGATGCCCTTCAACAGACGAATGGATAAAGAAGATATGGTCCATATATACAATGGAATATCATGCCTCCATAAGAAAGGATGAATACCCAACTTTTGTATCAACATGGACGGGACTGGAGGAGATTAAGCTGAGTGAAATAAGTCAAGCAGAGAGAGTCAGTTATATGGTTTCACTTACATGTGGCACAGAAGGAAAAACATAGAGGACATTGTGAGAAGGAAGGGAAGGGTGAATGGGGGAAAATCAGAGGGGGGCGATGAACCATGAGAGACTGTGGACTCTGAGCAACAAACTGAGGGTTTTGGAGGGGATGGAGTTGGGGGTTTGAGCGAGCCTGGTGGTGGGTATTGAGGAGGGCACATACTGCATGGAGCACTGGGTGTGCTGCATAAACAATGAATCTTGAAATACTGAAAAAATAAAATAAACGTATTTGGGAGAAAAAAATGGCATATGCCTGTTAACCAGACAGTAGTATCAAATAGGAGCTCAATAAATGTTTATTGACAGGGGTGCCTGGGTGCCTCAATGGATTAAAGCCTCTGCCTTGGCTCAGGTCATGATCTCAGGGTCCTGAGATCGAGCCCCGCATCAGGCTCTCTGCTCAGCAAGGAGCCTGCTTCCCCCTCTCTCTCTGCCTGCCTCTCTGCCTACTTGTAATCTCTCATTCTGTCAAATAAATAAATAAAATCTTTAAAAAAAATAAAATAAATGTTTATTGACAGAAGAGGATATGATCAGATGACGTATTAAGAATGTATGTATAATTATAAATACTTTGAACAGAATTATAAGATTCAGTTCTGTATATTGACTGTTATCAACTGAAGCTTTTCAAGAGGGCAGGGGATAAGTAATGGTGCTAGTAATTTCCTTTAGAAACTTTGGCTTCATGTAGCATGGAGCACTGTGTGTGGTACATAAACAACAAATCTTGGAACACTGAAAAAATAAAATTAAATTAATTTTTTTTAAAAAGCATGATCTTTTAAGACTGGCTTATTTTGCTAAACATGTTTTTAATGTTTTTAAGCTTCAACCATGTAGCATATATCAATACAGCACTTTTTATGGCTTAATAATATTCCGTTGTGTGGTTAAACTACATACACAAAAAATTTACTCAACAAAATAACAAACTAAAGCCAAAAATGTATAAAAATAATTATATATCAGGACCAGTTTCTTCCAACTATGTAGGTTTGTTCAATATTTAAATATCAATGTGATCCATTATATTAACAGGCTAAAGGAAAAAACAGTATCAGTTCTTGAGAAAACACCTATATGTGAATTTCAGTAAAGCTATTTTTTAAAGTCATAGTAAACTAGGAATATAAGGGAACTTTATTTTGATGCATATTTTACATATGTTCATAAGGAATATTGTTCTGTAGTTTTATATTTTTTGCGAAGTGTTTGGCAACTTTTGGCATCAAGATAATACTGGTCTCACAGAATAAAGCTGAAGCTGTTCCTTTATTTTTTGAAGAGTTTATATAAAATTGATATTAATTCTTCTTTAAATGATTAGTAGAATTCACCAATGAAGTGATGTGGTCCTGGGGTTCCTGTTACAGGAATATTTTGATATAATTTAGATACTAAAAAATCTAAACTCAAAAAGTGTGCATTAGTGAATTAGTATGTTTACAGAGTTGTGCAACTATTATCACAATTAATTTTAAAATATATTCATCTCCTTTAAAAGAAAGTCTATCCTACCCTATCTGTCAGCACCTTGATGTTGGGCTTCCCAGCCTTCAGAACTTTTTTTTTCCCCCAGCCTTCAGAACTTTGAGAAATAAAATTCTCTTGTTTATAAAAAATGAATAAATAAATAAAAAATAAAAGAAAGTCTATCCTAACTGGTATTCTGCCCACCATGTCCCCCACTATATTCCTATGCAACCAATAATCTACTTTCTACGTTTTTGCCTATTATGGGCATTTCATAGAAATGAAATTATAAGATATATGGTCCTTGTGACTGGCTTCTTTCATGTAGCATAATGTTAATGTTCATTCATGTTGTATCATATATCAGTACTTCACTGCTTTGAATGTCTGAATAATATTCCATTGTATGGAAATGTCACATTTATCCATTAATTGACATTTTTGGCTATTATCAGGAATGCTATGAACATTTGTGTATAATTTTTTGTGTGAACACGGTTTCAATTCTCTTGGGTATATACCTAGGAGTGGAATTCCCCTATGTTAACTCAATGCTTAACCTTTCAATGTTTTGTTTCACATAGCAGCTGCACCACTCTCCATTCCTACTAGCAATATGTGAGGATTCCATGTTCTCATCATTTGTTATTGTCTGTCTGGTTTTTTTTTAAGTAGTCTCCACACCCGCCCCCCGCCCATGGAGTCCAACACAGGGCTTGAACTCACAACCCTGAGATCAAGACCTGAGCTGAGATCAAGAGTTGGATGCTTAACTGACTGAGTCACCCAGGAGCCCCTATCTTTTTTAATATAGACATATTGCTGTGTGTGAAATGGGATCTCATTGTTGTTTTGACTTGTATTTCTCTAACAACTGATGATAGTGACCATCTTTTCAAGTGCTTATTGGGTCATTTATATATCTTCTTTGGAGAAATGCCTTTTCAAATCCTTTGTCCATTTTTAGGTTGGATCATAGGCCCCTTTTTTTTTGTAGGCTCCACACCCAGCATGGAGCCCAATGCAGAGCTTGAACTCATGACCCTGAGATCAAGACCTGAGCCAAATTCGAGTGTTGGACACTTAACTAAGCCACACAGGTGCCCTGAGTTGTATGTCTTTTTGCGTTTAAAGAACTCTCAAATGAATGTTAAAGAGTTCACATATTCTAGGTAGACCCTAATCAGATATATGATGCAAATATTTTTTGTGGATTTATTTTTCATTTTATTCAAAATGAATTTTAATAAATAAAATTTTATTGTATTAAGTGTCATTTGAAGCAAAGAAATTCTTTTAATTTTGATAAAGCATAATTTGTATTTCCTTTTGTTTTTCCTTTAGATATCATACCTAAAAAGCCATGACCTAATCTAAGTACAAGAAGATGCATACTTGAGGGGGGCAAGATGGCGGAGAAGTAGGACACCCTGTTGCAACCTGTCCCCAAAAGTGAGCTGGATATCTGCCAGACCACGCTGAACACCCATGAAATCAGCCGGAGGAGCAAGACTTTTCACTTCTGGATCTCTACGGGAGCAGAAGACAGCAGGGGAGAGGTAAAGCAAAGTGGGAACACTCTAAACAGTAACGGAGGATAAACAAAAGGGGAGGGAGCCCCCAGAAGCGACGCAAGGACAGTAATACCTCAAAGGAAAGCGCCAGGTGGTTGCGGAGCAGCAATAACTTAGAGCCCAGTTAAAAACACTTAAAAAGACCATAAGGTTCTGAGGAGCAGCGAGTGGAAGGGGGTGGGCGTAAGCACAAGCCTGGACCCACGCCCCCGGGAGGGACACCGCTCGCCTCAAAGAAAGACCAGTGGGGGCAGGGTCCCGCTCCCCGCACCATTTTGTGGGCCCAGTGCGCGCACTCCTGAAAGCACCTTAGAGAGTCTGCTGTGGTCCCGGAGCCCACAGCTTTTCTCTGTGTATGGTGCTCTCTAGATGGTGCACCACCAAAGACAAGAACTGCACAGCCAGTGCAGTAATATTGGCAAGAATCTGGCCACACTCCGCCAGAGCCTAGAGCCCCTAGTGCAGGGGAGGGTGCTTAGTCCCGCAGAGCCGCCAAACTGCTGAGTGCACGATGCTGGAAAAAGGCGGGAAAAGGCGGCTGCGCTGGGAGATTTGCGGAGGGGAGTGTCCCTTCTGGTCCATCCAGAGGGGAGCAGACTGGGCTTCTCTGTGACAGGGAGGTCTGGGTTCTGACAGGCAGATCCCTCGCTCAGACTCTCTAAAAAGGAGAAAAAGCTACAAAAGGCCAAAAGCCTTCAGAGAGCTAAAGACTGAGAGACCTGGTTCCACAGAGCTCTGCCCCTTGACTGGGGGGCAGGGTGACTCAACCCAAGCAAGATTGACTGGAAAACAACTGGCCAGGCCCCTCCCCCAGAAGACAAGTAAAAAAAAAAAACCAAAAAACAAAACAAAAAAAAGACTATAACCACAGAGTCACCATAAGACTTTTAAATCCCCAACATCAGGGGAAATCAATATATTAAGTGCTTGATAATACCCTAAAACCTGTATATTTCATAGATAAAAGGTTTTTTTCTCTATTCACTTTTTTAAATTTTTATTCACTTGTTTTCACATTTCTTGGTTTGATTGTTTTTTTGTTTTTATTTTTTTAAACTACTTAACATTATATCTAGAGGCTTAATCCAACGATAAACTCAGGAAGACCTGAAATATCCTTCCTCGCACACAAGGAGCTATAATCAACCTCCCATTTTACCCTTCTGTCAGAGTTTCTACCTACTTGCTTTTGTTCTGGTATTATAGAAAATCTCATTCCTGAGGTTCATTCTGACTAGGTTCTTTTATTTCTTGTCATCTACTCTTGTCGGTCTATATGTTTGTTTGTGTTGGTCTACATACTTTATAAATCTTATTGTTGGGGCCCATTCTGGCTGAAATCCCCTCTTTTTCTATTTCTATCTTCGTTATCCTTATTCTTTCTTTTTGGTGGTGAATCCCAATCGCTCCTAAACCTTCCAGAGTGCACCCTGCCTGGATAGTGGGCGAAATATCCAACTATACATCCTCTCATCCACTTCCCATCAAAATGACTAGGAGGAGGAACACCCAACAGAGGAAGAACCCAGAGACTGCGCTCTCTCCCTCAGAACTATTAGACATGGACATTAACAGTATGTCAGAAAGGGAATTCAGGATAATGGCTAGGACCAATGACAATATAGAATCTCTAATGGCAGAAATGAAATCCAGCTTAGCGGATGTAAGAAGTGCTATCAGTGAGATCCAATCCAATCCAATCTAAACATTTTAACAGCTAGAGTTAGGGAGTTACGGAGACAGAGGATAGAATTAGTGATCTAGAGGATAAAATGATAGAGAAGAAAGGACAGGAAGACAGCTGGAGCAAACTGCTCAGGAATCATAAGAAGAGACTTAGGGAAATAAATGACACCATGAAACGTTCTAACGTCAGAATTATTGGAACCCCAGCGGGGGTAGAGAAAGACAGAAGACTAGAAGATATAGCTGACCAAATTCTGAATGAAAATTTCCCCAGTCTGGGGAATGGAACAAGGGTACGTGTCCTAGAGGCAGAAAGGACACCTGCCAAGATCAATGAGTCTAGAAATACAGCGAGACACATCATAGAAAAATTTGCAAATTATAATTTTAGACAAGAGGTCCTGAGAGCAGCCAGGGGGAAGAGATCCCTTACATATGGAGGAAGACCCATTAGAATAACATCAGACCTGTCCACAGAAACCTGGCCAGCAAGAAAGGGCTAGCAA
>CM053612.1:39030326-39067547 GCA_028646535.1 Procyon lotor | reverse complement strand
ATTACCAAATTTTCAAGTTTTGTGAGTTTGTAGCATTTCTATTTCTGAAGTTATTAAAGCATCAATCAGATGTTTGAAATACTCTGTACAAAACTCATTGACAGTTGGTGAGAAGGGGAAACAGCCTAGTAGAAAAGAAGGCAAAGAAAATGAGTAGGTGCTTCATAGAAGAGTAAATCCAAATGGCAACAAAGACAAATGCATTTGTAGTCATGGAATTGCAAATTAAATTACAGGATTTCACGTTACTTAAACCCATCAATCTAGCAAAAGTTTCAAAGAGAGATGACACTATTGGTGGGGAAAGTGGTATCATAACTTGCTACTGGAAATGTGAAGTGTTTCAGCCTTTTAAGAAAGTAGTCTCACATTTAAAATTCATGTACACTTTGGCCCACCAATTCCACTCTGGGAAGCTAGCCCATACAAATGAAAGCCATCATGTGATAGTGTATAATATGAGAAATTATGCCCGTACATCCTTCTGCCACCACTTTCCTGAGATCCTAAATCTTTGTATTGTTTTAGTGAATGGTCTGAATAAATCAGAGTGGTTCGTGGTTAGAAGAGACCTTTGAAATTATGTATACCTGTGGTTCTCAAACTTTAATATACGTTAGAACCACTGGAAGAGCTTATTAAAGCGCAGATGCTGGTCCCCACCCCAGACTCTGTAATGCGGCAGGTCTGAGGTCGGGCCCTGAAATTTGCACTTCTGACAATTCTTTGGTGATACACTTTTTTCATCTGAGCAGTGCATTCTGAGAACCACTGGTTTAAACCAACTCATTCACTTTACAGATGAGTAAGCGTGGGCAAATGTTAACTTTATCAAATCACTTGTTCAAAATCACAGTTACTTAGTAGTCGGGGTGGGGCTAGCACAGGTTCAGATTCAGGTTCTTAATCCATGGCTCCTCAGTGCCTGGCATATTAAACGGAATAAGAGAATATGGTGTGGGGGCGCCTGGGTGGCTCAGTGGGTTAAAGTCAGTTAAGCGTCTGCCTTCAGCTCAGGTCATGATTTCAGGGTCCTGGGATGGAGCCCCGTGAGCCCCGCATGGGGCTCCCCACTCAGCAGGGAGTCTGCTTCTCTCTTTCCCTCTGCCCCTCCCCACCATTCATGCATGCTCACAATCTCTCAAATAAATAAATAAAATCTTAAAAAAAAAGAGAATATAATGTGTACTTGATCTTTTAGTTTAGTATTAATGAACTGTTTGCAGTTCTTTTCTCCCTACATACAGCATGTATAGTTGAGGAAAAGAGAATTATTGCTATATAGAAAGGACAAGACAAGGACTTGTGGTACATAATTATTCTTTGTTTAGCAGTTCCTTTATCCCAACAGGTTAGGGTAGAACAGTGGTTCCCGAACCTATTAGACCCTGTGGCCTCTTTTCATAACATACTTTACAGTGGCTTTTTACGATCCTGAAATGAAATACATAGATGTAACCTACTTAACATGAGTTCCCCCCAAAATATAATGCCCTTACTACAATGGAGAAATAAAAGGAAATTAACCTATAATAAAGAATATTTTCAATATGCATGTGTTCAGGGGCGCCTGGGTGGCTCAGTGGGTTAAAGCCTCTGCCTTCGGCTCGGGTCATGATCTCAGGGTCCTGGGATCGAGCCCCGCATCGGGCTCTCTGCTCAGCGGGGAGCCTGCTTCCCCCTCTTTCTCTGCCAGACTCTCTGCCTACATGTGATCTCTCTCTCTGTCAAATAAATAAATAAAATATTTAAAAAAAAAAAATATGCATGTGTTCAGGCACAACTACACAAGAAACCAAAAGGTAGCAGTCAGATGCTTGTACCTATCCCATCAGTGTAAAAGCTACAGATGCAGACAGATACAGGTATGGTGTTTTCGCAACTCAAATAACAAAAGGGACTGTTGACATTAGTGTTGTGATTTTCTCAAATGGCAAAAACTTTTGGTAAAGTTCTTAACAAAACAAAATGCAGTACCTGTAATTGACTCAGTAATTGTATTTCTGGAAAATTCAGTTTATATGCGTACAGCTGTAAATAGGGAAAAGAGCTTTTTTGTTTACAAGTACGGCAGACTTAGGTTCTAAGTTCAGATGACTGTAAACAGGTTTTCATTTGTGTTAGCGTTCAGCAAGACATCTGAAAATTTTGCAAGACAAGATAATTATGGATTATGGAGGACTATCTCAGACATTGCAGGGCATCTAGTATCCCTGTTGCCTTCTCATGAAATGCCAGCCATGCTCCATAAATCTTTTCACAACAAAAACCCAGAAAGTTACACAATACCCTGGTAACGGTATTGCCTCCTCTGAGAGGAGTTATATGGGCAAGTGCCATTGTCCTCCTGTATCACAGAACTTCTGCTAAGGTTTTAGTAACCAGTGAGATTAAGTATTTTCATTTAACTCACTTTTCTATCACCAAAGCCTAGAGTTTACTAACAAACTTTACCTTCTGCATAACTGCACTGTTTAGTGCTAGTTATGATCTTTCTTTGTAGTTTTCTGCCTGTGAGGCCGAAGAAGGGAATTTGTTAACTCAGCCACTGTCCTGATTTTTTTCTCCACTGTCCTAATTTGTGTTTTTCTTTCCTTCCCTTTATCTTTTAGGAGGAATGCAAGCCCAGGTTGGAATGCCAGGAAGCGGACCAGTGTCCATGGAGCGGGGACAAGGTAATTAATACTAATATCTGATTAATGTGGACTGGACATGGAAATGTTGTATATCTGCACTGTCTTATTATGGCAGCCACTAACCACATGTGGCTATTTGAATATTAAATTCATTGAAATTAGGTAGAACTTAAAATTCAGTTCCTCATTCCCACTAGCCACGTTCCACACCATAATGTGGTTATGGCACCGCATACTGGACATGGCAGATAGAGAATATTGCCCTCGTTGCAGAGTATTTTGTTGCACAGTGCTAGTCTAGATTTTCCATCTAGTGACTCAGAGCCCAGCTCTACAGGAATCAATAAAGCAGATGGATCTTTTATTTCTATGTAATTTATATCACCTTTTCATAATCATCTAATGACACTGCTGACATGTCCCCTCTCACTCTGTGGATATCTGTTGACTGTTTAAGGAATTTTAATAATGAGCATATAACATGCAGAAGCCTAAATTTAAACCACAGAGAAGACTGGGAGGGGATCAGAGGTCTATGAAGCCTACTTGGTAGGGGTACATTGCACTGTAGCCATGACACTGGATACCACAGCAACAGCCACTCCAGAATCTCTAAATTATTTCCCTCTGTTTCTGGAGTTTGAAGAAATAGAAATGCAGTGGTTTGATTGAAAACAACCTTAGGAGAGAGTGAGAAAACAGAAGGAACTAAGAGTAAAATTGAGCACATACTATAGGCCAGGCACTTTAATTTTCATCAACAGCTGTGTGAATTAGGGGACAGCACCTCAGTATTCAGGTAAAGAGATGGAAGCTCAGAGTCTTAAGTTACTTATTCAAGGGCACACGGTAAGTAAATACTGCTGAGTAACGTGGACAGGACTTGGGGCACTCATCTCTTCCAGCTACTAAGTGGCAGAGGAAGGTGCTGAAGTCTCTGACTAAAATCTTCCTCTTTCTGAAAATCCACACTACCTCTATTAACTTCCAGAAACATTCTTCATTGTCTTCTATTTTCATTCATGTTGTCATCGTGATGAGAAAGAACTGCTCTGGGCAGCACAGAGAAGCTTAAGTTACTTCTTAGCACACGGCCTATAAATGAGACCCATTTTTCAAAAGCAAAATATTAAGATAGAGGCCCCTGTACTATATTTTCTCGTCTATGGTTTGTCCATTAGAGTTGGTTGCTGAACTGACAGAATGGATCATCCGATCAAATGTTTGACAGTGGGACAAGCTCTTGACCAAATGCCTCATCTAAGCAGCCTGTGCTTCTGTCCTATTGTGCCCCACGCCCTTCACCACTCTCAGTAGCTCGTGTGTATACCCAGAGTGTTGCCTTAGGGAGAAGGCATTGGGGTTGCAGTCATAGTTTTCTTCGTCCCAAGCCATCAGTCAATCGAACTCGAGCTATTTGTTATGTATTTCTAAAAGACCTCTTCTTTCCTGCTGTGGTTCTCTTCACCTCTCTGGGTCCAAAATTAGCAAAGGGAAATGACTTGAGTTTTGAAGGTATATCAGGTGTGTCTTCTCAAAGAAGTAAAGTGAGATGAGTGTTCTTTTATAGTTTTTGTTCAGTACCCAGCAGAGGAAGCAAGAATCTTTCTGCTTGTACCCAGTTTCTTTCTTTTCCTGGAATTCTTGCTGCTTATGCACATTTGTAATGGTAAAAGGAGGCAGTGAGGCGAGTTTAAGACACTTCTTGTCTTCTGCCACCCCTGTGTAGTGTTGGCACCCTTGTCATCTCATTAGTCTTTGTCTACTGTTGTCATGGTGTTTGCTTGTCACCAGAGACTTGCAGAGGCAGAATATTTTTTGAGGAATGATATTCTCTTTCTTTGTCTAAAGGTCATTCACTGCATTTCCCACGGAGATTTTTGTGCAGGAAAATACGGCAAAAATAGTACAGTCCACTTCTGTTAGGGGCCTCTTCAGAATAAATCTTGCCTTCCAGATTCAGTACAATCTCTTTCGTGTTTTGCTGATGAAAATATGTTTACGTTCTTTGCCTAACTGGAGATTCAGAACTGCTTTGTTTCTTGTAACGGTGTGAGGAGATTTAGGTGGACTCGTAGGAGCAGAGGTGGAAATCGAAAGTGGCTGAATAAAATCAGTGGCCCACCTGTTTCACTTTAGGAGGCAGTCTCATTACAGTAGAACAGTTTCAGATGCCAAAGAAGCGACTATGATTTGGGAAGACTTTGTAGCCTGGGGCAGGCTCCTGAACTCTTGGCTTTTTAACTTACATGTGTAAATCTCCAGCGTCTGTATGTGTATGATTCTCTGTGTGTGTGGGGGTGGGTGTGTGTGCGTGCGTGCAAGCTATTTAAGTGTCTGCTCTTTCTCCTTTTGAACTTACTGCTCACCTAGGAACCCTACAGCACTCGCCCGTGGGACCCGCCGGGCCTGCATCAATTGAGCGAGTTCAAGGTACCCATTGTATCTGCGGGTTTCCTTTTGCTTGTGGTGTTCAGGGTGGGACGTTGAGAGGACAAGGGCTGCTTGGCAGTCATCCTCACGTTCGGAACCCAAAAGGGTAGTGTTTTGGGCTTTTGTTTTTAAATTTTTTTCCTGTTGGGGCCACAAGCCTAAGATTGACCTCTTCACACAGGGCAGAGAACATGGATGATATGGGCATCTGTCCGAGGCTGTACTCCCTCCCTACTGGTGTCAGGAGGCTTGGATGGAATAGCAGTCTGTAAGGAGACAGCGGGTTCTTGCAGAGCCATGGCAGTGTTCCCATATGCCAAGACCCTACCTCTCTTTTGTGACTCTGGTCCTTGAACTAAGATTCATTATAAGGAAAACCAGGAGCCTAAGTTTCTTCAGGTTGCAGTGCTAGTCCTTGGCAGGTCGCTCCCCACTTTGCTCTTTATATAATTCCATCCATACCTCTGACATGGCACAGATGCTGCCTACACCCTGCTTCTGTTCTTGAGCTGCAAGAGGAGTCTGCTGTGGTGAGGTTTCACCCGCTCTCAGGTGTCTAAATTATGTTGTCAGTGGTATATAGAGTCATTTCTTGTTTCCTGATGTGTCCTTCACAACAGTAACTCCCTGTTTGTTTCCCTGTCAGTGCCAATGCAGGACCCCAGAGCCGCTATGCAGCGTGGGCCCTTGCCTGCCAACGTCCCAACTCCTCGAGGTCTATTAGGAGACGCCCCAAATGACCCGCGTGGAGGCACTTTACTTTCTGTAACTGGAGAGGTAGAGCCTAGGTGAGCACTAGCAAAGAAGGAAAAGACGGGGCGGAGGGGGTGGGGGGATCCGAATTTTCCCTTGGTCCGAGAGCACCGTCTTTCTGTACCTCTTTGCCTACTTCAACAGATAAATAAATATTCGTGGCCACTGTCTAAGACTAAGGAAGCACCTCTCCTTGGACAGAACTGTATCTGTTGAGTATGTCATTTTGAATGAACCATGGTTAACCAAGTCATCTTTAGAAACTGGAAATTCTAGCACATATCTAAACAGGAAAAACTTCTATTGCTTATCAGTAGTGGCAGTATCAACAGTAGCAGTAATACTAAGATGATGATGAATGGGGATTATGCCTCTGACTCTGCTGTGAGTACTTAGCTCATCTCATTAAATCCACACAACAGCCCTGTGAGATTGATACTAATATCGGTCCTGTTTTACAGATGAAGAAACCGAGGCATAGAGAAGTTAAGTAAATGTGCCCAAGATCACACAGCTAATAAGTGATAAAGCCTAGATTTGAACCCATACAGTAACCCATGTTCTTAAGCGCTATACTACATACTCATTCTATACAATGGAATATCCATTACCTTCTCCTTAATTATGAGTGCCCTGAGCAAATATGAAATTCTAGAATACGTGCATTTATGTCTCCCTAGCTTTTTTTTGGGGGGGGAAGGGGGACCTGTTCGATGTTCATTCTCTTAGCATTTGTAGACTGATGTTTGCATCAGTTCTTTGATTTTTTTTTTTTTTTTTTACTACTGATCTTCTGGTTGACATTTCTTTTGTTGTTTTGTTCTGTTTTAAAATATCACATTTTTCTCCATCTCTAGAGGTTACCTGGGACCACCTCATCAGGGTCCACCCATGCACCATGTCCCTGGCCATGACACCCGTGGCCCACCCCCACATGAGATGAGGGGAGGGCCATTAGCTGAGCCCAGACCTCTAATGGCAGAACCAAGAGGACCCATGCTAGATCAGAGAGGTCCACCTTTGGATGGCAGAGGTAAGGGGAGGAGACTATGTCACAAGGCCACCTGGTAGTTGCGGGCTGATAATAAACCCAGCTGTCTTAAGGTTCTGATTGGGGATAAAGAAGGCTGGGGCAGTGGGGTTGGCAAACCTTTTTAAGATTTATCTGCAAACCTGTGAAACTGAGAAGGAGAAAGCAGTCTCGTGTACAGTTGATCCTTGAACAACACATTTCAACTGCATAGGTCCACTTAAACATAGATTTTTTTTTTATAAACATAGTATAGTACTATAAATGTATTTTCTCTTCCTTAACGGTTTTCTTAATATTCTCTTTTTTCTAGCTTATTTTGTTATGAGAATGCAGAACATAATACATACAACATACAAAACAGGGGTCCATCAACTGTTTATGTTATTGGTGAGGCTTCCAGTCAGCAGTAGGCTACAAGTAGTTAAGTTTTGGGGGAATGCTCCAATCCTCGCCTTGTTCAAGCGTCACCTGTAGTTGGGGGGAGATGTGACTGGAGAAATAGATTTCTTTCTTTGATCATTGGTTCTTTTCACAGTAAAGATGAGTATCTACACAGTGGTTTTCTTACAACTTTCTTTATAGGTGGAAGAGATCCCCGAGGCATAGACACACGAGGGATGGAGGCACGAGCCATGGAAGCTAGAGGATTAGATGCCAGAGGATTGGAGGCCCGCGCGATGGAAGCCCGTGCGATGGAGGCCCGTGCGATGGAGGCCCGCGCGATGGAGGCCCGTGCGATGGAGGCCCGCGCAATGGAAGTCAGAGGGATGGAGGCCAGAAGTATGGATACAAGGGGCCCAGTCCCTGGCCCTAGAGGTCCTATGCCTACTGGAATCCAGGGTCCCAGTCCAATTAACATGGGGGCAGTTGGCCCCCAGGGATCCAGACAGGTACGTGCGATACTCACTTCTTGCTTCTACATGAAATCTTGCTCTATTCAGGAATTGGCCATTGAGCCTGACTATGACTACTTTCTGATTTGGGCTATTTCTCAGCTTGTTAGAACAGGAAAATCTCCCTTCTACTTTTTCTGTCCCTTAAGGTGGTTATTTTCTGGCCACCAGGATTGTAGCAATCTTATCCACCAATTTAAGGAGTTCTTCCATTCAGAGGAGAGCCCCTGCAGATTTAGGAGACAGTGTATCACTAGAAGCTAGGCATGGATAATTTGAAAAACCTCCCCCAAGTGATTCTAATGTATAACCGTAAGAACTGCATTAGAGCATATGAAGAACTATTAGCAGTCATTTCGATAATCTTGGATTTGTAGAAACTTATTTTAGTTTACTTTCATCACGTAGCCTAAGTGAATGGTGGAACATGAAAGGCAGTTTTTACTAACATTCACCTTAAAACCTATGCAACTGAACTCTCTTTCTCCTTATTTGGCTCTCTCTAGCTATGTGTATATGGCGATCTATGATTGTCTCTGTTGTCATCTCCTCCCTCTTCACATACAGTTGGTTGTGGGGAGATGGTATGTGTGTCTCTTCCCTGATTTTGTATGTGCTAGCACCTTCGTCTCCCTCTTGTCCCTCCTTCCTCTGTGTACTTCTTCTGTCTCTCTTCCCTCTTCCTTAGGTTTATGTGTCTTGCTCCCATATGTGTGCTCGTGCACGTGTGTGTGTGTGTGTGTGTGTGTGTGAGAGAGAGACAGAGAGTGTCACTGGAATGGAACACGCCTGTCATCCAATTCTCTCATTTTATAGGTTTGGAAACTGAGATCCAAAAATTCAGGTGACTTGTCCAAATTCACACAACTAAAAAGTGACAGAGCAAGGAATAGAACCCACTGTTTTTTTCAGTGTACCACTCAGTCCTGTTATCCACACATCATGTATGTGTCTATCTCCCCCTCTTTAATAGGAAATATGAATATGTTGTTTTCTGGTGTGTAAAGGAAAACTATTCTCTTTTTTTCGAATTGTGCTTTTTAAAGCCTCTGGGGGGCCTTGATGTTTATTCTGTTCTCTAGCATCAGTAGCCTTATAAGAGAAACAGTTTTTATTCATTTATTCAGTCAATCAACAAATATTTTTTGAGCACCTCCTGTGTACCAGAGAGAGCTCTAGATACTGAGGATATAGCAGTGTGAACAAAACAAAGTCCCTGCCCCGGTGGAGCTTGCATTCTAACTGGGGAGAGTGACAACAATAACTCCCATGATGTCATTATATAATTCTGTCAATAGTTTTGTAGAGAAAGACATTGAAAATAAAGGTTGGAAGACCGTTTCTGGATAATGTCTTGCTGTTTTGTCTCTGCTAGTGCTTGAACTCGTTACTCTGTAATATTAGGTATATATAGTTCTCATTCGTAGATTGTATAAAGCATATTAGATCTGAGTGAAAAAAAATGAAAATTTTATTTTCAAACTTTTTTTATATTGTTTAAATTAATATTTTCACTCATACATAAGAGAGAACAGTGAACCCTGCATCTTCCTCTGTATCCGTCTTCCCTATGACCCCATCCCCTACGATAGATCATAGGTTTTATTCGATTTTTATGCATCTTTCTAATAAAGAAAAATATTAGAAAAGGTGCATCTATATTTCCTTTCTTTCACTGCTCTGTGCCTTGTTTTTTTTATACTTTTTTATACTTTACAGTATATCCCCAATTCATAATTTTAAATCAGAATTTTAAAAATTAATTCCAATTCACCTAGTTGGAAACTTGTTAGTTAAAAGGCTTATTATGAGGTGCCTGGGTGGCTCAGTCATTAAGCATCTGTCTTCAGCTCAGGTCATGATCCTAGGGTCCTGGGATCGAGCCCTGCATCAGGCTCCCTGCTCAGCAGGAAGCCTGCTTTCCCTCTCCCACTCCCCCTGCTTGTGTTCCCTCTCTCACTTTGTCTCTCTCTGTTAAATAAATAAATAAAATCTTTAAAATAAAAATAAATAAAAGATTTATCATTACTAGGGTGATTATGTGACTTATCCAAACAGGGACGTGTTTGCAAGTGAGAGTGCTGTTAAATAGTTATTCTGGAGCAAAAGCATAAACCAGGACTATCTTAGGCAAACCTTGGCCGTGTGGTCACTTATCTTGTGACTTGTCTGCCTAGAACAGACACTCCTGGAAATTTTAAATGGCCATTATTGAACGGTTAGCTTATGATATAACGCCTCAAATTAGTATTAACTGTGAAGCTTCAAAAACGTTATTCTTCTAGATGTTTCAGATCTGTAACATAACATTAAGGTTCAGACTGGTCTCTGGATTCAGTGTTGATAAAGAACAGAAAGTGATAATGAAGTGTACTATACTTCCTTCCCTTTTTAAACAAGATAATGAAAAATGATTTTAACCATTTTTGATTACTCAAGGTCATCACTGAATGTGCCTATTACTGTACATGCTATGATAGAAAGTATAGTTATCTCTTGTTTGGTTTCTGGTCTCCTTCACCATCAGGCTGTCGCCTGGCTATTCACATTGCTGTCATGGCATCTGCTCCTAACAGTGTATTCACATTTCTTTTTGTGCTTTGCTGCTTCTGATCTGCTGGGGAAGCAGGTAACTAAGTTTGTTCACAATTTGTGTTTCATAACAGTACCTAAACTCTGGATGAATGCCTGAGTGTGAACATAACAATATAAGGACCTTTAACAGGTATTCTCGGTGCTCTGAGGCCTTTCCTTTGGGTTCTCATAGTCTTCCCAAAGATCAGACTCACCGAAGATCGTAAATGAGTATGATATAACTGCATTTTGTTCTTCTAACTTGGGTCAGTCCTATTTCGTCGTCTGTATTTAGCAGAAAGCATCTGCTGCATATTTTCTCCAGAAAGGTATAAAAAGCAAATGTTGGGCTAATAGCAGTCTTTTTCCCCAGAGGCCTTCCCATCTCCTTTCTGCCTCTGCCATTATGATCGTCTCTGCCTTACTTGTGGGATAGGACCCTTTGGGAAGAACTGCCTATGTCTGATTGAACTAGAGGTAGGCAGTATCTCTGTGAATGTCGCTTCCCCAGTGGACCAGCATACATTATCTCTAGAATCTGCTGGCATTCATTTCTGTTTCCACTGAGCACTAGTTTCTAGGATGTTCTCAGTTTTCTCTCTGCTTATGCAGCTGGATTTTGCTTGATTTGATGGTACCTGATTGAGCTGTTTATCTGTTGATGACGCTAGAGCTGCTGTAAGCAAATGTGTCTAACTCCCTAGTTGATCTCTTGCTAAACCCTGCCTTCTGCCATTGCTTACAGTAGGAAATGATCTTCAGAGTCATTGATTGCTTTTTTTTTTAACTCCTATCCATAATCAGATCATATCTTTCACATTGCTGCTATTGGATTCTGAATATTATAGAGAAGTTCTGAAAACTCCTCCTCTCTCTTTGTGCACATAGGTCCCAGTCATGCAGGGAGCAGGCATGCAAGGAGCAAGCATGCAGGGTGGAGGTCAGCCTGGGGGCTTTAGTCCTGGCCAGAACCAAGTTACCCCACAGGACCATGAGAAGGTAAGCAATACTGTCTGTCTCCATGGGCACACATCTTCTGAATTCCTCTTTTCAGTTATGATGTGGAGGTCCTGGGTCTTTGGAGTTCCTTTGGAAGTGATGTTTACTCTTACCACTTTTTATGGTCTTGTTATCTGAAAATCTGTGGGCCTGGTCTTAAAATTCTTAAATGGATGTACGTAAATGGCAGCTTATCTTAAATTTCAGACTCATCAGGTGATAACGGTTGTTTTCTGCAGACCAAATTGACCTGAAAATCTAAGTTCCTTTTTTCCCTCACCCCTTTCTGCTTCATCCCTAAAAACAATAACAGATTCCCCATGAGTACGTCTGTTTCTATATTTGACTATCACGGGGAGCTCATGTCTGATGGAAAGACTAAAACTTGTGAAAAAGAGAGACTTTTAAAAGGGACGCCTGGGTGGCTCAGTCCATTAAGTGGTTAAGCATCTTTTTTCAGCTCAGGTCATGATCTCAGGGTCCTGGGATCCAGCCCCACATCAGCCTCGAGCTCCCTGCTCAGTGAAGAGTCTGCTTCTCCCTCTGCCTCTGCCCTCCTCCGCCTGCTCACGCTCTCGCACATGCTCACACTCTTTCTCTCTCAATAAATAAAATAAAAAATCTTTAAAACAGGATTAAAAACTGAAGACTTCCAAGGTTCAGAGATAGCATGTTAGTCTTTAAGAACTTTGGGTTCGTGCAGGCGTCTGTCTGATTTGAGTCTCCTAATTTTGGTATTATTGTACTTGAGCTTTTCATTGTGCCTTTTCTCACCAGCTGGTTGGGGTTTGATTTGGTTTGCGGTGGGTTTTTTTGCCTGCAGTATTCTATGTGTAAAGTTTTTGGACAGAAGCTGATGGTGTTTTCTTAGCTGCCATCATTAAAACTCATTCCTTTTTTTTTTTTTTTTCTCTTCACAGGCTGCTTTGATCATGCAGGTTCTTCAGCTGACTGCGGACCAGATTGCCATGCTGCCTCCTGAGCAGAGGCAGAGTATCCTGATCTTAAAGGAACAAATACAGAAATCCACTGGAGCGCCTTAAAAGGTGAGAGGACTTAACCTAAGTTGGACGATCTCCTTGTGCATTTGGGGTACTAGATACTTTCAGCTTTGACCCACAACACTCTCAACTGACTGTCTGAGGCCCTCACTTCCTCTTGGCTAAACTCTTCACCCTTCATTAGGTCAGCTCCTGTCAGGATAAGCGAAGGCAACAGGGTATCTGTTCAGTTTTTGAGTTGGTTGTAATCTTTTTTAACCTTTGTTTTCTAATGGCAAAAGTAACATGATCACTTTTACAAATTTAATCAAATACAGAAATGGAGAAAGGTCGGAGTAGGAACCTCTACTTCCTTAATCTCCTTCCCCGGACAACCTCTAAATGTAGTTTGGTGTGTATCCTTCCAGGATTAGTGGTGTTATTTTACTCCAACTGTCCCATCAAAATGGTGAAAATACAAAACATTTAAATAAAATGTATAAATATTTTGGTTTCCAGTATTTATTTAATATTGACTCTTTTGGTTATACTGTTAGAGCACATATTTCAGGGTAGTGACCATCCACTGTCACCATCTGTCCCTTTACATTTTAGAGGTTGCTATACACTGCCGCCCTTTCTTTTTCTTCCTTATCTGTCAGATAAAACTGATCGTAATCATGGAACCATCTGATTCCATTGTATTGGCCTTTCTTTTAAAAACCATTTCCCCCAACATCTTGTATTTCATAAATAATTGTTTTCTTGGAGCACCTGGATGGCTCAGTGGGTTAAGTGTCCAGCGTCGACTCAGGTCATGATCTCAGGGTCCTGGGATTGAGCCCTGCATCAGGCTCCCTGCTCTGCGGGGAGTCTGCTGCTCCCTCTGCCTCTGCTGCTCCCCCTGCTGGTGTGTGTGTGCACATGTGCACACGCACTCTCTGTGTCAAATAAATCTATCTTTTAAAAAATAAATAATTGTTTTCTTTTTAAAGATTTTTTTAATTTTAAGTAATCTCTACCCAACTTGGGGCTCAAACTTACAATGCTGAGATCAAGAGTTGTACACTCTACCAACTGAGCCAGCCAGGCACCCCAGTAATTCTGTTTTCTAAAAACAGCTTAAAATTCAAATTGTCCCAGTATCAGTTGGAATATCACATTTTGAATTTTTGCTTGTTACCCCATCTGTATTATAATTCCCATCCATGTATTATCAGATAATAGCTCGTTTACACTAATTAGCAGTCTTTACAAAATATATTGTGTTTTAATCCAAATTTACAAAGTCATTAAAACATCCAAACTGGAAACATGCTTCATATCTGAATTTAGAATTTTTTAAATAATTTTTTAATTTTATTTATTTATGAGAAAGCATAAGCAGGAAAGAGCACAAGCAGGTGGAGCTGCAGGCATAGGGAGAGGGAGAAGCAGGCTCCCACTGAGCAGGGAGCCCGATGCGGGGCTCGATCCCAGAACCCTGGGATCATGACCTGAACCGAAGGCAGATGCTTAACCAACTGAGCCACCAAGGCATCCCTGAATTTAGACTTTAAATGACTGAACTAGGGGCGCCTGGGTGGCTCAGTCGTTAAGCGTCTGCCTTCGGCCCAGGTCATGATCCCAGGGTCCTGGGATCGAGCCCCGCATCGGGCTCCTTGCTCGGCAGGAAGCCTGCTTCTCCCGCTACCATTCCCTCTGCTTGTGTTCCCTCTCTCTCTGTGTTTCTCTCTGTCCAATAAATAAAATCTTCAAAAATAAATAAATGACTGAACTATAATGAGAAGCTACCATAGATGGATAGCTGGCCAGACTTTTGGTGTATGAACAGTACTTTAACTTTTTTTTTTTTTTTAAAGATTTTATTTATTTGACAGAGAGAAACATAGTGAGAGAGGGAACACAAGCAGAGGGAATGGTAGCGGGAGAAGCAGGCTTCCTGCCGAGCAAGGAGCCCGATGCGGGGCTCGATCCCAGGATCCTGGGATCATGACCTGGGCTGAAGGCAGACGCTTAATGACTGAGCCACCCAGGCGCCCCAAGTACTTTAACTTTTTAGTCCAGATACCCAAAGCCATTGTTTTTAGTAAAAGTATAGACTATTATATTTAGAGGAATAGATGAAAAACTATTCCCCTCATTTACTTTTTCTAATTTATTTATGTCAGAGAAGGCATTCCCTACGATATGGAGAAACAACTGTTTTTAGATAGTGAAGAGAGAAATATTTCTGAAAGTTCTTTTGTTAGGTATTCTAGCTTATAAGATAGTTCAAAGCCTTTCACATAAAACACAGGGCAAAGGTTTTTGTTTTGTTTTGTTTTTGTGATTTTATTTTTAAATAATTAGAAATTCACAGAAGGTTGGAAAAATAGTGCAAAGAGCCTCATGTACCCTTCCCCCAACTTCCCCCAGAGATAACATCTTGAGAAGCTGTTATGCAATACCTTTTTGGTTTATAGTACAACACCAAGAAACTGACAATAATATATTACTGTTAACTAGACTACAGACCTTTTTCCATTTTCACCATTTTTAAAACCTGCATTCATGTGTGTGCATGTGTGTGAGAGTGAGAGAGAAAGATGTGCTGTGTGCTTATAGGTCTATACAGTTTTACGTGGGCAAGGGTTTTTTTTTTGCTTTTTGTTTTTCCCCAATACTTTTATTTTTTCAGTGTTACAAGATTAATTGTTCATGCACCACACCCAGTGCTCCATGCAATACGTGCCCTCCTCAGTACCCACCACCAGGCTCGCCCAACCCCCCACCTCCTCCCCTCCAAAACCCTCAGTTTGTTGCTCAGAGTCCACAGTCTCTCATGGTTCATCTCCCCCTCCAATTTCCCCCCATTCACTCTTCCTTTCCTTCTCACAATGTACATGGGCAAGGTTTTAATGTGTATTTGCTGTTACTTGTGCATACTACGGCCAAAATGTTGGCTCTCCATCCATCCTATACCTTGCTAGTTGTGAGCCATTTCTGCTGTCACTTATGACAGGCGTCTATACTGTTAGATCAGTGGTTCTCAACCAGAGGCAGTTTTGCTCCCTGTAGGACATTTGGAAATGTCTGGAGACGTTTTTCATTATCACAGCTTTAGGAGATATGGTATACTATTGGCATTGAGTGGGTAGAGAGACCAGAGATGCTTCTAAACATCCTATAATCATAGGATATCTGCCCCCACACACACGCACGCGTAACAAAGAGTTATCTGTCTCCAAATGTCAGTAGAGCTGAGGTTGAGAAACCCTGCTGTAACAGGTGATTCCTTCGGGGATTCTGGAGGCAGGCACCTTAGGAATCTCTCTCTGGTGATTGGCTCTTTTGCATAGCCTCCCTCCCCCACTTTAAATTTTTTATTTCCTGATGTTTGGGAAAGAACTTTGTCTCCATGTCTAATGGCTTTCTCCCAACTTTTCCTTACAGGTTTTCAAAAATACCTGGCAACAAATCGGGAAATTAATTCCATAACTTTGTTGAAATGTTGCAAAAAGATGACTTCTGCATCCTAACCCTTGAATGCCTCAAATTGGTGCCAGGTGGAGGATTCCCATCACCTTCTCTCAGAACAAAATCAGTTCATTCTGTTGTCTTAGTTTGTATATTTTCTGTGACTTGAAATAAACTTTGAACACAATTTTAGTATACTGCAAATTGATATACACGACCTTTTTGCTTTTAAAAAGCTGAACACCAAGGTTGAAACCTTAGATGTGTTTTCAACCCTTATCGCAGTATGGTACTTTAATGTTATATTGCCATAGTTCTGTTTTTCCTTTGAGTTAATCACTTATTCTTCTTGATGATATTTGAGAATTTCTCAGAGGCAATGTTTTCTGGAACTTAGTTTTTGCTTTGTTTGCTTCCAGCAGGAATAATAAGATTTGCCCTTTGAGAACTTGCTAGAACTTCTGAGTTTACTGGGAGAAAATAGCCCCCGCTTAGAGCTATAAAATGGTCAGAAGGCCAACAAAGCAAAGAGCCTAGCAGAGCAGTGTATTTAGTTTAGAAGAATGCAATGATCAAAATGCACTTTTTAAATCAATAACAGGTTTATTCACATGCATAGTTAAGAGCTAAGACAAAAATGTTGTATTGGCATTGGTTGGAGTGTGTCAGCAACACTGGAGACTGTAAACATTTACCTATCTGTCCTAAAATTTTTCAGTCTTGGTAGTCAACCTTAAAAGTTAAAGAAGCCACTAATTTTTCACATGTTCAAGATGAAGTAAAAACTAAATAGAAATCAAAGGAACAAAATACATTTCATTCTGCCTTCTAAATAATCATGGACCTACAGCCTTCCCCCATAACCAAATTTATTCTGGGAAATTAAAACATAGAAAACCCTAAAACTTCTACATTCTTCTCATTTATTTTAAGAGGACCATTTGTAGATCACAAGCAGTCAGATTGCCCATTAGGCCTGCCCCTGTCTGCTTCCTTGCAGATAGATGTGACAGTAATTAGTGCCACTCGCTCTAACCTGTGGCTCCTCCTGCCTGGTATTCTCTTTCTCATAGTGGCATTAAGGAGGAACATGATTTCTCTCCCATCAGGCCAACCTCAAGAGGTTAAGAGATGCCTTAATAATTAGTAAAGTTCCACTGGAACTATTCTTTGAGCCTATTTATATTCTCAGAATCCTACCCTCTGGGTGAGGATTACAGTCAAGTGAATTAAAAGCCTGCCATAGGCTTAGAGAATGTAATAGCATATTGCTTACATGTCAAGCAAAAGAATGCAATGATAATCAACTTTATGAGAGACACTGAAATTGAAGGATTTTCTGTTCTGATATGTAAACATTTACTATGACAAAAATTTGCTGAATAAGCTACTTCATATCATAACCTAGGAAGAAAAACTTGCTCAAAACAGCCGAGGAGCTTTCTGGGTATCCTGCTCATCCCCAGTTGAGGCTTGGATGTTAATTATACCTAGGATTTATTATCATTACCTTTTCTGCCTACTTCCATGAATATTCTAGGCCTTAATATGTTGATTTTAGCAGCAGTCTTATCTTAAAGTGTCAATATAGTTAGACATTGAAACAGTAAAGCCTTTCTCATTAGGAATTCATTAAGTTTCAAGGAACACTAAGATTCCAAATCAAAATCAACGAAGATCAAATTTTATGGTCAGCAGTTGTCTAAGAGGAACCACGTCATCCAGGTTCCATTATGCATTTTCCTATAAAGGCTTATTAAATTTCATTTAGATCATTGAAATCCAGGAAATCAGCAACAGCTGGGATATTCCAATCTGTTCCTACGGAAATATCCATTACTATTTTTTCCTGATGTCCAGTTAATAAATGAAACACAAGTAGCTACCATGAGTTTATGACACCTTTGTTTTGTTCAGACTAGTTACTGAAAATGGATCTTAATAGTTCTTCAAGTATAGTTCATAGGTTTTTGAACCTTCATAGGTTTTTGGATCATTAGAAACAACCATCTTTTCATTTTTGGTCACTTAATGGTAGACCAATAGGTGCTATAATGCTAATTTAATAGAAACATTCTTACAAATCTAATGAGTTGACTTGTCTTTGGGCACAATGAAGTATGGGTTTTTTTCCTCTCTCTTAAGGGCCCCCCAGTCTTTGCTTCTGATCACTGTGACTACTAACATCCCAGAGCCAGGTGGATGGGAGAAATAAAGAGCATTTTGATAGGAGAAAAAGACATTTTGCTTATGTCAGTAGGTGAATGGTTCCTTAATAAATAGGAAAGAGCCCAAAAAATGGTATCAAAGTTTTAAATTACCTTTTTTAGAAATGAAACGTTCATAAACCCCCTTAGTAAAAATGATGATAAAGAGCCCTTGTTGACTTAGTCATCTTAAGATGGAGTTCAAGTTTTTGAAATTATTTCCAACAGAACAGTGTAAGCTAATGAAAATATATCTGACTTTCAATTGTAATTTCACTTATAATTAGCAGAGTTCCAAGATTTTCTTTCCCAAATGGAGAGCCTAGATTAAGTAATAAAAGTTTCATTCATTAAGCAAAGAAAATCCTTCATTTCTTGACAAGTAAAAATAGGTAAAGCAGAAATTGCTATTCACACTGGATAAGACCATGCTTAAAAATAACAGTAAGAATGTACATAGTGTTATATAGGGATGGGGTTCTTGGTGATTTTATGTTCATTGTTTTATTATTTATGCTTATTATGTTTTGTCATTAATTCTTCAATAAATTTTTTATTTTAAAAAAATCACCCTATTTACAAATCTTCTTCGGAGGTGAGAGGGAAGGGAAAATATGACCAAAGACAACACTTGAAATCAACAATATCGAGTTGTGTAGCTGTCAACCACCTCTGCTCTCAGGCCTTGTTGGAGTCATGGCGTTCCAGAAGGATTTACAGTTCTTTCCCCAAGAAAGCATCCACGGCCTTTGCAATTACCATGGCCTCACGAAGATCAGTGACATCCAAGTTGAATCCAATCAAAAAAGAGATGCCAGGGAGTCAGAGCCTGAGAGGCATGTTACTGTCCTTAAATGGCTGTGCCCACACCTGATCAGACCAAGTAAGTTGTTGGAGATTCAGGGGAGAGACTAAATGCAGATTAGCATCCTCCTTCCTATAGCTCAGAAGTTTTCTTTGTTGAAGTAGAATTGAACCTTCCTGGGATCCATACTGGAGTACTGGTGACAGCATTTGCTCAGGCTCTTTGCCAGAGTCTGAGGACCACATAGGAAGACTCCCACCACAGACCTGCAGGAATCGAACAATCGAAAGGGCTAGAATCCAGCAAAAGGGACTAATGTCATCGAGGATGGAGAAGCTGCCTCTGCCAGGCCTCTATTACTCCCAACAACCCTGCCTATTCAGCTGTTGACTCCCTCACATTGTTCATGGTAGTTTTCTCACCTTTTCTGCCTGCAAGCCCCAAATGTGCTCTCAGCCCTTGTCACACTCTCAGCACGCAGCCTTGCCTAGTCTGTCGAGAGAACGGAAACTCAGGAGATAACGGTGCAGGATGGAGGCAAAGGGCTAGACCCTGGGGCCCCTGGAGTCTGGCTATTTGGGTTGAAATTCCAGCTCTGACACTTAGCCCAGCTGGGTGACTTCAGGGAAGTCTATAACCTCTCTGTTACAGGCTTCCCCTGTAAGATGGGGATCAAAATAGTCCCCACCTCACAGGGTCGTTTTGGGGTTTAAATGAAAAATGTATGTAAAGCAATCTGAAAAATGCCTGGCACACAGCAAGTGGATATGTGTTCGCTGCCATGAGAGCCATCCACTGTGCATCTGTCCCCACTCCACAATTTCTCACACTGAAGGGTGATGAGCCTTCTTGCCAGGGATAATCTTTCTAACTGTGCTCTGGGTCTCACCCTCGACTTCCCTCTCTAATACCTTCCTCTCCCTTCCTTTTTACTTAATTCAGATATGATTCACATGTCATAACATTCACCTTTTTAAAGTGTACAGTTGGTGTCTTTTTTTTTTAAGAGAGAGAGAGAGCAGGGAGGGGGAGAAGGAGAGCGAGAATCCTAAGCAGGCTCCACGCTGAGCATGGAGCCCAACAAGGGGCTCCATTTCAAGACCCTGAGATCATGACCTGAGGCGAAATCAAGAGTCAGACCCTAAACCTACAAAGTGAACTGGGCACCCCTACAGTTAGTGCTGTTAGCATAGCCACAAAGTTGTGCATCCGTTACCGAGAACATTTTCATCATCCCCAAAAGAAACCCCATACACATTAGCAGTCAGTCACTCCCCTTTTCCTCCCAACCACCTCCTCCCAGCTCCAGACAATCAAATCTAATTTTTACCTCTAGATTTGCTGTTCTGAACATTTCATATAAATGGAATCATACAGGGGCGCCTGGGTGGCTCAGTCGGTTAAGCATCTGCCTTTGGCTCAAGTCATGATCCCAGGGTTCTGGGATGGAGCCCTGGCAGCAGGCTCCCTGCTCGGCGGGAATCCTGCTTCTCCCTCTCCCACTCCCCCTGCTGGTGGTTTCCTCTCTTGCTGTACCTCTCTCTGTCAAATAAATAAATAAATCTTTAAAAAAAAAAAAAAAAAATAGAAAGCTACACACATATCCGGGGCAAGATGTGTGCTCAGAAAAGACCTGAGAAGGCCGTAGTCTCCCTCCCCTGGCTGATCTCTAGGTTCAGGGCACGCAGGAAGTGAAGGCTGAGGAGTAGAAAGAAAAAAGAATGAGGAATGATGAACAGAGCTTAAGAGATCTGTGGGACACCATCAAGTGACCAACATACACATTATGAAAGTCCCAGAAAGAGAAGAGAGAGAGAGAAAGGTGCAGAAAGAATATTTGAGGAAATAATGGCTAAAAATCTCCCAAATTTGATGAAAAGACACGAATCTACACATTCAAGAACCCCAGTGAGCTCTAAATATGATACTCAAAGAGATCCACCCTGAGACATAATGAGTTCCGTAATGCGTCAAACTGTTAAAAACCAAAGGCAAAGAGACTCTTAAAAGCAGCAAGAAAGAAGTAACATAACACATTAAAAGAATCCTCAATAAGAGTTTCAGCTAATTTTCTCATTGGAAACATTGCATGTAAGAAGTCAGTAAAATGACATTATTTAAAGTGCTGGTAGGGAACCTGGGTGGCTCAGTCAGTTAGGCATCCACCTTGGGCTTGAGTCATGATCCCAGGGTCCTGGGATCTAGCCCTGCATGGGGCTCCCTGCTCAGCGGGGAGTCTGCTTCTCCCTCTCCCTCTGCCTGCTGCTCCCCCTGCTTGTGCACTCTCACCTGTCAAATAAATAAAAAATCTTTTAAAAATAAAATAAAATAAGGGGCGCCTGGGTGGCGCAGTGGGTTAAAGCCTCTGCCTTCGGCTCAGGTCATAATCTCAGGGTCCTGGGATTGAGCCCCGCATCAGGCTCTCTGCTCGGCAGGGAGCCTGCTTCCCCCTCTCTCTGTCTGCCTCTCTGCCTACTTGTGATCTCTCTCTCTGTCAAATAAATAAATAAAATCTTTAAAAAAAAAAAAAATAAAATAAAATAAAATAAATGGAACCATGCAATACGTGGCCTTTGGGGTCTGGTTCTTGCACTTAACATGCTATTTTCAAGGTTCATCCATGTCATAGCATGTGTCAGTACTTTGTTCCTTTTTTTTATAGCTGAATAAGATCCCACCATGTGGATATATACCGTATGTTGTTTATCCCTTCGCTGTTGATGGATAATTTGAGTTATTTCCACTTTTTGGCTATTCTACATGCATTCATGTACAAGTTGTTGTGTGGCTGGCAAAGGCTGTTTACAATTCTCCCAGGTATATACTTAGGAGCGAAATTGCTGGGTCATGTGGTAACTCTATGTTTATCATTTTGAGGAAATGCCAGAGTTTTTCCAAAGTGCCTCACCGTTTGACATTCCCACAAGCAATGTGGGAGGAACTCTTCTACAATTTCTCCACCTCTTCACCTACTCTTATTGCCCATCTTTTTTTTTTTTTAAGGTTGGTTTGTTTGTGTGTTTGTTTGTTTATTTACTTAGAGAGAGAGAGCAAGTGAGAGAGAGCACAAGCAGGGTGAGGGGTAGAGGGAGAAGCAGAGTCCCCGCTGAGCAGGGAGCCCGATTCAGGGCTCAATCCCAGGACCCTGAGACCATGACCTGAGCTGAAGGCAGATGCTCAACTGACAGAGCCACCAAGGATGGGCCCCTTATTGCCCATCTTCTATTATGGCCACCCTAGCCCTGTCCCCATTTTTGCATATTTACTTCATTGCTATCTACTGGCTCCTTTCTGTCTGTAAGTACGCTTAGACCATCGTTAAGTTAAATAAGCATTTCCAGGACCCTGCCACTCCTTCAACACTTTTGACCACACTTCTCTAATATTTCCTCCCTTGGCTTCTGAGACACCATTTCTCCACATCCTCCTACTTCCTCCCTGGCTCATCTTTCGCCCTTCCCACACAATGTAAGCATTCCTCACTCTGTCCTCAGCCTCCCACTCTCCTTGCAATCTCATTCATTCTCACAACTTCAACTATGGTCAGCTCAACACAATAATTAATGTAATCACTTTCATTTAAATGCTGCCTTACGGCTTACATAGCATTTTTCATGTCTGTATTGCTTGATGTTTACAACAAGTCTGCAAGTGAGTAGAGAGGGCATTTACTAATATAACCCCCATAGATAAAAAATTGAAAGATCAGAGGACTTTCTAGCTCGAGGTCCCAGAAATGGAACATGTCAGAACTAGTGTTAGGACCCAGGATCTTCTGAATCCAAGTGACTAAGTGTTCTCACCACCGCTTCTGTGAAGCTTGCCCTGATCACCCCATGTGAGCACAAACTTTCCTTCCCTCCATGTCCACGTACTAGTTTTATGGAGTACATCATTCTGTTTTGAGTGGATTGTATGCACCTCTTATTAAAATGTGTGCTCCTTGAGGGTGAGAACCATATTCTATTTCTCTTTCAACCTCCAACCCTCTAGAATAGTGAGTGCTGAGCTTATAGAATGTCTGTGGAATTGAATTGATCTCCGGCTGCCAACTTGTTGCAGGAACCTATCTAATGATCAGCTCAATCTCCTTGCCCTTGAAATGGCTGATTTCATGGAACTAGGTTTTCCTATATGCTCTAGCATATCTCAAAACTCTTCCAGAAATTACAAAGGTCAGGTCATCAGTTAACTAGATAATACACTCTAGGGGCGCCTGGGTGGCTCAGTCGTTAAGCGTCTGCCTTCGGCCCAGGTCATGATCCCAGAGTCCTGGGATCGAGCCCCACATCGGGTTCCTTGCTCGGCAGGAAGCCTGCTTCTCCCGCTACCATTCCCTCTGCTTGTGTTCCCTCTCTCGCTGTGTTTCTCTCTGTCAAATAAAAAATAAAAAACTAGATAATACACTCCAAACTTTTCTTACTTTTTAAGTAGGGATTATTAAGTCCCAAAACAATGCATTTGAATTTTTCCACTTTTCCATTTTATTTGGTAATACTGATCGGAACCGAATCCCCTTGCCTCACTGTTTGAATGGGGACTTGTAGGGGCAGAAAACTTCTTCTCATCCATTACAAGGTCATAACCCTTATTTGGCTAAAACCCCAGATGAAATTTTGTTCAGCTTGAGGTGAGAATCTGGGAGTAGTGCAAATAGTTTCTGCCCCAGAGATCTTTTTCCCAAGAGTGTTCGACATTCTGTAATATTTTTCCTAAACCCTAACTCTGCAGACTCCCAGACTAACTAGAGGAGAATATACTTACTTGGGGTGGGCATTAGCTATTGTAGAAAACTCATTGTCCCACATGGGTCTCCCAAAGGAGGTTTTCTGTTTCAGACCAGTCAGGATGTCAGTGGCCTTGTCAAAGTTTAATGTGGCATGACCAGCCTGAAGGCAAAGAAATAAAAGTTAGAAAAAGCAGGTCCTGACAGCTGTCTCTTCCTTCACCCACTTTTAAACTTGGGGGTGGGGGTGAGGGCAGGTAAGAAATCATAAGAAATAATTACTTCCAATCAGCATGCACGACATTGTCTGACATTGCTCTTGCACCTAACATGGGAATTAGCATGTTCTTTGAACTCACAATGTTGCTGTCCCATCCGGTGAGGAAGAGACGGTAGTTGAGAAAACCCACTTTGCCTAATTCCTCCATCTCACGTTCTAGAGAAGCCAACAGGTCATTGAACCAGGCAAAGGCACCTATCTCCCTGCAGATCCAGTAGAAATAGATCTGGAACAGCAAGAGAGAACATAACCTTATTCAAGTTCCTTTAAGATGTCCATTTGGTGACATGACTATTATATATACTCTCTATTTGTTGGTCACGTCTACGGGTGATCTGAAAAATCAGTTGTACAAAGTAGCATGAACATCCAGATTTCTTATGACTTCCCTTAAGGAAAAAGACTTCCAATGTCATCTTTGGTTCTAGGTGATTTTAAATTCCGAATTGAAAATGAAGACCCTGGCCCTATGATAAATCTATAGAAACGGATGCCTTGGCAGAGAGAAGAGATCACTCATTCTCATAGCTCCAGGGATCAGTTGTAAAGAGGTTAAGCCATGAAAGCAATGGACCAGTCAGGCCCAAACCAGATGAAAAGAGGTATGAGGGAGTTACCGTTTGTGTTTTAAGGTTGTGATCTGCATGCTGGAATTTGTACCAGATAGATTTTAAGATGGAAGCAAAGGGGGTGACCCCAATTCCTGCGCCGACCAACACAGCCACTTCATACTGGAAGACATCTTCACTGACAGTGCCAAAAGGACCGTCCACTTCAATCCTGGTGGCAGACAGAAGACAATGGGCAAGTGAAGTCTCGCCTCCACTCCCAACCTCAAACATCCCTCCCAGGACACAACTGTTCCCATGGTTCATGTAGTTTATTTTATAAACTAAATAAACTAAAGTTTATATCATCCTGTTTATTTTAATCATATTCAATTGCACCTGACTTAAGGCACAACAAGGAATCGCTTTCTCTTTTTTGCCTGTCTGCATCTGCTCTGGGTCTCAGCTGCTCTCTAGGACCTACCTGGGAATTGGTGATGGGCGCTGCTCGAAAGCCCTGATGAGATTTTCTGTCCAGTCCCCCGCTGCTCTGATATGAATGGAGAAGAAGTCTTCCTCTGGAGCAGAGGTCAGAGTAAAGGGATGCCACTCCAAGTAAGAGATGGAGGGACAATTAACAAACACATACTGTCCCACTTCCATGCTGAAGCCACGCTTGTTCATCTGCAATTCCAGAACTTTGGATGGGTGCATGACAACCTATGAATGAAGCACAGAGGCCAAAGGAGGCAAACTCAAATGGCGACAGGGGCAGGCAGACGAAATAAATCAGTAAAGCAGGAGGGCTGGCGATGGTGGTGAACCACAAGCAGAAGTCCTTTCGAAAGGAGGCAGCAGTGACTGTCCAGACAGTGGGTGCACTGTAGAACCCCCTGTTACACATGGAACTCAGCATTATCGGGTTGCCTGATTCTTCAGTAGAAGATAGAAGGGCCATTTTTCTTTTACTGTGAAAGCCTCCCTCTGGATGTTTAAATGTCAGCAACCAATTCAACTTTCCAAACAATCAGTGTATGGGCCAATCGGAGGATGTCTGTGGGCTCACCCAGGCCACCTGTTTGTGGCCTCTCACAAAGACCCATGCTGATGATTTCGGCCAAACCCTTTCTCCCATAGTTCTGTCCAGCACTGGAGGAACTAAAGTGTGTTGCCCTCAGTTCCTTCTTATTCCCTCCAGGGTGACAACATGGCAATCTATTCCTATAATCAGGAAGACAAGAATTCTTACCACAGCTAGAGGAAAATGAATATTCTTTTTTTAAAATAAACTTTTTTTTTAAGATTTTTTCATTTATTTTAGGGGAGGAGGAGGAGATGGAGAGGGAGAGAGAGTTCCAAGTAGACTCCACACTGAGTGCAGAGCCTGATGCGGGGTTCCATCCCACGACTCTGACTCAGATCAGGACCTGAGCCGAAACCAGGAGTCAGACACTTAACCAACTGCGCCATCCACGTGCCTCAAGTACATATTCTTTTTTTAAAGTTTTTTTTTAAATAATATCTACACCCCACATGGGACTTGAACTCATGACCCCGAGAACCAGAGTCACACGCTCCTCCCACTGAGTCAGCCAGGTGCCCTGGAAAGTACATATTCTTTACCTTGGTAATCACAACCTTCTGTTGTGAGCGGTAAAATCGGAGAATCCTTTCAAAGATATAAAGAACCCCTGGTGTAAGGATCCACTTCCAAGACTGTACAGAGAAAGAATAAAGAATGAGGTTACATATTAATTTCCTGTGGAGAATTTATATGGGTGGCAATTCATTTCTTCATTCAATAATATTTATCAAGTTCTCTGATGTGTATCATTATTAAGCCACTCATTTCACCAAATCTTACAGACGGAAATGGAAAGGAAAAAATTATAACAAACAAAATTATAAATTTTGTTTGCTAATCTGTGACTCATAAAGCAGGATCATTTCCTGAACTTTTACAAGTCTCACTAGAAAGCAAAAGAAAAGCACAGAAATAAAATATGTGGTAATTATACATATAATGTATATTATATATATTCTTAAATTACATATAAATTTTATAAGACTCCAAGACGGTCTTCCAGTACAACCTGTCCGATCTGAAAAACCAACAGAGAAGTGGATGATTAAAAACAAAACAAAGTAACAAAGAAGGAAAACCATATGGCTAACACTATTGGTACCACTATATAAAACTTGGTATAGGGGTGCCTGGGTGGCTCAGTGGGTTATAGCCTCTGTCTTCGGGTCAGGTCATGATATCAGGGTCCTGGGATCGAGCCCCGCGTCGGGTTTTCTGCTCAGCAGGGAGTCTGCTTCCCCCTCCTTCTCTGCCTGACTCTCTGCCTACTTGTGATCTCTCTCTGTCAAATAAATAAATAAAATCTTTTAAAAAAAAATTGGTATTTATCCATCAACTCTTTTCTGAGGTGCTCAAGACACCTAACATAGTAATATACTTTTTATCTTCTTTGCATCTTTTTTAAAAGCAGCCTTTCTATCCCTGAGATCCTCTCAAAGGTAGCAGGTTGCTTCCATATGCACAGGAGCTACTAAAAATGTATTTCCTAGCAATGCTAAGTCATGTCCTTTCTCGCACAATTGCTTCAGCGTGAAACATCGGAACTGTGTGGAATGAGGTTTCTTACACTGTTTCAGGCAAACAACTTCCTTGGGTATCTCCAGGGAGGAAAGGGGCAAGGATGCGGCGGGTGAACTTGAGAGTGGATATTATACAATTTGATGCTACTCCTTATTTGGAAAAAAATTTCCCATGTCTTCAGAGAAAACACACACAAAAATATATTTAAGAAATGGCTACTAACAATGTAGCAAAAAAAATTTTTTGACCTCGGAAATATTCAGAGAAATGAATATTACACCAAAATAGCACTTTAGTCTCTCAGATTGGAAAACAACATTAAACAATAATGCCTACCATTACTGGGATGCAGGGACATGGGCACATTCGCATGTACAGTCAGTGGACGGACAAATTAGTAGCATCTTCCCAGAGAGCAATTTGGTAATAAGTCCCAACAGCCTTAAAAGCATTCTTTCTATTTGACCCAGAAATATCACTTCTAGGAAATGGAGCATAAAGATATAATTCAGTTGTGCACAAAGTATACAAGTATAGGAGTGGCCTTAGTATTTACCCAGAAAAAAATGACAAAAATGATATACCACACAGATTTTTTTTTTGCCAATACCCAACTGTCTTTTTTTTCATTTTTCTTTTTATTTCACTTTTTGTATTGAGATATAATTGACATATACCATTACATTAGTTTCAAGTGTACATCATAATGATTCAATAGTTGTATACATTGCAAAACAATCACAATAAGTATAGTTAATATCCGTCACCATACATCATTGCAAAAATTTTTTTCTTATGCTGAGAACTTTTAATATCTACTCTCTTAGCAAATTTCAAATACACAATACAGTATTATTAACTACAGTCACCATGCTGTACATGACATACCCATGACTTATTTATTTTATAACTGGAAGCTTGTACTTTTTGACCACCTTCACTTATTTTGCCCACTCTCCCACCCCCTGCCTCTGGAAACCACCAATCTGCTTTCTAGTATCTATGAGTTAGGTTCACTCAAGTAAGATTCCACATACAGTGAGATCATACAGTATTTGTCTTTTTCCATCTGACTTATTTCACTTTGCATAACGCCTTCAAGGTCATTAAAAATGATCATGTAAAAAAAATTGACAAAAGTGGTATACCAAAGAGCTTTTAAAAAACAATTATTTGGGGCGCCTGGGTGGCTCAGTCGTTAAGCGTCTGCCTTCGGCCCAGGTCATGATCCCAGGGTCCTGGGATCGAGCCCCGCATCGGGCTCCTTGCTCGGCAGGAAGCCTGCTTCTCCCGCTTCCATTCCCTCTGCTTGTGTTCCCTCTCTCGCTGTGTTTCTCTCTGTCCAATAAATAAAAAATCTTAAAAAAACAATTATTTCAGTGAAGCAGCAGAAAGAGAAATTAGGAAAGCAATACCATTTACCATTACACCAAAAATAATAAAATACCTAAGAATAAAGTTAACCAAAGAGGTGAAAGACCTATACAAAGAAATGGAAAAACATTCCATGGTCATGGATTAGAAGATAAATACTGTTAAAATGTGTGTACTGGGCCGCCTGGGTGGCTCAGTCATTAAGCATCTGCCTTTGGCTCAGGTTGCGGTCCCAGGGTTTTAGGATCAAGTCCCACATCGAGTGGCCTGCTCGGTGGGAAGCCTGCTTCTCCCTCTGCCTCTGCCTGTGCTTGTGTTCCCTCTCTCACTGTGTCTCTGTCAGTCAAATAAATAAATAAAATCTTTTTTAAAAATGTGTGTACTACCTATAGAAATCTGCAGATTTAATGCAATCCTTATCAAAATATCAACAGCATTTTTCACAGAACTAGAACATACAATCCTAAAATTTATGTGGAACTACAGAAGACCCCAAATAGCCAAAGCAATCTTGAAAAAGAAAAACAAAACTGGAAGCATTACAATTCCAGACTTCAAGTTATATTACAAAGCTGTAGTAATCAAAACAGTACGGTACTGGCACAAAACTAGACACATCAGTCAATGGAACAGAGTGGAAAACACATGCCCACATATGGGGCATCAGAAATGAACCCACAACTGTATCATCAGTTAATCTTCAACAAGGGAAGAAAGAATATCTAATGGGAAAAAGACAGTCTCTTCGACAGTGTTGGGAAAACTGGACAACAACATGCAAAAAATGAAACTGGACCACTTTCTTACACCATCCACAAAAATAAACTCAAAAATGAATTAAAAACCTAAATGAAACCATAAAAATCCTAAAATAGAGCACAGGCAGTAATTCTCTGACATCAGCTATATAGCAACATTTCTCTAGATATGTCTTCTGAGGTAAGGAAAATAAAAGTAAAAATAAACTATTGGGACCACATCAAAATAAAAAGCTTCTGCACAGCAAAGGAAGTGATCATCAAAACTGAAAGGCAGCCTCCAGAATGGGAGAAGATATTTGCAAATGACATATCTGATGAAGGGTTAGTATCCAAAGTATATTAGAACTCATCAAACTCAACACCCAAAAACCAAAAAACACAGTTAAAAAATGGGCAGAAGACACAAATAAACATTTTTCCAAAGAAGACATACAGATGGCCAACAGACACATGAAAAGTTGTTCAACATCACTCATCATCAGGGAAGTGCAAATCAAGACTACAATGAGATATCACCTTAGACCAGTTAGAATGGCTAAAATGAACAGCACAGGAAACAACAGATGTTGACAAGGATGCAGAGAAAGGGGAACCCTCTTGCACTGTTGGTGGGAATGCAGACTGGTGCAGCCACTCTAGAAAACAGTATGGAGGTTCCTCAAAAAGTTAAAAATAGAACTACCCTATGATCCAGTAATTATACTACTAAGTATTTACCCAAAGGATATAGAAATAATAATTCAAATGGATATGTGCACCCCGATGTTTATAACAGCATCATCCACAATAGTCAAATTATGGGAAGAGCCCAAATGTCCATCAACTGATGAATGGATAAAGAAGAGGTGGTGCGAATAAAAAAAAAAAGAAGTGGTGTGTGTGTGTGTGTGTGTGTAGGAATATTATTCAGCCATAAAGAAAAAGAGCATTATGCTAAGTGAAATAAGACGGACCTAGAGAGCATTATGCTAAGTGAAATAAGTCAGTCAGAGAAAGACAAATGCCATATGATTTCACTCATATGGAGAATTTAAGAAACAAAGCAAATGAGCATAGGGAAAAGAAGAGGGAGAAAGGCAAACCAAGAAACAGACTCTTAACTATAAAAACAGACTGATGTTTACCAGAGGGGAAGTGGGTGGAGGGATGGGTGAAATAGGTGATGGGGATTAAGGACGGCGCTTGTTGTCATGAACACCAGGTGTTGTGTGGAAGTGATGACTCACTAAATTGTACACCTGAAACTAATATTACACTGTATGTTAACTAACTGGAATTTAAATAAAAACTTAAAAATTTATATATAATACATTTTAATATATATTTACTCAAATTTATTTTATTTTATTTTCTGACTTCAAGGTCTGTTTAAATCTTATTAAGGAAACATTTTTGCTAATCCTCCAGTATTAGAAAAAAAATTCCCAGGTGGTCTTAGGATGCTTTTATGATTTCTTTCCTTTCTTTAACATTTAAATCCTTGATCCATGCATTCCTGATTCATATTTTAGTGTAAAGTGTGGAATCAAGATTCAGCTTTTCTTCCTGGATGAATAACCTATTGTCCTAAAAAAATTGTTTGAATGATATATATTTTTCCCAACTGATTTGAAATGCCAACTTTAGGAGATTTTTAAAAGATATTATTCCCATTTTTGATGAGGACCAAGATATTGCTCTTAATTCTGCAACTGATTTAAAGACTTTAATCACCCTCAGAGCACTTTGAGACACCACAAGTCTGTCTCCATTTCCCTTCCATTTCATTTCAACCTTCCATTTATTCCTCCATCTAACATATTTTATGAGCATGCAAAGGTAAACAATGATATCCACAATAATTATCCCAAGGCACACCTTGAGTTTTCTGGAACCCAGTTTCTTAATTGTCTACTATTTAATAATAATTTCCAAGCGTGTTCTTATAACACCAAAGAAAGCTGACTTTGAGAATGCTTTAAAAAAAAAAAAAGTTGAACTCATAGAAACGGAGACTAGGAAGGTAGATAACCAGGGCCTGGGATGAGAGGTGGGGGAGTTATGGAAAAAACGCTGGTCAAAGGGTATGTGACTTCAGTCACAAGATGAATAAGCTCTGGGGATCTAATGTAAGGCATGGTGACTACAGTTGATAATAGTTGAATTTCAACAAATTTCAATTTGATAGTAGTGTATAGCATAAGTGAGGTGAGGTGATGGATGTGTTAATTTATCTCATTACGGTGGTCATTTCACAAAGTATGCACGTATCACTCACCACATTGTACACTTCAAATATATACAATTTTGTCAATTGTACTTCAATAAAGCTGGGGGAAAAGAATGCTTTTCTTCCCCCCAAGAAAATTGACTGGATTTCAGTGGTCAAGAGCACAATCTTTGGAATCTGGAAAGCCCGGGCTTGAATTCCAATTCCACTAGTTACTTACTGTGAGAACCTGACAGTTGAATCTTTTTGAATCCTCATCCTATTGTCTCACAATGGAGACCAAAAAAAATACCTACCTCATCGGCTATTGTTATGCATAAGTGAGATAATCCATATTGCACAGCAAACCTGTCCCGTGGTAAACACTATTAATAATGTGAGGTATCATTATTCTAGAGAGGGTCTCACAACAAGCAATAACCGTTAGTCCTTCCTCATCAGGATCCCCTGTTAGTGGTAATTCCCTAGCCTGTTGCCACTGATACTGGAGTTCCTTGATGGTAGAAGCCTTGTGAATATATCCTCCATAGGACTCAGCACAGTGCTGAACTAATAACAGGAACAATAGTAAGAGCAATAATAACCATAACGATAACAGCTCCCGACAAGAATCTACCCTTGCCCATGGGGTTCTTACCTCAGCAGGGAGCCCTTCAAATTGGGGATGCTTGCAGTGGGACTCATGATCATCCCAGTGCTTGAAAGATTCTGCACACCTGCGAGGATGACTCTCATTTAGGCTCTCTTCTGTTTGACCCCGGACAATTCCACTGAGACAGACAAAGAAGGACAGTTTGGGCCAAAGAATTATGCAAGGTCATGGGCTGGGGCATGAGAACGAGGGCTCGAGGACCTTACCCAATGCCGTGAATCCCTAAACCAATGAAGTAGATGATAAAAACATGGTGTGTATACCAGAAGACCTCAAAATAACTCCTTCGGATAAACTCCATAGCTGAAGTCACCATGAGAACCAGAGCTATTGTGATGATCACGCCAGTGAGACCAGCAATGCTGGTAAATGTCACATACTCCACCGTCTACGGAAGGAGAAATTTCAGCCTGACACAATGGGTGCCAATCATGCCATGCCCTTCCATACTCATGACCAGATCGCAGATGCTTTGCCATTTTGTCAACTCACCATGTTTGGGGACTGGAAAGGATTCAGCCAAGAATCTTCCCCTTTCTCTTTATGAGATAGGGTGGAGAGAACAAAGGCAAGGGACCCATCTCTGGCCTGTCGACTTCTGCTGTAGTGTTCAAAGTTGAACAGGTGTGCAATGATGTGAATAACTAAATGGAAAGATGATGGTGAATTGAAATGTGTCTCAGAAACATCACTGCAGGCACGCCCCACTAGCAAAGGAGAATCCTATAGATAGTATCTAGCAGAATGCTGAGTCCATGGAAGGTGCCCGATAAATCTTGATTGCAGAGAGAACCAAGATATATTTTGTATTCTCATTCTGTTCCCCAAAGAATTGAACATAAGTTCCATGAAAATAGGCCTACAAGAGCACCTGGGTGACTCTGTTAAGTGTCTCCCTTTGGCTCAGGTCATGATCCCAGGGTCCTGGGATCCAGCCCCACATCGGGCTCCCTGATCAGCCTGCTCAGCGGGGAGCCTGCTTCTCCCTCTCCTACTCCTCCTGCTTGTGCTGTCTCGCTTTCTCTGTCAAATAAATAAATAAAATCTGAATGAAAGAAAGAAAAGGAAGGAAGGAAGGAAGGAAGGAAGGAAGGAAGGAAGGAAGGAAGGAAGGAAGGAAGGAAGGAAGGAAGGAAGGAAGGAAGGAAGGAAGACGGGCGGGCTGCCTACAGCAGTGCCTGGTAAATAGTGCCAGGTGTTTGAGAAATACTTTTCGAACGTCTAAATGCAGAGATGAACGAAAATATACTCTGAATGCTCATGACCTTGCAGATTTGTGGTTTGCATCAGTTACCTGTGTGTAGGCAGATCATATATGCTACCAGCTTGTGGAAGGTGAGGTTATGATCCAGTTGCTTTCTCAGGGTACGCCTGCAAAGCTACAAATGGAAAGTAATCAAGGTCAGGTGTCTCCAGGCAACTTATAAAATTCAGTAACCCATAACCAACATGTCTTAAAGCATACCAATACCCACCCACCCTGGCCTACCCCCCTTGGCTACCAAAGGAGACCCCGGTTTCCCTTCCTGGGAGTTTGAAGGTGTTGGGTTGTCCCACTGAAGAGTTCAGGGTCTCTTTTCTTTAATGTGAAAGTTGACCTAGGAATGATTGGGACTCACTGAGCAGGTGCCCCTCAGGAAGGACAGCAGATTTCGACACACAGGAAGCAGGATCAACATGCTGTTAAAATTCAGGCAGCGAGCAGAGGCTCGGGCCCAAGCCAACGCTGACTAGAGCAGAGGAGAGAAGAGACCATTAGCTGCTTCATCCCATCATCTAGGAGTGAGCACAGCCCAGTCGACCTGTCTGAGACCTGAAAAAAGAGCGGTATCTTCCTCACCCCTTTCTCAGTAGCCAGCACACTAGGTCTAGGCTCTCTGTTCGCAGAATGACAGAACATTTGCTGAACTTAACAGTGAATTGAGAAATTCTCATGACAAGTGGCTTGGAAATATTTGGCTATACATATAACAATACAAAAGAGAATAGGATTCAATAATTTCACATTAACAAATACGTTCTGTCGACATAATACTTTGCAATGAGTATCTTTGCTTAATACACTCAATTATTGGAGTGCCTGGGTGACTCAGTTGGTTAAGCGTCTGCCTTCTGCCTTCAGCTTGGGTCATGATCTTCCTCTGCCCCTGCTCATCCTCTCTATCTATCTCTCAAATAAATAAATAAAATATTTTAAAAAATACATTCGGGTGCCGGGGAGGGGGTGGGGGGCTCAGTCAGTTAAGCGGCTGCCTTTGGCTTGGATAATGATCCCAGGGTTCTGGGATCGAGCCCCGCATCAGGCTCCCTGCTCAGCGGATAGCCTGCTCCTCCCTCACCCTCTGCCTGTTGCTCTGCCTACTTGTGATCTCTCTCTGTCAAATAAATAAATAAAATCTAAAAAAATACACTCAATTATTGTTTTATTGTTTGTCATTTGTAAAACAATCTTGAAGGTTGTATATATTTTTATTTGCATTTTAAATAAAGCTTATATATTTAGAAGTATAATTACAGATGGTGACTATTTTTTCTCCTTTCTGTATTTTCTAACGGTGCCATTATAAGCATGTACTAATCATGCAAGCAACAAAAAAATTTAACCATTTATATTTAAGACGCCTTTAATGATTGAATACAGCTTAGGCAAAACTAGTGAACCCCTCAGAACAAACATTTTAAACTCGGGCCAAGATTTGAGAAAGGAGAGCTTCTGAGAAGAGAATTTCAAGCTGATTTCCTTGGGTGGCCAGGCAGCATACGTCAAGATCAGTCTGCTCCAGCAGTCGAAGTTGCCAGAAAAGGAGACAAGGAAGCAGTGCTTCAAGCCAAGTATTTAGCCCCCAAACAGGCTTGATTAGGTATCAGCCACACAGAACATGCTCAACTCCATGGTGGTCAAGTCCAACTTCCCTCCTCAACTCCGTGCAACTGGTCTCTGAGTCAACTTCCTGCACTTGGAGGTGCGAGCTATGGACTGTGCCAATGTCTTAACAGCCAGCCTTACACGTGTGCCAATCAGTGACTCGCCAAAAGGAAGAATATGGGTTAGAGTTAATGATTTCGCCTTTTTTCCCCTGAATTTTTCTAATAATATTTTTAGCACAAAAACTCTTTTTCCACGAGGCACCTAAACCCAGGGCAAGGTGACATCAAGCCAAGATCTGCCTGACGTCTGTAATGGCTTACCGCGTTCGGCAGCGCAGTGAACAGGAGCTGCCCTACTGTTTTCCATTTCTGGCTCTTCCATATGACCTGTGTTTTCTCCCTCTGCTGAGTCACACTCCGACTGTTTTTCAGAGAGACATCCTGTTCCATTTCTGAGTAAATTTCTCTGCTCATCTCAAAGATCCTGCCTTTCCACATTGGTTCGCACAGCTTGCTTATTTGAGACACAGAGGTTTTTTAAAGCTAAAATAGGTAAGTGAGTGGAAAATACAGGACTACACTTTCACAGTTCCATATTCTGGAGGGGCTATCTGTATGGGATAAATTCTTTTCAGAGGAAATCTTTTTTCCCCCATTGCAGCACACCGAATATCCCAATTTATGTGCATTTCTCAATATCAGCACTACCTGATGTTCAGCTTCAGCTGCTGCTGCCATTAATGTCTCTCTGACTATGAATTTAAACTGCTTCTCCTGTTACTCATTTGCTCTGCTTCGTAGTGAATCAAATAACTCTCTGTATCTTCCTAGAGGAAGCACAAATTCAAGAAATAACTACAGAATGATTAAATAAATTATGGCATATCAATGCCACGGACGGTTAGGTCCTTCAAAGGATGAGAGCTATACACAGGGGAGTAGGAGTGGTAAACATTTAAGAACCAGCTTTCCAGGGTAGAGGGGAGATCTTGATTTCTGGCCTTTGCCAATTTACATGATGTCAATACCTCCGTCGCAGCAGATTTCAAGATAGCAATTTGCTGTCATTGAACACCATTGAATACAGGGCTGGGAAGACACGCACGTAGGGGCTATTGCAAGCTGGTACCAGCTAGTTTCAGCACATCACTAGTTACATACTCACACGGAAAGCTATCTGAAATACATTAAGTGTAAGAAGCAATTTCCAGCTGATATCCACGATGTGATCCCTTTCTTGGTGAAAACAAAACGAAACAAAACCAACCTCTTTGCTGGTGTATGTGTTTCTCCCAATTCATAGAATGGTACGTACACCCAAAAAAGAGCAAATTTTGCTCTATACAGGAAATTTAAAAGTGAGTAAGAATAGTATCTACCTCAAAACTAAAACCCGTGTGTCTGATGCATTTGTGAGCTTACATCAGTGTGTCTGCACAAACTATTAACAGTGGTTACCTCTGGGGAATGGGATGGAAGAGCAATTTTCACATTTTTACTTACACATTTCTGTATCATTTGCTGTCACAGACAGTAGCATTATTTATAATTAAATGTTTTTAATAGAGAAGATTTTAAAAAACGAAGTGAACGAACTGTCCACAGGATATCAGCATGATTCATTTTTCTGCTGCTGACTTTTTGGTCATAAAGCAATTAAGCTCTTAATAACTAGTCACATGTATTGCATCACTCTCTTACTAAAAAGCTATTTTTAAAACAAATTAACACTTCCTTTAGAGTTATAGTTTCCAAAGAAGGATCAAGGACCGACATTTAAAATGGAAAACAGCAGGGTGAAATAAGCCATGAACAGAACATTCAAATTGGTTGTGATCTCAACACGGATCCTTTGATTATAGTGAGAAAATAAGGATTTTTTAGGACAAGTTGTCTTTAAACATGTACCCTGGATGGGTCTTTGTGGAAAGCAAATGACTTAATCGAGATGAAAGTGATTTAACCGAATCCCTTACCTGCTACTGAAAAACTCACTAAAGTTAGCTGTCAAATTTGCTTTTCTAATCAGAGAGTGGCCAGACTGATGAGCCTGGAGAGACTAAAGAATCAGTATCACCTCCATGCTTCTCTCTGGTCACCTCCACATCCACATGCCCTGTCCCCCAGCCACCCTCCCGCTTCTGCTGTTCACCTACCACTTCCACAGCCTTCTCCATCCTGTTATTCTCACCCGACCCCTGCCTTTCTTCAGGCCTTGAGTTCTGCAGTGCTACTCACCCCAAAGACCCCCTAAGTATCCCTCTTGCTTGATGGAGAGGTGTTTTTCTATGAGATCAGTCCACAGCGGTGGCTCTCAAGTTGTTTATTTACTTGTTTTAAACCAAACTCTTTCTGGAAATCATAAGCAGGAGTTCATAAGACAAATAAAGGGGCATCTGGGTGGCTCAGTGGAAGCCTCTGCCTTC
>CM053612.1:39000489-39030226 GCA_028646535.1 Procyon lotor | reverse complement strand
TTGGTTGAAGTAGGGGCAGGGGCAGGAGCTCTCCCCAGTTAGCTTTCCCCTCACACCCTGTAGAAGTACTTGAGTCATTTGAAAATGACTGCTTGATAGTTTTCTTTACTGTGTGTTCTTTATCATGGAGCCTGGGGAGTGTGCCTTAGATAGGGCTGTCAGATTTAGTGAACAAAAATACCAGATGCTCAGCTAAATTCGAACTTCAGATTTTAAAAAATTGAGTAATTTTTTTTAGTATACCTATGTCCCATGCAATACTCAAAATATACCAAAAAATGATTTATTTTTCTGGAATTCAAACGTAAAGGGGGGGGTGGGTTGGGGAGCTCCTGGGTGGCTCAGTCATTTAAGTGTCTGCCTTCAGCTCAGGTCATGATCCCGGAGTCCCGGGATCCAGCCTCCCCGCACCCCCTCAAGCTCCCTCTTCCACAGGGAGTCTGCTCCTCCCTCTCCCTCTGCTCCTCACCCAGCTCATGCTCTTTCTCTCTCTCCGGGCATCCTGTATTTTTTTTTCTGGGTACCCTAACCCTAGCGGAAATCAGGGCATTTGGGTCTCAAAGGAGCCAAGGTCACAAATAACAAAAACAAAAAACAAAAAACCAGAGATTCTCCATACATATCACAACTGTGATACTCACCCCCAGGATTTCTCTTGTATAGTAGTACTTATCGGCTTTCTCATATGACAGGAAGGCATGCACAAAGAGGAAAACATTCAGTGCCAACCAAGTAGCCTGGAGGAAGAAAAAAACAAGCAAAGAATCAAGTAAAATTTGGACATGGGAAGGAATAGGCAAGGGATAGGAAATAGTGTCACCATTTTGGCTATTTTGTGTTTATCTGTTTTCATTTTAAATGAGTACGATCCCTCTAGTATATCTAACTTACTTTCAGAGACAGTTAGCACTTCAAGACATGCATTCCTCAGATGCTAATGACCAGGGTCAGCAAACCAAGGCCCATCGGCCAAATCTAGCTCACTGTTTATTTTGTACAGCCTACAAATTGAGAATAGTTTTTACTTTTTTGTTTGTTTTCACGTTTATTTTTTTAAGATTTTATTTATTTATTAGACAGAGAGAGATAGAGAGAAAGCATAAGCAGGGGGAGCAGCAGGCAGAGGGAGAGGGAGAAGCAGGCTCCCCACCAAGCAGGGAGCCCGATGTGGGGTTCGATCCCAGGACCCCAGGATCATGACCCAAGCTGAAGGCAGACGTCTAAGCAACTGAGCCACCCACGCACCCCTGTCTCCCCACATTTAAATGGTTAGAAAAATCAAAAGAAGAATAATATTTCATGATGTGACAATTACATGAAATTCTAATTTCGGTGTCCATGAATAAAGTGGTACTGGAACTTAGCCACGCCTACTTATTCTTATATTGTTCATAGCTGCTTTCATCATTCAGTGGAAGCAGTGAGTAGGTGTGAAAGAGACCATAAGGTCTACAAAGCCCTTTACAAAACACATTTGCCAACTTCTGGACTGGGAGCATTCCAACTATTGCAACTAAAAGATGGCAATAAGTGAATAAATGGATTTCTAAAGAAACAAAGAATAAATTTAACATCTATAACAATAGCCATGTGAAAAGGACTAAACCATTCCAGATGGGCCTGCCTCTTTAATTATGCCCTGACACACATTTTCCTGTTTTTAGATTGTGAGTCTCTTTTCAAATTAACCTATCATTGCTCTGGACTCATTTGAGCTCCTAAGACCGCTTTTGTCTATCCCAGGCTCTGTCGCTGCACTGGCAAAGGGGAATTTGGAACCCACTGCCCCATTGCCTTGGAGACCAACCAATGCAGCTCTGGCCCAAGCTTTGAGGTGCTAGTTTGTAACTGGGCAGGACTCCAGGGCACTGGGAGGCCCTTAATATATATTGTTGGCCCCAGGATGGATCAGAACCATCTCAGCCCCACAAGTAGAGAGCCTTTAGCCTAGGGCATGGTCCGTTCAGATTCCCTAGATCTGGACCGCTCACTCGCACACCTCCAGCAGCATAAGCATAGAGATTTAAATTGCTTTGGAGGGCGCCTGGGTGGTTCGGTCATCAGGCATCTGCCTTCAGTTCAGGTCAAGGTCCAAGAGTCCTGGGATTGAGTCCCACGTCGGGCTCCCTGCTCAGTGGGGAGATTGCTTTTCCTGCTGCCCTTCCCCCCTGCTCATGATCAGTCTCTCCCTATTTCTCTCTCTCTCTCTCTCTCTCTCTCTCTCTCTCTCAGATAAATAAATAAAATCTTTAAAAAAAATAAAGCGATAGTGGAGTCAAACTCCTTGGGCTCAAATTCTAGCCTCACCACTTTCTAGCTCTGTAATCTTAGATAGACATGTGATTTAACTTCTCTAAAACTTAGTGTATTCTATAAAGTGAAGAGAATAATGATATCTACCCTCAAAGCAATGCTGTGAGGCTTACATGAAATAATTATGCAAAGTGATTAGTACAACAGTTGGTGCATAGCAGGAGCTCAATAAATGCTAACTCCAGATCTGGGCTATTACCAGTCTTCACTAATCCATTTCTTCCTGCATCCTTTGCTCAGACACCATTTCCAGAATTGAGTGTCTTTCAGAGATTCTTGATCCTAATAGAAAAAGAGAGGTGACAGTCACAGATACCTCCAGAGTTCAGAAGACAGAGAGAGAAGTTTCTTTAGAGAGAGCAGAACAATTTCAGGGTCTGAGAGTTCTTTGCCTCTGTGTCACCAGCTGTAGGCAAGGTGAGTACAGTGACATCTGGGAGTAAGGCATTCCATTTCCCACCCTCACTATCATTTCCTCCATTATGGGTGGAAAGTGAGGTAGAAGACCTGGCAAAAGAGGGGGTAAGAATGTTTTTTGAATAATTAATTTTTTATTTAAAAAATTAGTGCTGGGGGCCCTGAGTGACGCAGTTGGTTAAGTGTTTGACATTTGGTTTTGGCTCAGGTCGTGATCTTGGAGTCATGAGATGGAGCCCTGAGACGAGGTTCCTGCTCAGCTTGGAGTCTGCTAGAATTTCTCTCTCTCTCTCTCTCTCTCTCCCTCTGCCCTGCCCCCCCCATGCTCTCTCTCTCTCTCAAATAAATAAATCTTTAAAAAAAAATAGTGCAGGCTGCCTGTGGCTCAGTTGATTGAGCATCTTCCTTTGACTCAGGTCATGATCCCCAAGTCCTAAGATCGAGCACCAAGTTGGGCTCCCTGCTCAGTGGAGAGTCTGCTTCTCCCTCTATCTCTGCCCCTTCACTTCCCCTTGCTCATGTTCTCTCTCTCGCTCTTGTTCTCTCTCTCTTAAATAAACAAATAAAATCTCTAAAAAAAATAGTGCATAGGAGTATATGTCAGAGATAGCAAGAAGTCTGAGCCTGCCAGCAAGATTGGTAGGAGGTGGAAATTCAAAGCTACATAGTTAAATGTGAGTCACCATAATGGGTGATAAACTCTGAGCAAAAACTAAGGAATACAAAATCCAGAGGATTTTAGAACTAGAAGAAGGCTTATATTTGTATCTAATCTAGTTATTTAAATTATCACACACACACACGACCTGAAGTCTAGAGAGAATAAATAATTTGATCAACGGATCAATTAACAACAGAAGCGAAACTCATTCACAGGTTCCCTGTCTCTTCCACTAATGCAAAAGGAATTAAATATACAGCATTGAGCATTGAAAATATAAAGCATAGGGTAACCTGCCCAAAATAAGCACTTGGCCTTTTGTTAAATGCAAAACAAACAACCGTCCAGGGGAATGTGATTGCTCTTCACACCTTTTTCCCTCGAGCACCTGGACCATCCTAGGGGACCCAAAGGGAAAAAATAGAAGAAAAGAGATTACTGCAGAAGGGGTGATGACAAGAAGATCTAGGAAAATGAGAAAGGACGAAGGGAGTTCCAAGCTCAGGGGTGGCTCAGAAATGGAAGAAAGAGCGGGGATAGGTGTGTGTGTGTGTGTGTGTGTGTGTGTGTGTGTGTGTGTGTGTGTAAGGAGAAGGGGGTTGTGCATACGTGGCATGCACGGTAAAGAATTTCTGGCCTGAACACTGGAAAGCTGGATTTGAGTGATGATGGTTCTGCAATCCATTCATGGTGTGACATATGGGTCTTATTTTCCTTGTAAAAAATAAAGGAGATGGTTTATAGCTGCACTAGGCAATGCCGTAGCCACTACCCACATGTGATCACTGGAAATGTGGCTAGTCTTAATTTAGATATATGCTGTAAATGTAAAATACATACCGGGTTTCAAAAACTTAGGAAAAATAAAAGACATTAAATGATCTCATTATTATTTTCTTTTGTCTTTTTTTAAAATATTTTTTAACTGGAAAGTTTATTGGAAATTATACATCAAGCATAATTTGTGGTATGTCAGCTAACTGAACATCAAAAAAAGATGAAAATTACTCAAATTAAAAACATTTATAAAATTTCAGGACATTCAGTATTTTAAGATAAAACTAGGAAAACTGTAGTATCATGGTTAATAAAATAATAATTACAGGAAGCTATACATTTTTAAATTATAGAAAACATTAAAAATAAATATCTAACAAAGTATGTCTTGCCATTGCTCTGGGGGAGAAGATGGGGACAAATATTTTGTATTTTATTTACATATAATTCTTAAAAGATTTCCCATATGACATTTCAAATAGTCCCACTTTCCTTGTATTTTGCTATAATACGTGAATTCACAAAAAGGAGATGGAATACATAAAATTACAAATATGGTAGAAGAGTAAACCACATCATACCCAAATACACTGTGAATTACTGCAAAGCGCATAACCCAAACATGTAAGATATATTAGTTTTAGAAAAAGAGTATTGCCCACCCCCATCTTGTTAATATTTTCAATACTGATTACATGTTGAAATGACCTTTTTTTAAAGATTTCTTATCTATTCATTTGTCAGAGAGAGAGAGAGCACAAGCAGAGAGAGCAGGAGGCGGAGGGAGAAGCAGGCTCCCCACTGAGCAGGGAGCCCAATGCAGGACTTGATCACGACCTGAGCTGAAGGCAGATGCTTAACCAACTGAGCCACCCACATGCCCCGAATGGATAACATTTTTGACATATTGGTTTAAACTAAATAAATTACTAGACATTAATATCACCTATTTCTTCTTACCTTTTTCAATATAAGTACTAGAAAAATTTTTAATTACGTATGTAACTCACATTCCATTTCTAAAATGGACAGCACTGGGCCATGTTCACCAAGAATATTTCTGTCTCAAACATTCAATGATTTTATGAAATCTTGCTGTTGGTAGTACAGAAAGGATGAAGAGAAATCAAGGCTGCATGGCAGTAGTTAGAAGTGAGATGGAAGAGAAAAAAGATGAAAAATGAAAACATTGAAATTCCATATACTTGAGGTTTATATCATTTGTCTCTTTACCAACCAATTTCTGGAGTTGGATTTTTTTCCCTTTTCTAAAATGGTGAAATACATCACACAGAAGATTTTATAAAACATGTGTAATCTTAGGGGCGCCTGGGTGGCTCAGTTGTTAAGCGTCTGCCTTCGGCCCAGGTCAGATCCCAGGGGCCTGGGATTGAGCCCTGCATCGGGCTCCTTGCTCCGCAGGAAGCCTGCTTCTCCCGCTACCATTCCCTCTGCTTGTGTTCCCTCTCTCGCTGTGTTTCTCTCTGTCAAATAAAAAAAAAAAAAAAAAAAAAAGTCTTTAAAAACATGTGTAATCTTAGAGTTGGGCTTTTTTTTTTTTTTTTTTAAGATTTTAATTATTTATTTGAGAGAGAGAGATCACAAGTAGGCAGAGAGGCAGGCAAAGGGAGAGCGGTAAGCAGGCTCCCTGCTAAGCAGGGAGCCTGATGCGGGGCTCGATCCCAGAACCCTGAGATCATGACCTGAGCTGAAGGCAGAGGCTTTAACCCACTGAGCCACCCAGCTGCCCCTCAAATGAAATCTTTAAAAAAATATATTAACAAATTACTCTGTTGACAATAATTCATAGGTAGTGAAACATTACTTACCAGAAACAAAACTGAGAACCAGTGGTTAACCACCCAGTTGCCCATTGTCAAGAGCTGGTTTGGAGTCTCTCTCGGCAGCAGGGAAGATTCAGCAACCTGGATTCTGGAGAGGTTCTTCAGGGTTGGGACCTCTGTCTAGCTCAGAGTGTGTGAGTCTTTAAGAAATGAAAGATGCACAATTACCCAGAAAGCTTCAAGGAATGAAATAAGTGCATTCTGCCCTCCTCCTCCGGCCGGAACTATGTTATCAGCTTGAGGAGACCAGCCCCATCTATGACAACCACAGGGGTTTTCCCTGGTGGGGTTTTATCCCTTCAGGAAATAGCAGTCTTCTTGAGTGAGAATATTCTCTCTTCGTCTTATCAACATGACCTAATGCGAGGCGTTGCTTGCCTTGATAAGCCATTTGCTAAGGTTTCTCACTAAAGGCTGGGGCTATAAGCAGATGACCTCAGGAGAAGCAGGGCAGGAAGCAAGGACATTAAGCTTCAAGGTGGGCTTTCAGAAGAGCTGCCACAGCGGCCCACTGCGATTTGGACCTCAGCCTGGCTAGCTCAGAAATGTCGCTATATATGTTCTCCTGGAGGATGATCTGGCTCTGGGGAGAGCTTGACTGGCTGGGAGGACAAGGGGGGGAAATGGCTAAATAAATAAGAGAAAATTTCAGAGATATAAAGGCACACCTCGGTTCAAAAAAAACAGAGACATAGGGGCATCTGGGTGACTCTGTCAGTTAAGCGTCCAACTCTTGATTTCAGCTCAGGTGGTGATCTCAAGGTCCTGGGATCTAGCCTGCCTCAGGCTCTGCACTCAGCGGGGAGTCTGCTTGAGGATTCGCCCTCCTTCTGCCCCTCCCCCTTTGCGTGCGCACCCACAAGCATGCTCGCTCGCTCGCTCTCTCAAAATAAATGAATAAATCTTTTTTAAAAACAGAATACTCAAAATAAGAGAGGTGATGGTTTTCTAGTATGGATTAACTAGAATTATGTGTTCAACTCTGGGCACTGATTTTTTTTTCTTTTCTAAAATGGTGAAATATATCATACACAAAAGCAGCATAAAACATATCTATGTACTTTATTTTTTTTTTATTTTTTTTCAGTGTTACAAGATTTTTTGTTCATGCACCACACCCAGTGCTCCATGCAATACGTGCCCTCCTCAATACCCACCACCAGGCTTACCCAACACCCACACCCATATCTATGTACTTTAAAGAATAATGGTTTTTTTTTTCTCATTTTTAAAAAAAATTTATTTATTTATTTGACACAGAGAGAGAAATCACAAGTAGGCAGAGAGGCAGGCAGAGAGAGAGGGGGAACCAGGCTCCCCACTGAGCAGAGAGCCCGATGTGAGGCTCAATCCCAAGACCCTGAGACCATGACCTGAGCCGAAGGCAGAGGCTTTAACCCACTGAGCCACCCAAGCGCCCCTAAAGAATAATTTTAAGGAAAGATTATTTATGTACTCACTACCCAGGTTTAAAAAAATAGAATATCTATTTCTTAAAACCCTCTGTGTGTCCCTCCTTGATTACAATTTCCTCATTCCTCTCTCCTTCCCCCATCAGATGTAACTACTACCTTAAAATTTGGGGTAATTATTGCCTTGTTTTTCTTCATATGCTTACTGACTGTATGCATCCCTAAACAATATACTATATTGTTTACTTTTTCCTGTTTCTGAACTTTTTAATAAACGGAACCTAGTTGTTTGTATGTATATATGTCCCTGTGGTTTGCTTCTTTCACTCAATATCATGTTGGATGATGATAGAGCAATATTGATAAAAGGATGTATATACACTACAGTTACTCTGGAGTGAAATTCCTGGGTCCTGGGATTTACACATGTTCAACTTTACTATTTAATGCCAAACCTTTTTCCAAAGTGCTCACATAAATGTATAGTTCAATGAGCCATGGATGAACATTCCACTTCCTCCACATGCTTACCAACACTTGGTATTTTTTATTAGACTTTTATTACTAGACTTTTTTATTTTTAAGATTCCAGTGAATATAAAATACTACTTTGTTGTGATTTTAATTTTCATTTCCTTGATTACTATGGTGGTTGAATATCCTTTTTTATAAAGATGTTATTTATTTATTTATTTATTTATTTATTTATTTATTTATTTATTTGGCAGAGAGACAGAGAGCACAAGCAGGGGGAGCAGCTGAGGGAGAGGGAGAAGCAGGCTCCCCGCTGAGCAGGACTCGATCCTAGGACCCTGGGATCATGACCTGAGCCAAGGCAGACACTTAACTGACTGAGCCACCCAGGCACTAGAGGTTGAGCATCTTTTAACTCAACTATTGACCCTTTGAATTTTCTCTTTTGAGAAGTGACTTTTTTAGTTTTTGACCTATATTTCTATTCTTCTATTTTTCTATGTTTATAGAGTTGAGTTCTCTTTAGAATCTGATATTAAAAAAAAAAGAATCTGATATTAATTCTTGATTGGGTACATTTATGGCTGTCTTATCACCCTCTCAGTAGTGTTTCCTGATAAATAGAAGTTCTTAATTTTCATGTACTCTGATTTATCAGCTTTTTCTTTTGTAAGTTACACATTTTTGTGTCTTCTTTTAGAAATATTTTAATACTCAGAGATCATTAAGATATTCTTTTACATTTTCTTCTAAAACTTTTATATTTTTGCCTCTCACATTTCTTTTGACTCCATCTGGAGTTGATGTTTTTAGGTATGGTGTGAGGTAGGGGCCCAATTTACTAGTTTTCCATCTGGAAAACTAATTGTGCCAGCACCATTTTTGAAAAGTACACTTTCTTCACTGATCTAAAATGTCAGTTCTATATACAGGTGGGTTTATTCTTGAACTCTCTTCAGCTCACACCATGCCACAGCCTTAATTCCTATGGTTTTATAATAAATCTTGACATTTGATAGGGCAAATTTCCCCACCTTGTTCTTTAAGAATGTTTTGGCTATTCTTGACCTTTCGACTTTTATGTAAATTTTGGACTCAACTTCCCCTTGCACCTCCTTTGTTACATTTGTTGCTCAATACTTTCTATTTGTTATAGGATTGTAAATTATACTTTTTTGATTTTTAATTGTAGCTATTACATAGAAGGGCAACTTATTTTTACATATTGATTTTTATTTCCAGCAATGTTGCCAAACTTACTTATTAATTCTAAAAATATTTTTGTATTTAATGTTTTGGATTTTTATAAACTAAGTCATACTTTTGGTATAATAACAATTTTATTTTCACCTTCCTATTCTTATATCTTTTATTTCTTTTTCTTTTCTTTTTGACTTGCTGCACTCACTGGAACTTCCAATACAGTGTTGAGCAAAGATAGTAATAGTGATCTCCTTGTCTAATTCCCAGTCTCAAAGGGGATTCTTTTAACATTTCACCCTTTTTAAAAAATTTTATTTGGGCACCTGGGTGGCTCAGTTGGTTAAGCAACTGCCTTCGGCCCAGGTCATGATCCTGGAGTCCCAGGATCGAGTCCCACATCTGGCTCCCAGCTCCACGGGGAGTCTGCTTCTCTCTCTGACCTTCACCCCTCTCATGCTCTCTCTTTCTCTCTCTCTCTCAAGTAAATAAATAAAAATCTTTAAAAAATAAAAAAAATAAAAAAATTTTATTTATCTCAGAGAGAGAGTGAGCATGTGAGCAAGAGCATAATCAGTGCAGAGAAGCAGAGGGAGAGGGAGAAGCAGACTCTCTGCTGAGCATAGAGCCCAATGCAGGGCTTGATCCCAGGAGCCTGGGACCATGACCTGAGCCGAAGGCAGATGCTTAATCAACTAAGCCACGCAGGTGCCCTAACATTTCACCCTCAAGTGTGATGTTCAGTATAACTTTTTGTAGATACCTGGCTATATATGTTCTTATTTTACCTTATGCATATAAGTGAATATTTAAAATAAGAAAAGAAATCATAGCACATTTTTAACAGCTTTATTGAGGTATAATTTACGTACCATAAAGTTTCCTTATTGTAAGGGTGCAGTCCAATTCATAGCACATTTTATATTTTAAAAAGCTGAAAAATCTCTTCAATATCACAAAACTCATAAAAATAACACTTTCATTAGCTTTCTAACACACCTGCAACTTAGTGTCACAATGCTCCATGAAATTAACACAGTGGGTTGTAAGGGTATTCCTGGAAGCCATTCCTACACTAAGACAGCTAGCAATCAGTTAACTATATATGAAAGTATCAGTGAACCACATGATATATATTCTCCTAAACCCAAACTAAATATACCACCAACACAACTTCCCCTTGGCTCTATCCAGAAATGCTCATGGCCTCTCCAGTGTGGGTTGACATGAGGGTAAGTAAGACAGAGGGGAAGGAGGAGCAGAAAGAGACCACCATCTTAACCATGTGTGATAAAAATAACTTAATTTTGCGAATTTTACAAAAGCACTTGACCACACCTTAAAAGAGAAATGAAAGCTTGTCCTTGGGAGGGTAACCAGGATGATGTAATGATTTGAAATCATCTTATATTAAGGAGGTATTGAAGGATTTAGGGAATTTAGCCTGGACAACATTTAGGCGTTGGGGTTTTGGGGTTTTTGTGTTATTGTTTTGTTTTGTTTTGTTTTTTTTTTGAGGTTTAGCTTGTTTTGTATGTGGTCCCAAGAGGTCAGCCTAAGACTGAGGGCTCTAAAGTAGTAACACGTTTTTGTTCAATATAAAGCAGAATTTTCTAACACAGGTGTTCAGAGAAGTGAAGAGGTAATGAGTTTCCTGTTATTTGAGATGCTTAAGGAAAAATAAATGACTCCTCACCAGCTATTTTATAGGGGGAATTTCAGCACCAGATGGATGGTTAATTAAATGTCTTTGAAGTATCCTCCAATGTTGAGATCCTGTGATTCATAAGAGAATGATTTATAATCTAGATGACAATTTATCTATTATCTAAACGATTATACCTACCACACTGAATGGAGCCTTGTGTCTGTGGTGAGGGGTCCCTATTCCCAATATCAGAGTACTAAGAAGTCACTTAATAAATTGGCAGGCATAGAATATGGGCAAAGAGAGTTTGATGATCTTAATGGAATATTATTATTAAACTACAACAGCAGGATCAGTTGGGTCCTTTCAAAATAGGACTATATTAATCCAAATAAAATATTCATATCCCAAATCTGAGGCTCCTCTTTCTTGGGCAATCCTGGACGCACTAAGAAATTCTTACTGTCAACCTCCTTTTTTTTGGTAAATTCTCCGAGAATTGCTTTCCTTCTTCTGGCTGTAGACCTTGTAATACCTTGCCTCCCTTCTGTTTTACCAGACTGTCTTAATGTTTGCATTTCCCAGGTTTATAGATAGACAAGTTTGAGGTTGGCTGCTTCCTGGAGACCTCTTAAGGAGTACTTAAAATGTCATCAATGACTTATCCACAGTTATACTATAGGCTGTAGTCTTTTGGAAAGACTTCCTGTAGACAGTTGATCCCACCCATGGTAGGTAGATTTTTGTAAATTGCAAACACAGAGCCCCTCCCTGACTTTCTTTCTCTGTCTTCTTCCTGATCACTTGCCTCTGTCACTGTTCCAAACTTACTTTTACAATTGTAACTTTTATACACCCTTTCTAGGAATTAATATGTAACAGTAACAGTCAGTACTGAATTACTTAACAGTTGAAACAGGTGCTTAGGACACCCAGAAAAATGCTTTTGAGAATTTTTTTAAGACTTTGATTGTTGAGGGGGAGGAGTACCTGGCTGCCTCAGGTGGTAATATTACTGTAATATGGTGCCATATTGCCACTAATAATTATTATTATGTTGGTTGTAGAGAGGAGTTAAAAAAATAAAAATCTTAAAAAAAAAAAGAATTTGATTGTTGGTTTCCAAAAAGAAAAATTTAGATGATCATGATAAAAAAATGGTATTTGTATTTATTTTACCATTTATACCTATAATTATTATTAATTTTTTTTTTTTTTTAATCCATAGAGGATGGTTTCGGGAGGACAGTCTTCTCTTTTTTAGAACTTAGAGCCTCTAAAGGTATTAATCTGGCCTTGATCACAGTGTCTAAAAATAAAAACACCCCATACTGATAATGTGGTATTGTTTGAAATAAATTGTTATTATTTATTATTCTTCTAAATTTCTTTTTCCTATGTTGGATCAGAACCAGGCCTCACAAAGTGGCCTCTATTAAAGACAATATTGTGTGATGGAGCTGGATTTAACTCCCAGCTCCTACTCACCACCACTGTTGCCTTGGAAAAGTCTCACTTTTCTCGGCCTCAGTTCCTTCCTCTGTAACTTAGTGTGTTGGTTCCTCATGGCGAAAGTGTCCAAGTAGTAGTCTCATATTAATAGGCAGAAGGTGAGGTGGTGTTAGGGAAGAGGCAGTGATGATCCAGTGTGGTATAGCAGTTAGAAACAGATTTCAGAGCCATTCTACTGGGATTTGAAGTCTGCCTCATTTGACTTATCCATAAAATGGGTTGGTGTAAGAATTAAATGAGTTAAAATACGTAAAGCAATTATAACAACGCACTCTATAGTTGCTTGCTACCATGATGATGATGATCTCTAAGAAAATAGAAGCAGAGGGCCTGAACCCAATGGTACTTTCTTTTACCACTGAAAAAGAAAGCAGAAATTGTTAATTAGAGGCCAACATTCTCTAAACTTTGTAAGATCATGGAACATTTGCCCCTCCCTTGTATCTATTAGCTTTATCCTCTGTTTCTACAGAGTGGTTAGCAGACAAGCCTTAAAATTAAATGAGCCTGGGAGCACCTGGGTGGCTCAATTGGTTAAGCCTCTGCCTTCAGCTCAGGTCATGATCCCAGGGTCCTTGGACGGAGCCCCACATGGGCTCCCTGCTCAGTGGGGAGTCTGCTTCTCCCTCTCCCCCTCCTCGGGCTTGTGTTCCCTCTCTTGCTGTCTCTCTAATAAATAAATAAAATCTTTTAAAAAAAATTGAATGAGCCTGGACGCTTGGCTTCAAAGGCAGCAAGGAAGTGGGGGAGGTAGAGAGACTGTCTCATTCTGCATTTAGGCTTAGAGAGACTGCTACCAAGAGGAGAGAAAACAGGAGTGTCCCTGTGGCTGCAAGGAAGAAGGAACATGGGGAGCAGACCTAGACCCGGAAAGGGTTTGAGGATTCAATGATGGCAAGGTTCATGCGCTTCCCTGCCCTCCCAACATCCCTCATGGGGCTGTAGTGTTTTTTAAGCAGATAAGTGTTACAGAGACATCACGTTAAGTAGCAGTGAGTACGTTCATTTTACAACTATTGCATTGGAAAGCTGCTCTCAAAACTGTGTATTGTTAAAAGATAAACTGAGGCATGTTAAAAATATTGCCAGTTTATGTGAACAAAGATCCATTGTCATCAGGCCGCACCAAACCGGAAGTGGTTAGGAGGCCTCGCCTGGCAGGAGCTAGGGGAGTAACTCCCGAGGAGAAGGTACAGAAGCAAAGAAAGGCAATTATTGGATGGACTATAGTTTAAAGCCTAGTTGGCTGTTTGTGATTGGTTGTCCTTAGGTTTCTATTTCTTAACCTTGAGGCATTTACAGGCAGAGGTTTGAGTTTGTTTATATAGGTCACCAAAGCTTTAGAGCCACCTCAGTCTAATGGCCTCCTCATTTAATTAAACAGTATGTAAGACCTGTTCAACTGGGACACCTGGGTGGCTCAGTCGTTAAGCGTCTGCCTTCGGCTCAGGTCATGATCCCAGGGTCCTGGGATTGAGCCCCACATCAGGCTCCCTGCTCAGTGGGAAGCCTGCTTCTCCCTCTCCCACTCCCCCTGCTTGTGTTCCCTCTCTCTCTCTCTATCAAATAAATAAATAAAATCTTTAAAAAAAAATTAAAAAGACCTGTTCAACTCCTTGAACTCAGTTCAGTGTTTCAATATTGTGGGGACCACAAACTTCCTTTAAGACCGACTGAGCAAGTTCTGCCTCGTCCAGGAAGCCTTCTCTGAACACATCAACAATCACACCACACCCTCTTCTAATTTTCATAGGAGTTCCTCTTATCTTCTTACCATCCCTGCAGCTGGTGAAACCTTCTATTGTGCTTTTTACCTTGCTCTGAATAAGTCCTGTCTCATCCAGATGGCCCCCTAAGGCAGAGCAGAAAGCTTTCTATTCATAGGTGCTCAAAAAATAGTTGTCAAGTGATGACATATGGTAGGCAGTATAAATGGCCCCTCAAAGACGTCCACATCCTGATCCCTGGAACCTGTGAATATGTCACCTTATATAGCAAAGGGGGATGAAGGTTGCAGGTGGAATTAAGGATGCTAATCAGGTGACCTTAAAACTGGGAGGTTATTCTGGATCATGCAAATGAGCGTGATGTGATCACAAGGACCCTTAAAAGTGGAAGGAGGCAGAGGAATGGGTCAGAGTGATATAATGTGAGAACATGAGCCTCTGTTGCTGGCTTGGAAGATGGAGGGAAGGGGCCAAGAGCCAAGGAACGTGGGCAGCCTCCAGAAGCTAGAAAAGGAAGGACATGGGTTCTCCCCTAGAACCTACAGAAAGGAATGCAGCCCTGACAATATCTTGCTTTTAGCTTAGTGAGACCCACTGCAGATTTCTGACATCCAAAAGGGTAAGCCACCAAGTTTGTAGTCCTTTGTTTCAGCAGCAGTGGGAAACAAATACAGATGACAAGAAATGACTTTTCTGTGACTGTATTCAGTAGCCCTGAACTTCCTGCTCAGCCTAAGAAGATAAGGCCTCAGGTTTTCAGAGCTCAAGGTTGAGAGTCTATACTTCCTATTATTAATATAACATGTGCCATGGGGGAAATGAGTTAGAACTATTTTGAAGCAAATCAGGATATAAACGATTGGTCTTTTTAATAAGGAAATGTAACTGCTTTAAAAAAAAAAAGTTTTCCTTTGTTGTATTAGAAACATTTAGCTCATTCTGGGGGTAAATGAACTCTCTCAAAACAGGATGCAAATATTTGCCCTCCCTTCCAGAGACCACAAGATGAGACTACCTAAATTTTGAAAACCGAGCTTTTCTTGCTATCAGGAAAAGGGTTTTTGATTGTTAAAAGTTGGGACTCTGATTTCGGACTCTTTACCACGGGTTATCAGAAAGCAAACCTTGGTTTTCTTGGTAAAGAGAATAGAACTGGGGGCACCTCGTGGCTCAGGCGGCTGGGTGTGTGCCTTCAGCCCAGCTCACGAGCCCAGTGTCCTGGGATCCAGCCCCAAATTGAGTTCCCTGCTCAGCGGGGAGCTTGCCTATCCCTCTCCTCCCCGCTCTTGCTATCTCTGTAGCTATCTTTCAAATAAATAAATAAAACCTTTTAAAAAGAAGAGAAGAAGAGAAAATAGAACTGGGTTTGGAATAGAGAGGAGGCATCTTGGAACCCATGGAAGGAGAGCCTGGTGACTCAAACCTCTGCCTTCAGCTCAGGTCATGATACTGGAGTCCTGGGATTGAGTCCTGCATGAGGCTCGCTGCTCAGCAGGGAATCTGCTTCTCCTCATGACCCGCCCCCTTCTCGCATGTGCGCGCTCTCTCTCTCTCTCTCTCTTTCTCTCTCTCTCTCTCATAAATAAAGAAAACCTTAAAAAAAAAAAAAAAACAGGGAAGATTTGCAGTGGGGGAGACAAGGACTGCTGGTATGTTAGGGCAAGTGGCCCGGGTGCTCTGGGGCGCAGTCTTAGAAAGCTGTCCTTCACCTATAGCCAACCAAGTACACTAAGAGCCACAGCAAAAGGCAAAACCTGCACCCAGAACCAGCATCCACTGGTCTTCCAGTTTGCACGTGAGTAGGAACATGATTCTGTCCTGCCCAGGGCTTTACCAGCCAAACATCCTGTGGGAGGGAGCAATGCCTGGAACTCAGTAAAAAAAATTTTTTTAATTGTGGTGAAATACACATAACCTAAAATTTGCCATTTTAACCATTTAAAAATGTATAGCTTAGTGGCATGTAGTACATTCACAACACTGTACAACTGTTACCAGTCTCCACCGTCATTTCACAATGTATACAGGTATCAAATCATCATGTGTACACCTGCAAGGAATCTGTTACATGTCAATTATACCTCGGTTGAAAAAAAAGATTTCTCTCTGTCACCAACTACCTATTCCAGGCAGATATCTCCCCCACAGTACCCAGAAACACCACTTGTTGGAGCTCCTCCTCCAAGAATCTCTTGCTGGATAAGGCAAGGATGCAAAGTCCCAATCTGCTCTTTGCCCAAGCTATTTCTCAGAATTATACTTGCAGGGGCGCCTGGGTGGCTCAGTGGGTTAAAGTGTCTGCCTTCGGCTCAGGTCATGATCTCAGGGTCCTGGGATCGAGCCCTGCATCGGGCTCTCTGCTCAGCAGGCAGCCTGCTTCCCCCCACTCTCTGCCTGCCTCTGCCTACTTGTGCTTTCTCCCTCTGTGTCAAATAAATAAATAAAATCTTAAAAAAAAAAAAAAAAAAGAATTATGCTTGCAGCGGGCAGCCTTGAGAGATGAGGTAACAGCTCCCCACGGATTAAAAAGTCACCATCCTTGTGCTTGCTATAAAGCAGCGAATCCCCCGAACCGAGTGTTCCTTGGCCACAAAGCAAACCCATTCTGTGCATAGCATCTGCCTGGCCCTGCCCTAACCTGTTTACACCTCACCTGTGCGACTCGAGAGGCATAGGGATCCCACACAAACCCACATAAAGCTTGTACTACTTGCTGTGCCGTGGGTAATAAAGTCCAACGTCTCTGACCCAGGAGTCTCAGGTCTTTGCCAGCATCCACGATACCTGCCGTCTCACTTACTAGCCTATGAATAAGGTAAAATCCTGGACTCTTCAGTTCTTTTTTTTTTTTTTTTAAGATTTATTTATTTGTTTATTTATTTATTTGAGAGAGAGAGCGTGCGCGAGCGTAAGTGGGGGGGCAGAGGCAGAGGGAAAGGCAGACTTCCAACTGAGCAGGGAGCCCAATGTGGGGCTCAGTCCCAGGGACCAACCATCATGACCTGAGCTGAAAGCAGATGCTTCACCAACTGAGCCACCCAGGCCCCCCATCGACCATTCTGTTCTTGACACCTATAAGCCTTAGGTAGCTATTAGAGTAGTAAGGATGAGCATACACATCTGTTCTGGGATGGAATGTGAACAGAGCAAACTTAAATCCTAGGGCTGGGACACAGCATTTGGTATTTTAAAATGTCTCTCTATGAAATATTATTTAACCATTGAAGTCTTGCATATTTTTCTGTGTGGTCTTAAAAATTATATTTATTTATTTATTTATCTATTTATTTATTTCGTTTCAGGGGTAGAATTTAATGATTCACCAGTTTCATACAGCACTTAGTGTGCATGACATCACATGCCCTCCTTAATGCCCATCACCCAGTGACCGCATGCCTCCATCCCCCTCCCCTCCAGCAACCCTCAGTTTGTGTCCTACAGTTAAGACTCTTTTATCCCTCTGTATTTTCATTTTATTTTATTTTCCTTCCCTTCCCCTATGTTCATCTGTCTTGTTTCTTAAATTCCACATATGGGTAAAATCATATGGTATTTGTCTTTCTCAGACTGACTTATTTCACTTAGCATAATACCTTCTAGCTCCATTCACGTCATTGCAAATGGTAAGATTTGTTCTTTTTGGTGGCTGAGTAATAGTTCACTGAGTGAAAAAAATATATATATATACCACATCTTCTTTATCCATTCATCTATCAATGGACATCTGGGCTAAAAATTTATATTTATTATTGCTTGACAATTTGATGTTTTAGATTTCACTTTTATCTGTGTGTCATGTGTATAGGATTCAACTGATATATTTATTTTGTATAGAAGAACCCAGTTCAATTTTTCAAAATTCTAATATCTAATCTGGACATTCTTTGCATGTTAAAATGTGAAAGTTAATGAAGTTTGTGGCCACCTTATAAAAAATTATTGGGTGCCTGGGTAGCTTAGTTGGTCAAGCCTCTGACTCTTGATTTCAGCTCAGGTCATTATCTCAGGGTTCTGACATCAAGCCCTGTGTTGGGCTCCACGCTCAGCAGGGAGTCTGCTTGAGATTTTCTCTCCCTCTCTCTCTTGCTCTTCTTGCTCTCCCTCTGCCCCACTCCCCACCTGCATGCGCTCATGTGCTCTCTTGTGCGCTTTCTCTAAAATAAAAACTTTTTTACTTATTTTTTAAAAGATTTTATTTATTTATTAGAGAGAGAAAGAGAGAAAGTACGAGCAGGGGGAATGTCAGGCAGAGGGAGCTCCCCACTGAGCAGGGAGCCCGATGCAGGGCTTGATCCCAAGACCCTGGGATCATGACCCGAGCCAGAGGCAGACACTAAACCAACTGAGCCACGCAGGCGCCCCTAAATAAAAAATTTTTTAAAATCATTATCACCGGGTGCCTGGGTGGCTCAGTGGGTTAAAGCCTCTGCCTTCCGCCCAGGTCATGATCTCAGGGTCCTGAGATCGAGCCCCGCATCGGGCTCTCTGCTCAGCAGGGAGCCTGCTTCTCCCTCCTTCTCTGCCTACTTATGATCTCTCTCTCTGTCAAATAAATAAAATCTTTAAAAAAAATCATTATTACCTAATGAAGGCTAGACAGTATTTTTTAAACTATAAGGTCTAAAGAGAAAAATATAAGAAAAGAAGTCCTAAGTGATGAAAAGATTGCCATCAACCAAACTATCTTATCCAATTTTGGTGACTTTCATTCATCATAGAAAATTGAATTTTATATTTGATATTTATTGATACTTGTCATGTACAAGGTATGAGGAAGTCAGAAATGAATGAGACATAGTCCTTTCCTTCAAGGAGGTCACAGTGTAGCAGGAGGGATGGAATATTCCAGGGCTTTAATATTCTTTTTATGTCGAAGCCACTGACTTCATAGTCTACTATTCATTTATCCCTCTAGGCTCCAGTGTTTTTTTTCCTTCATTGCTGCTTATGTTCTTACCCTTGCGATTCAAAGAACAGAAACTAAATGTACTGCCAGAATAAAGAGGGCCTATTTTCAGGTGTATTTTCTCTGTTATTTCTATGGATTACTTTCCCTCTCATCTCTATGCTGTCTCTGTTCTCTTAACAATGTTCCTGAGAATAAAATTTGATTGACTGAGACTTTCTTACACTATAGGTCAGATGTGTGTGGTTGCTGGCCATTCTATTGGATGGATTGCCTATTCTTGGGTTATGTTATCATCCAATCAGTTAATGTGACTATTAGTGCAGGACATGGCCACTGAAGCAGGAGTAGGATATGAAAAGACTATAGATATGGCATAAGTAGAGCAGACAATCATTTACCTCTCTAATACGCAAATGTATCTCTCGAGGATCCCATTTTTGTTCCTATAAATGGACATGAGAATAAGCCATATAGAGGTGCCTGGGTAGCTCAGTCGGTTAAGTGTCTGCTTTCTGCCCAGGTCATGATCTCAGACTCCGGAGATCGAGCCCCACTTTGGACTTTCTACTGAGTGGGAAATCTGCTTCTCCTTCTGTGCTCTCTCTCTCTCTCTCAAATAAATAAATAAAATCTTTAAAAAAATTTTTTAAAAAGAAAGAATAAGCCATATAAAATACTTTGTGCTGTGAGTTGAAGGCTTAAATCAATCATTTTTAAATAGTTTCAGTTCTACCAAAATGAAGAAATTAAAGAAAATTTATTGGATGAAATACTGGGTAGACGGTATCAGGATTCTTTTCTTCCCCCCTTACTGTTAACCAAAACACTTTAATTCCTTTACAACTTTCATGTACAATATGAAGTCTGTAATTGCTTGAAATTCTCACCTGGCTCTTGTAAAGAATGCATGCCACACTTTCAGTCTTCATCAGAAAGGATAGGTAGTTATTCATTGGCCCACTGGGAAGGATCTGGATATGGAAAGTGACCCAGCGCGGGGTCCAAGTCATCCCCAAAATGCCAGGGAGTCCGAAACCACATGGTCATACTGAAGAACTCTGCTGGGGTCACCTGGGACCTGGTCAGCTGGGGAAACTGTGCACACCACGGCTCGATATGCGCACCACCGCCAGCAAGACGGACTCTACTGCCACCAGTATCAGGATTCTTTAAGCTTCAGTAAATACCAAGCGACATGCTACCATGTGTAAGGAAACCTTCCCCGAGATCTTTTGCTTCTCTTGTTTTGGAATTGCAACTCCTTAGTACATTAACATGAAATAGCTGGTCATTTGACAGTTTCCTGGTCCCACTTCTAAAATAAGACAATGTTGCTTTTAATGAGACCAGCGCAGATGAGAGGTAGAATAGAAAATGTAAGTAGGTCAGGTAGGCAGTCTCCTATGGTGTATAATATTTTGAGAAATTCAAAATTATATTGCTCCTCCCCACACCACTAAAAAATAGCATTTGAATTAGGCTGTTACAGGGCAGGAAATTCTGACCATTGGTTAAACTCCATTGTTACCTTGTGCTGGTGGGGGAGTGGGTGGGGTTGGTCTTCTCATCAAGAGAGAGAAAAAAGTAACTAATCAAGCCACTATCACCTGCTATTCATTTCACAGAAGGCCGGGTTCAGAGAGAGAAGTACCTAAGATAGGTAAATTAGAAGGCAAGGTCAAAACAGAAAGATCTGTAACTGGGTATTCTGAAAAAAAAAGGGGGGGTAGTTAAAATAGGGTACAGTAGCAGAGAGCTTTAGAAAATGGGTGCCTTGAGTGTTTGGAGGTGGGCTGAGGCATCAGTGAGTGCCTAACAGGGGACGCTTGAAGACCCACTTGATCTACTTTATAATGCCCTCTCCAGATCTACTGAATCAGAATTTTCATTTTAACAGGATCACCAGGTGGTTCGTGTGCACATTAAATTTGAGAAGTATTGCTTTAAGGATCTGCAACCCATAAGGGCTCAAACAACCGTTGACTTAAGCAGTTTGGGGGAGAAAAAAATAAATGGGAAAAAAGCTGGGAACTGATCTCACAAAATTGTTTAATTAAATTCCTTCTCCCTTTATTTGAGAAATTCGTCTTTTAAGAAATAGTTTAGAGGGGCGCCTGGTTGGCTCAGTGGGTTAAAGCCTCTGCCTTCGGCTCAGGTCATGATCTCAGGGTCCTGGGATCGAGCCCCACATCGGGCTCCCTGCTCGGCGGGGAGCCTGCTTCCCCCTCTCTCTCTGCCTGCCTCTCTGCCCACTTGTGATCTCTCTCTCTCTGTTAAATAAATAAATAAAATAAAATAAATTTAAAAAAAAAAGAAATAGTTTAGAAACTAAACCTCCCTCCCCTCTGCTTGAATCTTCCCAGATCACAGACCACAAACAATCCTCTTTTTTATTACAGGAGAAGGATAAGTTTAGGTGAATAAACATCAAAGATTCTGATTAGAGTCCTCTTATAACCGTTAAGGAAATAGGAAAACAAACAGTCAAAAGCCCCCAAGAGACTTTGTTTAACTATCACTTCATCTCAGTACCTGTCATTCATATCCCCCAGAGTGGGGAGGAGGTGGAAGGTCATTAGTTTCAAGCTTTGCAGGCAGAACTCAAAATGTCCAATTCTTTTTAAAAGCTTTGAAGAACAAAATATAGCCATTGCTCTGACTTAACACTCTGGCATTTAGGTATCTCCATTAGAAGTCACCTTAGTTCCTTGGTCTTCTCTTGTTGATCCAATGAAAGAGATCACCTTTTTTTTCCTAATGAGCAGCCCAGCCACACCCACAGATGTGTATCTACTGGACGTGGGAAGAACTAGCACGGCTAGAGAGAGAACAGGAAGTGGACAATCTTTGAGGAAAGATTGGAAATGTGCTTCTGACCTTTCTTCAGGCTGGATTTTTGCTGCCCTCAGGTTATTTCCTGGTAGTCCGAGCAGAGGGAAAACAGGTAACTCTGGGAGAGGGGAGTATTATTATTTTATTGTTTTATAATTGATTTCTTACAGAAGATTAGTTCATTTCAAAGTGGGGGTAGTGTGTGAATATCTTGAGGATTATCTTGGGATAAGTTTCATTTTCTTAGGGAAAACCCGATTCTACTGGGCTTTCCAGAGACTATATCAGACAATCTCAAAGTGAGCATTTGCTCATTCGATGTTCATGCAACGAACATTTATTTATTAAATATTTACTCTCTAACAGATACTGTGTTAGGTGTTGATGATATAGCAGTAAATAAGATGAACAAGCTCTTTGTCCTCATGGAATTTATATTCTGGTGGGAGGGAGAGATTTTTAAAAACGTAAAAATAAATCTATTTCATGTAGAGATGGGTGCTATGACAAAAACTGAAACAGGTAAGGGAATAGAGAATGTGTGTGTGTGTGTGTGTGTAATCAGGGAAAGCCTTTTTGAGGGGATGACATATGAGATGAAACTTGTATGCTGAGAACGGAACAGCCGTGCTTCTTTTGGGTTCTAGACAGAAGGACTAATGTGTATAAGGTACCCAAAGTGGAAATGAGCTTGGTATGCTAGATGAACAGAAAGAAGGCCAATATTATGAGTTGAGTAGTGTCTCAAAAAATTCATATGTTGAAGGCATAACCCCTAGTTAACCCAGCATGTGATCTTATTTAATGTAGTTAAGACGAAGTGGTCATGGAGTAGAGTAGGCTTTTAATACCATGTGACTGCTGTCCTTATAAAAAGGGGGAAATTCGAATCCAGACATGTGCACACAGAGAACACCATATAAGATGAAGGCAGAGATCAGGGCAATGCTTCTAGAAGCCAAGAAATACCCAAGATTGCCCCCCACCAAGACCCCAGAAGCTAGGGGACAGGCATGCAACAGATTCTTTTTCACAGCTCTCAGAAGGAGCAAACCCTGCCGACATCTTGATCTCAAACTTGTAGCCTACCGAAGTATAAGACAATACATTCCTGCTGGTTAAGCCACTCATCGCACTTGGTTTGGGCAGCCCTAGCAAACTGATACAGCTAGCACTGCTGAGAAAAATCAGGAATAGGTAGTAAGAGTGGAGGTCAGAGAGGTAAATAAAAGTCCGATTATGTAGGGCCTTGCAGGCCTTTGCAAATGTGTTGCGAATGGACCTAAACCTAGTGTTTTGGGTAGATTGAGGTAGCCCCTGAAGATTTGAGGTAGGGGAGGGCTGTAGATCACCTCCCGTAACCTCCTTACTACTGTATATTATAATGAAGGTAACTGTCAGATTGAATTCTATGACATATAGTTATTAGCAATTAGGGACCGAAATAGTACTTTATCTCTGACCTTTAGGAACTCCAGCAAGTTCCTTCCATGAAAGAGCTACCTGAAACAGATAGCCTCATCAAATGGTAGGTAACGGGATTTGTCTCTCTTCTGGATGAAGCAGGAAAATCTTCTCTCGAGCAGTATATATTAGTTATCTGTTGCTGTGCTACAAATCACTCTCCAAAATTTAGTGCCCTAGCATTTATTATGCCACATAGTTGCTATGTATCTCGAATCTGGAAACATCTTAGTTGGGTGATTCTGGCTGACAGTCTCTCGTGAGGTTTGCAGCCAAGATGATGGCTAGGGGTGCCTGGGTGGCTCAGTGGTTTGAGCCTCTGCCTTAGGATCAGATCATGATCTAGGGGTCCTGGGATCGAGCCCCGCATTGGGCTCTCTGCTCTCTGCTTGGTGGAAAGCCTGCTTCCTCCTCTCCCTCTGCCTACTTGTGATCTCTCTCTGTCAAATAAATCAATAAAATCTTAAAAAAAAAAAAAAAAGATGATGGCTAGGGCAGTAGGCATAGGGCAGAGCTGGGGTATATATCTCCAAGGTGCTTCGCTCATATGCCCAAGAAATTAGTGTTAGGCGTTGGCAGATCTCAGTTCCTTACCGCATGTTATGAGAACATGCAAGTTCAGGACAATGATCCAAGATAGAGCAAGACAGAAGCTGCAATATCTTTTCTAACCTAGCCGTGGAAGTCACACTCTGGCATTTCCATAATATCCTCGGGGTTACACAGTTGTCCCTACTCAGTCCCTTGTGAAGGAACTACACAAGGAAGGAATCACTGTGGACCATCTGGCAGGCCGGCTACTACATAGCAGGATAGAAAACTCCACAGAGTCCGAGGTAGAGATTGCCATTCCGAAGAGTGTGGAGTTGTTGGGTTAACTTGCCAGATTTTTAGACTCTCTTCATGCAAGGGTGGTAGGACCTAGACATTTCTAGCCGCTCCACATATTTTAAACACAATTCATTTCTCCAGTGAAATATTATTTTTTCTATCTCTTGTACTTATTAATGGAGTCTGTAGTGTAAGGTTTCCTCAGGTCCAGTGGATAGAATTCAGGGGGACTGTGGACTTTGATGGGAAAAATTACGCCTTTATTTTTATCAATTTCTAACTGAATATAGTCAACAAACCACAAGTCTTATTAGCAGTGTCTGAGACTTTGTCATCAATACATATCAAAAATTTTTTCACATCACATTACAGCTGTTGCTCATATCTCAGAAGTTCATTTATGTTCATCACTTTCAAAATTATAGTAATTATTAGAGCTACTGCTAGCTCTTGTTATTTGCTGGGTTAGCAAACAAGCATACATATTAATATGTCAAAATTATATCTTTAATATTTTGACAATTGCTTTACAACACAATTGGTCTTAATTATAATCTTACGTGTTTTCTTTTGTGCATTACAAACACGTCTCTCATTTCTCCAAAGAAGACATACAAATGGCCAACAGACTCATGAAAAAATGCTCAACATCACTTGGCATCAGGGAAATACAAATCAAAACCACAATGAGATACCACCTCACACCAGTCCAAATGGCTACAATTAACAAGTCGGGAAACGACAGATGTTAGCAAGGATGCTGAGAAAGGGGAACCCTCCTACACGGTTGGTGGGAATGCCAGCTGGTGAAGCCACTCTGGAGAACAGTATGGAGGTTCCTCAAAAAGTTGAAAATAGAGCTACCCTATGACCCAGCAATCGCACTACTGGGTATTTACCCCAAAGATACAAATGTAGTGATCTCAAGGGGCACCTGCACCCCTGTGTTTATAGCAGCAATGTCCACAATAGTCAAACTATGGGAAGAGCCCAGGTGTCCATCGACAGATGAATGGATAAAGAAGATGTGGTATATATACAATGGAATGTTATGCAGCCATCAAAAAGAATGAAATCTTGCCATTTGCAATGACGTGGATGGAACTGGAGGGTATTATGCTAAGCAAAATAAGTCAATCAGAGAAAGACAATTATCATATGATCTCACTCATATGTGGAATTTAAGAAACAAAACAGAGGGTCATAGGAGAAGAGAGGAAAAAATAAAACAAGATGAAACCAGAGAAGGAGACAGACCATTAGAGAGACAGACTCTAAATCATAAGAAACAAAGTGAGGGTTGCTGGGGGGGGAGGGGAGATGGGGTAACTGGGTGATGGACATGAAGGAAGGCATGTGATGTAATGAGCACTGGGTATTATATAAGACTGATGAGTCACAGGCCTATACCTCTGAAACCAATAATACATTACATCTTAAGTAATTGAATTTGAATTTTTAAAATGTCTAAAAAATAAAAATAAAATAAAAACATGTCTCTGAAAACGGCTCACCAGTTGGCCAAAGAGGCCCATGGCACAAAGAAAGTTTAAGTACTCCTCCTTTAGCACAGATTCAGATAGGAAACTATGAACATCTGGGTGTAGCTGCCATCAGGTTACGGATACCGGAGTAGGATCTTTAATTTTTTTTTTGAAGATTTTATTTATTTGTCAGAGAGAGAGAGCACAAGCAGGGGGAGTAGCAGGCCGAGGAAGAAGCAGGCTCTCCACTGAGCAAGGAGCCCGATGCGGACTGATCCCAAAATCCTGGGATTCATGAACTGAGCTGAAGGCAGAGGCTTAACCGACTGAGCCACACAGGTTGCCCCCCTCCCCAGTAGGATCTTTTAAGTGTTAACCACTCCTGAGTGTCTATCCCTGACTAGGATAATTCAAATGTTAATTAACCACCCCCAGAGTGTGGATTAAAACTAATTTACAATGAGTTCTGTATATTGTTTATAAGTATGAATAAACGTTGCCAGTTTCTCCTCCACTCCAAAATATATATTAACATGTTTACCTGGAATGTATTTTAGTTAGTTTTGTATAGTATAGGCTTAAACCTGCACATTTTGCACCTTGTGCTTTTTCTTTCACGGGGCATAGGCAGTGTGCTCCAGTTGTTTTCCATCATTTGTTTGTGCTGACCTAGGAATGTTGGTCATATCAAACATTAAATGTTAAAATGTCCACTCCTTTAATTAAAATTAGCTTTTTAAAAAAGATCTATTTATTTGACAGAGAGAAAGCACAAGCAGGCAGAGCAGCAGGCAAAGGGAGAAGGAGAAGCAGGTTCCCCGCCGAGCAGGGAGCCTGACACGGGGGGCTGGATCCCAGGACCCGGGGATCAGGACCAGAGCCAGACACAGACGCTTAACACTGAGCCACCCAAGTGGCCCCAATTAAAATAAACTTTTAAATGTTTATAGGAATATGTGCTATGAGGTGATCTGAAATTTGTAGTATTTTTGTCATGAGCTACACTGTTCCTAATTATGGTAATGTACTAAAAATAGTTAAGGTGACTATGATAGTGTGTTAAAAAAAAAAAACCCAAAATATATATTTTATATATATATATAAAACCCACGTCTTCTTCCTTCCTCTACTACCTCTACTGCCTCCACCCCAGACCAGTATTTCAAAAGATTATTTTGTAGTTTGATATACTACTTCATTAAATCATTGATTCTATGACTCCACGAGGCCGTAGATAGTAAGATCCATCATTCTTTTGTGCACCAAGAAAGAAACACCGCTTCCATTTAAGCTATGTCATGTCATTAATAGTAACATTCACCCCAATTTTACAGGTGATAAAAAGTGAGAAAAATGCACCTTCAAATAAATAAGGTATATTGCACAGCTGATACTGAAGTGTTCTGAAGTAAATCATAGACAATAGAAAACATTGCACATATTCAATATAACATAGAAAGGAGTTTGAATTTTATTTTAAATGTGATAGAAAACAGTTTTGAGCAGGGAAGAGTTGGGATCTGTTTTCCATTTTTTAATAAGTACACTCTGCGGGGCACCTGGGTGGCTCAGTGGGTTAAAGCCTCCGCCTTCAGCTCAGGTCATGATCTCAGGGTCCTGGGATCGAGCCCCACATCGGGCTCTCTGCTCAGCGGGGAGCCTGCTTCCCCCTCTCTCTCTGCCTAATTGTGATCTCTCTCTGTCAAATAAATAAGTAAAATCTTTAAAAAAAAAAAATAAGTACACTCTGGTACTGATGCAAAGGACCAATCATGAGAGAGGGGGCTGTGACCAGAGTGGATTGGTTTAGGGTCAAGGCAGTCGAGGAACGAAGAAAGGGTAGAGTCAGGACATATTTTGAACAGAAGGAACTAGCAATGTTTATTCACACTGATAAATAATTTATACAACTCACTAAGCAAAAACAAAGTATTGCTACAGTATCTAATAATTCCCAGAGTTGTTAATGGTTGTTTTGGCATTTTTTTAAAGGTTTGATTTATTTGAGAGAGAGAGAGAGAAATAGCGAGAGAGAGGGCACAAGCAAGGGGGAGGAGGGCAGTGGGCGGCAGGGAGAGGGAGAAGCAGGCTCTCCCCCAGAGCAGGGAGCCCCCCAGACAGGGCTCTATCCCAGGACCCAGGGATCACAAACCCAGCCAAAGGGAGGAGCCACCCATGCGCCGCTGTTTTGGCATGTTTTAAAAAAGATTTTACTTATTTATTTGAGAGAGGTGAGGGAGGGGTAGGGGCATACTCCTCGCTGAGCAGGGAGCACCACCCTGGGCTTGATCTCAGGACCCCGGGATCAAGACCTAAACTGAATGCCCTGAGCTGAAGACAGATGCTTAACTGACTGAGCCACCCAGGTGCCCCTGTTTTGACATTTATTAACTCTGTACTTTGGAGTGTCTGTGACTTCCAGAAGCTTTGCCAATCCCTAATTAGGTGCAGCTAGTTCGACCTCCAGGTGCCAGCATTTCATTTCATTGTGAAGAAAACAGCATGTTAAGTAATCCTAGGGTGTGAACGTCTGGCAACAGCAGCCCCTTGTTTTAGCCTTCCGCAGGGACACTGACATTTTGACATGGGTGAGGTTTTTTTTTTTTTTACGTTTTTATTTAAATTGCACTTGGTGAGTGTACAGTGTAATATTGGTTTCAGCTGTACAATAGAGTGAGTCCACACTTCCATAGAACATCTGGTGCTCCTCACAAGTGCACTCCTAAAGCAGTGCACTGCTTTAAAATACAAAGTATGGGGGCGCCTGGGAGGCTCAGTGGGTTAAGGCCTCTGCCTTCGGCTGAGGTCATGATCTCAGGGTCGTGGGATCAAGCCCCGCATCGGGCTCTCTGCTCAGTGGGGAGCCTGCTTCCCCCTCTCTCTTTGCCTGCCTCTCCGTCTGCTTGTGATCTCTCTCTCTGACAAATAAATAAAATCTTTAAAATAAATAAATACAATACAATACAAAGTATATGTTTCAGTCTACATGGGTTGCCTTCTCAAAATAACACAGACCGGGTGGTTTCAACAACAGAAATTTCTCAGTTCTGGAGACTGGAAGTCCACAATTAAGGTGCCCTCAGGATTGGTTTCTTTTCTTTTTTTTTAAAGATTTTATTTGCAGAGAGAAACACAGAGAGAGAGGGAACACAAGCAGGGGGAATGGTAGCCGGAGAAGCAGGCTTCCTGCCGAGCAGGGAGCCCGATGCGGGGCTCGATCCCAGGACCCCAGGATCATGACCTGGGCGGAAGGCAGACGCCCAACAACTGAGCCACCCAGGTGCCCCAGGATTGGTTTCTGGTGAGAGCTCTTTGCCTGGCTTGCAGAGAGCTGCCTTTTCTATTTATCATCCTCACATAGGCTTTCATCTTTGTGCACAGAAACAGAGATCTAGAAAGAGAGCTAGAAGAGGGAGAGAGGGAAGGAGGGAGGGAGACAGGGAAAGAGAACTATGGTGTCTCTTCCTCCTTTTTTTTTAGATTTTTATTTATGAGAGCGAGAGACAGAGCACAAGTGGGGAAGGGGCAGAGGGAGCAGCAGACTCCCCGCTGAGCAGGGACCTCCCCCCAACAAATGTGGGCTCTATCCCAGGACCCTGGAATCATGACCTGAGCTGAAGGCAGACACTTAACAGACTGAGCCACCCAGTGCCCCTCTCTTCCTCCTCTTATAAGGACACCAGCCCTACTGGATTAAGGTCCCATCCATATAATCTCACTTAATGTTTTTTACCTCCTTACAGGCCCTATCTCAAATACAGTTGCATTGGGGGAGGGATTTGGGCTACAACACTCAGTTCAGTTCATAATAATATCGCTCTTCAGAATATGTACTAGGGAAATAATGTGAAGTACAGAAAAAAGTTTATGAATTGAGAGATTCATTGTTCATTGAAGCATTAGCCAGTGACTCCCACCAAAAGGAAACAGTCTAAATGCTCAATAGCAGAAAATAGTCAATTATAGTGGAACACTACAGAGCTCTTTCAAAGAATGTAACAGGAAAATGTATATGCTTTAAGTTAATGGAGGAAAAAAACAAGCTACAGTGTAATCAGAGTTATGTAAAATTTGGCATGTAAAACACCTGAAAGGAAATATAACAATATATTAAGTGTGGCTATTGAGAAGTGAGTTTCTTTGTGATTTTGTTTATTTTAACTCTTCTGAATTTTCTTTTTTTTTTTTAAGATTTTATTTATTTATTTGACAGAGAGATCACAAGCAGGCAG
>CM053612.1:38979117-38999989 GCA_028646535.1 Procyon lotor | reverse complement strand
TTTTTTTTTACAGGCCTCAGTCTTTATTTTTGTGAGGGAGGCATATAATGTAAAATGAAAACAAATCTGGAACCAAAACGTCCTGGTAGAGAAAACACATTTTAAAATATAGTCAAATTAAGACTATAATTATAAACCAGCCAGTTTCTGTGCAGCAAGGTCTGACCTCAGCTGAACCTCAGCTAATTTCAAAGTCATTTCTCTATAAAGGGCACCACTCACTTTTAGGTCCGTCCCCAACGTTTGCTTCTTTTCTCTCTGAAGTTCTTTTCTGTAGGGATGGACGTTTTCCTCTCTGTCTGATAAAGCCGCCACACCACTACTCTTTTCTTTGCTTGCTTCACAACTTTGCACCAAGTTGTTTTCAACCTTAACTAAGGCAGAAGAAAGAGAATGAAGGGTAACCAATTCCTTCTCCAAAGCTAATGCCAAATGATTAATGAGGAAATCGACACTTGCAAATTTTAGATTTTTGAAGAAACAGTTATAGGGAGAGCTTTGATGGAAAAAAAAAAAAGGGGGGGCGCCTGGGTGGCTCAGTGGGTTAAAGCCTCTGCCTTCGCTCAGGTCATGATCTCAGGGTCCAGGGATCGAGCCCTGCATCGGGTTCTCTGCTTGACAGGGAGCCTGCTTCTCCCTCTCTGCCTGTTTCTCTGCTTACTTGTGATCTCTCTCTCTGTCAAATAAATAAATAAAATCTTAAAAAAAAAGGAGTTTAATTAATATGGAGTTAATTAATAATTGATTAATATGGAATTAATAAAAAATGGAGTTTAATTAATAACAGTGTACCAATATTAGTTTCTTAGTTGTGACAAATGTATCATAGCAATGTAAGATGTTAACAAGAGAGGAAAATGAGTGAGGGGTATATGAGAACTCTATATTATCTTCGTAATTTTCTATAAGTCTAAAATTGGTCTAAAATAAAAACTTTCTTAAAAAATGACTGCAGGGACGCCGAGGTGGCTCAGTTGGTTAAGCAGCTGCCTTCGGCTCAGGTCATGATTCCAGAGTCCTGGGATCGAGTCCCACATCTGGCTCCTTGCTCGGCAGGGAGCCTGCTTCTCCCTCTGCCTCTGCCTGCCACTCTGCCTGCTTGTGCTCTCTCTCTCTGACAAATAAATAAAATCTTTAATATATATATATATATATATTTTTTTTTTTTTTAAATGACTGCATTCATGGCATCTGGGTGGCTTAGTGAGTTAAAGCCTCTGCCTTCAGCTCAGGTCATGATCTCAGGGTCCTGGGATCAAGCCCCACATCGGGCTCTTTGCTCAGCAGGGAGCCTGCTTCCTCCTCCCTCTCTCTGCCTGCCTCTCTGCCTACTTGTGATCTCTCTCTGTCAAATAAATACATACATACATACATAAATAAATCTTGAAAAATAAATTTAAAAAATAACTGCATTGGATTGAAACATATCAAACATATAAAAATATATGAATCCATAATGATGCTAAGGGCAATAAACCTTTGTTGATCATTAACTGGAGATTGCTAAGGCATCAATTTATTACTCAGAAAATTGATAAAGAGAAAAAAATGCATCATTTATCCTGCCTTTCCCATATAAATTGTGTCTCAAAGTAAGCAACAGCTGATGAGAGGGAATTCTTATTTATAGAAGAATTCCAGGTAAAAGGTTGGTGGAAATCTTTAGAATGGGGAGATAAGCTGGCATCATCTGAACTCTACTGACCAATTTTAGCATCAGCCAAAATGAGATAGGCAGACATAATGAACTTCATGGGATGCAGGAGGAAGCAAATAGCACCATCCATCAGGTATCCTTGTCTAAAAATTGACACTGATTCTACTCAAACCTCTAATCTGTTGGTTCATAGGAAATACAGGGGAGAGAGACGCAAGTTAAATAATATCATAAGGAAGCAGTTGGCCAAATTCAGAGTGCAGGACAATCTACAGGAAAAAATGACCCAGTTTCTTCAGTAAATCAATGACAAAAAAAACAAAAGAAAAGAAGGATGGACGATTATAAAATAAGAGAAACTTAAGAACTCTATTAACCAAATGCAGTTGGTGGATCTTTTTCAGATCCTGATCTGAGTAAGTCAACTGTAGAAAGACATCTTGAAAACAATTGAGAAAATTTGAATATTAACTATAAATTAAGAAATTAGGGGCACCTGGGTGGCTCAGTCAGTTAAGCATCTGCCTTTGGCTCAGGTTATGATCCCAGGGTCCTGAGATGGAGTCCCGCCTTGGGCTCCCTGCTTAGCAGGGAGCCTGCCTCTCCCCTTGCTTGGGCACTCTCTCACTCTCTAAAAAATAAATAAATAAAATATTTTAAAAAAACTAATTGAGAAATTAGTGTCAATTTTGTTGAATATGATAATGGCATAGTGATTCTGTGTATTTCTTGATGTCTTTATCAGTTATAGATTGCATGCCAAAGTAAGTACTGTAAAATTTTCCTTAAAATCCTCCAGCCAAATTGGGGCAGCCACTGTGAAAAACAGTATGGAGGTTCCTCAAAAAACTAAAAATAGAATTACAATATGATATGATCCAACTCCTGGGTATTTACCCAAGGAAAACAAAAACACTGATTCAAAAAGATATATGAATTCCAGTGTTTATTGCCATGTTATTTACAATAGCCAACATATGGAAGTAACCCAAGTATCCATCCATAGATGAATGGATAAAGATGTGGTATATATACACACATACGTGTAGATGTGGTAGATATACATACATGTGTATGTAGTATACACACACACACAGCTATACACATGGAATATTATTCAGCCATATAAAAGATGACATCTTACCATTTGCAACAACATGGATGGATCCAGAGGGTACAATGCTAAGCGAAATAAGTTAGAGAAAGAGGGTGCCTGGGTGGCTCCGTTGGTTAAGTAACTGCCTTCAGCTCAGGTCATGATCCTGGAGTCCTGGGATCGAGTCCCACATTGGGCTCCATGCTCAGCGGGGAGCCTGCTTCTCCCTCTGACCTCTCCTCTCTCGCTGTCTCAAGTAAATAAATAAATAAAATCTTAAAAAAAATAAGTTAGATAAAGATAAATACCATATGCTTTCACTCATATGTGGAATTTGAGAAAACAATACAAATGAACAAAGGAAAAAAATACCAAAAAACAGACTCTTAAATGCAGAGAACAAATTGGTGGTTGTCAGATGGGAGATGGGTGAGGAGAGGGGTGAAATAGATGAAGGCAATTAAGAGCTGTGATGTATAGAAATGTTGAATCATTATATTGTACACCTGAAACTCATAGAACACTATATATTAATTATACCTCAATAAAAAATAATAATAAAGAAAACCAAAATACAGTCATCCAGCCAGTTGAAAAAAGATTGGAGGCTAGTTGAAATAAGAATGGCAAAATGATGATTGTTGAAGCTGGTGGTACATGGAAATACACTATATTATTTTCTCCTATATAAGAGAGGTGTGTTTTGTTTTGTTTTTTAAATCTGGACTAGGGGTATGAGCCTTGGCTTCCATTCTGATTTGCCCTTAATTAGCTGTGTGATCCTGGCCAAGTCACTTCACTGCAGTACCTCAACTCTCTCATAATACAGAAATAATAACTGATTAAAATGTATCATGTCTGCCACATACTAGAATTTACCAAGCAGTACAAATGAAAAAAATGAAAAAACTGTATCTATCCTACCTATTCTTCTACCTATTCTCAAGGCATCAGGGTGGGGGAAGGAGAGCAGGAGGAGAGGAAACAGGGCTTTTGGAAATGTAGAATATTCTAAAGAAGAGAATTATCACCTCTAATTCCACCATGCAGAAATAAAAATTAAGGCCTCAGTGTATATTTGACACCTTCCAGACATTTTTCTCTGAAAACAGATCCATGTCTTTAAAAAAAAGACATTTGAACAATACCATATGTGGTCTTTCATGGCCTGTTTTTGTTTTGTTTTGTTCTGTTTGTCTTTGTGTGTGTGTGTACCATTATATCCTTTGGGTAATCATACTAAAGTACATAAAACATGACCTAGTTTAGTGCCATTTTCTTCCCACAGCTGTTTCATTAACCACAATCACCCTTTTAATGAATATATACCACATGTGCCAAAGAATGGTCATCTCTGGTTTGAACTCTTGCAGCTGGTCTCCTGGCTTCTAGTTTTACCCTAATCTAATCCATCCTTCACACAAACACCAAACCAATCTTCCTGAAATACCTCTATGTCACTACAATGATCAAAAACCGTCTAGAGGTTATGTACCCTATGATTCCATTTATATGACAGCCTCGAAAAGACGAAACTATAGGGACAGAGGACAGATCAGTGATTGCCAGAGGTTAGGGGTGTTGGAAGGGTGTGATTACAAAGGGGTAGTATGAGGGAATTCTTTGGGGGTATTGGAATTGCTCTGGGTCCTGACTGAAATGGTGGTTACATACATCTCTACATGTGTTAAAATTCATAGAGCTCTACATTACCCCAGGATGTTCACTTTTCCTGTATGATCATTTTTTCCAAGCCTTCGATGATTCTCCATTGCTTAGATTCAAGTTCAGCACTAAACCAACATATGGAACGCCCTCCATGGCTCCCCAGTCTACCTTTCTAATCTCACCTCCTTACTGAGCCTCACCACCAATGCACACTATATTCCAGCCACACTAAAACTTCTTGCTGTTCAGTGAACATAAATGTCCATGTGAACCTTGATACCTGTGTGTCTTTGCTTGTAAGGTTCCCTCTGCTAAAATGCATCCCCACCTACCACCAATGGCAATCCTACTTGTCCTTCAAGGCTTAGTTCAAATCTCACATCCTCTGCAGGCCTTTCCTCAGTTCCTCAGTCAGAACTGAATCTCTCTTTCCTCAGCGTTCACACAGCACTTTGCTTAGATCTCATTGCCTGACACCACCAGGTATTATAGGGAAAGCCCAAGCAGAAGCAGACTCCAATGATTAGGCAATAAAACCCCAAACCTCACCCAGAAGTATTCACTTAGCATCAAGCATTTGCATTCCTTCTTTCCTTTCCTCGGTATCCAAGGTCCCACTGGTTTCCAGGCCAGGCTACACTTGTAGACTTTAGATGTGCCTTGTTATTTACCTCCCCATCCTTCAAATCCCAGCTTCAACTTCATTCTCAAATACATTCCTGCTTGTCTTCTCTGATGCTAAATTCCTGGCTTGGCCCCAAGCACATGGTTCTTCCATGCCACTCCCAGGGATGGTCTAGTTTTCTGACCCATGCCTGTTCAATCCTACTCTCCTGGCTGGAAGACAAGGGAGCTCGCGTAGCAGGTGTGGGTGCCTGGGGCTGAAGCGTGTGGGAGGAATGTGTCATTGGCAAGCAAGCCAATCCAATGGGGAAGAGCAAATTGAAGAACCAAGTGAGGCAGGCAGAGGTTGAGTAAACCAGAGAAGCAGAGCCCAACAAATTATGTCAAGAAAGCAAGGAGGGACTAGAGCCTAAAGCCAAGAATATGAGAATGTATGGATGGCTGGGAACCATATTAGAGCAGGCTAAGCCATAGGCTAGTTGGGTAAGTATTAGAGAGAGGGGACCTTTGCCTGTTCTCTACTGTTATATGTGAATGCACCTGTCCCATTTAAAGAACCAAAGATGAGTATAAAATACCCACCTTCAGTCCATCTTCAGTTCTACCCAGTCCAGACCATGGGACCCAATATCTATGGGAGGCAGTGTGGTAGACTGGAAAGAATATGAGCTTTGAAATCAGAAAGACCAGAGTTCAAATTCTGGCTCTTCCCCCTTATTAGTTGTGTGATCTTGGGTAGTCACTTGGCTTCAGTTTCTTCATCTGAAAAATGGAGATAGCATCTACCTCAGAGGACCATGATGATGATGAAATGAAATTATGTAAATGTGCCAACATGGACCTTCATATCTAATAAACACTCAAGAAGCCCACTTCTTTCAAGGGCACCTATCATAATTTGCCTCGTACTTCTAGTTAGTTATATGCAATACATGTCTCTCTCTCCAATCAGATCTTAAACTTGAAGGCAGACACTGTGTATGTATCATTTTTTACATGTATTTTCTTTTTAAATATATTTTCTGATTGCAAATATCATGTAAAGTTATACAAAATTTAAGTATTACAAACTATTTAACATAGAAGAAATCCCCCTCAAACCAATCCCCAACCAGAGAGCAGCTGTAAAGAATTTGGAGCATTTTTCTCTGGCTCCCCCAACTACCATATTGTTTGTTTTGTTTTTACAAAAATAGGATCACTGTTAAAGTATGATTCTCAGAATGTTTTTTTTAAAGTTTCATCCAAATAGAGAGTGAGCATGTGTCAAAGTTTAATTTTAACTCACAAAGGAGGAAACCAGCAAGATGGTAAAGTTAACTCAAAAGAGGATATGAGAACTGGTATTTTATAGTCAGTTTAAAAACAAAGAAATGTTAAAATAATACTAAAATCATATTGCTAAGTTGAAATTGGAATTGTTCTGTGTCCTGATTAAAGCTGATTAATGTCCTACAGGGCATTAAGAACCAACATCATACTGTAGGTGGATAGAAAATCTTGTTCCATTTTTTCAGTTTTATAGATTTGTGAAATGACTGAACTCTAATCACTTGTGCCAAATCAGAATTCTCTAGTCGCAGAGAGGCAGATGACCCTTAGGCCTGTTAGAAAATGCTCTTAAGGTGACATTAAAGCATCAAGTAATCATCTTTTCCCTTTGTATTAGTTCCCCAGTGCTATTATAATAAATCATCACAAACTGTTGTGGCTTAAAAAACACACATTTATTTTCTCACAGCTTTGGAGGTCAGAAGTCCAAAATCAGTTCCACTGGGCTGAAATCAAGGTGTTGGCAGGGACCCGCTCCTTCTGGACACTCTCTGGGAGAATCTGTTTCCTTGTGTTTTACAGCTTCTAGAGATGCATTTCTGTTTGTGGTCCCTTGCTCCATCTTTAAAGCCAACAGTGTAACATCTTCAATATCCTGTCTCCACGTTCACATCTCCTTCTCTCTCATGAGGACCTTTATGATTACATCCAGCACACCCACATAATTCAGGGTAATCTCTCCATCTCAAGGTCAGCTTATTAGCAACCTCAATTCCCCACTTAACTCCCCCTTACCACGGAACATAACACATTTACAGATTCTGAGGACTAGACGTGGAGATCTAGAGGGCGACACTATTCTTCCTATGACTCTTGTTTCCAGGTTTTGAATAATTCTTCATAATCTCGTCCCATACATTTTGTTTTTCAACTTGCTTTTTTTTTTTTTACCGATCTTTTCACTTAGCACAGACTGTATACATCTACCCCATTTTTTTTAATAGACACACAATGCTACATTAGTTTCAGGTGTACCTTATGCTTTGTTCACAAGTATAGAATCCATCTGTCACCATACATCACTATTACAATATTTTTGACTTATTCCCTATGCTGTGCCTCTTATTTCCATGACCTTCATTCCATAACTGGAAGTCTGTATCTCCCTCCCCCTTCACCCATTTGGTCTAACCCCTGACTCCCTTCCCTTCTGGTAACCATCAGTTTGTTTGCTATTTATAGATCTGATTGTGTGTTTTGTTTATACATTTTTTAGATTGCACTTATGAGTGGAATCATATAGTACTTTTCTTAGTCTGATTTATTTCACTTAGCATAATACCCACTAGGCCCATGTTGTCTCAAATGGCACGATCTCATCCTTTTTATGGCCACATAATATTCTACTGCACACACACACACACACACACACACACACACACACCTTTCTTGTCCATTCATCCATTGATGGACACTTAGGTTGCCTGATATTTTGGCTATTGTAAATAATGCTATAATAAACATAGGGGTACATATATCATTTTAATGGCTGGACATTATTCCAATGATAGAATTATCATAATTTAATCATTTCCTTATAGGTGGAAATTTAAGTTGTTACCAACTTTTCACTGTTACAAACAGTGCTATAATGAACATTCCTATACACATCTCTTTGCACAAGTGTATCTATGTTGCCATAGGAAAAATTCCTAGAGGTTAAAATTCTGAGACAAAAAGTATGCCCATTTAATTTTGACAAATACTTACAGACTGCCTTCCAAAAACTTGCGCCAATATTTTAATCTCATACCAGTGAGGACAACCAGTGGCTATTTATCTCCAGTATCACTGAAACTCAATATTTGGGATTTGCTTTCGAGTCTTTCAGCATCTATAAAGCACTCTGAAATATCCAGGTAGGTTTCCCTGGCACAAAATGAGTTTAATAACTGTTTAATAAATTAAAGGTCAGAACAATGCAAATTCATATGTACAGCTCAGAGGGCTTGTCCCAACAATGATACAATGGTAACAAAGCTAGTATGTGTCGATACCCCTTGCATATAATACAGTGCTATGCAGATGTTATTATCTCTATACATGAAAGTGTATCATTTTCACACTTAGTTCCCATAGCTCACACAGGTTAGCCTTGCTACTTTCTGGTTTCACACAGTGTGTGCTTTGTTGCCAAGGCTCATGTCACACTTTCACTCTGCACCCCAGAGGCTCTAAGGTCTAAAGTGTGTGACTAATGTTGCTCATCCTTCAAGAGAAAAGGCATAAGATTCTGGACACGTGTGTCCCCTGAAGACAGTAATGAAGCCCAACAGCAAAAGTTTCAGAGAATGAGGATCCCCACTCTTGGGTAGGTAAATATTTCAGAGGGTCCAGAGTCCTCTGCTTTTATACTAAAGGACTTTTCAGAAACAGAACTCCACAGGTTTGGGTTTTGGGTTTTGTTTGTTTGTTTAAGATTTTCTTTTTAAGTAATCTCTACACCCATCAAGGGGCTTGAATTCACATCCCCGAGATCAAGAATTGCAGGCTCCACAGACTGAGCCAGCCAGGCACCCTGGAACTCCACAGGTTTAGATGGAATGTCCCGGCGAAAGTTCTACCCTTCAGCTGCTTACACCACCCTTACCCTGGAAGTAGCAATCAACTCTGAATGCCGATGACCATGACCTTGAGAGGTGCCAGTGGGAGCAGGCTAGTTGAAAGAGCACTGAATGTTGACTTAGGCTCTCAGGACTGTGACAGCTGGGGGAGGAGCATTATTCTTCCACATCCTTATCCAGTGGCCTGCTTTAGAATTAGGAGTCAGCTTCTTAAGAGGAGTAAGGGCAGTGTTGCTAAGAGGTATAAGAGAGTCGACTTCAGCACTCCCCTGCTGTGATTGGTTGTTTGGGGGGTTGGGGGCGGGGAGAAGATTCATTTAAACCTGGGTAGTAATTGCTCCCTCCAGTTTTATTCCCACGACCAGGGTCTGGAAGCTGTGTGTTCAAGAACACACAAGAGACAAAATTCTGAAACTAGAAAGGAAATGGGTCCATCTACCACTCTCCTCCACCCTATCCCCCCACTTCCAGTATATAAGTACATGTAAACATTAAATATAAGTACATATAAGTACACATGAACGTTAAATAACATCAACCTATAAGTACAGGTGAACACATACTCCATTTTCATCCCAGGCCTTTTAGGACTTGACCTTTTTCTCTCTAGGGTAAATCCAGTGATGCCCCCTGATTACGAGTGTAAGAAATAATGCTTGATATGAACCCGGCCACAGCCCAGAAAAGATTCCTGGAACCACGAACACATTAGACTAATTCCACAAAGGACCTAAAAGGATTTAGAGGCTTGTGTCATGATGAAGAGTGTGTGCTCTGGAGCCTGAGTGCCTAAGAATGAATCCTGGCTCTGATACTAGCTGTGACTTTGGGCAGGTCACTTCACTGTTCCATGCCTTAGAATCTTCATCTGTAAAATGGGGGATAATAGAATCTACCTCAGAAGGGATTGTTTTGAGGACTGAATGAAATAATGCATATAAAGCACCATGCCAGGCATACAGTAAATGCTTATAAATATCAACTATTATTTAATTCTCCTACAGTGCTTCCCAGTTCTAGGCCCCATAGTCTTTGAAGCATTTGTGGAACAGAAGAAATTGACAACTATGAGTTTATTTGATACATTTCCTAAACATGTTCATTTGCCGGTACTTAGTTCACCGAATTTCCAATAAAAGGAAAAAAAAACAAAAACTGTGGCTACAGTAGCCTCTCTTTCCCTCCACACTTCATGGTTCTGCCTTCCTTTTCTAAGACCCATTTGCTGGCCCCATCTCTGCCTCCTCTCCCACGAAGGCTTGCCCCTACACAACTACCCTGTGTCACTTTAAGATTTCAAAGGGTAAAAAGAGAGTCGTCAATTAAAGAGATGTTTGCAGATGGGAGCACTTCCCTTGCCTATCCACCATATTCTGAAATTTCTCCTTTTCCTGTGTTTCTAGAATACTGCTGTGGCCACCACCTTCAGGAGGCTCTGAGAGTTCATTTGCATAACGTATCACTAGAATCTCTTCTCCTTGGGTAAGGGCAGCAGGTTTTTCAGGTCCGAAAGCTGTTCCACACCCCTCACCCTGAACTCCCTGCATTCCAGAGACACTAAGTCACGGAGGCTGGGGAGGGTATGTGGGAAAAAATACGCCTGGTCTAGGACCAAGGCACATGTTTCTGCCCTGTGCGTCTCCACTCTGGCTCTAATTGGCCTGCTTGGCTTAGTGTGTGCCTTAAGTAGCTGATTCACATGGCTTTTATGGACCAAATTATAGTTCCATGCTGCTTCTGATTTTAATAGAAGGGAATATTAACCAGTAGGGAGAAATTATTGCTTGAATTCCAAAGAGACAGCGTGTTCTTCTGGAGGCCTAATAGATTCTTTCAAATTCACCTTAAATAACATAGTCAGAAGATAGGAGTGTGAGCTTTTTCAGACACCAACGTAACTCTCTTCATCAAAGATAAAATGAGGGAGGTGGATTGACAAAGAAAGTGTCCACTGCTCCAAAGCAAGTCACTTGACTCTCCCTCCCCAATTAAAGATCCAATCCTTTTGGCCCCCAAAACAGTGGTTGAAGATAGGAAAACCACATTAGACATGCCAGGAAATAGGACAATTCTGGCTAACAGCCCTGCTACTTAAAAGAGGGAGCTCCTCCACCATAAACTCCTGATGCTGGATAAAAGGAAGGAATAAGAGTAAAGATAAACTTTTAACATGATCTCATGAGTAAAACTGGATGGGGACGAGAAGCTTTAGGTCAGATCCTTCACAATTTCTCAAAACATCGTGGCAGCAACAACTGGTACATGCTACTAGGAATTCTCAACTTTCCTGGTCTGTGAAGGGTAAGTAGTAGGTAAATGCTGGGATACTAGGCCCCAATAGGCAGTGGCCATACTAACCTCAATTCCTTGGTTACTTTAGAGGCATCTGAGCTGACATCCCCATCAAAATACCCCACTGATAGGAGCCACATGAGAAAGGGAGATATGCATTCATCCACTGGGGGTGTGGGAATGAGCAGAAGGTTGATAAACATTTCCTTATTAGAAAATAAAACCTGGTGGGCGAAAACCAGTACCAATGATGAGTTAATGTGATCTGGTTTCCCTCCTCTGCCTTCACTCAACCTTGGAGTATTAGCTGCCATCCAAACCCCAAACAGCAGGAAGGTAATAGCTCAGCTATTATTACCTTCTCTTTCCCCTAGGGGAAAAAAAACAAAACAGCAAAATACTCAGAAGAGTAGGAGACACAAAGCAATCTTCATTTCTTCCATACATTAGAAACATTTTCAATTACAGTTCCGCTTCTCTGAGATCTATCTCAAGTAGTAAACCTCCAAGAGCACAGAAAAACCAAGTTGGAGGGAATTCCTGATCAGAGGCAGGAAGTGAGCGATTTAAATCAACCACTCCATTCCACAAGCTGGATGCCCCAGCAGGTCCCTGAGAAAAAGTCATTCTGGTTTATGCCTTGAGGGAATCCTACTCCACACTCCCTCAAGGGCTGCTTGAAAAGAGAGGTCTTTGATTACTATGATCACTACTAAAATCCTAATGGAAAGCTAACTTGTTTGGGAAGCAGCTCTTTTAATAGTGGGGGTTTTCTTCTTAAACCAGAGTTTCTCAGTGGAATTAAAAAACAAAAACAAAAACCCAGCCATGCTTACAGTTACAATTCCACATTAATCAGCCAGTTTCCTGGGAGTTACCCTAATTAGCAAGTTGTCACATCTCTGATCAGTCAGGATATATTCTGGTGGAATTCTGGGCCTTCATCTCAGCCCTAGGAAGGCCCAGTAATACCCTCGAGCAAATGAGCAGAGCTACAAGAACACACCCTGAGAGCTTAAGGTGCTTGGAGGTAAATTATCCCATAGGGCAGTCAAACAGCCACCCTGGGTGGGAGGGAGGAGTTTCACGGTATCTCTGACCCTTCTTGGTATATAGTAGCTACCCTGGGTTTCCAAACAGAGCAGTCAATCTTAAAGAAATAAAACCTATTTAGGAGTTGCTCTTCCTTCTTAGAGGCTTACCAGAAAATTCAAGAAAATGTCCCTGTGGGTACTCACCTATGAGCCTCATCCTCTCCTTTAACTTCAAAGTTGCTCTCGGCCACCCCCAGCCTATCCCGAAAGACCCAGAAGATAGAATCTCATACAATGCTTTGCCTTTCTTCCGCATCACAGGGTGGCTCTGAGTTCTCAATCCTGCCCCGAGGGTGCCGGCGGCAGCAGACACAGTGGAGGTAGTCCACTACATTGTGGGTAAAGAGTGAGCGCAAGGGGTGCAAGTATTGGAAGAAAAGGAGCATGAAGCCAATGGAAATCAGATAAGCAATGATGAGCTGCAAAGCAATCAAGGAATGACAGTAATCCAGTAACACTTTCACTCCAAAGAACTTGAAAACCAGAACCATGATCACGTTCTCTACGAACCTTACGCTATAGTGCAGGCCCATATGCCCCCAGTTCTGGCCTTTGTCAACAAGGTCCCTGTCTGCCAATTTCAGCTGCAAAGCTGACCAGCAAGAGAAGTTGATGCCCGCGTAGAGAACGGTGATGGAGATCAGCACCACTAGGGTGCCGACCCGGCTGAAATTTTTCTCAATATTATTGGGCATCTGGGCACCACTCCTCCAGAACTTAACCCAGGGCTCAAAGAGGATGATCAGGAAGTTGAGCAGTAAGAACGGCACAGCTTTCAGTTTCAAGGTGGCTGAGAAGAGCACCAGAATCACGAGGCGGGAAGTGATCTCCAACGTCCGCCAAATGGTGATGCAGAGGACTTCTAATGGCCCAAGGCGAATCTTGTATTCATCATACTTGATCTGGATAGCCAACATATTGCAGAGGGTAGCCCCATAGGTGACAGAGATCAGGGAAAAGACCATTAGCACAACTGTAAGAAAAAAAAAATAACAGAAAAAATAGACAATCAGACTATGTTAGTGAAGCCTAAACTCAGACCTGGAGGCCCAGAGAGATGATAGGTGAGGCTTGAAGGCCCAGTTAAGAGCAAATTCACATATGAACACGGCTATGCTGGTGCAGCACACAGCATGCACAGGAAAAAAATGGAAAGAAATAACCTAAAATATGTACTTTCTGTGATAGGGATTATACCAGTTTTTAAAATCTTTTTTTCTATGTTTCTCTATTTTCTAAGTTTCCCACAAGGAACATACATTGTAATACTTTAATAATCATATAAACATACAAAATGAACTTTTTAAGAAGAGTGAACCTCAGAACTAGCACGGAGAGGTCACTAACACAAGAAGAGCACGTATAAAGGGGTAGGGCAGCACGCAAACATATACATTTCACTGCATGAAATGGGCTTCTGAGCAAACAATGAAGGAGGCAGAAGAAATTCAGAAAAAAATCCAGTCCTAGGAAATTCATAGGTAATGCCTTTGGTTACAGAAGTCCCTTCTTTGACATGTATCTTCTTTAAAGAACAAATCTTGTATGTACTTCTAGAATGTGTCAGAATGTATACTGGAAATTCCACGAAGGCAAAAAGGACCGTGTCTATTTTGTTCTGTACTGTATCCCCAGAGCTTAACACATTGCCTGGAATATATAATGTTTGTGGCTCAACATATGTTTGTGGCATTAATGAGGAATAAATGTTTGTGGCATTAATGAGGAACTCTGAGTTTAGAGAGGCAGCATAAAATATTTACAATTAGAAGCCCTTGGTTCAGTTCTGTGAAAGTCACTGAAAATCTATGTGCCTTGGTTCCCCGATTCACTGAGATACTCTAGAATTGCTTGCATAAATCACTAGCAATATCAATTTATCACCCTGGTGCTTTGCTATATTTTAGGAATCTCCAAACTTCGACCAGAATGGTTTAAAAAATTTTTAAAACCCCACTTCATAGCCCATAACATCCACACTACTGAACAGAGTTGGGGCCCTGAAGGGTCAGGCTGCTTCGTAATCAGCCATGCTAAGTCTCAACTATAGATCACACGGTGTCCCTTTCCCTTTATTCATTTATGTCAAAGGTTACCAATCACTAAGAAAAATCTATTGCACTCAAGGAGAGTAAGAGGCCTGAGGGGGTAACTCATCCAAAAAAAAAAAAAAAAAAAAGCTGGAACTTTCAGTTCCCATAAAAATATTAGAGCCCAGGGAACTGGAGCCATGGAGATGTCAACTTAATCTGCAAGGAAAGTGAAGACTTCCCCATAGAAACCCAAATAGAAGCACAGCTTTGTTTCCAAGATCCTTTTCAGCTCTAAGTAGAGTGTTGGAATCTCAAAGACTAGAGAGATTCTCTTGAAGTGTCTACACTTAGCCTTACTTTCATTTGTTATTTTTCCATGTTTATTGAAATATAATTGACATATAATATTGTATTAGTTTAAGGTGTACAAAAAAATGACTTGATGTACTCTTAGCTTTATAAACCACTCTTAGTCCCATCCTTAAGAGTTGATGCTCCTAGTCGGGAACATCAGAGTGTATATACATCTAGCCAAGTGTGGTGATGCTGTCCCTTACATTAGAACTCATTTATTGATAGTAGTGAAATAAAAGAAAGCCTAATGCTTCCAATAAATGTAAAAACACCTTCCATCTGTCTCCCTACAAATAGATTCATGCCATAAGAGATCATAATGCTGTTAGTGAATTTGCTCATCTACGCTGACCCAGATGGCCTCCAAGAGAAAAAGAGATTAGAAAAAGGGGTGGCAAGGAGAAGGCAGAAGAGTGGATGAAAATGAGGAAACCTAACCCAAAAAACTGTTTACCAAACTTTAAGAGATGGTACCGGCAGAAAGTTTCTAATAGGTGAAATCACCAAAGAGTTGAAAACAAGGCCTCAAAGAAAGTTTCCCTTACATCCTTTGTAAAGTGATAGAAACACGGGCTCTGCATACAGGCATCCTAGATTCCAATCCTATCCTTGCCATTTATTACTTATGAAAGCACGGGGGAATTTGCTTAACCTCTCAGTGCCTCTGTTTCCTCATTTGTTAAAATGGGGGTAACAATTATATCACAGGGTTGTTGTAAAGACTAAATGAAATAATTACATGTAAGGGGCTTAGAGAAACATTCAGGACACAGTAGATGCTATCTGCTAGCTCCTATTATCATCATCAGCATCATTCCCCGTTTCCAAAAGAGTAGTACCTGCATTTCCCCTACTTAGGCACTACCCTGACACTTAAGAAATCAGGTGATTTAAAAACTAATACCTACAAATAAGCCATACAAAAATGTGCAAAACCTATAGCAAGAAAACTATACAATTTTGTCGAAGTACATTTCATTAAATATTTTTTAACATACTGCAATAAAGTTGTATGGTTTCCCTGCTCCGGGCCTTGCACATTTATGGCATAGATTGTGGGGATAGTTCCTGGATGTATACTTATCTCCAGACTCATCAAGCTGGATATGTTAAACAGGTAGAGGTTTTTTGTCAATCATACCTCAATAAAGTGATGTAAAAATATTTAATGAAACAGAGAGATACACCATCTTCTAATATGAAACTGATTGATCCTGTAAATACATAAATTCCCTCCAAAACAACCTAAATAATTTAATGCAATCCCAATGCACAGTCTCAATGATTTTTTTTCTTTTGTTGTTGTTACAGTACAGCTTTGTTTTGTGTTTTGGTGGGGGAATTGACAAACTGAATGTGGAAATTCATCTATTTGAAAGATTAGGCTAAATTGCCCTATCAGATAGGAATTGTGAAAGGCAGATAGGAATTTGTGAGACGTGCACAAGATCTAAAAGCAATAAAGAATTTAAATGCATAAAAATTAATATTTCAGAAAGCCAGGAAACGATTTAAAATGTGTGTATGTACACACATGCAAAACACGCAAACATATACATACACACTTATCTACGGCAGAGAAAGGATTAACACCAGAATAAGAAAACAGCTCCTGCAAATTAATAAGAAAAAGACAACCCACTATAAATCAGCAATTTAAAGAACACAATAACCAGGGGCGCCCGGGTGGCTCAGTCGTTAAGCATCTGCCTTCGGCTCGGGTCATGATCCCAGGGTCCTAGGATCGATCGAGCCCTGCATTGGGCTCCCTGCTCTGCAGGAAGCCTGCTTCTCCCGCTACCATTCCCTCTGCTTGTGTTCCCTCTCTCGCTGTGTTTCTCGCTGTCAAATAAATAAAATCTTTAAAAAAAAAAAAAAAGAACACAATAACCAAACGTGAAAAGACACTCAGCTGCCCTCACAATTAAAAGCAAATTATTTACGTAATCAGTTATTTTATAATTATACAACTATATAACATTTAGTTCAATATATAAAGAAAAAACACATTCCTACACTACAGGTAGGAATATAAGTTCATACAACCTTTTGGGAAGGCTATTTGGCAGTACTGATAAGATTCCAAACATGCATATCCTTTCACCCAGCACTTCCATTGCTAAGAATTTATCCTATGAAGTCTCATCCTGGGATATAGACATTTAGAAAGATGTTCGCTGGAGTATAGTTTGTGATTAGAAACTTTTTAAAATGTTCACATCAGAAACAAACTTTAATCTTACCAATGGAAGATTAGAGAAGTAACAAAGAATGGTCCAGTTCACATAAGAAAAATATATATTATGTATTTATCATCCATTATTATATATGTATGTATAAATAACCATTAAAGAAAGATATACTGGCATACTTTTGAAAAAGACATTGCACAGAATGTTTTATACAGCCCTTTTTGACAAAAATGCATATACGTATATATTGTATGTATGTTCACATAGTTAAAAAAAAAAAAACAAACCTGGAAGGATATATACTGAATGGTTAACAGAGATTACTTCTGGGGAGTAAAATTACATCTCCTATTTGATATATGTTCTGTGTAGTTCTGACTCTTCACCATAACCATGTCTGATTTTTATAATTAAAAAAATGAGGACCTGGGCACCTGGGTGGCTCAGTGTATTAAAGCCTCTGCCTTCGGCTCAGGTCATGATCTCAGGGTCCTGGGATCGAGCCCCATGTAGGGCTCAATGCTCAAGCGGGGAGCCTGCTTCTCCCTCTCTCTCTGCCTGCCTCTCTGCCTACTTGTGATCTCTCTCTCTGCCAAATAAATAAATAAAATCTCAAAAAAAAATGAGGACCAAAAATAGTAATCCATGGTCATAGCAAAAATTTTAAATCATATAAATTTCAAATCATACAGAAGGGTATAAAGTAAAAGGTAAAAGTCGACAGACTTCTCATTTTCACTCCCTAGAGGTAAATGGTTTCTGACATATCTTTCCAGAAATTTTCTATTCATATACAGTTACTCGTAGGTCAATCGGTTTGTGCATGCATTACTTTTGTAACATACATATTTTATGGTTTGATATGTTTTAATGTGTATGGTAACATACATATTAGACGGTTTGATGACCTTCAAAATTCTCAGGTTGAGGGGCACCTGGGTGGCTCAGTGGGTTAAAGCCTCTGCCTTCAGCTCAGGTCATGATCTCAGGGTCCTGGGATCGAGCCCCACATCGGGCTCTCTGCTCAGCGGGTAGCCTGCTCCCCCCCCCACCCTCGCCTGCCTCTCTGCCTACTTCTGATCTCTCTCTGTCAAATAAATAAATAAAATCTTTAAAAAAAAAATTTCTCAGGTTGAAAAGCATCATCATTTCCTTTTCTCTTCACACTACTGTCAATCCTAGGTACGTAAAAAGCTTTCGATTTCATGAACAATTCTTAGTGGAGGAAAAGAGAAAGGGGGACAAATGCTCTTTTCACGTTCATTTGCAACATGGGGCTTGGCCAAGCAGGATCAGCATCTAACAATAAGGAAAGGGTTCAAAGTTGTACCCACAGCTGTACCAGCTCCAACCCAAGCAGATGAAGCTAATGTTGAGCTGTTAAAACTCATTAACAGTACTTAATATCTTGACTTTGAAAACATGACTCACATTTCCTCCTCTCCTAGAGGTCTTACTCATCTAAGGATTCGTCTTTTACAAGTGGGAAATTAAGACTGTGACCTCTTGGGTAACTTCCTCCAAAAATCACACAGAAGGTCAGAACAGGGACCAAGTTTCATTCTCATCAGTATTCGTTCCACACCTACGTTTCTTTCTCCCCACCGGAGTTGGGAGAAGTAATTAAATCAGTGGTTCCCAAATGTGGCTAATCAGACTCAACTGAGGCATTTTTTTTTTAAATACAGATTCCTGGCCTCCCCACACAGATTGAGTCAGGTCTGAGGAGGAGATGTAATTTTTTTTAAGAAGGAGCTGAGCTTTCATTCAGTGATATGTTTTCTCATGATCAGTAGTATTTGGGAATCTCTTATTAAAAGATGGCCATCCCTAAACCAAAACAAACAACCAAAAAACCCCTCAGAATAATTTAAACACTCTGGGCTAGGGAAGGCATCCTACTGACTGCCGATATTACAAGCTATTTCTGGGCCCAGTCATCTGTGACACTTTTAGCTTTAAATAGTTTACCCTCGTTAAAGAAATCTGGAGGGCCTAAGATGTCTGGTTCCCCAAGTTCTTTGACTATCTACCAGTGCTGTCCAATACAGTAACCACTAAGCACACACGGCTCTTGAACCCTTGAAACGTGGCTAGTACGACTGAGGAAGTAAATTTTTGATTTCATGTTTCATTTTAATATGGACAGCTCAGGTCTGGATTTCTAAGACCCTTGATTGAAATGTGACCCTCCCCTCTCCTGGCCCCACTCACCTCTACCCAGGGGGACCTCTGCAGAGATCAGGGTCACATAGAGCTGATAGGTCAGCTGGGGCACTGAGCCCAGGAACGCTTGGATCTGTGACATACGTTTGTAGGCATTGCGGTGCATAGCCAGGGTCCGGATGGAGTGGCCCACCTCCCATTCTATCAGCACCTCCTCGCCATTTATTAGCATCTTCTTTCGGGTGAGGCTGACATAGGGCTCCTCCTGCCCCTCTTTCTTCCACAGTGTGAGGTACTTAATCATGGCCTCCAAACATCTGCAGAGGTAAACATCACGGGTACTTAACTAAAGCTGTCCTGGGAAGGACGGTTGTAGTGGGGGGTGGGGGCGGATAATAATACCACTTAGGGAGTTTGTGCTGCTTTTTTGCCATTCTTTAATTCCCATTCTACTCATTCCTCATGAGTCAAAGAGTTCGTCATTCCTTCCACAAGTTACTTTGAGTCTAAATCTCTTTTGTTTGGCTGGTCATCTACTGACCTGAGAACACCATTTCAGAGTTTCTCTGAGGATTTAAGGAATTGCTTTGTCTCCTTAAGAATAGGCCTGTGGTAGAAAGGCACCTTGAACACAAAGATACTATGTAAATAATGTGCTGAGAGAAACTGATGAAGGTTCTTAAAGGCCCTGGTTTTCATAACACCTCAAGTTCCTGAGGTAAAGCATTCTTTTTTATTTTTTTAAGATTTTATTTATTATTTATTTGACAGAGAGGGATCACAAGCAGGCAGAGAGGCAGGCAGAGAGCGGGGAAGCAGGCTCCCCGCTGAGCAGAGAGCCCGATGTGGGGCTTGATCCCAGGACCCCAAAACCATGATCTGAGCCGAAGGCAGAAATTTTAACCCACTGAGCCACCGAGGCGCCCCTGAGGTAAAGCATTGTTTTTTTTGTTTTTTGTTTTTAGATTTTATTTATTTGACAGAGAGGAGAGAGATCACAAGCAGGCAAAGAGGCAGGCAGAGAGAAAGGGGGAAGCAGGCTCCCCATGGAGCAGAGAGCCCTTGTGGGGCTCGAATCCAGGATCCTGGGATCATGACCTGAGCCGAAAGCAGAGGCTTTAAACCACTGAGCCACCCAGGCGCCCCTGAGGTAAAGCATTCTTTATGCAAAGCATTCAGCAACGTACTTGGGGCTTTTGAGTTCTGCTTTTTTCAAGACGAGGCCCACAACTATAATCGTCTTGCCAAAAAGTCTTGGAGGGGATCTAGGAAAAAAACTCACATCTATACAGTAATGCCATTCAGTTACCAAGGTACTTAAAGACTTGACAACTCAGAACTGAATGCACTGCATACCCAGGGAACATCAAAAGATCTCTCTAAAGGTTATTTTTGGGGCCTCTTGACCTGTTTGGGGCCAACAGCCTTTGAAACTTCCTTCTTTCTTTACGAAGAGGAAAACATCCTTATGTGAGCCTATCAACCTTGAAATCGTGATAAGACCCCATTTTTTGCATATCTCTCCCATATAAATCAGAAGCCTGTAAGCAGTTCTGATGTGGTGACTAGAAGAGAAGCAACCAGAACATTTTGTTTTGGAACACCTGAGTTACCACTTCCTCCACTCACCCTGAAATGAATGGAAACTGTGGACTATTATAATAGAAATAGAAATAGAAAGAACAGTTGGGGTGAAAATGAAGCCGTCTTTCCTGACTGCAGGCATGGGTTGTATTTATCTTGCCTACCATGCTTATCACATGGTGGGTATTTGATAAATATTTTCTGAGTAAATGAAAG
>CM053612.1:38950621-38970027 GCA_028646535.1 Procyon lotor | reverse complement strand
AGCTTCTTTATTCTCTGTCATTTGGTCTTCTATATCGCTGATTCTTTCTTCAGTCTCATTTATTCTAGCAGTGAGAGAGACTCCATTTTTAATTGTACCTCGTTAATAGCTTTTTTAACTTCGACTTGATTAGATTTTATTTCTTTTATTTCTCCAGAAAGGGATTTTATTTCTCCCAAAAGAGATTCTCTAATATCTTCTATGCTTTTTTCGAGCCCTGCTATCATCTTGATAACTGTCATTTTGAACTCTATTTCCGACATATTACTAATGTCCACATTGACTAGGTCTCTCGCCATTGGTACTATCTCTTCTTTTTTTTGTGGTGAGTTTTTCCACCTCGTCATTTTGTCAAGGTAAGAGTAGATGGGTGAGAGAGAAAGATTCTCTGGAGTTCCGCAGTTTTCACTGATTGATTAACTAGGTCTTGGCTGGATTTTCTTGCTGGTCTTCTGGGGGAGGTGCCATTGCCTTGGTTCTCAAATGTCTTTGCCCGAGGCGGAATTGCACCACCCTTGCCAGGGGATGGGCCAAGCACGTTGCTCAGGTCCGCTCTCAGGAGTCTTTGTTCCCTGAGCGCTTTCTGTACCGCCCTGGAGGCCAGAAATGAAAATGGCAGCCTCCCAGTCTCTGGCCCAGAGGAGCCGAGGCCTGGGCGCCGCAATCCTCCACAGGCCCTTAGAGGAAAGCCGTTATCACTCCCGTCTCCCTTGTCCGCAGTCAGCGCTCTGTTCTCAGCTAGCCCTTGGCAGAGCGCCTCTATCTGTGGTGCGCGCGGCCCCTTCTGGTGTCCCCAAACCAGCAGATTCCTGCTGCGCTCTCCCACACCGCTCCTCCTGGAGGAGGAAGGAGGGGGTGTCTCCGCAGCTGCCTCCTGCGGGGTCCCCACTTGAATTGTGGCAGCCCTATATGAACTATATGTCTCAGTTCCTATAGTCCAAGGTAGGCCTATGCGGCGTTGCGCAGCTCCTTCTCTGCCGCCAGCTTCTCTGCCCCGATACCTGGGTGCTCTGCTGCACTCGGGCTCCCCTGGTCCCTCAGTGACCCCACGGGTCCTGAAACCACACCGTTCCCGCGAGGGCTGAACCCCTGGTTAGCCTGCGGAGCGATGTCCCTCAGCGGAGCAGACTAGAAGTTCCAGATTTTGTGCTCCACGGCTCTGCGGCTGCTGGGAGCCGGCCCTCCCCTGGGTCTCTCTTCCCGTCGCTTTAAATTCACTTTTTCCACAGTCCTACCTCCTGAAAGTGGTCGATTTTCTGCTCCTACAATTGCTGTTCTTATTCTTTTCTCTCTCCTGTTGTGTTTGCCCTCTTTTAGAGTGATTTCCTTCTCTTTAGCTGGACTTCTGACTCCCAGGGCTCTCTGTGCCTCCTACACCTCCGCCATCTTGCCTCCCTCCTCCCATATACATGTTTTTGCATAAACATGCTTTCCACTATGTGATGAGTCAATGGATGAGCTAAAAGTAGAAAGCAACGGTCAAGTTCATGAATCTTGTGCCATTACCAGATCACCTCCCTGGCACTCCTGCCTCTCCTACTTGGCTTTATTACTAAAGGGTCCCCAAACCATTAAAACTTTAGCTCTAATTAAAAAATTTTATAAGATTTATAATTTTTATAAGATTTATTAGTGGAAGAAGTCACAGCAGCAGGAAAAGTAGGGTTAATTAGGATGGCAACCTCAGAGCCTGGAAAGAGAAATCAGGTAGAGACAGGCTAGTGAGATCACAGTGGGCCAAATAATGCACAGTCCTGCCTATCAGGACAGAAATCAGGCCATGCCAGATCTCTCTGACAGACAGCAGTGTATAGTCAAAAGGGTTACATTATGGACTGGAGAAAAAAAAAATGTGGGTTTTCATTCTGGATGTGCTTCTAAATCTCTGTGTGATCTTGGCCCTCTCTGGGATCTCTAAGATCCTTTCTAGCTTCACATCCTGTGACATTTAGGCATGGCTAGGCCTCCTAGGACCTCTAACTCCACACATGGTACTGTGGTTTATAGCCATCAAGCAACTGAACAAGCCAATGACCAAAGTGCTCTGACCAATTTCTCCTAGAGTCCTAGAGATATACTCTCACAGGTGAAATATAATATGTATAAGCATGTTCATAATAGGCAAAGACTGGATGAAACCTAAACATCTTCCAACAAAGGACAGCTAAAGTACATTCGGCTACATCTACAGTAAATATTCTATGTAGCCATACAGCCGTAAGAAGCTCTTTAAGTACTGATATGAAACAGTATTCTGTAGATTAAGTGAACAAAAGCAAGGTGCAGAATAGTATTTATTGTATGGTATGATCTGTATAAAAATTAAGGGTATATGTGTACAGATATACATATAGTGTCTCTGGGAGGACACACAAGAAAACTGGTAACAGTGACTGGCTCAAGGGAAGGGAAATGGACAACTCGGGAGATAGCAGGGAAAATAGGTATTCATCTGTTCAAAACATAAAAAGAACCTTAGCCCTCCATGTCACGGACCCATCTTTTTCAACCATCTAACAGAATTTATGTGAACAAAGTTAGAAGTGACTTTGTTTCTGAAAGCAGAAAGAAGAGTCTAAGGCAATTTTCTTGCTCAGCCTGTCTCAGAAGTGTTTACGCAGCTATCTCGGGTCTGTAGCTGTTTCCTTCCCTCTCTGCCCTCAAGACTTAAAGATGTATCTCGAGAGCAGCTTCAGGCAGCTAACTGTCAAAGGAAACTGGAGAGGCTAGGAGAAGCTTCTGTTCAGGTGAGGCCTGGAAGAAAAGCGAAGCCAGAAGTTCACAGTAGCCAGGAGTTCACAAACTACCGAGTTAGGCATGTAGGAGTTTCTCATTCCTTGAAAAAGCTATTGCTAGGGGCCCCTGGGTGGCTCAGTGGGTTAAAGCCTCTGCCTTCAGCTCAGGTCATGATCTCAGGGTCCTGGGATCGAGCCCCACATCAGACTCTCTGCTCAGCAGGGAGCCTGCTTCCTCCTCCCTCTCTCTGCTTGCCTCTCTGCCTACTTGTGATCTCTCTCTCTCTCTCTCTTTGTCAAATAAATAAACAAACAAACAAACAAACTCTTAAAAAAAAAAAGCTGTTGCTGCATGCCATGGTCCATCATGGGGTCACTAATAGCAGGCCATATACCCAGACGAGAAACTGAATTTTATTTTATTTTATTTATTTTTTAAAAGATTTTATTTACTTATTTGACAGAGAGAGAGTGTGTATGTGTATACAAGCAGGGGGAGAAGCAGACGGAGAGAGAGTAGCAGGCTCTCCACTGAGCAGGGAGCCCGATACAGAACTCGATCCCAGGCCCCTGGGATGATGACCTGAGCCAAAGGCGGATGCTTAACTGACTGAGCCATCCAGGTATCCCTTGAAATTTATTTTAATTATGGAACCCCTAGAAGAACAAGTAGAGGTCATTCTTTTTCTCAAATAAATATCATAAACAGAGTTCATTGAAAGCTATTAACAGTGTCAAAAATACAAAGATTACAAGGTATAATTCATAGCCAGGAACTAACCATAGGTTAATACATTCAATGAGAAGAACAATTTGTCCTCTATTTAGATTTATTTTATGAAGGATAAACCATATGTTCAATTAAGTGAAGAATTAAGCTTTGAAATACGACTCACTAAGCAAAAAGAATAGCGCTTGGTTTTAATATTTTAAGTGGGCAAATTTAACACTTTTTCATGGAATGCCTCTGCTTAGCTTTAACTATTACACTAATTACAATAAACTAAAAGAGCTTTTTAGTTTAAATAATATTAACACCAACACTGAGTGCTTACTATATGCCAGGTACTGTTATAAGCTATTATGATCTCATTTACTACTCACAATGCCAGGGCGCCTGGGTGCCTCAGTCAGTTAAGCATCTGCCTTCGACTCAGGTCATGATCCCATGGCCCTGGGATTGAGCCCTGTATCAGGCTCTCTGCTCAGTGGGGAGCCTGCTTCTCCCTCTGCCCACTGCTCCCCCTGCTTGTACGTGTGCTCTCTCCCTCTAATAAATAAATAAAATCTTTTAAAAAATACTCACAATGTCCTTATGAGATAGGTGCTAGGATCATCTCCAGCTTATGAATATGGACACTGAAGCACGGACAAGTTAAGTAGCTACTCAAAGCTAAAACAGCTTAGGTAGTAGGGCTGGGGTTTGAACCCGGGAAGTCAGGCTCTGGTGCCTGGGCCTTAGTCGTTTCAAACAGCAAGCAAACTATGTGGAAAATTCAAATATAGGAAATATTAGGAATCAATTTCACAGTTCCACGGACACCAGCCAGAAAGGTCTGCATTTGTGAAATTCATATCTGAACTCTTAACAGTCACCTGATTTCCTCAACTAGTTTCTATATACTATACTTTCCCACCTTCCAAGGGATCCCTTCTGCCTATCTAGTAGATCTCAAACTTGAATGTGTGCATACACACCTGGGGAGTTTGCTTAAAATACTGATTTCCTAAGCTGCAACCCTGGAAATCTGATTTAATAGGTCAGGGTGGGGCCTGGGAATCTGTGTTTTAAGCAAGCTTTACAAAAGCACTGTCCTATGTGGAAGAAGCCCAAATACTTTGCTGTAGCATTCAAGGCTATCCATGACCTCACCCAAACCCACCTAACTCCCAATATAAAAGCTCTGTTCTAGAAGGCCACTGTCTTCAAACTTCTCATATAGGAGGCATTTCTAACTCTAAATATCTGCTTGCCCCTTCCAACCCATCTGGAATGACCTGCCTTCTTTCCTACTATCCAAAGACTATATATCCTTCAAGGTCAAGCCCAAGTTTCATCTGCTCTGCAAGACTCTCTTTAAATTCTTCATCCCTGGCGCCTGGGTGGCACAGTTGGTTAAGCAACTTGCCTTCGGCTCAGGTCATGATCCTTGAGTTCCGGGATTGAGTCCCACATCTGGCTCCCAGCTCCATGGGAAGTCTGCTTCTCCCTCTGACCTTCTCTCCTCTCATGCTCTTTCTCACTTTCTCTTCTCTCTCAAATAAATAAATAAAATCTTTAAAACTAAATAAATTCTCCATCCCAGAAAGTTATCATTCTTCTTCCGAATAATTAAGACTCTACCGTCTGACCTCAATCTTTTTGGTATTTAACTGGTTTCAAGAGTATATGCCTTGCTTCTTCAATGAGACTGATCGTTACCACTACCCACACGTGGCTATTTAAATTTGAACTAGTTAAGATTAAATAAAGTTAAAATTTCAGTTCCTCAGTCACACTAGCCCCATTTCAAGCCCTCAATAGCCACAGAGAACACTTCCACATCACAGAAAGTTCTAGTGGACAGCGTGGTGAGAGTCTGCTGATGGCTGTCACATCCGCCTTCTTACATATTCTCCCTATAAACACTGCCTGCTCTAAAGGTAAAGTACATACGTAACCAGACCACAAAAAGTGAGAGATTTTCTTTTTAAACTGATTCCCAATTTCAGTAAAAGGAGCTCAGAAGATAAGTGTAAATATTCTGCATTTCTAATCAAGTCTCAAAATCCTTGGCTTTTCTCAATTCTCATTCTCCTTGACCTCTCTGCTGCACTTGGCATTATATAGAGCAGATTTCCCTCTCCAACAAGAAATGCTCTCCTCCTTTGCTTCCGCAACGCTGTAACAAGAATGATCATCATTAATTTATTGAGCTCTTACCATGTGCCACGCTAAGCACTTTACATATTTCAACAACCATATTAAGTAAATAGTAGTATTATTTAATGCTATTTTATAGATGAGGCATCTGAAGTTCAAAGAAAATTAATTTGCTCAAGGGCACAAAGCTAGTAAGTGGTGGTGCTGGGACTAGAACCCAAACATCTCTTTTAAGGCTCTTCTTAACAGCCATTACTAGATCAAATACCCAAAAGAGGCGGGGCAGACCATCAATTCCAACATCAAAGAATGGAAATAACCCACTCAAGAGTCTCCTCTTTTCTTTTTTCCCTGCCCTTCTAAAACTCTATCTTATTCTACCTCATATACCTGTCTGGTAGATTTTCAAGGTCTTAACAGCCTGGGGAACTTAAAGCCAATTTACTCAGTAATGGAGAAAAAAGTAACCACAGTAGGTCAGGGAGAACCAGGACCAGGTACTGCCTTTCGTTTTCAAGAATTCTGTTTTCTCCTAAATACCCTGTAGGCCCTTCACATTAAAACCTGTGTTCAGGACTTACAATTTCGATTCAAGTGCCCTGCCAACAGTCCATTTTAGTTACACTGGGAAGTATTTATAAGTTTTCAGTTCGCTGGGCTGGGCCTTGTGTTCAGTAGCTGCTGTCAGAGCTAGTCAAGGAAGACAAGTGAAGTACTGGATGAGTCCAGCTTGAGGTTGGAACAGTCACCTACTTATCAGTGTTTCACATTACGCTGTTGACTGATACCCTTAAGCAGGTCAAACTCGGCCTTCCTGGCCAGCAGACAGAGGGTCAGGATACAGAAGAAAAAGCGTATAGCAAACTTGTCCCCTGCCTTCATGGATAAGAGACTGTCAACCCTGTCCATCTCCCAAGCTCTCCAGGCTCCCATAATGTGGTCTCGCAACACAAGGCCCAGCTACTGGAGACAGGGAGCTTAAGTTAATGACTGTGTAGATCCTTTGGAATTGGAGGCTTCCATTACTTAGGTCAAAGAAGAATAAGGGATACGGGAAATCTCGGTCCCTTCCCCTCAATTTTACTGTGAGCTTAAAACTGCTCTAAAAAATAAAGTCTTAATAAAAAAATAAGAAGAACAAGAATGAGAAGGAATACTGGCTTCTTGTCCTCATCCTATACAACTAACTGGTTCTGTGTGTTGGGGGAGGTGTGCATGCAGATATTTAGTGAGAACTTTCCTTTTGTTATTGCATACACCATAAACATTATAAGATACTGTTCGGTGTTCTTATATTTGACATAAATTTGATTATATGGAATGTGATACAAATTTTTCCACAACAGTATGCTTTTGATACATTTTGCTCGAGTTCGGTGTCACTACATGTAGTTATAATTCATTTTAACTGCTTTATGGTATTCCATCAGATGAATACACCATAATTTATGTATTCTTTCTATTGATGGTCATTTAGTTTGTTTTCCTTTTTTCACTATCACAAATAAAATTCTTTGATGGACATCTGTATATGCATTGGCACATGTGGGAGTTTCTCCTGATTAAAAATCCATGAGTGAGGGCCCCTGTGTGGCTCAGTCAGCTAAGCGCCTGCCTTCGGCTCAGGTCATGATCCCAGAGTCCTGGGATCGAGTCCTGCGTCAGGCTCCCTATTCTGCAAGGAGTACGCTTGGCCTCTGCCCGTCCCCTCACTCATGCTCTTAATCTCCCTCTCTCTCTCTCTCTCAAATAAATTAATAAAATCTTTTTAAAAATTTAAAAAAATAAAAATCTGTGAGTGGACTTTTGTTGATGACAGTCTATATCAGTACTAAGGCAAGATGATAAAATCTTTCCTCTAGTTACTGCAATTAAAAAGTGTTTTGAGGGGCGCCTGGGTGGCTCAGTCGTTAAGCATCTGCCTTCGGCTCAGGTCATGATTCCAGGGTCCTGGGATTGAGACCCGCATCGGGCTCTCTGCTCAGCAGGGAGCCTGCTTCCCCCTCTCTCTCTGTCTGCCTTTCTGCCTACTTGTGATCTCTGTCAAATATAGGAATAAAATCTTAAAAAAAAAAAAGTGTTTTGAAATGTATCTAGATTTTTTTAAACGATGGTAAAGATTTTTAAAATAAAATATTTTAAATTTTTAAAATCATAAATAAATAAATAAATAATAAATCCATAAGTGGAATTACTTAGTCATAGGGCATTAATAAATTCAGCTTTAGTAGATACTGCCAAATAGTTTCCCATAGTAGTTGTACCGATTTTCATTATCACCAAGAGTGGACAAAAGTTCCAATCAGGGGTGCCTGGGTGGCTCAGTGGGTTAAAGCCTCTGCCTTCAGTTCAGGTCATGATCTCAGGGTCCTGGGATCGAGCCCCACATCAGACTCTCTGCTCAGCAGGGAGCCTGCTTCCTCCTCCCTCTCTCTGCCTGCCTCTCTGCCTACTTGTGATCTCTCTCTCTGTCAAATAAATAAATAAATCTTTTAAAAAAAAGAGTTCCAGTCAATCTAAATCTTCATTAATACATGCCATTCTTAGTCTTTTCTCATTTTAGACACTTTGATGGGTGTGTAGTGATATCTTGTGGGCTTTTTAAAAATATATATATTTATTTGAGAGAGAGAGAGCATGAGGGGGGAGCCACAGGCAGAAGGAGAAGCAGACTCCCCACTGAGCAGGTAGCCAGACACGGGACTTGATCCCAGGACCCTGAGATCATGACCTGAGCCAAAGGCAGGCACTTCACCGAGTGAGCCACCCAGGCGCCCCATCTTGTGGTTTTAGTTTGAATTTCCTTGATAACTTGTGAGATAGAGCACATTTCATGGGTTTATTATCTGATACGCTTTCTTAAAGCAGATATTGACAGGGACAGGAAAGGGCTAAGAAAAAGGATATGGGGCTGGGGGTGGGAAGCAAACACTGCAGAAAGGTGAACCTAAGGGCATCAAGTCAAACTTTCTAAGCAGACCAGTTTTTCTTTTTCTTTTTTTTTTAAAGATTTTTTTTAATTTTTTATTTATATATGTGAGAGAGAGAGTGAGTGAGAGAGAGAGAGCACAAACAGAGTGGCAGGCAGAGGCAGAGGGAGAAGCAGGCTTCCTGCCGAGCAAGGAGCCCGATGTGGGACTCGATCCCAGGACCCCGGGATCATGGCCCGAGCCGAAGGCAGCCACTTAACCAACTGAGCCACCCAGGCGTCCCCAGACCAGTTTTTCTGAGGACTAGCCAAGTATACGCAGATTCGGAGACTCTTCAAAGCAGCAGCTACGGAGGCGGGAAAGGCGCATGTAAGGGTGTAGGTAATACATGTGTGAAGTCTAGCCAGAAAAAAAAATCCTGGCAGCAACCTCCGTCCAAGCTCTGGTTTCTACATCAGCAGCAGTTCCAGTTGCTTCCTGGCATCTCTAACCAAGTTGGGTTTCTGACTGGCTCTAAATGCCCTCGTCTCAAAAATAACAGCACCGGCTTTGCAGATTCCGGTTGGAAGGCCATTTGATGCCAGCGTTAAAGAGCACAGAATGGGAAATATTCTTTTGTCTCCAGCTTTACTGAAGTATGATTGACAAAATAAAATTATATATATCCAAGGCGTACATCATGATGTTTATATATGTATACACACACACACACACACACACACGCATTATAAAATGATCACTACAGCTAAGATAATTAGCATCTGTTACTGCACACAGTTACTTTTTTGGGGTAAATATTCTTTTTACTCAGCACAAGTCAAATACAACTTTCAATAGTCGGGCCGCAGAGCAACATGGTTTAGAGGGCTGCTTCTCAGATTTTCAAGCCCATGTGAATCCTCTGGGGACCTTGTTAAAATGCAGACTCTGATTCAAGAGCTGTGAGGTAAAGCCTGAGATTCTGCATTTCTAACAAGCTCTCAGACACCGCTGCTCTGAGGACCACACTTTGAGTTTAGAACATGAGCTATGTCAAGCAGAGAAAGACAATTACCATATGGTTTCACTCACATGTGGAACATAAAGAATAGCACAGAGGACCACAGGGGAAGGGAGGGAGAACTGAATGGGAAGAAATCAGAGAGAGAGACAAACCAGGAGAGACTCTGGACTCCTGGAAACAAACTGAGGGTTACAGAGGGAAGGGAGTGGGGGGGGAGGGGTGATTGGGTGATGGGTATTAAGGAGGTCACGTGTTGGGATGAGCACTGTGGGTTATATGCAACAAATGAATTGTTTAATACTACAACAAAAACTTATGATGTATGGAGCGCCTGGGTGGCTCAGTCGTCAAGCTTCTGCCTCTGGCTTGGGTCATGATCCCAGAGTTCTAGGATCGAGCCCCGCGTTGGGCTCCCTGCTCAACAAGAAGCCTGCTTCTCTCTCTCCTACTCCCCCTGCCTGTGTTCCCTCTCTGTGTCAAATAAATAAATAAAATTTTTAAGAAAAAAACTTATGATTTACTATATGTTGGCTAACTGAACATAATGAAAAATTTAAACTAATAATAATAAAAAGAACATGAGCCATGGAATCACACAGACCCAAGTTTATAGCCCAGCTCATTGGGCTGTGGCTTTCTTAGCTGTGAAATCTCTGACAGGCTATTTAATCTCCTGAGCTTTCACTTCCTCGCCTACAAAAAGATTAAAAAAAAAAAAAAGCATTACCCACTTCATGGGGTCGCTGAGGAGGTTGAATGAAATAATACATATAAAACATGTTTAGCACACTGCATGGAAAGAGTAAGTAAGAAGTGCTAGCTATTGTTAATATTCCATGAACTGGCACTTCTACACATCTATGATACTCTGTGGACTAAGGTTCAGAATGATTATCTGGAATCACGGCAAGAGCCTAGATTAATCAGAGGAAGATAGATTGAATCATATTTAGTCATATTTTATGTTAGGCTTCTTTTATTGTATTGTAAGTCTTTGAAAATTGAGACTTCATCTGTGTCAGTCAGGGTCCCAGCAGGAAACAGATGGCACACTCAAATTAGTAAAATTAGTGGAAATTTTAACAAAAGGACTATCTATAAAGGTATGGGCAGACTGTAGGAAAACCAAGAGGATACAGAGGACAGTAACTTGTGGCTGTTACCACCCATACGCCTAAAAGGATGAGGGGAGGGAACAGATACCAGGAAAAAGGAGAATGTGACACAGAAGGGGTCCCCTTGATGGAGGCTGTGAGCTTTAGGTAAGTGATAGCAGTCAGCCTACAGCAATCCGACAAGGCAGAAGCCAGGAATAAATATCCTAACCTTAGTTCCTTGCCTCCCTTTGATGTCAGGCCAGGGATCCCCACTGCCCAAACCCTACCAGAAGCCAAGAAGGGATGGAAACTCACTGATATAATCCATGTAGGTTAGTCTCCCAGGGCAGAGAGCAGGTGGGGAGTGGATCTGGAGGGATAAGCAGAAGATATCTGATATACCATCTACGACACATATACTCAACCAAAATACTATCTAAACCAGAGCACTGTATTTCTCTGGCCAAGCCAAGAGAACAGACTACTGTTTGGACAAAGCTAAACTCAATTAGTTTATCACTGAATGAGTATAAATAACTTTCAGGCTATTTCCCTCTTGGATGTCCTATAATCATCCAACACTCGACACATCTAAAACTGAAATTCATCTTCCTCTACCACCACGACTCAACTTTCCCATTGCCATGAATAGTAGCCTTTGATATGCCAATCTCCCAGCCTGAAACATTTTTCTATTTCCTCTCTGCGTATTTAAATTGTACCTATTCTTTAAGGTCTAACTCAAATATTCCCTCCTCCAAGAGCTCTTCCTCCAACTAATTCAGCCTAGACTGATTTCCTTCTTCTCTGAAACCCCATTACCAGTAATTTAATTGCTGTTGTCAGGTGCTGTATTTAACTGGTTTTGGTATACATACCATCATCCCAACTAAAAACTGTACTTCTTGAAGACAAGAACTATGTCTTAACTTTCTTTTTTCCCATTTGGCAAGACCAAGCATCTTGAGATTTGTTGAATGTAAGTGTACAATAAACACTAGAAGAATGAAGAATTGGGCAAGAATAGCAGGGGACCAAATTTCAAATCTCATTTTTCTATTAGAGCTTCTTGGAAAAAGCCTAACTCTCTGAGGACTTGCCTGGCCTTGTGTAGAAACATGCAGGCATAAAGAACAGCTCTGTCTCCCATTTATCCACTTGGCATTTTAAAAACACTCTTCTAAATAACCCTTGGGTTAAATACAGAATCAAAACAGAAATTACCAACTGTTCAGGAATGACTAACAGGGAAATCAACACCCATCAAAACCCATGATATGCAGCTAAAGTGGTACTCATAAGAAAGCTGTAGCACACCAAATGCATTTATTGATTCCAATATATTCAAATACATTTCAACTGATAATATGAAGTATTTCAACTGACAATAAATGAACTAAACAGTCAACTCAAGAATACAGATAAATGGGGCACCTGGTGGCTCAGTCGTTGAGTGTCTGCCTTCAGTTCAGGTCATGATCCCAGGGTCCTGGGATCGAGCCCCACATTGGGCTCCCTGCTTGGCAGGAAGCCTACTTCTCCTTTTCCCCTTCCCCCTGCTTGTGTTCCCTCTCTCACTGTGTTTCTCTCTGTCAAATAAATAAAATCTTAAAAAAAAAGAATACAGATAAATAACAACTAAATATACCCAAAGAGGGTATAAGGAAAGAATAAATATTTTTTTCAAATTTAATGGCTCCTTTCTCACCAGTCCTCCCTCTTACAACAACAACAACAACAAAACACCCCTGGATAAAATAACAATCAAGCATAGGAAGAACCTGAAAAGTAGAAAAGAGAAAGTGGACTTCCTAGGAACTTTAAGATATAAGAAAATACTACAGTGGTAAGTTGTCTGGGGGCTCTTTTTGCCCCCTATATATTGCAGATGAGGCACTGGAGAAGCCTGCAACCTGAAACTGCCAATAAACCCAGACCAAAAAAGGCCCCAAGACAACCTTATTTCCTTTAGGTAAATAATGAGGGAAAGGGTAACCTAGCAGAACAGAAAACCTTTTTGATAATACCCACCCCACTCTAACCAAACATCAAAGGATGTTGCCCTTCCCCTGTAGTATCAATGGTATCACATAGAGTCATCCATGGCTGGTCCTACATGGCAACAGTTAGGCAGGATGAGTTAGCTCTCTGTTTCCTCCACAGGGGTGGTGCCAGCAGGACCAAACAGGGAGCTGCACATTCCTGCCCCCCCACTCCCCGCCACTTCCCAGGTAGCAAAGAGATGGAATGAGGCAATGCAAGACCATGCTAGTTAGCACTCCCATTTTCCCCACTGGGGTAATGTCAGTAGGGACTCCCCACCTGGCAGCAATGAGGTGGTAAAAGTCAATCTTCCATTGCCCATTTTTCCATTTGGTGTGGGAGGCATCTAGCAGGGTGCTGAACTCCCACCCCCTCCCAGCAGTAACTAGAAAGAAATGAACCAAACATGAGGATCTGTGGGAAAATGAAAAAAGGACAGAACATTCATATTATGGGAGTCATAGAAAAAGAGAAAAAAGACTATGGAGCTGAAAACGTATTTGAAGAAATAATGGCTGGAAGCTTCCTGAAGTCTAAGATGTTGACCTTAGTGGACTGTGATAAGTTACTTATATATAATGTAATAATTAGAGTAACCACTAAAAAAATCTACACAAAAAGTACACTCAAGACCTGTATAGGTTAACCAAAATGGAATTCTTAAAAAAGATTCAAGTAACACATAGCAAGGCAGGAAAAATGAAGAGGAACAAAAGAAACAGAGAGAACAAACAGAAAACAACAACAAAAAACACAGCAAACTTAAGCTTTAACATACCTGCAATTACGTGAAATATAAAAGCCTAAATAAACCAATTAGAAAACGAGATTGATGGGCGCCTGGGTTGCTCAGTTGGTTAAGCATCTGCCTTTGGCTGGGATGATGATCTTGGGGTCCTGAGATCAAGTCCCTGGGAAGGAGCCCCATGCCAGGCTTCCTGCTCGGTGGGGGGGGGGGGGGGGGGGGGGGGGGGGGGGGGGGGGGGGGGCGGAGTCTGCTTCTCCCTCTCCCTCTGCCCCTCCTCCCCCTCATGTGTGCATGCGTGTGTGTGTGCGCGCGCGTGTGTGTGCCCGCCCTCTCTCTCTCAAATAGATAAAAATCTTTTTAAAAATAATATAATAAAATAAAAATGAGATTGACACAGTGATTAAAAAACATGACCCAAACATGCTGTCTACAAGAAATACACTCCAAACATAATGATATAGGTAGGTTGAAAATAAAAGAATATAAAAAGGTATATCATACAAAAAGAGTGAAAAGGTAAGGTAGACTTTAGAACAAAGAACATTACCAGAGACAGAGGAAGACATCACATAGTGATGAAAGGGTCAATTCCACAAGAAAACAGAGCAAATCTAAATGTGTAGACACCAAACAACACAGCTGCAAAATACATTAAGCTAAAACTTCATAGAAATGAAAAAGCAAATAAATCTTCACCATCCCTTTCTCAACAATTGCTGGAACTATTAAAAAATCATCAAGGATATGCAGGAACCGAACAATACCATCAACCAGCATTTGCAAGACATTCCACCCACCAATAGCGACGTACATTCTTTTCAAGAGCCCATGGAACATTCACCAAGACAGACTACCTCCTGGGCCACAAAATAAAGCTGAACAAGTTTTTAAAAACTACAATGATACAGAGTATGTTCTCTGACCACAGTGAAATCAAACCAGCAATCAATAACAGAAAACAACAGGAAAAACTCCAAACATTTAGAAATTGAATAAGTCATATGTAAATATATCATGAGTTAAAGAAGTCTCAACAGAAATTTTAAAAAATACATTGAACTGAATGAAAATGAAAACATAATATATCAAAATTTGTAAGATGCAGCTAAAAGCAGTGCTGAGAGGGAAATTTGTAGCACTAAATATTTATATTAGAAAAGAAGAAAACTCAAATAGTCTAAGTTCATATCCTACCCTAAGAAACTAGAAAAACAATAGCAAAATCCACTCAAAGCAAACAAAATGAAAGCAATCATAATGATAAGAGTAGAAATCAGTGAAATTGAAAACAGAAAAGCTATACAAAAAAATTAATGAAACAAAAAGCTGGGTTCTTTGGGGAAAAAAAACCTGATAAACCTCTAAAAAAGACAGACAAAAAAGCAAGAAGACACAATTTACCAGTATCAGGATGAAAGAGGAGGTGTGGCCACAGAACTTGCATCCATCAAAAGGATAAGAGAATATTATTAATAACTCTGCAGAGATAGATTAGACAACTTAGATGAAACGGACCACAATTCCTCAAAAAGCACAAATTACCACAACTCTTCCAATATGAAATAATTTGAGTAGTTCCACAACTATTCAGGAAATTAAACTCACAGTTCAAAAACTGCTGAAAGAGAAATCTCCAGGTCCATATGGTTTCGCTAGAGAATTCTACCAAACCATTTAAAGAATTATTAACAACAATTCTACACAAATTCTTTCAGAAAAAATAAGGTAATTCCAGCTTACTTTATGAGGCCAATTTTATCTTGATACCAAATCAGACAAATCTAGTAGAAAAAAAAGGCTTACAGTCCAATATCCCTCAGGAACACAGATGTAAAAATCCTCAACAAGATATACACAAATATAATCCATCAATGTATTAAAATAATTATATACCACAACTAGGTGAGGTTTATTTCAGGAATCCAAGGCTGGTTCAATATTTAAAAATCAATGTCATCCAATTATCAACAGGCCAAAAAAGAACAACCACATGATCAAATCAAAGGATGTAAAAAAAAAAAAAGCATTTGACTAAATTCAATATTCATTCATGATAAAAGCTCTCAGAAAGCTAGGAATACAAGATAACTTCATTAACCTAGTAAAGAACATTCACAAACACTAGAGCTAATATCATACTTAAGCTTGAAAGACTGAATGTTTTTCTGAATGATTTTAGAAACAAGGCAAAGATGTCTGTTCTCACCACTGTTATTCAACATGGTACTGGACATTCTACACAGCTCAATAAGGCAAGAAAAATGAAATAAAATAAAGATTGGAAAAGACAAAATAAAATTCTCCTGATTTACAGCTGATGTGGTTATATAGAAACCCTCAAGGAATCCAAACACACTACAAAACTATTACTACACACAAGAAATTGGATTGCTCTAAAAGGAATTATGTTGAATGAAAAAGCCATTCTCAAAATGTTACATACTGTATGATTCCATTTATATAACATTCTAAATGATAAAATTATAGAGATGGAGAACAGATAAGTAGTTGCCAAGATTTAGAGACACAGGAAGAGAGATGAATGTGACTATAAAGGGCTAGCAGGGATCTTTGTGGTTACAGAACAGTTCTAGGTTTTTATTATGATGAGGATACATGAATCTATGCATGTGTTAAAATTGCACAGAATTTTGGGACAACTGCATATCCACCTGCAAACAAATACAATTAGAACCCTCTTATACCACATATAAAAATCAATTTAGGGGGCACCTAGGTGGCTCAGTCGTTAAGCGTCTGCCTTCGGCTCAGGTCATGATCCCAGAGTCCTGGGTTCGAGCCCCGCATCAGGCTCCTTGCTCAGCAGGAAGCCTTCTTCTCCTGCTACCACTCCCTCTGCTTGTGTTCCCTCTCTCTCTGTGTTTCTCTCTGTCAAATAAATAAAATCTTTAAAAAAAAATCAATTTAGGGGTGCCTGGTTGGCTAAGTTGATAGATCATACAACTCTTGATCTTGGGGTTGTGAGTTCAAGCCCCACATTGGGCATAGAGTTTACTTAAATAAGAACAAAACAAAGAAATTAATTTAAAATGGATGAAAGACCTAAGTGTAAGGGATAAAATTTCAAAACTCTTAGAAGAAAACAAGCATAAATTCTCATGAGCTTGGATTAGGCAGTGGTATCTTAGATGTGATACCAAAAGCACAAGCAACAAAAGGAAAAACAGATAAATTAGACTACATCAAATTTTAAAACTTGTGCTAAAAAGGATACCATTAAGAAAGTAAAAATGTTATTACTCAGCCATAATAAAGAATGAAATCTTGCCATTTGCCACAACATGAATGGAGCTAGAGAGTACTATGCTAAGTGAAATAAGTCAGTTCACAGAAAAACAAATATCATATGATTTCACTCATATGTGGAATTTAAGAAACAAAATAAATGAGCAAAGGGGGAAAAGAGAGACAATTGAAAAAAGAAACTCTTAACTATAGAGAACAAAATGATGGTTACCAGAGGGAAGGTGGGTTGGGGTAATTTGTGAAATAGGGGATGGAGATTAAGGAGGAAACTTTCAGCAGTAAGCACTGGATGATGTATGGAAATGCTGGATCTCTATGTTGTATACCTGAAACTAGCACTACACTCTGTGTTAACTAACTGAAATTTAAGCAAAGACTTAAAAAAAGAAAGTAAAAATGCAACCCACATGATAGGAGGAAATTTTGCAAATTATATATCTAATAAAGGACTTGAATCCAGAATATATAAATAACTCTTACAACTCAATAATAAAAAGACAACCAAATCTCTTTAATGGACAAAAGATATAAATAGATACTCTCCAAAGAAGATACCCAAATGGCCAATATGAAAAATGCCCAACATCATCAGACATCAAGGAAATGAAAATCAAAACCACAATGAGAGGGGCGCCTGGGTGGCTCAGTGGATTAAAGCCTCTGCCTTCAGCTCAGGTCATGATCTCAGGGTTCTGGGATCCAACCTCACATTGGGCTCTCTGCTCAGCAGGGAGCCTGCTTCGCCTTCTTTCTCTGCCTGCCTCTCTGCCTACTTGTGATCTCTCTCTGTCAGATAAATAAAAAAAATCTTTAAAACACACACACACACACACACACACACACACACACACACACACACAATGAGATACCTTTCCACACCCACTAGGATGGCTATAATCAGAAGGACATAAAAAAGTGTTGGCAAGGATTGGAACCTTCATCCACTGATGGTGGGATTGTAAAGTGGTGTAGCTGCTTTAAAAAACAATCTGGCAGGGGGTGCCTCGGTGGCTCAGTTGGCTAAAGATCTGTTTTTGGCTCAGGTCATGATCCCAAGGTCCTGGGATTGAGCCCTGTACCGGGCTCTCTGCTCAGCGGGAAGACTGCTTCTTCCTCTCACAGTCCCCTTGCTTGTGTTCCATCTCACTGTCTCTCTCTCTGTCAAATAAATAAAATCTTTTTTTAAAAAAAAAATCTATTAAAAAAATCTGGCAGTTCCTCAAAAAGTTGAGCATGAAGTTACCATATGACCCAGTTATCATACAATCCATACCTAGGTATATGATCAAGAGAAATAAAAAGTTATACCCCACACACAAATTTGTACATAAATGTCCATCACAGTATTATTCCTAATATGCAAAAAATAAAAACAATGCAAATGTCCAGCAATTGATGAAAGGATAAACAAAATGTGGTCTATCCAGCAAATTGGAGTATTACTTAGCAATAAAAAATGAAGTACTGATACATGTTACAACATGCATGAATCTTCAAAATATTATGCTAAGTGAAAGAAGCCTATCACAAAAGATTATGTATTGTATGATTCTACTTATATGAAATGTCTAGAATAGACAATCGATAGAGACAGAAAGTAAATTAGTGGTCAGCAAAGCCTGGGGATGGAAAGAAAAAGCATGTGACTTTCATCCAAGAATATCCTACCCAGCAGTTATTATTCAGAATTGAAGGAGAGATTTCCAGCCAAGCAAGAGCTAAAGGAGTTCACCACCACTAAACCAGCCTTAAAAGAAATGTTAAAGGGATTTCTTTAAGCTGAAACAAAAGGGTGCTCATTAGTAATAGGAAAACATATGAGGGCTACCTGGGTGGCTCAGTCGTTAAGCGTCTGCCTTCTGCTCAGGTCATGATCCCAGGGTCCTGCGATCAAGCCCCACATCGGGCTCCCTGCACCAGGCTCCCTGCTCAGTGGGAAGCTTGCTTCTCCCTCTCCCACTCCCCTTGCTTGTGTTCCCTCTCTCACTGTGTCTCTCTCTGTCAAATAAATAAATAAAATCTTAAAAAAGAAGAAAAACATATGAAAGTACAATTCTTATTGGTAAAGGTAAATACATAGTGAAATTTACAATAATCTAATGTTGTAAAAGTGATGGATTAATCACCTATAAAGCTAATATGAAGGTTAAAAGACAAAAGTACAAAGACAAAAGACAAATCCTAAATTTTTTTTGGAACCAGAAAAGACCCCGCATTGCTAAGGAAATGTTGAAAAAGAAAAACAAAGCTGGGGGCATCACATTGCCCAATTTCAAGCTTTACTACAAAGCAGTGATCACCAAGACAGCATGGTACTGGCACAAAAACAGACGCAGAGACCAGTGGAATAGAGTAGAAAGCCCAGATATGGACCGGCAACTCTATGGTCAAATAATCTTTGACAAAACAGGAAAAAATATCCAGTGGAAAAAAGACAGTCTCTTCAATAAATGGTGCTGGGAAAATTGGACAGCTATATGTAGAAGAAGGAAACTTGACCATTCTCTTACACCATACACGAAGATAAACTCTAAATGGATAAAAGACCTCAGTGTGAGGCAGGAATCTATCGAAATCCTAGAGGAGAACATAGGCAGTAATTTGACATCAGCCTCTTTGACATCAGCCACAGCAACTTCGTTCAGGACATGTCTCCAAAGGCAAAGGAAACGATAGCGAAATGAACTTTTAGGACTTCATCAAGATAAAAAGCTTCTGCA
>CM053612.1:38925455-38950121 GCA_028646535.1 Procyon lotor | reverse complement strand
AAGGTTGTCAGCTTTTCCCCATTGAGAATGATATTCACTGTGGGCTTTTCATAGATAGATTTTACGAAGTTGAGGAATGTTCCTTCTATCCCTATACTTTGAAGGGTTTTAATCAGGAATAGATGCTGAATTTTGTCAAATGCTTTCTCTGCATCAATTGAGAGGACCATGTGGTTCTTCTCTCTTCTCTTATTGATTTGTTCTATCACATTGATTGATTTGTGAATGTTGAACCATCCTTGTATTCCAGAGATAAATCCCACCTGGTCGTAATGAATAATCTTTTTAATGTGCTGTTGGATCCTATAAGCTAGGATCTTGTTGAGAATCTTGGCATCCATATTCATCAGGGATATTGGTCTGAAATTCTCCTTTTCAATGGAGTCTTTGCCTGGTTTGGGGATCAGGGTAATGCTGGCTTCAACGAGACAGTAAACAACAAATGTTGGAGAGGATGTGGAGAAAGGGGAACCCTCTTCCACTGTTGGTGGGAAAGCAAGTTGGTGTAGCCACTTTGGAAAACAGTGTGGAGACTCCTCAAGAAATTAAAAATAGGGCTACCCTATGACCCTGCAATTGCACCCTGGGTATTTATCCCAAAGAAGCAGATGCATTACAAAGAAGGGCCACATGTACCCCAATGTTCATAGCAGCAATGGCCACAATCACCAAACTGTGGAAAGAACCAAGATGCACTTCAACAGATGAATGGATAAAGAAGATATGGTCCATATATACAATGGAATATTATGCCTCCATCAGGATGAATACCCAACTTTTTTATCAACATGGACAGGACTGGAAGAGATTATGTAGAGTGAAATAAGTCAAGCAGAGAGTCAATTATCTTAGGGTTTCACTTAAGTGTGGAGCATAAGGAAAAACATGGCGGGCATTGTGAGAGGGAAAGGAAGGGTGAATGGGGGGAAATCGGAGGGGGAGATGAAGCATGAGAGACTGTGGGCTCTGAGCAACAAACTGAGGGTTTTGGAGGGGTGGGGGTGGGTGTTGAGTGAGCCTGGTGGTGGGTATTGAGGAGGGCACGTATTACATGGAGCATTGGGTGTGGTGCATGAACAATTAATCTTGTAACACTGAAAAAATAAAATAAACGTATTTGGGGGGAAAAATCTTTAAAAAAAAAAAAAAGAAAGAAAGCTAAACACATATCCAGGGCAAGATGTGTGCTCAGAAAAGACCTGAGAAGGCCGTAGTCTCCCTCCCCTGGCTGATCTCTAGGTTCAGGGCACACAGGAAGTGAAGGCTGAGGAGTAGAAAGAAAAAAGAATGAGGAATGATGAACAGAGCTTAAGAGATCTGTGGGACACCATCAAGTGACCAACATGCACATTATGAAAGTCCCAGAAAGAGAAGAGAGAGAGAGAAAGGTGCAGAAAGAATATTTGAATATTTGAAAAAAAAAAAAAAAGAATATTTGAATATTTGAGGAAATAATGGCTAAAAATCTCCCAAATTTGATGAAAAGACACGAATCTATACATTCAAGGACCCCAGTGCACTCCAAATATGATACTCAAAGAGATCCACCCTGAGACATAATGAGTTCCATAATGTGTCAAACTGTTAAAAACCAAAGGCAAAGAGAGACTCTTAAAAGCAGTAAGAAAGAAGTGACACAACACATAAAAAGAATCATCAAGGGGCGCCTGGGTGGCTCAGTGGGTTAAAGCCTCTGCCTTCAGCTCAGGTCATGATCTCAGGGTCCTGGGATCCAGCCCCGCATTGGGCTCTCTGCTTAGCAGAGAGCCTGCTTCTTCCTCTCTCTCTGCCTGCCTCTCTGCCTACTTGTGATCTCTCTCTGTCAAATAAATGAATAAAATCTTAAAAAAAAAAAAAAAGAATCATCAATAAGAGTTTTAGCTAATTTGTCTTTGGAAACATTGCAGGTAAGAAGTCAGTGAAATGACATATCTAATGTGCTGGTGGGGCACCCGAGTGGCTCAGTCGGTTGAGGGTCTGCCTTGAGCTTGAGTCATGATCCCAATGGGATCGAGCCCTGCATGGGGCTTCCTGCTCAGGGGGGAGCCTGCTTCTCCCTCTCCCTTGGCCTGCTGCTCCCCCTGCTTGTACCCTCTCTGTAAAATAAATGAACTTTTTAAAAAACAATAAAATAAAGTGCTGAAAGAGGGCCATCTGGATGGCTTAGTCAGTTAAGCATCTGACTCTTGATTTCAGTTCAGGACACGATCTCTGTGCCATGAGATCGAGCCCTGTGTGTGGCTCCCTGGGATGAAGCCTTCGGATTCTCTCTTTTACTCTCCCTCTGTCCCCCTCCCCGCCCCATGCATGCTCTCTCTAAAAATAATAATAATAAAAATAAAGTGCTGAAAGAAAAAACTGTTATCCAAGAATTCTGTAACTGACATAACTGTCCAAAAATGGAGTAATTAAGACATTCTCAGATAAACAAAGTTGTGGAAGTTTTTTACCAGTAGACTTGCGCTATGGGAAATGCTAAAGGGCATCCTTCAAGCTGAAACAAAAGGATACTAGATAGTAACTTGAAGCCATACAAAGAAACAAAGATCTCCAGTAAAGTTAACTACAGAAATATAAAAGCCAGAATTATTGCATATTTGGTTTGTAACTTCATTTTTATTTACTACCTGATTTAAAAGATAAATGCATAAAAATAATTTTAAATTTGTATTATTGGGCACATGATATACAAAATGTAAGTTGTGACAACAAAGTTGGGGTGGAGTTGCAAAGGAGCAGAATTTTTGTATGCTAGTGAAGCTAAGTTGGTTATCAATTTAAACCACATTGTTGGAGGTCCCTGGGTGGCTCAGTTGGTTAAGTGTCTTGGTTTTGGCTCGGGTCATGATCTCAGGGTCCTGGGATTGGCCCACCTTGGGTTCCTGGCTCAGCAGGGAGTCTGCTTGTGGATTCTCTCCTTCTCCTTCTATCCCTCCCCCCACTAATGCTCTCTCTCTTTCTCTCTCTAAAAATAAATAAATGAATCTATTAAACTATATTTTTATGAATTTAGGGTGTTCATCGTAATGACTAAAAAAACTCAAAAAATATAGTGTCTAGTTTTTATCACAAAAAATATAGTGTCTAGTGTTTTTTTTTTAATTTTATTACTTATTTGACAGAGAGAGCGAGAGATCACAAGCAGGCAGAGAGAGAGGGGGAAGCTCGATCGTGGGGCTCGATCCCAGGACCCTGAGATCATGACCTGAGCCAAAGGCAGAGGCTTCAACTCACTGAGCCACCCAGGCGCCCCAAGTGTCTAGTTCTTATCACTTAGGTGATAAAAAGCATAAAGAAACACAAGGAAGTGATTCTTAAGAAAGTCAAGATAGTGGTTACTTTTGCAGGGAGGGAGTAGGCTGTGATTCAGATGTGGCACATGGAGAGGCTTCTGGTAATGCTGATAGTGTTCCATTTCTCGACCTAGGAGGTGGTTACTAGGGTGTTCACTTTAAAATAACTTTAAGTTATGTTTTTTGTGTGTGTAGTTTTCTATATCTGTGCTTCAACTAAAAAGTTGTTAAAAATCAAAATAACGGGGTCACCTGGGTGGCTCAGTCAGTTAAGTGTCTGCCTTCAGCTCAGGTCACGATCTCAGGGTCCTGGGATGGAGCCCCGCTTCGGGCTCCCTGCTCAGCGGGGAGTCTGCTTCTCCCTTTCCCTCTGCTCCTTCCTCTGCTCATGCTCTCTCCCTCTCACTCACTCTCTCTCTCTCAAATAAATATATAAAATCTTTAAAAATAAATAAATAAAAATAAAAATAACAGGGATGGAAAGAGGAGGGGAAGGGAAATAACCTGGGCCAAGGAAGCCATCTTTGAAGAGGTAACGGGAAGATGAGAGAAATGAAAGGTGAGGAATCATTAAAGTGAAGGGTAGGAGGAGAGTATTTGAGGCAGAGAGCAGGAGGTAGGATAGAAGGAGGCCTTGATGCAAGAATATGTAGTTGTTCATATCCCAGCAACAGGACGTGTGTGTGGATGTGTGTGTGGATGTGTGTGTACAGATTTATTAGAAAGTACTGGCTCATGCAATTATGGAATCTGGCAAGTCCCAAGATCTTCAGAGTGAATCAGCAAGCTAGAGACCCAAGAGAGCTGATGGTTTAGCTCCAGCATGAGTCTGAAGGCCAGAGAACCAGAAGAGCGTATGGAATAGTTCTACTCCAAAGGCAGCAAGCTCAAGATCCAGGAAGAACCAGAAGACAGAAAAAAAAGCCAATGTCCCATTTCCAAAGCTGTCAAATAGAAAGAATCTTCTCTTACTTGGGGAAGGGTCAGCCTTTTTGTTCTATTCAGGCTTTCAACTGATTGGGTGAGGCCTACATATTGGGAAGCACAATTTGCTTTACTCAAGTAAATGGTTTGGTTTTGGGGTTTTTTTTTTAAGATTTTATTTAGGGGCGCCTGGGTGGCTCAGTCGTTAAGCACCTGCCTTCGGCTCAGGTCATGATCCCAGGGTTCTGGGATCGAGCCCCACATCGGGCTCCCTGCTCGGCAGGAAGCCTGCTTCTTCCACTACCATTCCCTCTGCTTGTGTTCCCTCTCTCACTGTGTTTCTCGCTGTCAAATAAATAAAATCTTAAAAAAAAAAGATTTTATTTATTTATTTGAGAGAGAGATAGCAAGAAAGGGAACACAATCAAGGGGAGTGTGAGAGGGAGAAGCAGGCTCTACACCAAGCAGGGAGCCCAATGTGGGCTTGATCCCAAGATGCTGGGAACACTACCTGAGCTGAAGGCAGATGCTTAACTGACTGAGCCACCCAGGCGCCCCAACTCAGGTAAATATTAATCCCATCCCAAAACACTCTCACAGAAACACCCAGAGTAATGTCTGACCAAATATCTGGGCATCCTATGGCCCGGTCAAATCGACACATAAAATTAACTTATCACAGCACGTGTATTACAAGTGTACAAAACGACTTCACTGAAGGAAGTTGGATAAGTACTGACCCAAGTAACTTCGCAAATAAGTGGAATCTATAACAGCAAAAGCAAAAGGAAGTGCACAGAGCACTGTACTCTAGCTGATCAAGTTCCCCGCAGGCATGAGTTAACAATTCTAATACTGCTGTATATGTTTACTGGAATTGATAATCAAGTCAATAGATCATGGATGATAGAAGCTGGGTTGCTCATTGTTGGAGTTGGAGGTTACAGATGAGCCAAGGGAGAAGGCTGGAATGATCCACACGGTGATGGATTAGAGTTGAAAACATCAGTATGATCTTATTTAGTTCAATATACATAAATATTGTCACATAAACATTTACAGGTACATACAAAGTTAGTAAACAAACATACATTTCCTTGCTCTGTCATCTGAGAGGGCCTAGAAGCAATGCCATGTCAGTAGCAATGAGCACATCTACTACCCAGATCTTGATTTGTAAGACCATTCTCTAGTGAAAGGATCCAGGACTCCTCGAAGAAATGGCTGATTCTATGACTAGGGCGGGGAATACAGGAGATGAGCCTGAAGCATCTGATAGTGCCAGAAAGCAACAAAGTGCTAAAACAAGCAAACAAACAAACAAAAACACAACGATGGAGGTGTGTCAGAGGGATACAGGAGTCTATTGAAAGAATGCCCAGTGCCAAAGTTGGAACAATTTGAGCAAAAATAAACAAGTAAGGTGGTATTGGATTATAACTCAAAGTATAAAATAAATACCCATGAGTCCATATTGTATTAATAAATGATTTAATAAACAAATGGATGAAAACAGACAAACTTCCCATACAGAAGAATCCCAAATAATTTATGTAGATACTCCGCTTTTAAGGAGGTGGAGCACAACTCCCCATTTCTTGAGTGTGACTTTCTTCTGAAGAGTCTAGTATGGAAAGGGGAGAATAGAGTAACTTTACAGTGGAGAGACCTGAGAAACATCACCTTAGCTGGGTGATCAAAGTCAACATCACCAGCAATATAGCATGTTGATAGCACGTACTCATGATATGATGTAACGAGGAAGGCCTTTTCCTGTGTGGTTTTCCTCTCAAAAACACATAGCTCCAGTCTACTCATGAGAAAAATAGCAGACAAACACCAAGGGAAGCGCCTTCTACAAATACCTGACCAGTACTCCTGTCAAGGTCATCAAAAACAAAATCTGAGCAACTGTCACAGCCCAGGGGAGCCTAAAGACTTGACAGTGAAATGTACTGTGGTATTCTAGATGGGATCTTGGAACAGAAGGACATTAAAGAAGAGTGCTTCCAGTGAAGTTCTAAGATGTAACTAAATATATTTCCCAATACATAGATTGATTCATAAAAAAAAAAAAAAAGAATAGTGCTTCATTAATTGTAAGAAAAAACGCACGATACTAGCATAAGATACTAAGAGTAGAGGAAACTGGATGCAGAGTATATAGGAAATCTCTGTAGTATCTTTGTGATTTTTCTGCTTATCTAAAACCATCCTAAAAAATGAAGTTTATTTTTAAAAGTTCACCAAAAACAGAATAAGCAAAACACAGTTTAGCCAGAAGAGACAAAGAGGCTCGGAGCGGATGCGGTGTCTTTGGTCCCTGAGAGCATCTCATTCACACAGCCTGTGAGACCCTTAGCCTAATATACAGGTTCTAAAGCCAGAACAAAGGGTTTGGATTCTGGCTTTATCACGTACTAGCTGGGTAACCCTGGGAAAATTATTCAATCTCTTTGTGACTCTCATCTCCAAAAAGTAGGAACGACAGCCCCCACTTTTTGTCAATGTTGTAATAAGGATTAAATGAGTTAATATGTATAATGTGCTTAAATGAGGGCTGGCACATACTAAGTTCTATATAAATGAAGATCTACTTTGTGTAACATACATAAAGACTTTGTAAACTGAAAAAAACTACGATGACTGTAAGTTCATTTAGTAATCAGCTGTAATCATGTAAGGTAGGAAGATGTGGGTTTGGTTGCTATGAACTGGGCAGTAGTTGCCATAGATATGTCAGAGCCTTGACAGCCATTGTTAGGCCATCGCCATACCCTTTACAAGCAGGCAACTGAGCTGTATTAATCTGGCAAGAAGGCTAGAAAGCTCAATACACCTTCCTATTACTCTACACATCTTATGTCTTTCATCCAAAAAGAACCAACTTCTAATCAGATAAATAATTACCCACCTCAAGGTAAGCAAAATATATCATTATCTCCATTTACAGAAAAGAGATCTGAAGGCTTAATTTAATTTTCATCCCAGGATACTTAGGAGAGACATTGGAGAGGAAAGAAAGGACCAGTAGCCCCCTAGTCCAGTTGTTTTCCTCCTCAGTTAGCCTATACATCCTTCTTTAGAGTGAATTCTTGAGGAAAGACTTGTGTGATGTCAGTTTGACTTCTTCTTGGTGACACTAACAAATACAGAGAACCTGAGATCAAGCTAGGAATCTCGGCCAACTATCAGGACAGAGACATGAAGCTGCTACTGGCCTCATCTCAAAGGGAGATGGCTACCGTGGAACCCAGATAATCGGGCCCTGGTGTTTCCGGCTCCAGGTCTCATCAGCTTCAGAAGCCAAGTGGGAATAAGGCTGGATTTGATCACAAGCTATATATAAGGTTTCCCTTTCATCGGGCATAAGCCATAGCCATTCTCCAGGAGGTCCTTATGGGGAGCCAAATGATTTTCCTAGGGAATAAACTGTACTCTAAGTAGTGCTGTGAACTGTGAGTCTCTATTTGGGAACGGCAATTCTCCAAAATAGGGGCTGACTCTGTGGAACCTTGTTACAATATCCACTGATAAGTTGGACATGTCCTGTGCTCGTGAGGTAGCTAGGCAAAGCCCATCTGAAGTATCAGTTGAAGTGTTTCGCTAACCCAGTGGGAACTTCCCCCAGCTCTGGGCTCCAATTTAATTAGTCAACAAGAAAATGTAAATCAAAACCGCAATGAGATACCACTTCACACCCACTAGGATAGCTATAAACAGACAACAGTAAGTGTTGGTGAGGATGTGGAGAAATTGGAATCCTTCTGCACTGCTGGTGGGAGTGTAAAATGTTGTAGCCACTTTGGAAAACAGTCTGGCACGTCCTCAAAAGTTTAAACGTAGAGTTATCATATGACCCAGCAATTACACTCCTAGGAATATACCCAAGAGAGCTGAAAACACCAGCACCATTATTCATATGATCCAAAAAGTAGAAACAATCCAAATGTCCATCAACTGGTGAATGGATAAGCAAACTGAGGTATATCGACACAACGAAATATTATTCAACCAGAAAAAGGAACAAAATACTAATACACGCTACAACATGGGTAAACCTTGAAGTGATTGTCTACGTTGCCCTTTTTACTTAGGTGATCACTTCCAAATATGGCTGCACTTAGAAATCACCTGGGGAGCTTATGCAGCTCTCTAGAATCTTTAAGAGTGGGGCACCTGGACTGATGTTTGAAATCTGTTAGACCAAGTGATCTCTAAGGTCCCTTACAGTTCTAGAAATTGTATGAAATCTATGACAGTGGGTCACCAATACATACCTATTTGAAGCAGAAAGCAATAAAAGAACCAAGCCCAGTGGATAGTTGTTACTTGGGTCTCCCAATAGGTCCTTCTTAAAATCTAATCTGGTTCTTCTCTAAGGTTTTGCTGCACGCCCCACCCCCACCCAGGACTGAATGAAGATATTCCTAACAGGGACGAACTATGGCTGAAGGGACAGGCCACAACTGATGTTATCATGCCCATGGTGGGTTGCTTTAATAAGAAATTCCCCCCACTTTGCAGATACCTTCCAGTGGAGTTGAGAATTGCCAGTTTCTCCCTCTATGACATTTATAGACAAGGTTGGATAGCATGAAGTTATGGACTTCTGACTTAAGACTTTGTTTATCAGCACCTGTGTAGTCCTAAGCTGACTGAGTTTCAGTGTTAATAACGGGGCTGATTTTTCATTTATTTGTTTCCCTTAATATTAAAGAACCAAGCTGAACCATGTTCCGGCTGCTGACCTCTTGCTGGTCTCGGCTAAAGACAACTGAAGAGACACGAAGGTAATATTGCAATTATTTCTCTAGACATAATCCATTTCCTCCAAAGTATCTGCCCAAAGCCCCTCAAGGGACTAATCTTCATGATATATATTGTGAGGGAATGCAATTAAGCAACATCTGCAAGATTGGAGGCAAGGTTGGGGGAGGATGGCCAATTCTACAAGACAAGTAAATCAGGGAAGAAATGCATCCTTGAAGGCTTTAGGAAGGGGTTCCCACATCACTTTCTACCACCTTGGCTGTACTTTTTATGGTACATGCATTGGGACTCCTGCAGGCAGAGCCTCAAACATCAATGAAGAATAGAATTCTTTGTTTACCCTAAGAACTAACAGTGCTTTTTAAAAAGACTTTGGCATTTTTCTTTTCTATTTCCAGGAATGTGACCATCATTATCATTGGATTGGAAAACTCAGGCAAAACTGTTCTTGTGGAGGCTTTCCAAAGATGTAAGGAATTAAGAGCATTAGACACTGGTTTAGGTTTCCTATGGGCCCCAGGGACCAATGAAATAATCATTCCTTTCTTCCTAGCCTTACTTCATGACCTTCAGTTTCCCTCTTTTGAAGATAATCACTTCCCAACACAAACGCGCACATGCACGCGTGCGCGCGTGCATGCGCGCGCGTGTGCACATCCCCCCCATTCCTGTCCTTGGGTATTATCAGCCTGTTTATGTAATGTCTGTCGCCTCTGCCTTTACAAGACATCCTAATTGAAGGTCCTCTCATAGTGTCAGTATGAATGAGCTCAAACTATGTAAAGTACTGTAGTCAATTATAAAGGATAGCATGTTTCAAACAGTCTAGTTTCAGAACTCAATTAAAGTGGAATTTGGTCTAGATAAGAGAGACAAGTGTGGGATGATGAAGAAGTTTAATAACATGAAACTCTTTGTGACAGTTAATATAGAGGGTTGGAGCTTGAGAAATGTTGTCAGTTCAGAGGCATGCATGCTTAATACCAGATCTCCAGTTTAATACCTTGACATTTCAAGCAACAGTTACACAGAATTTCAGGGGGCTACTATTCTAGTCGCGAAGACCCATCTAACTGCTGGCCAGCCAATCAGGGAGCCCAGTATAGGATGCCCTCCACTGAAATGTATAAAACAGAAAAAGGGGTGTGACCATGTGGCTGAGCTTTAACATAACCTGGGCCCTCAGCAAAGTACAGGAAAGGGCTCGCCTGACTCCTCTGCCACTTGTTTACTTGAAGCCTGCATCAATCTCTTGGAACTACAGTGGCTGCCTGCTGGCTGATCTTGCCATCTCTAGTTGTCCCCCCAGTTCTCAATGCACACAGTTGCCTGAAGGATCTAATGCAAAAATCTGACCATGGTACTTCCCTACTCAAAACCAAAGCCTCTCCTTTATCATCAAAACAAAACACATTCCTCAGCAGCACCCAAAGTCCTCCATGATTTGGTCTTTGACTTCTCCTCCAGCTTCATTTTCCCACGCTCTCTGCATATGCCCCCTGATAAAGCCAAAACAAATTATTTGCCACTCCTCTGTGATCATACCATTCTAGGTCACATGCCCACACTCTGTACACGCTGTCTCACTACCTAGCAATTCATCTACTTCATTATCTAACTGCTTAATCAAATGCCCTGAGACAGAAGCCTATGCTTGACCCCAGCTCAACCTGGGCCTTCCCTAATGCCCAGCACCTCCTTCCTCAGCTCCCACTCTACTCTGGGCCTCCCTCTAGCTTGCACTTATCACATCGCTGCACGATAGCAAGTCCATCCCCTAGACTGTGAGCCCCTTGAGAAGTAACAGGTCTTTTGAGCTCTGTATCTTTAGTCTCTGTGCTTTTAGTATCCTCGGGGAGGTACTCAATAAATATTTGTGGAATGTTCTCCCCCCTTCTCCTCAGGCAATGTGCTGCCTCTTTACAACTTCTCTATCCCCCCGTCCTTTCCCCTTATAGGCAGCCAGCTTGGCTCCCTGCCTCTCCCAGTCCTCTGATAGGCAGAGATGGTAAAAAGGTAAGGGGTAGCAGGAAAATCAAGGAGCCAAGATAAATCACAAGATTACTGATGAAAGTGGGGATCATTTTTAGAGCCCCAACTCAGCCCCACCCCTAGATTCCCATCCACTCTGGGTGGGGCCTGGGAATCTAGCTTTTAAAATTTCCCCAGGTGTTTCTGATGGCCAGCCAGCTTTGGGAAGCATTCATCTCACAATTAGCCATGTGCAATTTTGTCTGTGAGAACAGTGCCTGCTTTTCATTCTAATTCCTCGAGAAAAGAGCCTATAGTCTATTTAATGTGTTATTGTATAACTTGCCTTGTGCTTGTGATTAACTTAGGGGTGATTCATAAGCCAATAGGTGTGTGGTTGTGACTTCATTCAAAGAATAGTTTTGAATGGTCACGAAGCAAAGTGCCACTGATGTCACAATCTGAAGGCTGTCACGGGCCATCTTTGGCCCTGCAGGACAACCAGAGTCAATCTAGTACCCAAAATGCAATAGCTCGTGTCCCCTGCTCCTGCAGATGTTTATGATTGCCAAGAACAGACAATAACCTAGGAAGGAAATTCCAATCTACAAGTTCTAACTTATGTGAACATCTGAAGATGCCAGCTACAAATTATTTTTGGGACATAAGCCATTATTATCAACGACACCATTCACTATAACTGTTCTGCCTGGCATGATTCCGTGGGGCAAGAAACCCAAACATGAGCACAAGCAGCTGCCTTAAATGAGGGCATTTAGAGCACTGCCTCTCAAATCCAGCAATAGCTTTCAGTTACCTAGGGAGCTTTAAAAAAAAAAAAAAAAAGATGCTTAAGCCCCACTCCAGATCTATAGCGTCAAACCTTCAAAGAATGAGGCCTAGTGTCATAGGATTTAAAAGTTCCACAGGTGATGCTCGAGCATAGTGAATACTGAAAGCCAAAACTCAGAATCACCTGGGGGGATTTCACACCTACTGACCCAGGTGCCTGGAGGTTCAGATACTTTGGCCTGGGTGGACCCACAGATTCAAAATCTTAACAAGCATACCAGATGATGCTGAGACACAGCACGCATGAGTTTCATTGCTCTCTAAGGCCTTGAGTCTCAGGCTTTAAAGTGCAGAAAAATTACCTGGGGATTTTCTTCACTGTAGGAGTTTGTTAAACATACGAATGCTTGTGTCCCAAACATAGAGGTTCTGATTCATTTGGTATAAAGTAGGACTTCACAATCACCTCTATGTACCTCTGAATCAGAGAGCTCCCAGACTGTGCTTTAGGGATGTAGAGATAAATTAGACTCAGTGCCTGTCCTCAGGGAGTTTACAAATTAATAGCGGAAATAAGAGAAATGTAAATTATCAGGAAACAACTTCTCGTGTCTTCTAAGGTTCACCAACAATAGATTTCATTATTGAAGGAACTGGTAAGGTTTCAAGTAAAAAGAAAAAAAAAAAAAAACTAAGGAAAGTATTTTGCTCTGACAGGGGAAAAAAATTATATAAAGCTTGCCTGAATGCAGGAAACAAGATTTAAAAATTACCTATGGAATTTCAACCTATTCACTCACTATTTTTAAATAGTTTAATACAGACAAAGCAAATATCACATCAAAGTTGTGATTGAAAACTATGTTATCTGAAAACTATAATTAAAAAGATCATTGATGGGGTGTCTGGGTGGCTCAGTGGGTTAAAGCCTCTGCCTTCGGCTCAGGTCATGATCCCAGGGTCCAGGGATCGTGCCCCGCATCAGGCTCTCTGCTCAGCAGGGAGCCTGCTTCCCCCACCCACCCCCCCACCCCCGCCTACCTCTCTGCCTACTTGTGATCTCTCTCTCTGTCAAATAAATAAATAAAATCTTAAAAAAAAAAGATCATTGACTAACATGAAAACAGGAAATATAAAAAAAAGAAAACAGGAAATATAAGATCACATTAAAATGTAATGATAATATATATTATATAGATAATATAGAAAAAATATATATATTATACACACACACGTAAATGTGTGTATAGTTCCCAAGATTTGAAAGCATCTTACTAATTTCTCGACTAAATGGCTCATTCTGGCAATTCCATGGAAAATGTCATAGGTAGAACTAAGACTATATAGAAATAGTAAGCTACAGATTCTGGTGTTAAAACTCCCAGGTATGAGTATAGAGAATCTATAAAATCATTTTACTACTAATGTGGAGAGAGAGCTAGGTTGGACTGTTAGTTCAAAAGACTGCAATGTGTATAAAACTGTCGTTTTGAACTGCATTTCTATGGGAGCTGAAAGAAAACCCTATGGGGTTCTATGCTCTGGCCATGGCCTTGAAACTGTAAATGTATCTGAGTTTGGAATGGTTTATTGGAGGAGATAGCAGGAAGAGGACTTCATACTTTCATCCACAGTAATAGGCACCATAAACATTGGTTGAATACCTACTGTATGTAAGGTAATGCACAGCCCCTCCCTGACAGAGCTTACATGTTAGTTGGGAAGACAGGACACGCACGGATTGAGGTTAAGAACCAGTTCACTAGACCGCGTGCTCAGCAAGAGCGAGAGAGGGGCGCTTGGGTGGCTCAGTGGATTAAAGCCTCTGCCTTCGGCTCAGGTCATGATCTCAGGGTCCTGGGATCGAGCCCTGCATCGGGCTCTCTGCTCAGCGGGAAGCCTACTTCTCTCTCTCTCTGCCTGTCTCTCTGCCTGCTTGTGATCTCTCTTTCTCTGTCAAATAAATAAAAATTAAAAAAAAAAAAAAGCGAGAGAAAGGAGAACTGGACAGGTCAGAGTGGCTTCCTAAAGAAAAGTGGTACTTGAGCTGGGCCTTGAAGAAAGGGTGGGAGAAAAAGGCCCCTCATTCATTCATTCACCAAAATTCATTCAACAAATATTTGTTCTGCCAGTTGTGTGCCAGCTTCTGTGCTCAGCATCACAAATACAATGGTGAATAGAACTGAAAGGGTTCCTGTCATGTTGTAGTTTAGAACTCAGGTAACAAAACCATAGAATTTGTAACACTAATATGTGCTGTGAGTGGTAAACCTAGAAGAAAGGCACCTTGTCCAGATGGGGGGATGGTGGTATGAGTTAGGGAAAAATTCCTAGAGGTAACAAGATCTAAACTGATATATTTTTTATTTTTTTTAAAGATTTTATTTATTTATTTGACAGAGAGAGAGATTACAGGTAGGCAGAGAGGCAGGCAGAGAGAGAGGGGGAAGCAGGCTCCCTGCTGAGCAGAGAGCCTGACGCGGGGTTTGATCCCAGGACCCTGAGATTATGACCTGAGCCGAAGGCAGAGGCTTTTTTTTTTTTTTTTAAGATTTTTTAATTTATTTGACAGCGAGAAACACAGCAAGAGAGGGAACACAAGCAGAGGGAATGGTAGCAGGAGAAGCAGGCTTCCTACCGAGCAAGGAGCCCGATGCAGGGCTCGATCCCAGGACCCTGGGATCATGACCTGAGTAGAAGGCAGACGCTTAACGACTGAGCCACCCAGGCACCCCTGAAGGCAGGGGCTTTAACCCACTGAGCCACCCAGGCCCCCCCTAAACTGATATATTTTTTAAAAGGCACTAAGCAAACAGACAGTAGCGGGAGAGTGTTCTAAGCGGTGGGAATAGCATCTTGTGAAGCCCCAGGGCAAAACAGAGCATGGCATTCTTGTGGCATGGGAAGAACACAAGCCAAGGAGCAGAGGCAGAAAGAAACCGGGTGTGTACCAGGGGGTCTGCAGACACCGGTCAGGTCTGGCAGGTTAGGAGGCAAAGGGGTCAGTATTCTAACCTGGGAGCAGTAGGCATTCACTGAAGGTTACTGAGCCAGGAAAGGGTAGCATGACAAAGTGCTGGCTGAGGAAGATGAATCCATGAGTGTGAGCAGAATGGCAAGAGTCAGCTGGATTCCTCAGAGCAGGCTCTGGTCAAGGTTTAAATCGTTGCTACACCAATTCTTACATCTAACTCTATTCCCCTGCTTTGTGGTTGCTAGTACTTCCCAGTAGGATGGACAGTTGCATGAAACCTGACCTGATTACGCTCTTGCTGGATGAGTATGAAGTTTCCATCTATGACCTGAATGGAGACATGAAGGGCCGAGAAATCTGGCCAAACTACTACGCGCAGGCACACGGACTTGTTTTTGTCCTGGATTCCAGTGACTTAGGACGCATGCAGGAAGTGAAGATCATCTTGACACATCTGCTGGCTGATAAAAGACTGGCAGGGAAACCTCTCCTACTGTAAGTCTATGCTTTTGTGCCCAATTCTCCCTTCCCAGGTACCCTCAGAAGAGAAGTAGACAGAGGAAGGGTGGTCCCTTTGTCACACCCAGCGTGACCTCCTCTTCCCTTCAGCTCAGCGAGAGGAAGTGGGCCAGTCCCCTGGGGGCAGTTTTCAAAAGCCACTTTTTGCCTCTGACCCTGAGAAGGTGGCAGAAAACAACTCCTGTTTTGTATAATTGATGTCAATGGACTCCTCCTTTGGCCAACTACCCAAAGAGTTATGTAACTAGCATTCATTACAGGGTGGTAATTCTGGTGGCCCATCAATCCTTACCCTTCCCCAACTCCCTTTTTGCTTTTTTCATTCCTCATTAGCACCCCCAACTCAAGCCTGAACAGAGGTTGGGAGAGTGTGTAAAAACTCCAAATCTGTTCATATCCCAGTTGGCTGTTCTAATTCAAGTTTGATGGCACAGTGTAGAGGAAGTGAGAAGTAAGGGCCGGAGATTATCTTGGTTCAAATTATCTGTCCTCTTTGCTCCACTGAGAGTTGGCTAGAAACATTTCTCTCATCCCACTGGTTATGTTTTTAAAGCTAGTTCCTGGATATATAGTAGTTGTACTAGAATTGATTGGTTCTCCTCCTCTTTCCCTTCTTTGCCTGCCCTTGGCCTCGATTTCTGTTATGCTCTTCCTCTTCTCTTCCCTCCCTCTCTCCTACGCCCTGCTCTAGCGTGGCAAACAAACAAGACAAGAAGGATGCCCTCCTACCTTGTGATATTATTGAATATCTACTCCTAGAAAGGCTAGTGAATGAGAACAAGTCCCTGTGCCGAGTGGTAAGTATCAACTCCCCTTCTCCCTCCCTCCCCCTCTAGAGCCCAGCAGATGCATCCCCCGGCCCATTCCATAATCAGCCCCATCTTCTGGGTCTCAGGCAAAGCCTCTCCCCCACAGGCAACATCTACAGTGATGATTTCTGACTCAACATTGACAGTAAATAACACATTCTTATGACACTTTCACATCTGTTTTCTCATTAGGCCTTCAAAATAGCTCTGTACAATTAAAAGTTTCAATATCCTCATTTTATGGATAAGAAAGCTAAGGCTCAGAGGATATGAGTGACTTGCCCAAGGTCACACATCCAGGACATGACACCACAATCACTTGATTAAAGGATCTTAACTCTTGTCTTTTCGTTCACCTTCTCAGGGGTGAGTCCTGGGTGTCTCCTAGGAAGTCTGAGAGCCTCTCTAGACATAGTAGAGCTTAAGTGTATCTCTGCTCTCGGCTGAGAATAATTGGGACTTGGGCCTCAGGGGTTCCAGTCCCTTGGGCTAGAGCGTTCTCTTCTCTTTCTGTCATAGGAACCCTGTTCGGCCATCAAAAACCTCCAAAGAAGGAACCATCAGCCCATAATCGAAGGGCTGCGCTGGCTATTAGCTGCCATTGGGGATAAATATGATGAGCTGTGTACTCGCCAACAGCCACTCACCTCGAGCATCCCAACCTCCAAGAGCACCAGAGGCTCTGGGGAAAGATGCTCATCAGACAGGTACTGAGCTGCCTCTACTAGGTCTACTAATAAGAAGAGATGCAGGAGTCAATCTTCAGTGTATGCAGGGAGGTCTCGGTGCTGTTTCGATTCTACACCATGCTGAGCAAGGGTTTTAAGATCAGTTTGGCCCAAATGGGGCTATAGGGCATCGACCACGAACATTCCAAAGTTGTTAGGTCTACCCTCCCCTCATGTTAGTAGGATGAGTTGTAGAAAGGTAAAGCCAAACCTATTGGTATTGAGAGCTTCTCCAAAACAGGGTTTCTGTTGCCTTGTTTGCCACACAGAGGAGGAAAGGAACATGAGTCCCTTAAGCTGATTGGAAACATTCTGTGGCGAAGAGTCTTAAAGCTACCCTACATTCTCTGATTTCAGTTATCTGTTCCTCCCAATAATTAGGAAAGATGAGGGAGAACAGGAATATGGAAAAGAAGAAAGGGGGGGAGGAAAACAGGAGTTGATTAAGGTTTTGAGGAATAAAAGACCTAAATGTCCTCTTGCTTTGTCATCCCTTCCAAAGTCCAAAGGCATATGGCAGGGATGGAGTCATAGCTACATTCAATTAAGGAGGCTGAAGAATGTCTATTTTCACTATTGCTCTGTCTTTCCTCTCTTCCCCAGCGTCACTACCAGGATGGGAATGGCCAAAGAAAAAAGACAGCATCTAGGACAACGCTCAGTGGAAGCTAGGCCCCTAAAGCCAATCCTACAGGTAAGTGGCTCTTTAAATGTTACTGCCCCAGGGACCAATCCCTGAACTGTCAGAGCACCAACTGACTTTTTTTTTCCCTCCATCTTCTTGCTTACAGAAAGAAGGTATAAGATTAAGGCCCAAAAAGAATATATCAGTAACGTTTGCTTTAGATGAACCCATGGAGGAAGGTGAATGTTCCGGCGGAAACAGAACTCGGAACACTACTGAGCTTTGCTACAATCAAAGTGATGACTTGCAGGCCCCAGCTCCAATTGTCGATGATGATCTTTTTGAAGGTAATGCTGGACCAGTGGTTAGTCAAAAAAGAAAAGCTAGAAGGGAAAATATAGATAGGCCTTCTCTCACAATTTATAAAAGAGTATTCCTATTTTGAGCCTGAAACTCTTTTCTCATACTATGTGTTGGTGAGTAAAAGAAGCAGGTGAAGTAGAGGGAGAGTGCTTGGGGACTACCCTCTGGTAACCCAGTAAGATGCCCCAGCACCCCAGCACCCCAGATCTTACACAAGATCTTTGTTTGCACAGCTGTCAGGTTATCTTAAAGGTTATGATTTCCAGTGGTGGAAGTACAAATTGGCACAACCTTTATGGTGAGTATTTTGGTTGTCTGTCTCCCTCTCTCAATATGTATGTGTGTATGCATGTGTATACATATACATATACACACATTCCACTTAAAAAATACACACACACACACACACACACGCACACTCTCCACTTTGAAAATATGGAAACCCAATATTGTGTACAACAGCTAAAAGTTGGAAACAAGTTAAAGGACTAATGTGGGAAATAGCTAAATAAATTATGGTGCATTCATACAATGGAATACTATGCAGACATTACAAGGCATAATGTTAACTTATATTTACTGACATGGAAAGTTTTCCATAGCTTGATATTTTGTTAGAGAAAATGGTAAATCAGAGTTTAGCATGTTCAGCATGATGTGTACACATGCACTGATTATCGGAAGGTAAATCACCAAAACAGCAGTGGTTTTCTCTAGGGGTGAGATACTAGGTGACTTTGAGAAATAAAAGGCCTAGGTGACTTTCTTTGGATGTTTGCTTTTTTGGAAATTCTAGTTTTTCTAATAAGTATATATGATCTCTCCCAATAAAATAAAGGCATTTAAAAAACAAACAAACAAACAAACTAGGAGAAACAACAGCAACAACAACAACAAACTAGGAGAACTTGAAGGCCCATTGTTGTTAATGGCCACTCCTTCTCAGTGTTCCTTGGGACCCCACTGTCCGTGATGGCCAACTATCAATATTATGTCACCTCTGCTCTCCAAGGGATCTAGCCCTTCAGGCCAGCCCAGAGCCTTGTGTTGTTCTACCTATATGGAGGGGGTTGGCCTTGGCCAGGGCCATTGAGGAGGAGAGAGATCTGTTCTGGAGACGAGGGGAGTGGATAAGAGTTGAGTGGAAGAAATCTGGTAGGAGAGCAGGGGAAGTGTTTTTCTAGATGTGAGGAACTACCTCTAAATCTCTGTTCAAAACTGAAATTCATTTTCCATTTCTATAACCTCAGAACCCAAGGCCAAAAAAAAACTAAAGACATGGGATGCAGAAGAGATGTTACTGGAAAATCCCTGTGAAGAAACCTTTGGGTCCTGTGGTTAGTATTCCTTATATGAAGAGGTGAGGGAAGAGGGCAAGACTGATTGAAAGTATGAGGCCAGGGCAGAGGGAAGGTGTCTGGAGGGGTGCAGTATACACCCCTGTTGGGTGTAGGGGCCAATACCCTCCCAACCGGGAGTGATCTGGGAAGGATAGGAACCCTGGTGCTTAGCTTCACTTTGCAGTGACTTGCTGTTTTCTTTCTCTTATTAGACTTTTAACAGAGTACGAAAGAGAAAAATGGAGGGAAGTCCAAAAAAACCATCTCCTATCCTTCCCTCAGTAAATAAGAGTCATCTCTAGAACCATCAGGACTGCTCAGTTTTTTCATTTCTATTTGTTAATACCACTAAAGTCCCCCCACCTACAAGTCCAACTACTCTAGCATCACATCCCTGTGGACTCCCATTGTTCCTATCATCCATCAAATGAAGCTTACACCTGCCCCGAGAGACTCAAGAAAAGTTAGGTGGCATCCATTTGAGAACGAAAATGACCTTTGGCAAAGAACAGAGACGTTGTCTCTGCCCCGGGTGCTCTTCATGAAGCCCATGAAGTCATGGGTGACCAAATGAAATCAAGCCTTAGAAGTAAAGGGTCAGGTTGGAATTCCATTCTTCCCCCACTGAGGTTCTTGGGTATAAGGGGACTGGCAGAAATAAATAGAACTTCTCTGCTGAGAACTGTGTCCTGCTGAATCATTTTGTCATGCCTCCGGAAAAAAACAAAAACAAAAACAAAAACACAACAAAACCTCAGTTTTAAATCCCCAGCCATGGTCTGTGAAGCCTGTGGCAATAATTCCCTCACTACCGCTCCAAGAAACAGCAATGGCTACCTCTCCCAACACTTGGGTTAGGTATGCAAATGCTGTATGAGCTTGAACACATTCAACCCTCTGATAATCCGAAGGAGGGTGGTTGTTGTATTTACTAATCCTACAACTATTACTTTCACCACATTGATCAGGTGCCTTCTAGACATCAGACCTTAGGCATAGGCCTAAGTTCTTCACATTCATCATCTTATGCATAACAACCCTTAAGGGTGTGCAGTAGACCTGCCTGCATTTTCCCAAATGAAGGAGCTAAGGAGGAGACAAGTTAAATGACTTGCCCGAGATCCCACACCCTGTAAGCAGCAGAGCAGGGATTTGAATCCAGATCTGACTCTGGAGAAGGTGGCAGGCCAGAAAGATTTGCTTATGGTTTTCTCAGACTCCATGCAGAAAGGGAAAGCTACATCCAGGAAAAGTGCTGAAGTGTGGCCATGCCCAAGTCAGAATTAACCTTGATAGGGATAAGCACATCAATAGTTGTGGCAGATGTGGATGACTGAGTATTTCTGTTTGGCCAGGTGCTGGGCTAAGTGCTTTACATCCTATTGCCTTTGTGATCTTACAGAAGCAGAAACTGACATTCAGAGAGGTCAAATCCTTTGTCCCAGGGCATCCATGAGGAAGTGGCAGAACTGGTTTTCAAACTAAGCTCCAACTCCATAATTCATGCTCTTAACTCCTACCTTATGCTACCTCAACTAGCCCCTAATTGTTTCTGTAGGATAGAAACCTTGCATGGAATGATCAGTCTTACAACCCCATCTAGAGGGCCTGACACTGTCTAAGGCTGCATCATTTGCTATTATGCATAACACATGGCCTTATCTCCAAAAGAACCACCCAAGGCACCTTCTGGATCTTTTTTTTTTTTTTTTTTTAGATTTTATTCTTTTATTTCTTTGACAGAGAGCACAAGCAGGGGGAGCAGCAGGCAGAGGGAGAAGGAGAAGCAGACTCCTCACTAAGGGAGCCCGATGTGGGGCTTGATCCCAGGACCCAAAGATCATGACCTGAGCCAAAGGCAGACGCTTAACTGACTGAGCCACCCAGGCATCCCTGAATCTTTTTTTTTCTTTTCTTAAGATTTTATTTGAGAGAGAGAGAAAGAGAGAACGAGCAGGGGCAGGGAGGGGCAGAGGGCAAGGGATAAGCAGATTCCCCACTGAGCAGGGAACCCAACATGGGGCTTGATCCCAGGACCCCTAGATAATGACCTGAGCGGAAGGCAGACACCCAACTGACTGAGCCACCCAGGCACCCCCCCACCCCCCGCTGTGGATGCTTGATAGGATTCTGACTAAGGCTCAGCCTATTAGTCATGGAGCTGGAAGTAAACTTATAGAGCCTCTAGTCCAACTTCAGCCATTAAATAGATGAGAAGTTTAGGGTACAGAGAGGTTAAGTGACTGGCCCAAGATTGCACAGCTGACCACCGACAGAGCTGCTCTTAAAATCCACATCTCCTATGTGCCCAAGCCAGTACTATATCTTTCCAGTCCAAAAATGCTGCTTCCTCCTTGGCTCTTCTCTGGCCACTCTCAACCCACCTACTTTCCTTCAACTTGCCTAATAAAAGTCACTGGAGAATTCTGTTGACAATCATCCTCACCCAGTAAGTCAGCAAATATCTCTACTGAAGAAGAGTTTTATCAAACAGGAAATGTAATTCAACAAACTTGGGTTCTTAAGAAAACTGGATCACCCACATTTGTCTTTACGGCATGTATGTTTATGAGGCAGGCATTCTTTCTCAGCCAAGAGGGAAGTGTGGTTAAAAGGGGGTGGGGGTGCTACCTATGAATGTGGGCAAGTTGGGGAATTTAAGTTGAAACAACTTGATAAAACTGCATTTCAGTATATTGGCACACTTCCCTCTATACGATGTATGTGTTCCTGAGCGCCAACCGAATTTTTCCTACATAGAATCCATCAATCACAGTTATTTCAAGAATATCCCCCAAATACAGCCTGCATACCTCTATTTATTTTTTGAGTGAATCTTAATTTTGTTGCTGCAGGCTGTTACTGTATTTTCCAACTCCCATATCAAGCTGGGTAACCCTGGCAATTTCCCCCAGCAAAGACAGAAATAAGCGTACCTACCTCACAGAGTTGTTGTCAGGATCAAAGGGGAAAATCCATATAAAAATGCTTCACATAGTGCCTGGTATGTATTAAGTAGCTCATTAAATGCTAGAGGCTATTATTAGGATTAGGGGAGAAGCTTAGATCATTAGACAGCTACACCACCCCCTCCCTTTCTGGGAAAGGCATCCTCTTTTCTGTAAAGGACAACCCAGAGATGCCTTGGATTCTAATATAAAAAGACCATGGAGAATTTAGGGTAACTATATAACCACTGCTAACGCTAACCACTGCCTTCCATATCCTTGTCTTTGAAAATGCTAAATCTGCCAAAGAGGTTTTACAAATCATGTCTCAGCATGGCAGCCCAAGACCTGGCTTAAAGATAGTTTCTTGACCCTCAGAGGCAAATTTTCTTTCAGGCAATGGCTGCCTTAGGAGTTTCTCTTCTTTCATTGTCAGGGTCTTGGCCTCTCTCCTCTAGGACTTTTAAAGCTTAGCTCCTTTTCAGAGGCACTTTGTGAGCAAAAGACCCTGGTCCATCATTCAACAAGCCCCATACGGCTCTGGGCACTTGTCGATTTTGTCTGGTAGGACAGGCCCGGGCTTTTGGACTAGAGAATTTGATATGCACAGGTGGGTGAGGGGAGTCCCTCTGTTGCACTGGTTTTCAACTCCTGGCATCTACTCACCACTCTTCATTTACATGTTGTTTCTACCTGCCAGGGGTACCCTGTCAGCAGTACTGGTATCCAGTGTGATCTGCAGAACACAGGTCATATAATGAGTACACAGCAAGAGTTCAGGAAGAATAGTGATCAATTAGCATTAGAGCACGGAAACCAGTAGTAGCCAACATAGCCATAAATCCCTGACCGTTTGAGCGTTTGGTGCTTGGGCCATACCAGTTGTGTTTGGAATATCACTCTTCCCTCCCAGTAACCAATTAGGATCATTCTTTTTTTTTTTTTTTTTGTATTTTATTTATTTGACAGAGAAAGAGATCACAAGTAGGCAGAGAGGCAGGCAGAGAGAGAGGGGGAAGCAGGCTCCCTGCTGAGCAGAGAGCCCGATGCGGGGCTCGATCCCAGGACCCTGAGATCATGACCTGAGCCGAAGGCAGAGGCTTAAACCACTGAGCCACCCAGGCGCCCCTAGGATCATTCATCTTCAAGGCAGTTGCTACTGGTGGGACTTAACCAAGCGCACTGAATGCAACACTCTTCTCAGGAGAATCCTGTCAACTAGCATTCTCAACCATAAAATGCCATTGGCCATGGGTAGAGTAGAGGTCAGGCCTGGATTCACTGCTTCGTCTCAAATCCCTTTTAACCCTTTATCAGATGACCAAAACTGAGATTTCTGGCAGGAATGAGGTGTAGAGAGTGAGGGCTGGAAATCATCCCCACGTCCTACTTCATTTTTCACAAGTGTGCCTCAAAGAACTTAGCCATGGCACCCCTGACCTGCACCTTACTTCTTTAGCTATAATAATCCGTCCTCCCACTCTCCTTGCCTTTTCTCTCGGATCTCTGTGTGAAACACAGGTGGAGTTCACCTCACGCTCACACTCTCACACAGGTGAGTGAGAAAAGAGCAAGAACTTCTTGCTGTTGGCAGAGATAGTATCAGCTGGGGGTCGTGGGAGTCTGGGGGCTTGTACTTCCATCCTTGCACCTCTGAAGTGCACGACTCAGGTCCAGGGAGCCCAGGAGGCTCTGCTGTCGGGCGGTGGGCCGAGTGATGTTAACAAAGCACTCAAACTGTGCTGTGTGAGGATGACTCAAGAAGCCCACGTAATCCCACGCTCATGCTAGTCTCCACTTCCAGGAACTAAAATAGACCTCTGGTGCTAAGAAACAGCAAGCCTTTTATATCTGCTTAGAGAAATGAGCCCAGTCCTAAGAACTATCATGCTATTCAATACAATGGAATGTTACCCAGCCATTAAAGATGACAATTATGTGCACCGCGCAAGTGGGAAGCAGAATGTAAAATAATGTTAAATGAAAACAGCAAAACAGAAAACAGCACGTACACATGCTGATCGCAACTCTGAAAAACATACATAGAAGGGTTCATCCCTAAAGAACCTAAGAGAACAAGGAGTGCCACAGTCCTTTTAAATTCTACCCCCCACTCCGCCAACACCTTTTTAAATTATCATCTGGTCACCCTAGGTTACAGAAACACCTGCCTATTAGCTGATAAGAGGAGTTAACGCCACAGTTCATTTGATCCAGGGAATAGAGAAGGAACTGAGTGCTAAGGGGGCTGGTGCTTTAAAATGGGCTGGAGCCTTACTCTTCCCACTCCTCTCATGTTCAGGGCACAATTACCATTTCAGGCTTAGCATTACAGTGAGAATTCCTTCCAAACACCTGGCTGACCAAACTCTAAGATGGGAGTTTAAGATAACATATATATTTGGACCTTTTTTTTTTTTCAGTTTTAATTAATTTATTTTTTCCATTTTTAATTCCAGTAAACATACAGTGTTAGTTTCAGGTAAACAATATAGTAATTTACCACTTCCACACATCACCCGGTGCTCATCACAAGTGCACTCCTTAATCCCCATCACCTATTTCACCATCCCCCGCACCCACCTCCCCTCTGGAAACCATCCAGTT
>CM053612.1:38885880-38924955 GCA_028646535.1 Procyon lotor | reverse complement strand
TTTTTTTTTTTTCAGTTTTAATTAATTTATTTTTTCCATTTTTAATTCCAGTAAACATACAGTGTTAGTTTCAGGTAAACAATATAGTAATTTACCACTTCCACACATCACCCGGTGCTCATCACAAGTGCACTCCTTAATCCCCATCACCTATTTCACCATCCCCCGCACCCACCTCCCCTCTGGAAACCATCCAGTTAGTTCTCTATAGTTAAGAGTCTGTTTCTTGGGGCACCTGCGTGGCTCAGTCAGTTAAGCGTCTGCCTTCACCTCAGATCATGATCTCCTAGTTATGAGATCAAACCCTGTGTCAGGCTCCATGCTCAGTGGGGAGTCTGCTTCTCCTTCTCTCTCTGCCCCTCCCCCAACTTATGCGCGCTCTCTCTCTCTCTCTCTAATAAATAAAATCTTTTTGAAAAAAGAGTGTTTCTTGGTTTGCCTTTTTGTTCCCTTTGCTCATTTGTTTCTTAAATTTCACATATAAGTGAAATTATATGGTATTTGTCTTTCTCTGACTTCACTTAACATAATATTCTCTACTACTCTATTTGTCATTGCAAATGGCAAGATTTTATTCTTTTTTAGGCTGAGTAATATGCCACTGTATATGTATACCACCTCTTCTTTATCCATTCATCAGTTGATGGACACTGGCTGTTTCCATAGTTCGGCTAGACAACATTGTTATAAACATTGGGGTGCATGTATCCTTTTGAATTACTGTTTTTATGTTCTTTGGGTAAATGCCTACTAGTGCAATTGCTGGATCATAGGGTAATTCTATTTTTAACTTTTTTGAGGAACCTCCATAGTGTTCTCTAGAGTGGCTGCAACAGTTTACATTCCCACCAACAGTGCAAGAGGTTTCCCTTTCTCTGCATCCTCACCAACACCCGTTGTTTTTTGTGTTGTTGATTTTAGCCATTCTGACAGGTGTGAGGTGATGTCTCATTGTAGTTTTGATCTGTATTTCCCTGGTAAGTGATGTTGAGCATCTTTTCATGTATCTCTTGGCATCTGTTGGTCTTCTTTAGAAAAATGTCTATTCATGTTTTCTACCCATTTTTAACTGAATTATTTTTCCCTTAGGATGTTGCCTTTTAGAAGTCACATTTTGGATACTGACCCATTATCAGATATGTTATTTGCAAATATCTTCTCCCATTCCGTAGGTTGCTTTTTGGTTTTGTTGTTTCCTTCACTGTGCAGAAGCTTTTCATTTTGATGAAGTCTGAACAGTTTATTTTTGCTTTTGCTTCCCTTGCCTCAGGAGACATATCTAGAAAGAAGTTGCTACAGCCATGGTTAAAGAGGTTACTGCCTGTGTTCTCCACTAGGATTTTGATGGTTTCCTGTTTCACATTCAGGTCTTTCCTCCATCTTGAATTTGTTTTTGTGTATAGTGTAAGAAAGTGGTAAGTTTCATTCTTTTGCATGTAGCTGTCCACTTTCCCAACACCATTTGTTGAAAATGCTTTTTCCCATTGGATATTCTTCCTGCTTTGCCAAAGATTAATTGACCATATAGTTATGGGTTTATTTCTGTGTTGTCTCTTTTTTCCCATTGCTCTATGTGGCTATTTTTGGGCCAGTACCATACTGCTTTGGTCACTACAGCTTTGTAATATAACTTGAAGCCCATAATTGTGATGCCTCCTCCTTCACTTTTCTTTTTCAAGGTTGCTCTGGCTATTCAGGGTCTTCTGTGGTTTCATACAAGTTTTAGGAGTGTTCTAGCTCTGTGAAAAATGATGGTAGTGTTTTCATAGGGTTTGCATTAAATGTATAGATTGCTTTGGGTAGTATAGATATCTTTTTTTTTAAACTAACATATAATGTATTATTTGTTTCAGGGGTAGAGGTCTGTGATTCATCAGTCGAGTAGTGTAGATATCAGTATTTGTTCTTCTGATCCATGAGTGTAGAATGTTTTTCATTTCTTTGTGTCATCTTCAGTTTCTTTCATCAGTGTTTTATGGTTTTCAGATTACAGGTCTTTCACCTCTTTAGTTATTAGGTTTATTGCTAGATATCTTACTTTTTTTGATACAATTGTAAATGGGATTGATTCCTTCATTTCTCTTTCTGCTACTTCATTATTGGTGTATAGAAATGCAATAGGGGGAAAAAAAAGAAATGCAGCAGGGGTGCCTCTGTGGCTCAGTCAGTAGAGCATCTGACTCTTGATCTCAAGTCACAATCTCAGGGTTATGAGTTCAAGCCCCACACTGGGCATGGAGCCTACTTTAAAAAAAAGAAATGCAACAGATTTCTGTATGTTGACTTTGTATCCTGCAACTTTACTGACTGCATGTATCAGTTCTTGCAATTTTTTGGATGAATCTTTTGGGTTTTCTACATAGAGTACCATGTCATCTGCAAATAGTGAAAGTTTTACTACTTCCTCCATGATTTTGGATGCCTTTATTTCTTTTTGTTGTCTGATTGCTATGGCAAGGACTTCCAGTACTATGTTAAATAACATTGGTGAGAGTGGACATCCTGTCTTGTTCCTCACTGTAGAGGAAAACCTCTCAGTTTTTCCCCATGGAGGATGACATTAGCTGTGGGTTTTTCACATATGACCTTTTTTCTGTTGAGGTGTGTTCCCTCTAAACCTACTTTGTTGAGGGTTTTAATCATGAATGGAAGCTGTAGTTTGTCAAATGTTTTTTCTATATCTATTAAAATGATCATATGGTTCTTATCCTTTTTCTTTTTTTTTTTTTTTAAAGATTTTGTTTATGTATTTGAGAGAGAGAGAAATCACAAGTAGGCAGAGAGGCAGGCAGAGAGAGGGGAAGCAGGCTCCCTGCTGAGCAGAGAGCCCGATGCGGGGCTCGATCCCAGGACCCTGAGATCATGACCTGAGCTGAAGGCAGAGGCTTTAACCCACTGAGCCACCCAGGCACCCCTATCCTTTCTTTTCTTAATGTGGTATATCACGTGGATTGATTTGCAAATATTGAACCACCCTTGCAACCCAGGAATAAATCCCACTTGATTATGGTGAATGACTTTCTTAATGTACTGAAGGATTCAGTTTGTTGATATTTATTGAGAATTTCTGCGTCCATGTTCCTCAGGGATATTGGCATGTAGTTTTCTTTTTTCAGTGGAGTCTTTATCTGGTTTTGGTATCAGGGTAATGCTGGCCTCAAAGGATACATTTGAAAGTTTGCCTTCCTTTTCTACTTCTTAGAATAGTTTGAGAGGAATAGGTATTAGCTCTTCTTTAAATGTCTAGTAGAATTCACCTATGAAGCCATTTGGCCCTAAAATTTGTTTGTTGGGAGATTTTTAATTACTGATTCAATTTCTTTGCGGGTTATCAGTCTGTTCAAGTTTTCTATTTCTTTCTGTTTCAGTTTTGGTACTTTATGTTTTTAGGAATTTATCCATTTTTCCCCACAACAAATTTGTGTAATCTGTTGGCATAGAGTTTTTCATAATATTCTCTTATAACTGTATTTCTGTGGTGTTGGTTGTTATTTCTCTCTCATTTATGATTTTATTTATTCGGGTCCTTTCCCCTTTCTTTTTGTTATGTGTGACTAGGGGTTTAGCAATTTTATTAATTGTTTCAAAGAAGTAGCTCCCAGTTTCAATCATCTGTTTTATTAGGATTTTTTAATTTATATCATTTATTTATTTCTTTTTTTTTTTTTTTTTTTAGATTTTATTTATTTGACAGAGAGAAACAGCGAGAGAGGGAACACAAGCAGAGGGAATGGTAGTGGGAGAAGCAGGCTTCCTGCGGAGCAGGGAGCCCGATGCGGGGCTCGATCCCAGGACCCTGGGATCATGACCTGAGCTGAAGGCAGATGCTTAATGACTGAGCCACCCAGGCGCCCCTATATCATTTATTTCTACTCTAATCTTTATTATTTGCTTCCTTCTGCTACCTTTAGGCTTCTTTTTCTAGCTCCTTTAGGTGTAAGGGTAGGTTGTTTTTTTTGAGATTTTTCTTGCTTCTTAAGGTAGGCCTATATTGCTATATACTCCCCTTTTAGGTCTGCTTTTGCTCCATCCCAAAAGTTATGGATCATTGTGTTTTCATTTTTTGTTTCCATGTATTTTTTCATTTCTTCTATGATTTCTTCGTTCATCCATTCACTGTTTAGTAGCATGTTGCTTAACCTCCATGTATTTGTAGTCTTTCAAAATGTTTTCTTGTAGTTGACTTCTAGTTTCATAGCACTGCAATCAGAAAAGGGGCATGGTATGACTTAGATCTTTTTGTATTAGTTGAGTCCTGATTTGTGACCTAATATGTGATGTGTTCTGGAGAATGTCCCATAGGCACTTGATTGTGTATTCTGATCTTTTAGGATGGAATGTTCTGACTATATCTGTTAAGTCCATCTGGTCCAGTGTGTCATTCAAAGCCACTGTTTCCTTGTTGATTTTCTGGTGAGATGATCCGTCCACTGACATAAGTGGGGTGTTAAAGTCCCCTACTCTTATTGTATTATAATTAATTAGTTCCTTTATGTCTGTTAATAATTATTTCATGTATTTGAGTACTCCCATGGGGGCACCTGGGTGGCTCAGTGGGTTAAAGCCTCTGCCTTCGGCTCAGGTCATGATCTCAGGGTCCTGGGATCGAGTCCCGCATCGAGTTCTCTGCTCAGCGGGAAGCCTACTTCCCCCTCTCTCTCTGCCTGCCTCTCTGCCTACTTATGATCTCTCTCTCTCTCTCTGTCAAATAAATAAATAAAATCTTAAAAAAAAAAAGATTTGAGTGCTCCCATGTTGGGTACATAACTACTTACAATTATTACGTCTTCTTGTGGGATTGTCCCATTTATTATGATATAGTGTCCTCCTTTACCTCTTATTACAGTCTTTGTTTTGTTTTTTTTTTTAAGATTTTTATTTATTTATTTGACAGAGAGAGATCACAAGTAGGCAGAGAGGCAGGCAGAGAGAGGGGGAAGCAGGCTACCTGCTGAGCAGAGAGCCCGATGCAGGGCTTGATCCCAGGACCCTGAGATCATGACCTGAGCCGAAGGCAGAGGCTTTAACCCACTGAGCCACCCAGGCGCCCCTACAGTCTTTGTTTTAAAGTCTAGTTTGTCCAAGGGCACCTGGGTGGCTGAGTTGGTTGAGTGTCAGACTCTTGGTTTGGGCTCGGGTTGTGATCTCAGGGTTGTGAGATGGAACCTCACGTTGGCCTCCACACTCAGTGGGGAGTCTGCTTGAGATTCTTTCCCTCTGCCCCTCCCCCCATTCACACACTCGAGTTCGCATGCACTCTTTCTCTCAAATAAATAAATAAATCTTCAAAAAACTCCAGTTTGTCCAATATAAATATTGCTACTCCAGCTTTCTTTTGACACCCGTTTGCATGATAAATACTTCATCTCCTCATTTTCAACTGTGCGGTATTTTTAGGTATAAAATGAGTCTCTAGTAGGCAGCATGTTAGATGAGTCTTGTGGGTTTTTTTAATCCATTCTGACACCCTGTGTCTTTTGATTAGAGAGCATTTATATTTGGGCCTCTTTAGGTCAGACTGCTGTGTTTTGAACCCGGCTAACTTATACTGAAAGAAAGGAACTGTTTTTTGATAAGCTGCCAGAAATTCCTTATTGTAAAATAATTGCTATATGCTACTCTTGCCCCTTGTCACCTTATCACAGGTAATGCTTATGCAAATAACTAGGTATCTGGGTGAACACTATTCCATCCCTGGAGCCCTGGCCTAAATTCTTGCCCACACTTGGTTTTTCTAGAATTAGCTTTCAATCAGTATGCTTAGTTTTTAAAAGACTATGTTTGGGTTTTTTTTTTTATTTCAAAATAATTTTAGATGTGCAGAAGAGCTGTGAACATAGTTCACAGAGTTCCTGTGTACACTTCACCCAGCTTCCATGAACACCTCACATAACACTGGTACATTGATCAAAACCATGACACTAACAATATAGTACAATATTATTTACTAAACTACAGACTTTATTCCTACTTCACCAGTTTTTCCACTAATGTCTTCTTTCTGTTTAGGATCCAATCTAGAATCTTATGCAGTATTTATAGTATGTGTAGTTTAAAAAAACAAAATAAAATAAAACAAAAAAAACCTACCCCCTAGAAACTAGTTTCCTTTTAGGAGGTAGAAAGGGTAAGCCAGTAGGGGTTCTGCGTAATTTATGATCCTGAGCTATTCTACCCAGAAGGGAACTTTATCACTTCTGTACCAAAGCCCTTAATTCACGACACCTCATCACGGTTATTTTCAGAAAACATGTCTTACATTAGCACTTCTCACAGCAGTACAAAGGGATTTGACAAGTGGGTTATTTTAGTAACCAATATTTTGAGGGTGACAAAATGAGAAGGATGGCCTTATCTGTTTTCTATGCTTCATTTTTTCCTCCAAACTCTATTTAAACTTTTTACTAGAAGTTGCAATATTTGACTATAACATAAATGCTGAGAAACACCAACAACAACAGGAAAGAGGCTCTTTCCAATGTGTGGATGGTTTTATTTGCCTGAAATTAAGTGTTGAAATCTGACAGAAACCAAATCGATTAGGTTATTTTGGCTTGTTAACCTCAAGAGAGGGAAGGAAAAGCAGGCTATGGCATCCATGTATTCCTTTAACAAGCAATTGGATTGTTAAGAATAACACACACAGGGGCGCCTGGGTGGCTCAGTGGGTTAAAGCTTCTGCCTTCGGCTCGGGTCGTGATCTCAGGGTCCTGGGATCGAGCCCCGCATCGGGCTCTCTGCTCAGTGGGGAGCCTGCTTCCCCCTCTCTCTCTGCCTTCCTCTCTGCCTACTTGTGATCTCTCTCTCTCTCTGTCAAATAAATAAAATAAAATCTTTAAAAAAAAAAAGAATAACACACACAAACTATGTGCCAAGTGATTTGCAAGGTACTTTACAAATAATGTCTTGCTGAATGGGTCACGACAATCCCATGAGCTATGTACTATTATGATCCTCTTTTTACAGGGAGAGGGGCAGGGAACAGAGGGTTATGAACCAAGTTCATACAGAATCTACATGATGGAGTCAAGATTCACGGCTAGATCAGACTGGTTCCAAAGCTGGTCCTCTTGGCCAGTACGCTATATCGCCTCTTTGAGCACATGCACATTTCAGACACTGGACTGGGTGCTAAACAGATACAACAGTGAACAGGAGATAGCCCTTATGCCTTCAAACTTATAGTCTAACTGGGGAGGAAAATGATTAAACAGTTAAGTATATATGATAAGGCCGTCTCTTCTTCTCAGGTATTGCTTGGATTGGTTACAAATAAAGGTGATCAGTAAAATGCAAGCAGTACATGCCAACACTTTTAAATATTTAAATTCCTTTATTCGGTCCTCAGAGCAAAGGCCTCTCCCCCTCCATGTACTCCGACGATCCCTAAGTTAGGAATGGACTTAATATTGATATGTTCCTCCACTGTACAGAATCTGGGCTACATGTCAGCATTGCCGTCCAACTTACTCTTTGAGAAGAAACAATGGGAAATACAATGTGGAAATACATATAATGATAGAACCAGATCAGTTGGTGGAAAATTTTTAAGTCTGGGACATAATTATATTCTATTTCAACTGTCCTTTTGCACTTGAATTAATTGGTAAGCTCTAAGGGAGCTTCAGTTGGTTCATGACTGCATTTTATGGCCATTTCATTTTGAAATACATCTCTTAGAAAAACGACAATGATGCTCCTGTCAATTATAAATTGGCAATGTGATTTTGAAGGTGAAGTGTTGGAAGACTTACATCTCAGCAAATGACAATCATTCTCTTCTCCCTTCCAAACCCCAAGCAATCAAATACCCTCACTCTGTGGTTCTCAACACTTGGCTGTACACTGGAATCACTGGGGAAACTTCAAAATTACCAACGCCTATGTCCCACCCCAGAGGCTGTGATTATTTAATTGGTTTGGGGTGTGGCCTGAGTTTTGGAACCTTTAAAAGATCCCCAGGGGGAATTTTATTATGCAGACAAGTTTGGAAACACAGCCCAAATCAAAGGATCATAACCCCCACTACACACTTCAATCACCTTGGGGGATCTTTTAAAACCCCAGATCCTTGAGCCACACCCCAGATCAATTAAATCAGAATATCTGGGGTTAGGGACCAAGCCCCAGGAACTAGGAGCTTTTTTTTTTAAGCCCCTAGATGAGTCCATCATGTAGCTAAGACTAGGAACCATTGCCATAGCTAAAACTCCAAGCCTGCACTCAGGGCAATGGCAAAATCACACTCATAGCTCAGCAACCCTAGGTTGAGCCTAATGAGAAGAAACTAGTTCTGGAAGACAAGGTAGGAAATCAAGGTAGGAAGCAGGCTGAGGAGAAATCCTTAAAACAACCGTCCTACTTTAATGTTAAAATGAGTTCACTTTTCAGAGCGCCTGGGTGGCTCAGTGGTTAAACATCTGCCTTTAGCCTAGGTCATGATCCTGGGGTCCTGGGATCAAGCTTGGCATTGGGCTCCCTGCTCATTGGGGAGCCTGCTCCTCCCTCTCCTGCTCCCCCTGCTCGTGCTCTCTCTCGCTTTGTCTCTGTCAAATAAATAAAATAATTAAAATCTTAAAAACGAGCTCACTTTTCTCTCGCCATGGCTGAGGGTTACATTAAGGCTTGGCTAGAATTATTAGCAACTGATGTTATCCCAAGTCCCACTCACTGCCACACCCACCATAATTACTGCTGGAAGAATGGGAAAGGGAATGCTTTAGACGGATGAAAATCTTTTCAAAGGAGTGCAAACCAGTGCTTAGAGACCCTAGGAGGGTCTAGACAAGGAGGAAGCGAAAAAGCAAGCTATTTGGCCTATGAATTACACACCTAGTTAGTTTTTTTTATCTACAATTTGATGTGCACTTTTTTTTTAATTTATTTGACAGAGAGAGAGAGAGAGAGAGATCACAAGTAGGCAGAGAGGCAGGCAAAAGCAGGCTCCCTGCTGGGCAGAGAGCCTGATGCGGGGCTCGATCCCAGGACCCTGGGATCATGACCTGAGCCGAAGGCAGTCGTTTAACCAACTGAGCCACCCAGGCACCCCTTGATGTGCACTTTCACTCATCAAGTCAAATACCGGGCTTGGAGACAAAAACCCCAGACCATGGTTTTCAGCCTTACTTGCACATTAGAGACATCTAGGGAGTTTTTAAAATAATGATTCTAGGGCCACACCCATAATGAAGGCAATCTAACTCTCTGAAAGGGTGACACCCAGAAACCTGTTGTGAAAGGTCCCCAGGTGATTCTAATGTGCAACCAAGGCTGAGGAACAGTTGCTCTGAACAAGCGGGTCTCAAACTTGAATGAGCATCACCTGGGAGGTATGTTACAACACAGATTGGTGGGTCCCATCCCCAGTTTCTTATCCAGCTGGGGTGAAGTCCGAAAGTTTGTATTTCTAACAAGCTCCTAAGTGATGACGCCAATCCCGCTGGTCCAGGGGCCGCACTTGGAAAAGCAAAACCCTACCCAGACCACTGGTTTTCAACCCTGGCCGTGCATGAGAATCACTGGGTGGGGGACATTTTTTAAATACTGATGCCTGAGACCTTTGCTAAACCAATTAAATTGGAACTTCCCGGGCCCAGGGCTCAGCACTTTAATTTAAATTGCTCTCCAGGCGATACTAAATGCGCAGTGAAGTTTGCGATCCACGGCTCTAGACCTAGATATTTTACAATTGGAAGAGATTGAGTACAAACCCATAAGTCCCCTGGTAATTTACAGCTACTTTAGCTACTACTGGTATACATATCACAACCCCAATTTCCATTGTTCCTTCTTAATCATTACTGTTAACAATGTGACTAATTTAGGGTCACCAACTTGTGCTACCTGTTTGCATAGGACTCCTGGTTTTAACATAGAAAGTCCCAGGTTCAGAGGAAATCAGGACAGTTGGTCACTGTACTAATGCTTTACAGCTCACAGACAGAAATGCAGGAACTATTAGATTTTGCTTCTAACATTCAGCATCCAGAACTTGGTTTCTAAATACCATTCTCCATTAAAAGGAACCAGCGTTCCTTGGAAATGGCTGCTTCCAGGACTGGGGCAGGGAAATGTATGGTTGAGCCTAGGAATCTTGTACCAGAATCTAAGGAAGTGCTCGAAGACTCATGGAGGAATGTCAAAAGGACATGGCAGTTCAGCCGTTCTGAGAGGGGGAGGTGATACCTCATTGTACTTTTGATTTACATCTCCCTGGAGATGAGTGATGTTGCATCTTTTCATGTGTCTCTTGGCCATCTGTAGGTCTTTTTTGGGAAAATGTCTATTCATGTTTTCTGCCCATATTTTAGTTGGATTATTCATTTCCTGGGTGACTACAATCAACAACATAAGAAAGAATAGGTATTGGTGAGGATGTGGAGAAAGGGGAGACCTCTTGCACTATTGTTGGTGGGAATGCAAAGTAGTGCAGCCACTATGGAAAACAGTATGGAGGTTCTTGAAAAAGTTAAAAATAGAACTACCCTACAATCCAGGGGCACCTGGGTGGCTCAGTGGGTTAAAGCCTCTGCCTTCGGCTCAGGTCATGATCTCAGGGTCCTGGGATCAAGCCCCACATTGGGCTCTCTGCTCCGCAGGAAGCCTGCTTCCCCCTCTCTCTCTGCCTGCCTCTCTGACTACCTGTGATCTCTCTGTCAAATAAATAAAATCTCTTAAAAAATAAAAAGAACTACCCTACAATCCAGCAATTGCACTACTAGGCATTAACCCAGAGAATACAAAAATACTAATTCAAAAGGATACATGCACCCCAATGTTTATAGTTATATATATTTATAACTATATATATATATACACAGACACACAATGGATTATTATTCAGCCATAAAAAGAATGAAATCTTGACACTTGCAATGACATGGATGGAGCTAGAGAGTATTATGCTAAGCAAAATAGGTCAGTCAGAGAAAGATTTCACTCATATGTAGAATTTAAGAAACAAAACAAATGAGCAAAGGAAAAAGAGAGAGAGAGAGAGAGAGAGAGGTAAGCCAAGAAACAGACTCTTAAGTATAGAGAACAAACTCCAAACTCGTGGTTACCAGAGGGGAGGAAGGTGGGGGTGGGTTAAATAGGTGATGGGGATTAAGGAGTGCCCTTGTTGTGATGAGCACTGGGTGGTGTATGGAATTCTTGAATCACTAAGTTGTACACCTGAAACTAATATTACACCATATGTTAACTAACTAGAATTAAATAAAACCTTTAAAACTGTACAAAAAAAGGACACGGGAGCCAGCCTGAAGGGACTATCACTGGCCAAATGAGAAGATTTGAGCTAATATTACAAAGAAAATGTCTGAACTGAGTGTACAATACTGAATTTAAATAAGAAAAACACTGAGTCAAGTGATATAAAAATAAGTCAATAAAACTGCTACTATTGGAACTATTACATCAACTTCTTGCTCTGAAAATTGGTATTCAAGAGGAAAGAATTAGGCTTTTACTTCCTCTTTTTGATTCATATTCCACAGATGAGGAAAAGCTCATCAAAACACAAGAATGCCAGCTAAGAAATATAGACTGATGACAGAATTAAGAAATCAGCATTTTCCAACTCCAATTAAATCACCAAGCCCGGGAATACATTTTAAAAATTAGAAAACCAAGTTATTGAGTCAGGAAACAATAATCAATGGATGATGCTAAAATCTTTAGGTGAGATGTTACTGGGGAACAGGACAATCACATGGTACCAAAGTAACACCCCACAGATTTCTTGTTAATTACAAAGAGAAAAATCACATGGAGAGTTCTGAGGGCCACCACCTAAATCATCACTCTAAGAGTGGACAACTGACATTATGTGCCTCCTGATAAGATGTGATATAAAGCACATGACATTGCTTATGAAGCATTCTTATCAAAATATGGTTTAATTGAATCAAATCAAGCCTCTGATCCTAAGCACTTCACATTTATGGGAAATTCAGGGGGATTTCCTGGAAGGAAGAGTTAAACACCACCATAAGAAAACAAAGCATCCTATCCTGGGAGGGATATAGGACCTGTGCTTAAAACAGGACAGTCACAGGCAAACCAGGATGGCTGGTGACACTATACTCAGATTCCTAATGTGGGGCAAAGCCGGTCTCTAAAAGTCAGTGCCATTAAAAAAAAAAAAGTGGAGAGACTGTTCTAAATTAAAACACCACACCCAAATGCAGTCTATTTAGGAGGGCGCCTGGGTGGCTCAGATGGTTAAGCGTCTGCCTTTGGCAAAGGTCATGATCTCAGGGTCCTGGGATCGAGCCCCGCATCGGGCTCTCAGCTCAGTGGGGAACCTGCTTCCCCCTCTCTCTCTGCCTCTTTGCCTACTTGTGATCTCTCTATCAAATAAATAAACTCTTTAAGAAAAAAAAAAGAAGAAGATGGCCTTTTGTAGGGGCACCTGGGTGGCTCGGTCAGTAAAGCGTCTGCCTTCAGCTCAGGTCATGATTCCAGAGTCCTCAGATTGAGCACCGAGTGAGGCTCCCTGCTCAGTAGGGTGTCTGCTTCTCCCTCTTCCTCTGCCCCCAGCTTGTGCTCTCTGTCTCTCTCTCTCTAATAAATAACAAAATAAATAAAATCTTAAAAAAGAAGATGACCGGGGCGCCTGGGTGGCTCAGTCGTTAGGCGTCTGCCTTCGGCTCAGGTCATGATCCCAGGGTCCTGGGATCGAGCCCCGCATCGGGCTCCCTGCTCGGCAGGAAGCCTGCTTCTCCCGCTACCATTCCCTCTGCTTGTGTTCCCTCTCTCGCTGTGTTTCTGTCAAATAAATAAAATCTTAAAAAAAAAAAAAAAAAGAAGATGACCTTCTGAGCAATAATGCGGTAAGAAATGATGGTACCTACAGGGATGGAGATTTGGTGATATGTTGGGTGGGGGAAGGAGATAGAGAAGGACTCAGATATAATTCCCAAGCTTTCAGCTTGAGTGACTGAGTAGATTGGTATATTCATTAAGACTTGGAATATAGGAGCAAGTACAAGTTTGGGGGGCAGATGTGAAGCACGCAACATTAGATATGTTGGGTTTGGAGTACCTAGAAGATATCCATGTGGAACCCCCTTTGTAGGCAGTTGGGTATGAGACCAAGAGAGCTAACTCTGGTTTCTGGTTTAGGTAACTAATAGTTTGGCCATTTACAGATTTGGGGAACAAAAGAGGAGAAGATAAAAGTCGCTTTCCCATCACATAAAATGAAAAACCGGGAAATGAAAATAAAACTTATCTGACTGCCGTTAAGTCAACACTTTTTTTTAAATCAGTTATTTCCTTCTAGCATTTTTTAAATGGATATGTATATAGTAGCCTTAATAGCCACATTTTTCTGAGAAGGAGGCTTCTCCAGAAGTATTTAGGATTGAGAAAAATACTAGTTGACCCAATACCATTTTTTTTAAAGATTTTATATTTATTTATTTGACAGAGAGAGAGAGACCACAAGTAGGCAGAGAGGCAGGCAGAGAGGGAGGGGGAAGCAGGCTCCCCACTGAGCAGAGAGCCCGATGTGGGGCTCCATCCCAGGACCCTGAGATCATGACCTGAGCCGAAGGCAGAAGCTTTAACCCACTGAGCCACCCAGGCCCCCCAAAAGGCCATCTTGTAAATCAGATTTTTGTACATGTCCTTAGGCTGTTAAAAGATTCAAAACATAGTCTAGATTGTTGGACAAGTAACCAAGGACAGCTCCAGAGCTAAAGAAATCATGGACCAGAGAATGTCAGTTTCCATATCCAGTTTATTATATTATATACTGGATCATTTGGGGATTCCGGAGCTTTCTGCACCCACACTACATAGCATAATTAAAGGATATTCAGTCTCTTCTTTGAAGATCTTCTTTCCCAGTGTCTCTACTATAACCAATTATCCTTCCATAGATGAGAGCTAATTGGTGCTATGTTCCTACCATTTTTAAAGGGTATTCTAGAACTTCAAAGCCTAGAAGATCCAAAGGAATGAAGCTCTGAGATCATGCAGTCACCCTGCAATCACATTATAGCTTACTCTGCTTTTTTTTTTTTTTAAAGCTAGATTTGTTTCTAGTTCTAATTCTTGACCACTTAATGAAGGCAGAACGTATCTACCAAAATCTCTCAGCAAATACAGAGACACAGTCAATGTGTTATTATTATGAGCTGTAGAGAAAAGCTCAGTTATGTTGTGTCCACACCACAAACATAGTCAGACAGAGGAGATAAGACTGAACTAGGACCGGGGCGCCTGGGTGGCTCAGTCATTAAGCGTCTGCCTTCGGCCAGGGTCGTGATCCCAGGGTCCTGGGATCGAGCCCCACATCGGGCTCTCTGCTCAGCAGGGAGCCTGCTTCTCCCGCTACCATTCCCTCTGCTTGTGTTCCCTCTCTTGCTGTGTTTCTCTCTGTCAAATAAATAAAATCTTAAAAAAAAAAAAAAAAAAGACTGAACTAGGACCAAGGGAGTCATGACAGGCTGACAGCAATAGGAGAGAACAGTCTAGATCCTGAGCCAATGAGTGGCCACACCAGGTCAACACCTGTGAGAGCCAGGGAACCTGAAAACTAAGGTTACAAATCTCCATCAGATACAAGGCCTGCTATCGTCAACCCTTGAACAACACAGGTTTGAACCATGCAGACAGACTCATACATGATTTTTTTTCAATAAATACCATACAGTAAATGTATTTTCTCAATAACCTTTTACTCTCTCTAGCTTACTTTCTTCTAAGAATATGTATGTAATACATAGGACATACAGAATATCTGTTAATTCACCGGTTCTGTTATTAGGAAGGCTTCCAGTCAACAGTGGGCTATTAGCCGTAAAGTTTTTGAGGAGCCAAAAGTTACAGGTAGATTTTCCACGTGTAGGTTTAGGGCCGCTGGCCCTAAACCGTGCTGTTCAAGGGGCACCTGTGTATTCTTCCCGCTCGTGATCCAAAGGCTGGTTTCTCCAATAATGCTCTCAGGATCTGCAATGTAGCAAGATGCCAAACCTGGAAGGAACTGAAACTTCAGCCTTAGAAACAGCCAGCAGTCCCGCGGGAGGCTGCTTATCGAGTGAAGAGGAGCACCAGCTCGCAGTGTAGGGTGTGGGGGAACAGATCCACGGGCACCACTTTTCTCAGGACAAAAGGCTCACCGAGGAGCTTCTTAGCTGAGTCTGGAGGACAGCACAGCCTGCAGAAACAGATCATAATATCAGTTCCTAGATACTAAGGAGAACCTATAAGAACACCACTCCTTAAAAATTAAGCCCTTCCGGGGCACCTGGGTGGCTCAGTCAGTTAGGTGCCTGCCTTTGGCTCAAGTCATGATCTCAGGGTCCTAGAATCGAGCCCTGCATCGGGCTGCCTGCTTCTCTCTCTCCGTCTGCTCCCCCTGCTTCTGTGCTCCCTCTCCCTCTTTCCCCCTACCCATGTCAAATAAATGAATAAAATCTTTAAAAAAAATTAAGCCCTTGTGGCCATTGCTGCTATGAACATTGGGGTACATGTGGCCCTTTTTTGTAATGCACCTGCTTCTTTGGTGTAAATACCCAGGAGTGCGATGGCAGGGTCATAGGGTAGCTCTATTTTTAATTTCTTGAGGAATCTCCGAACTGTTTTCCAAAGTGGCTGCACCAGCTTGCAATCCCACCAACAGTGTAAGAGGGTTCCCCTTTCTCCACACCCTCTCCAACATTTGTTGTTTACTGTCCTGTTGATTTTGGCCATTCTAACTGGTGTAAGGTGGTATCTCAGTGTGGTTTTGATTTGAATCTCCCTGATGGCTAACTTTTGTATCAACATGGACGGGACTGGAAGAGATTATGTGGAGTGAAATAAGTCAAGCAGAGAGAGCCAATTATCATACAGTCTCATGTGTGGAGCATAAAGAAAAACATGGAGGGCATTGTGAGAAGGAAGGGAAGGGGGAATGGGGGGAAATCAGAGGGGGAGATGAACCATGAGAGACTGTGGGCTCTGAGCAACAAACTGAGGGTTTAGGAGTGGTGGGGGTGGGGCTGGGGCTGGGGGGCTGGGCGAGCCTGGTGGTGGGTATTGAGGAGGGCACGTATTGCATGGAGCACTGGGTGTGGTGCATGAACAATTAATCTTGAAACACTGGAAAATAAAATAAACATATTTGGGGGAAAAAAAATTAAGCCCTTCCCTGTGTTCTGACAGCCCCCTATGTTTCTCTCAAAAACACCATCTATCATATTTAATGTAACTAACCTGGGTTGTTTTTTTTTAAAACCATCTTCTTCAGTGGAGTATAATCTTTTTTTTTTTTTTAGTGGAGTATAATCTTTTCAAGGGTGGAAGCGAGGCAAAAACTGCTTATTATTCATCTCTGTATTCCCAGTTTGTGATACAGAGTTCAGTAGTGAATAGAGCAAGCTGTCTAAGTCATATATGTTTCTGTATGATTTGTACATGAAAGGTAATTAATTAACAAATATTACTGGATTAAGTTATTCTATTGAAATGTTTCAAAGTAGATTACTCTTTTCGCTTATTTCAAAGGCAGTCAAGCAAAAATAAGCACAAAAATCCACCTATAAACTCACCAAGGAGAACCACTGCTGACTTCTCAGGATATATCTTTCTAAAAATGTATATTTAAATTGGTTTCTTAAAATGGAGTCACACTGTACATATTGTACATACTGCTTTACAACTAGTTTCTTCAGTTCCTCATAGAGCATATCCATCTCTCCACTGTCAGGCTAACTCACATTTATTGGTTATATGGTATTTCATTAAACGTGTGTACCATAGTTTATTTACCTAATCCCTTGCTACTGGAAATTTAAGCTGTTTCTAACACTTTGCTATTTCAAAAAGTCCCTCCATGAATATCCTTAATAATATCTTTGCATACATTTTTAGTTGTTTAGTAGAACTGCTGAGTTGAAGGGCCTATACGTTTGTAAGGCCCTAAGATATATATCACTAAACTGTTCTAAAAAAGGTTGTACCAATTTACTCTCAAACCAACAAAGCAGAAGAGTTCTTGTTTCCCTTACAGACTCTCAACAGTTTAAATAACACTGTTCCACTGAAATCAGAACAAGGCAAGATATTCCCTATTGCTTCTATAATGGAACATGTTCTAAAAAAATTTTTTAAGATTTTATTTATTTGAGAGGGAGAGAGGAAGAGAGAGAAAGCATACATAGAGGGAGAGGGAGAAGGAGAAGCAGATCCCCTGCTGAGTAGAGCGCCCGATATGGGGCTCAATCCCAGGACCCTGAGATCATAACTTGAGCCCAAAGACAGACCCTTAACCATCTGAGCCACCAAGGTGTCCCTAAAATGGAACATTTTCTTATCCAATGTAATAAGAAAGAAAAAGTATTGGAAGGAGGGAGACAGAATTGGTTTTGAGATGTTGGTCACATGGTCAGCTACCAAGAAAAATGGCCAGCTACCAAACAAGAGAATCAACTAGAAAACAAATAAAATGAATAAAAGAATGAGGAAGCTGGACACAAGGTTGGCAATAACCACTTAGAAAAAATAATGAGGGGCACCTGGGTGGCTCAGTGGGTTAAGCCCCTGCCTTCGGCTCAGGTCATGATCTTAGGGTCAGCATTGGACTCTTTGCTGGTGGGGTGGAGCCTGCTTCCCCCTCTCCCTCTGCCTGCCTCTCTGCCTACTTGTGATCTCTTTCTCTCTGTCAAATAAATACATAAAATCTTTAAAAAAAAAAAAAGAAAGAAAGAAAAAGTAATGAAAAAGGTCCCATTCATAATAGCAATAAAAACTTTAAAATATCTTATATTAACCTTAAGAAGAAAAGACCTATATTGGAAAAAATTGGAAAAAGCTATTATCTATCTAGATATAGATAGATAGATACAGATATAGATACAGCTTTAGAGAATTATATAAGACTAGAGTAATTGAAGAGACACCACATACTTGGACAGAAAAAATGTTGTAGATTCCAATTCTCTCTAAATTAATAAGTATAATGTACTTCCAATCACAATCCCAAAAGGATATTTTTGATAAGTTGATTCTAGAGCTTTCTCAGAAAACAGCTGAAAATGTTTAAAGTATATATCCTTTAACTTAACAACTCCACAACAGGAATTTATCTACTACATATACTATCACATACACTTATTCATCACATATAACTACACACTGCACATATGTACAAAGGTTTATGTACAAAGATATTCACTGCAACATTGTGGTAACAATAGAACAGAAACAACCTCAAAATTCATGAGCAAAGGACTAAATGACATTATTTATGTAAGTTAAAATGATATAGCCTATTTAAAAAATTAAGTAGACCTATAAGTATTGATGCAGATTCTGCATCACTGTAGAACAATCTCAAAATCTAATGTTAAGTGAAAAGCATGGTGTAGGGGCGCCCGGGTGGCTCAGTTGGTTAAGCATTTGCCTTCTGCTCAGGTCATGATCCCAGGGTCCTGGGATCGATAATAAGTCAAATAAAATAAATAAAAGAAAATAATAAAAAGAAAAAAGAAAAGAAAATCATGGTGCAGAACAGTGTTTTAGTCTGTTTCTATTTGTTAAAAAAAAAAAGGGGGAGAGGGGTGTCTGTATACATACACACACACAAACTTATTTAGTCACAGAATCTCTCTGATAGGCTACACAAGAAACTGGTAAGAGTGGTGACATCTGAAGGATTAGAGGTCAGGAGTAAGAAAGAGAGTCATTACTCACTGCATACTCTTGTATTGTTTTAATTTTTCTACCATATGCACATACTGTCTTTTTTTAAAATAAATATTTATTTTTTTGAAAGAGAGAGACACAGCAAGAGAGGGAATACAAGCAGGGGCAGTGGGAAAGGGAGAAGCAGGCTTCCCGCTGAGCAGGGAGCCCAATGCAGGGCTCGATTCCAGGACCCTGGGACCATGACCTGAGCCGAAGGCAGATACTTAACCAACTGAGCCACCCAGGCGCTCCACGTACTGTCTTTTCAAAATAAATTTTTCTTACCTTTTGAAGCCATGTGTATTGTTTTACTCACTGTGTTAGCAGAATGCTAGGTTTTCTCTTAATCACTGCATTTTTAAATTTTTTGTCTTGCATAGTAAATATTTTCATTATATTCAAAAATGAAATAATATAAAAAGGTATTCAGTGAAGTCTCCTTCCCAGCTAGGACACCCATCTTCACACCCACCATAGACAGCTACTATCATCAATTTCTTATATAAATTACCAGTTTCTCTCGACCTATACAAATATAAATCCATATTCTCCTAATCTTTTGTCCTTTTTTAAAAGACAGTTTACAATTATATAAACAATTCTGCACACCATACTATTTCCACTTTATAACAGATCTTAGAGCCAAAAATCACAAGCCACAAAAGGAAATAGTCTGGACATACTGAAAATTAATACTCTTGGAGCGCCTGGGTGAATCAGTTGGTTAAATATCTGCTTTCAGCTCAGGTCATGGTCCTGGGAGCAAGCCCCACATCCGGCACTCTGCTCAGTGGGGAGTCTGCTTCTTCCTCTCCCTCTCTCTCTGTGCACTCTCTCTCAAATAAATAAAATCTTTTAAAAAAAGAAAATTAACGCTCTTATGCTTCAAAGGATATTATCAAGAAAGTGAACAGAGAGCCCACAAAATGGGAGACAATTTTGGCAAATCATATATCCAATAAGGGGCTTGTATCTAGAATATATTAAGAAATCTTAAAACTCAATAATAATAAGCCTGATGATTCACAGACCTGTACACTTAGGGCAAATAATACATTATATGTTAATAAAAAAAAACCCTCAATAATAAAAAGACAATCCAATTAAAAAATGGGCAAAGGATCTGAAGAGACATTTCTCCAAAGAAGATATACAAATGGACAATAAGTACATGAAAAAATGCTCAACATCATTAGCCACTGGGGAAATGCAAATCAAAACCACAAGGACATACCACTTTCACCCATTAGAATGAATATAATAGACAGACACTGACAAGAGTTGGTGAGGATGTCGACAAATGGGAACCCTCATAGGCTGCTGGTGGAAATGTAAAATGGGACAGCTCTTTGGAAAACAGTCTGGCAGTTCCTCAAAAGATTAACATAAAGTTACCACATGACCCGGCAATTCCACTCCCAGGTATCCACCCAAGAGAAATGAAAGCAAACATCCACACAAAAATATGCACACGAATATCCATAGCAGCATTATTCACAAGAGGTAAAAGGCAGAAACAAGCCAAATGTCCATCAATTAACACATGAATATATAAAATGTGATATATTGGGGCGCCTGGGTGGCTCAGTTGGTTAAACATCTGCCTCCGGCTTGGGTCATGATCTCAGGGTCCTGGGATCGTGAGTTGGGCTCCCTGCTCAGTGGGGAGTCTGCTTCTCCCTCTCCCTCTGCCCACACCCTCTCCACTAGTGCTCGGTCTCTCATTTTCTCTCTCTCAAATAAATAAAAAATCTTTAAAAAAAAAAAAAAAGAGAGAACGTAATATATCCACAAAATGAAGTATTACTCAGCCATGAAATAAAGAAGCAACTTACACATGCTGTCACATGGATGAACCTTGCAAACATCCTAAGTGAAAGAAGCCAGATGCAAAGAACCACATCTTGTAACGACTTCATTTGTATGAAGTGTGCAGAATAAGCAAATCCATAAAGATAGAAAGTAGATTAGTGGTTGCCTAAGGCCTGAGGCTTGGGGAAAAATTGGGAGTAACAGGTGAGAGGTGCAGGGTTTCTTTCTGAAGTGATAAAGATGTTCTGGAAATAGTGGTGATGGCCACACAAGTCTAAGAACATACTAAAACCCCCAGAATTGTGCACTTTAAATAAATGAATTTTGTATGTGAATTACATGTCAATGAATCTGTTTTAAAATAACACACCTTAGAGATCTTTCTAGATCTGTACAGAGAGCATCTGCATTCCTTTCTATAGCAGCACAGTATTCCATTGTATGGATAGAGCCTTGATTTTAACCAGTTGCCCACTGATAGACTTTTAGGATATTTCATTGCTTGCTATTATAATATTGCAACAAATAACTTTATATCTGTGTCATTTTACGTATGTGTCAGTACATTTGAAAGAAAAAGCCTCAGAAAGGGAATTACTGGTTTAAGGGTATATATATACATTTATAATGTATATTACTAAATTTCCCTCCATAAGGATGGTACCAATTTACATTCTGATTAGTAATTTTTTAGAATTCATGTTTCCTCTTGGTATTGCCAACAGTGTATTATCAAACTTTTGAACTTCTTTCTGCCAATCTGAGATGTAAAAAGTGGTATCGGGGTACATTTAATTTGCATTTCCATTATAATGGAAGAGAATGAGCATCCTTTCATGGTTCATAAACACATTTTTATTTTCTTTCTTCTCATTTTCTTTCTTTTCATCCTTTCATGGTTCATAAACACATTTTATTTTCTTTCTTCTCTTTTTTTGTGTCTTCTTTTTATTTCAAGCTTTTATCTGAATTCCAGTTCGTTAACATTTGGTGTAATATTAGTTTCAAGAGAATTTAGTAATGCATCACTTACACTCAACACTCAATGTTCATCCCAAGTGCCCTTCTTAAGCCCCATCACCCATTTAACCCATCTCCCTGTCCACGTCCCCTCCAGAAACCCTCAGTTTGTTCTCTCCAGAGTTAAGAGTCTCTTTTATGCTTTGCCTCTTTTTCCCCCCATGCTCATCTGTTTCATTTCTTAAATTCCACAAGTGAGAGAAATCATGGTATTTGTCACTTTCTAACTAATTTCAGTTAGCATAATACACTCTAGCTCCCTCCATGTCATTGCAAATGGCAAGATTTCATTCTTTTTGATGGCTAAGTAATATTCGTGTGTGTGTGTGTGTGTACACACACATATATGTGCACACACCCTATACACACAACACACCACAACTTCTTTATCCATTCATCACTCAACGGACATTTGGGCTCTTTCCATAATGTGGCTATTGTTGATAATGCTGCTAAAAACATCAGGGTGCATGTGTCCCTTCAAATCACTACTTTTGTATCCTTTGGGTAAATACCTAGTAGTGAAATTGCTGGATCACAGGATAGTTCTACTTTTAACTTTTTGAGGAACCTCCACACTATTTTTCAGAGTGGCTACATTCCCACCAACCGTGTAAGAGGGTTCCCTTTCCTCACATCCTTGCCAACACCTGCTGTTTCCTGTGTTGTTAATTTTAGCCATTCTGACAGGAGTGAGGTAGTATCTCACTGCAGTTTTGATTTGCATTTCCCTGATGATGAGTGATGATGAGCATCTTTTCATGTGTCTGTTGGCCACCTACATATTTTCTTTGGAAAAATGTCTATTCATGTCTTCTGCCCATTTCTTAACTGGATTATTTGTTTTTGGGGAGTTTGGTAAGTTCTCTTTTTTTTTTAAGATTTTATTTATCCATTTTTCAGAGAGACAGACAGAGAGAGCACAAAGGGGGAGCAGCAGGCAGAGGGAGAAGCAGGTTCCCCATTTAGCCAGGAGCCCTATGCGGGACTCTATCCCAGGACCCCAGGATCATGACCTGAGCCAAAGGCAGCCGCCCAACTGACTGAGCCACTCAGGCGTCCCAGATAAGTTCTTTATACATTTTGGATACTAACCCTTTATCAGATACATCATTTTTTTTAAATCAATTCCCTAGGAGTTTGTTATAAATTAAGGGAAAAAATTCTTTATGATATAAACTACAAATATTTTTCCAGTTTGTATACTGTCTCCCATCTTTGATTTTGGTACTTTTTATCATACAAGTTATTGATTTTTTTAATGGTTTTATTGAGATATAATTCACATACTATGCAGCTCACTGGTTTATACTCTTCAGTGGTTTTTAGTACACTCACAGAGTTGTCCATCTATCAGAACAATCAATTTTGGAATATTTTCATTAACCCAAGAAGGAATCACGCACTCCTTAGCCTCACTCCCCATTTCTGTGCAACCCTCCAACTGTCAGCCCTAGGCAACCATAAATCTACTTTCTGTCTCTTGAGATCTGCCTAGTCTGGACATTTCCTATAAATGGAATCATGTAAGATGTGGCCCTTTGTGTCTGGCTTTTGGATACCTGTCCCTTATTAGATAAATGATTTGCAAATGTTTTCTCCCATTCTATGAGTTGCCTTTTCACTTTCTTTTTTTTTTTTAAAGATTTTATTTATTTAACAGAGAGAGAGAGATCACAAGTAGGCAGAGGCAGGCAGAGAGAGAGGGGGAAGGAGGCTCCCCGCCGAGCAGAGAGCTGGATGTGGGGCTCGATCCCAGGACCCTGAAATCACGAGATCATGACCCAAGCTGAAGGCAGAGGCCTTAACCCACTGAGCCACCCAGTTGCCCCTTGTCTTTTCACTTTCTTGATAGTATCATTTGCAGCACAAAAGTCTTTTTTTAACTTTGATGATGTCCAATTATATACACACATATCTGATACATATATATATATATTTTTTTAAAGATTTTATTTATTTATTTGACAGAGAGAAAGAGATCACAAGTGGCCAGAAAGGCAGGCAGAGGGAGGGGGGAAGCAGTCTCCCCACTAAGCAGAGAGCCCGATGTGGGGCTTGATTTCAGGACCCCGGGATCATGACCCAAGCCGAAGGCAGAGGCTTAACCCACTGAGCCACCCAGGTGCCCCTGATACATATACTTTTTGCTGTTATTGTTGTTGCTTGGGTTTTTGATGTTATATCTAAGAGAGCTTTGCCTAACCGAAGGTCACAAAGATTTATTCCTATGTTTCAATTCTTACATTTTGTTCTATGATCAATTTTGAATTCATTTCTGTGTGTGGTATAACAAAGGGAGAAGTTATTTTATGTCTGCAAACTTAACTACCTTTTTAGTATATGGCTTTTGAATTTTCATAGTTAGAAATGGCATCTGTACCCCAGGATTATAAAGAAATTCTATGATTTCCTAGGGTACATTTATGGTTTCTCCTTTTTACATTTCAATTTCTGACTTCTTTTTCCTGGTATATACAGTATGAGATGCAGATCCAACTTTTTTTTCACCCTGGCTCCCCAGTTGTCCATCACCCTTTAATGAACAGTCCATCTTTTTTCCATTGATGTAGGGTGCCACCTTTATCATATACTCAAAAACATTTTTAAATAGTATAACAAAAATTAAAATAAAGGACAACTGGAAGAGGTAAATGTACAAGAATAGACAAGGAAATGAGACTGTGAAAACACATGGGCCTCATGCTTTTATTTTGGGTAGAAACTCTGACAACTTTCTCAATTCTTTTCCATGGTTACTGATCTGTGTAGGTTTACTTACATCCTCTGCAATTAATATTATCTATTTTAATTTTCCCAGAAAATTGCCCATCTAGGTTTTCAAATGTATTGTGAGCAAGATGTACAAAGTACTTTCTTATAATTCTTAAAAACTTCCTCATAGCTGTCTGTAGTTATGCTTTTTCTCATTGAAGACTTTATATTTTTATGTTTTATTCCTTTATATTCTTGATTAGATTTATTTATCTATTTTATTTTCTTCTTCTTCTTTTTTAAGTTTTCATTTATTTCTCAGAGAGAGCGAGAAAGAGCACAAGGAGAAAGCGTATAAGCTGGGGGAGCAGCAGGCAGAGGGAGAAGCAGGCTTTCTGCTGAGCAAGAAGCCTGATGCAGACTCCATCCAAGGACCCTGGGATTATGACCCGAGCTGAAGGCAGATGCTTAACTGACTGAGTCACCCAGGCATCCCTATTTTCTTCTAATAATATCTTCTTGCTTATTTGTCAAGTCTACCAGGTTTTTTTGTTGGGTAGTTCATTCATTCATTTCTGGATTTTATCTAACATTAATTTTTCCCTTCAATTTCCTTAATATTATTTTTTTCTAGATCACTGACTTGACAGCTCAATTCATTTACTTTAAATTCTCACTTATTTCACCCAGACAGATCACCTGTACTTCATATCCACCTATGTTATTCAAATATTGATCGTATTCCTTATGTAAAAGGGAGAGGGAAGGAGGGAGGAAGAGAGAGAGAGAAGTAAAAAAACTTTTCAAAATTCAGAAGAATTGACCAGGGCCAGAACTGAAGTGAAGCAAGAGGTATTCACCTTGGGTGCAAAATTTAAGAGGGTGCCAAAAAAATCAGTAATCAAAACAAATAATATATTTTAATGCAATATTTTAGAAAATCAAATTGGAAATAACCTGCAGATTGATACTCTGTTTTTTTAAATAAAGTTTTACTGGAACCAGGACCAGGATTAGAATAAGGTGAGTGAGACAGGGTTTAGCAAGCACAGGAGTGGATCTTGCTTTTTTTTTTTAAAAAAAAAGATCTTAATGTGTTTTTCATCATGGATTTCTCAGGACTAATTTTTATTTTTGAAAATGATGCATTATAAAAGTATTTTAATTACTGAGATTTTGTGTACTCTCTTACTAAATTTTGCACTCAAAGTAAGTTGCTCTACTTGCCTTACCCGAGACCTGGCCCTATAACTAACTGTTGATGTAGTATAATGACCATTTTCTGTCTTTTTATGTTACTCTGTTTTCTAAATCTATACAGTAAGTACAGATTACTTTGATAGTCAAGAAAAAATAATTTAAAAAAGAAATCAATCCGGGGACGCCTGGGTGACTCAGTTGTTAAACATCTGTTTTAGGCTCAGGTCATGATTCCAGGGTCCTGGATGGAGCTCCACATCCAGCTCCCTGCTCAGCGGGAAGCCTGCTTCTCCCTCTCCCACTCCCCCTGTTTGCATTCCCTCTCGCTGTCTGTCTCTGTCTCTCTCTCTCTCTCTCTCTCTCTGTCAAATAAATAAATATAAAATCTTTAAAAAAAAAAAAAAAAAAAAAGAAGTCAATAGGGAAGCCTGGGTGGCTCAGTTGGTTAAGCAGCTGCCTTCAGCTCAGATCATCATCCCAGGATCCTGGGATCGAGCCCTCCATCGGGCTCCCTGCTCAGTGGGGAGTCTGCTTCTTCCTCTCCTCTCTCCATCTGTACCCCCTTCTCATGCTCTCTCTCCATAAATAAAATCTCTTAAAAAAAAAGTTTTTTTAAATAAAGTTAAAAAAGAAGTCAAGACTCACTCAATGATATTCCTTGTGGCTTCACCATGGGGCTTGCAGGAAACAAAAATCAGTGTGCGGATAGCCCTGCAGTTTCGAATGGCTTGAACCACCTGATAGTCTGAAGGAAGAAACACACTGCTATTAACATAACTATTTTTGTTTTGTTTTAAAGACTTATTTGAGACAGAGAGAGTGAGAGAGCGAGCACAAGTGGGGGGGAAGGGCAGAGAGAGAAGCAGACTCCTCGATAACAGGGAGCCCCATGTGAGGCCTGATCCTAGGACCCTTGGATCATGACCTGAGCCGAAGGCAGGCTTGAAGCCTTAACAAATGGAACCACCCAGATGTCCCGCTATTAATGTGACTAAACTATCATGGTCTGGGTTATCAGAAACTACCAACTGGCTGGCACCTAGGATTGGTTAGGAATAGAGAAGTTGGTTCAGAGACAGCCCACTGGGAGCCCCCTTAGCACTGCATGTGAGTAAGGGACTAAAGACAGTGGACATCATGAGAACACCCAACTAGTTCTGTTAACAGGAAAGCTACCCATTCTTACGTAGTCCCGCCCGGGCTGGGTTCACCACAGCAACCATTAACTCCCCATCTTCCTTTGACTTTAGTAGCTGTGGTAAAATCTTCTCTGCTCTACCAGTGTGGAATTCACAGTTGGTAATACCTGTAGAAGAGAGGCCCACAGGACAGAATTCAAAACTCAAACCCAGCAGCAAGGGAAGAGGCGGCGGGCGGGTGGGCGGGTGGTGGTTCAGCTTTACAGAAATGTACAGGAGCCAGGGCTCTGCCATCTTCCCTTTAGGTCTGGCACATCTCTGAATAACAAGGGGAAAAAAACGCTTTTGGACTTGCCTCATTGTTGCTAACACACTTTCCTTTGCAATATCTCAGTAGGCCTTTCAGCTTGAGATACTAGAACATGTTATTTTAAAGCTTAGGAACACGTAGCACATAAGTACCTATACCAAGAAGAAAACCTTGACTTTTACTCAAGTGCTCTTTCTGCTACATTAGAGATTTTCAGAGCCTCAAGGGTTGTCTGGAGGTAGGGTAGAGAAAACTAGGAGACCTGTTTTCTACATCAAAGTTTGGCATATGATTTTGTTCAAAGAAAAGGTTCTGTTGCTAACAGCTGTTTGAAATCTACTGTATCATCTAAGGCCATACCACCCTGAATGCGCCTGATCTCTTCTGAAATCTACTATATTATGTTATAATGCCTCGAGTCTAATGTCAAGAAGGCTCTTCTTCCATGTTATCCAAAGTTTTGCCAAGTTCTCCTCCTGTCATCTAGGCCTATTCTTTGCCTTGGGTTCTTCTTCTGGATAGAAAAAAAGGGAGAAGGTGGAGATTAGCTATTGGGACCCCTTTTAGAAAACCATCAGGACCCAGCTCCAATCACTGCAGGACACCCTCCCCCACTCTGCACAGGTCATGGATACAGGCGATGCCCCTGCCCACACAACCCTTTACACAGCACAGAAACAACCGCAGCTCTTCATTTTGTCTCCAGAATGTGAGTAGTGTACCATTGAAGGCTGCAGTCCACCTGGCGTCCTCTACTGCCTGCTCCACCAACTCAATCCCAAGGACCCGGGAGGCATACTGAGCCAGAGACAGACCAATCACACCTGAGGAAGTAAGAGGGTAAGAGGAGGGTATTTTAGGATTTTATTTTATTTTTATTTATTTGTTTATTTGTCAGAGGGAGAGAGAGCGAGCACAAGTAGTGGGAGCAGCAGGCAGAGGGAGAAGCAGGCTTCCCGCCAAGCCAGGAGCCCGACGCAGGACTCAATCCCAAGACCCTGAGATCACGACCTAAGCCAAAGGTAGATGCTTCACCTACTGAGTCCCCCAGACATCCCTATCTGAGGATTTGCACCACCACCATCGCCTCCCCACCTGGGCCCTGGCTGCTGGGTGGATGGAAGCTAAGAAGCATGTAGATTCTGCCCTGGGCCGTCACTTGCCGGTTCCACAGCAGATGTCAAGGAGGATGGTGTTAGAGTTCACTCCACTCAGCTCCCTCACTGTGCGATACAGCACCTCTGCACCAGCAGTGTTAATCTGGAAAAAGGCATCTGGAGAGATTCGGATCTTCAGGCCCAGGAGATCTTCAAAGAGGTGGGGTTCCCCAAACAGGAGCTGATAGGGGGACTGCTGATGGCTGCAACGCGTCACAGTGCTGGAAAAGAATCCTTTTTAAAGATTTTACTTATTCATTTGTGAGAGAGAGAGAGAGAGCACAAGCAGGGCGCAAAGGGAGAGGGAGAAGCAGACACCCCGCGGAGCAGGGAGCCCGATGCGGGGCTCGATCCCAGGACCCAGGGAACACGACTTGAGCCAAAGACAGCCACTTCCAACTGAGCCGCCCAGGCTCCCTTGGAAAAGAATTTTTAAAAGAACATTTGGAACAGCAGACCATCCTCTCTCTCTACTGGTTTGGGGGATAGGCGGCATCTCAGCCCAGAACCACGGCCTCCTTGGCATGGCCCTGAGAAGTCTGGGGGGATTCCCTCTCAGGGGATGGAGGTTTATGCAGACACCCTCTTATCTATATCCAGCCTGGCTTCTGGGACCTGGCTTCGGTACAAGAGCCAGGATCACTTAGCCCAGTTCCTCCACGGTCAGCAGCCCTCCCCTCACTAAAGCATAACTCAGAATATGGCAAGCCATCCTGCTGGCTGTTTGGCTACCCCAGGTTTACCTTTCCTGGAAGTAAAGTGATGTCAAGTCACAGACAGCTCCTGGCCCAGTGGTGAAAAACTTCTTTACAGCCTCCTTCTGAACCCTGAGCTCCTCCTGCCCAGATCACAAAATCAGAGGAGTTAAGCAAAGACTTGTGTCGGCCAGTATGGGGCACCTGGGTGGCTCAGCGGGTTAAAGCCTCTGCCTTCGTTTCAGGTCATGATCTCAGGGTCCTGGGATCGAGCCCCGCATTGGGCTCTCTGCTCAGCGGGGAGCCTGCTTCCCCCCTCTCTCTGCCTGCCTCTGCCTACTTGTGATCTCTCTCTCTCTCTAATACATAAATAAAATCTTAAAAAAAAAAAAAGACTCATGTCAGACAAATTTTCTCTCCGAGCTCTACAGTTATCAGCCCTGCAGTAGTCAGACAAGAAGGCACATTTCTCAAATCCTATTATAAATAACATTTAACATAAAGCAAGGTTCTGTATGACAAAAAATACTCTATTTTCCCACCTCGGCAGAGGCACTGTTTTGCTTATCAGCTTTTGACAAATCCTATCCAATAGACATGGTGCTTTTAGTTTGAGCCTCCTTAATAGTTTTCTAAAGGAAGTGTGAGAGTCATCTCTATTGTAAACAAGGAGCTAAACTAAGCTTTTGCCTCATTATGAAGAAGTAATAACTTTTTAATTCCCTTTATGTCGCTCTACTTCAAGTATCTCAACCACCCACCCAAACACCACCTCGAAGATGTGTCCTCAAAGAGAAGAAAGAGGGCATGGAATGGAATAATCGTGGTAACTAAATTCTTTCTTCGGATTCAGAACATTTTAAAATTCTTACATCACTGCACAGAGCCTAACCAGTAGCTTGACACAGGATATACCACAATAAACTATGTTGGAGCTCTAGAGTTAAAAGGCCAAGAATTGTATTTTGGGGATAAATACCCAGTAGTGCGATTACTGGATCATAGGGTACTTCTATTTTTAACTTTTTGAGGAACCTCCATACTGTCCATACTGTTTCCCCCATTGGCCATACCAGTCTGTATTCTTACTAACAGTGCAGTACCCTTTTCTCCACATCCTTGCCAACACTTGTTGTTTCTCGTATTTTTGATTTTAGCCATTCTGACAGATTTGAGGTGATATCTCATTGTGGTTTTCACTTGCATCTCCCCGATGATGAGTGATGTTAAGCATTTTTTCATGTGTCTGCTAACCATCTGTATGTCTTCTTTAGAAATATATCTATTCATGTCCTCTGCCCATTTTTTAATTCAAGAACACTAATTCAAAAGGATACATGCACCCTGATGTTTATAGCAGCATTATTTACAATAGCCAAATTATGAAAGCAGCCCAAGTGTCCATTAATAGATGAATGGATAAAGAAGAGGTGATCTATATATGCACAATGGCATACTATTCAGCCATAAAAAAGAATGAAATCTTGCCACTTGCAACAACACGGATGGAGCTAGACAGTATAAATGCTAAGTAAAATAAATCAGTTGGAGAAAGACAAATACTGTATGATTTCACTCATATGTGGCATTTAAGAACTAAAACAAATGAGCAAAGGGAAAAAAGAGAAAGAGACAAACTAAGAAAACACTCTTAACTATAGATAACAATCTGATGGTTACCACAGGGGTGGTGGATGGGGGATGGGTGCAATAGGTGATGGGGATTAAGGAGTGCAGTTGTCGTGTTGAGCACTGGTGATGTATGGAAATGGTGAATCACTATATTGTACACCTGAGCCTAATATAACACTGTATGTTAACTACACTGGAATTAAATGAATGAATGAATGAATGAAAGGTTTTCTGACGTATGTAGATTAAACTTACTAATGTATTTTATCGTTGTCTCACCAATATTTATTGCATCTCCCATTAAAGTAGCATTGTGTATTTTCCTGTAGTTCTGTCAGCTATTAGGTGTATGTAATTTTAAATTGTTTTATTTTCCTTTTAAATTGAACCTTCTAGCCTTCTTTTTTTTTTTATCTCTAGTAATACCTGCTGCCTTAGAATCTACTTTGATATTAATAGTTTTATCTGTTTAAATAAATATATACATACATAAAAATAAAAGGCCAGGAATTATGTGTCAACTATACTCAATTTTTTTTAATTACAAAAAAAGAAAGGTCAGGAATTAAATGACGTGGGTTCAATCCCCAGCTTGAACCGGTTTTACCGGTCCTTCAACTTTGGGTACTTCCTTTTTTTTTTTTTTTTTTTTAAAGATTTTATTTATTTATTTGACAGACACAGAAAGAGAAAGCACAAGTAGGGGAAGCTGCAGAGAGAGGGAGAAGCAGGCTCCCAGCTGAGCAGGGAGCCTGAAGTGGGGCTTGATCCTAGGATCCTGGGACCATGACCTGAGCCAAAAGCAGATGCTTAACTGAATGAGCCATGCAGGCGCCCCAAACCTGGGTACTTCTATGCCTCCATTTGCTCAACTAAATGTGGATAACAATACTTTCCCTTCCCTTGCCTACTTTACAAGTGGGTTGAGATGATCACATTAGGTATAGGACTATTTTAACATGGGAATGCTTGAAAGCCCTAAGTGAATTACAAATGTAAAGTATTATTTGAGTTATGAAATTTTTTTTAAAGATTTTATTTATTTGATAGAGAGGGAGAGAGAGAGAGATTACGAATAGGCAGAGAGGCAGGCAGAGGGAGAGGGAGAAGCAGGCTCTTTGCTGAGCAGGGAGCCCGATGCAGGACCTGAGCCGAAGGCAGCTGCTTAACCAACTGAGCCACCCAGGCACCCCGGAGTTATGAAATTCTGACTATATTCTCCTCTCTATTGAATTGCCTCTTAGAGTCAGTAGAGTACCTACCAACTTCCACAGGCAAAGTTCTTACGAAAATACTTGGGAGTCCTCACATGATAATTAACTTGGTAACCTCAACTCAGTCTGTGGTTTCATTATGCCAGCAGTGTGGTTAAAGAGTATCCTCACTGTCTCCGCCTTCTCATCAGTGACCCCTCTTCCCAACCCACACAGTCTGCGGATGTGTAGTTTCTGCTATCTGCCCTGAAACTTCCAAAACCAACTGCAGGATAGTGAAAATAAGCCGCCCCTTATCATTCTGTGAGTCTCACCTGTCTTAATTCCTGGGGATGGAAAGTGATGATGGCCATTGTGTGCCCTCGGCTATTGGTGCGGACTATGAGCTCACGCCAGTACCCACCTTCATGAAACAGAAGGCAGGGCTCCACTGGGGACTGTCGAAGGAATACTTCATAGTACTAGGAAGAAAACGGTATTGTATTGTTACACAGACAAATCTAACAAGTTCCACAGCTGATTATTCCCGCTGAGTGATTGTTATGGGCTAAATTGCATCCAGTCCCATGCACACATGGAAGCCTTACTGCCAGTACCTCAGAATGTGACCATATTTGGAGATAAGGTCATTAAAGATGTGATTAAATTAAAATGAGCCCCCCCCCCATACAACTGACTGATGTCCTTTTAAGAAAGAGGTGGGGGGGTAGGGATGGGGTGGCTGGGTTGTGGACATTGGGGAGGGTATGTGCTGTTAAGTGCTGTGAAATGTGTAAGCCTGACGATTCACAGACATGTACCCTGGGGCAAATAATACATTATATGTTAATAAAAATTAATAAAAAAAAAAAAAGAAAGAGAAAATTGGGACACACACAGAGACACCAGAGATGCCCAAAGGAAAGATCATGTGAAATCACAGAAGATGGCCACCTACAAGCAAAGGAGGCAAGCCTCTGGAGAAACTTCTGTCTAGGACTTCTAGCCTTCAGAACTGTGAGAAAATAGATTTCTGTTGGTTTAGCTACATAGTCTGTGGTCCTTTGTTATGTACCTGGCAGCCTGATACATATTTTGGTACCAAGAAGTGGCAATGCTGTTGTGACAAATACCTACTTCCACTATGGAAGTGGCTTTGAATCTGGGAATGGGTGAAGACTAGAAGCGTTTTGAGGTGCATGCTAGAAAAAGCCTAGATTGCCTCGAAGAGACAATGGGTAAGAATATGGATTTTAGAGGTGATTCTGGTGAGATCTCGGAAAGATATGAGGAGCATGCTATTGGAAACTTGACAAAAACTGATTGTTATAAAGTAAAAAAGAACTTGGACGAATGGTGTCCTAGTGTTGGGTGGAAGGTAAAAATTCTAAGTGCTGAACCTGGATATTTAGCTAAGGAGATTTCTAAGCAGTGTTGAAGGTATGGCCTGGTTTCTGCTTGCTGCTCATAGTAAAATGTATAGAGAGGAGAAAGATACATTGAAGAAGGAATTATTAAGCAAAAAGGAACCACAACTTGGAAGATTTGGAAAAATCTCAGCTTATTCATATAATATGAAAGCATATTCAGGAGGCAAAACCAAGGTTATGGCTGGACGATCCTTTGAGAAAGAGATTACAGGTGTGACTCACGAATCCAATCAGCCATCTCAGCAAAACTCAGGAATAGAGAGGAAGTTTGATTGATAGAAACACTGCCAGCTTAAACCAAAGGGGACAGAGACAAGATATAATGAAGGAAGGCTATAGGACTTCTGGGATTCCACAGGACAGGACAATAGACCTATCTGACTGCCAAAAGGTGTTATCATTCAAGAAAAGAGAAGAATGACCCCCAAGGCAATTCAGAGATCAACAGAGCTACTGCTGCCACTATAGGCCCAGAGGGGACAGGCCCCAGGGGGGCAAGGCTGTATCCTCAGGTTCAGTGGGCCAGACTGCCAATGTCCAGGGCCTGAAGCATGAGCCTGCCACACCAACACACCAGTGGACCAAAGGACTGAGCATCAAGCCAAAGAGGATAATTCTTGAGCTTTAAAATCTAATGGAATTTGGGGGCACCTGGGTGGCTCAGTGGGTTAAAGCCTCTGCCTTCAGCTCAGGTCATGATCTCAGGGTCCTGGGATTGAGCCTCACATAGGGCTCTCTGCTCAGCAAGGAGCCTGTTTCCTCTTCTCTCTCTCTGCCTGCCACTCTGCCTACTTATGATCTCTCTCTGTCAAAAAAATAAATAAAATATTTTTTTAAAAAATCTAATGGAATTTGCCCTGCTAGGTTTCAAACTTGCTTGGCACCTATATCTCTTCTCTTTCCAATGTCTCCCTTCTGGAATGGGAATGACCACCCTCTTGTCTGTCCTACCTTTGTATTTTGGAAGCCGATAACTTGTATGATTTCACATGTTCACAGTTGAAGAGTTTTTTTTAAAGATTTTATTTATTTCAGAGAGAGAGAGAGAGCAAGAGAGCATGAGCAGGGGGCGGGGCAGACAGAGAAGGAGAAGCAGGCTCCCCACGGAGCAGGCAGCCCAACGAGGGGCCCAGTCCAGGACCCTGAGATCTTGACCTGAGCCGAAGGCGTGACACTTAACTGACTGAGCCACCCAGGCGCCTTTGAAGGTTTTTGCCTTAGGATGAATTATACCTTGAGTCTCATCCACATTTGATTTAGATGATATTCAGATAAGGCTTGGGATTGAGGGTCAATGCTGGAATGGGTTAAAAATGTGGCATGTGACTCTTGATATTGGGGTCATGGGTTCAAGCCCCATGTTGGGTGTAGAGCTTAAAAAATTGGGGGTTGTTAGAAAGGGGTGAAGGTCTTCTGCATGTAAGGAGAACATGAATTTTGGGGGTCCAAAGGGTAGAGGGTTATAGGCTGAACTGTGTCCCCCTAAAATTCATATGTTGGAAGTCCTAACCTCCAACACCTCAGAATGTGACTGTTTTTGGAAATAGGGGCTTTAAAGAGGTGATTAAGTTAAAAAGAGGTAGTTAGGGGTGTCTTGGTGGCTCAGTCGTTAAGCATCTGCCTTCGGCTCAGGTCATGATTCCAGGGTCCTGGGATCGAGCCCCACATTGGGCTCCCTGCTTGGGAGGAAGTCTGCTTCTCCCTCTCTCACTCCCCTTGCTTGTGTTCCCTCTCTTGCTGTGTCTCTCTCTGTCAAATAAATAAATAAAATCTAAAAGAAAAAAAAAAAGAGGTAGTTAGGATGGACCTTAATCTAATCTGACTGTTGTCCTTATAAGAAGAGGAAATTTGAAAAAAAAAAAAAAAAAAGAAGAGGAAATTTGGACACACAAAAAGACACCAGAGATGCAGGTGTGGACAGAGAAAAGACTGTAGAGACATAGTGAGAAAGTGGCCATGTGCAGGGCAAGACCCAGAAGGATCCAAACCTGCTGACCCTAATCTTAAGACTTCCAGCCTCCAGACCTTGAGGAAATAAATCTCTGTTGTTTAAGCTGCCCAGTCTGTGGTATTTCATTATGGCAGCTCTAGCAAACTAATGCACTGATATAAGAAACATGATCCCTGCCCTGAGACCGTACAGAGGAATATTATCCATCATATTCCAGACACTAAGCTCCATGAAGGTTTAGAGCTGTAGCCTTAGTCTGACACACAGTAGTTGCTCAATAACTGTTACTCAAAGAAAGTATGACTGAATGAACAGGAAAGGTATTTCGATATAGTTTCGATTTATTCCATATACAGTATGAAGAACAATAATCTTCTATTTCTGTGAATTCCTCCTGGAAGCGGTTCCTAATATAGCACTAGGTTGCTATGATTCCACTCTTACTTAAAACTTTCTGATAGAAACCCATCATTTCTATATTCCTTCAGATAACCAGGTACCCAACTATACCACGGCTTAGCTAGATGCTTCATTTCCTCCTTGTGAGTACAAGTCAGAGGCAATCCTGATTTAGTGGTTGGGATAGCAAAAAATCCTTAAAGCTAAACTTTTCAAACACAAGCTATTTGCTACCACAATAGGACACACTGTCTGATTTACTAGATCCTTTCATTTTTATAATACATGCATTCTAGTTCCACTGTATTTTCAAATAAATCCCAAATGATGCGTGCAAGGAGGAGTTATACCAAAAAATAGTGTTGCCTGAGAGGGTAAAACCAATTAAGGCTGCACTTAATCATTTTTGCTCTACTGTCATATACATTCAATAGAAGACACGCTTAACTACACTGAACATATTTTTCAAATTTTGAAGTTGGTGATTTGAAAAAAGACTGGTTCAACTGTTGGTTACTGGCTGGTTGGAAAGCAATGTTTTCTGGAAGCAAGATGCCAAGGTCACTGGGGTCCTGGAAGGATGGGAAATTGAAAAACTGAGTCTGACCTAAAAGATAATGCTAAATAGATATGAAACACAGCTCCGCCACTGTATGAACTGAGAACTCGGTTTCTTCATTTATAAAATGGGAGACTGAAACTCCTATTCCGAATGGCAATGCCTAAGAATAAAGAGTGAAAGGGCTTTCTGGTTAAAATAACAGAATATTCCTCGTAAAAATCCTACTAAAATGGGGGTTCCTGGGTGGCCCAGTCGGTTAAGCGTCCGACTTTTGATTGTGGCTCAGGTCATGATCCCAGGGTCATGAGATCAAGACCTGCATTCGGCTCTATGTTGGGCATGGAGCCCGCTTAAGATTCTCTCTCTACCTCTCCCTCAGCCACTCCCTGACCCTGCATGCACACATGCTTGCTCTCTCTCTCCTAAAGAAATCCTACTAAAATGAAATAAAGGAATAAAAAAGACACAAGCTTATTTAAGCTCATCACGCCACCAATTCTCCCTTCTCTTTCTCCTGCACCATCATTTTCCTGCCTCTCTGCTAGAATATCCCCATAAATATATAAGCATGCTCTTACTCTCCCACCTTTAACAAAGAAAGGCAACTTCCTGACCCCACTTTCCCTACCAGCCACTGTTACATTTCACTGTTCCTCTTTGTAGAAAAACTCAAAAGAACCGTATATATTCACTGCCTCCCACTCCTCTCCTTCTGTTCACCCACTAGAATCAGGTCCCCACCACTCCACCAAAATGGGTCATGTTAAGGTCACCAATGATGTCCTTGTTATGCAATTCAACATCCATCCATCTCTACTGCTACTATCACTAATCATCTCTCACTTGTATTACTAAAACAGCCCCCCAACTGGTCTCTCCTTGCTTCTATCCTTCCCTCCAGTAATCCATATACAAGGGGCACCTGGGTGGCTCAGTGGTTTAAGCCTCTGCCTTCGGCTCAGGTCATGATCTCAGGATCCTGGGATCAAGCCCCGCATCAGGCTCTCTGCTCAGCAGGGAACCTGCTTCCCCCTCTCTCTCTGCCTGCCTCTCTGCCTGATTGTGATCTCTCTCTTCTCTGTCAAAAAATAAATAAAAACTTTAAAAAATTAATCCATATACAATAAAACAGCAGTGATTCTGTAAAACCTAAATCATATCATGACACATCCTCCCCCAACAAAACCTCCAGTGGCTCAGAATAAAAGCCAAAGTCCTTACAATGACCTTCAAGGCACTATATAATCTTGCCTCCACTCACCATCTCACCCCATGTCCAACACTTCTGGGCCTACTTTCAGTTCCTCTAAAAAGCCTGTCACATTCCCATCTTAGGATGGGTTTTCTCTTTTCCTAGAAAGCTCCTCCCTCAGACCGCTACATAGCTGACACCTTCTCAGCCTCTAAGTTTTAAAAGTAAGGTTTCCCATCCTCAGCACTACTGACGTTTTGGGCTGTCTAATTCTTTGTTGTGGGGAGCTGTCCCATGTGCTGGAGGACGTTTAACAGCATCTCTGGCCTCTACCCACTAGACGTCAGTAGCACTACCCAATCGTCTCCTAGTGATAAAAACCAAAAATGTCTTGGGGCGCCTCAGTGGCTCAGTGGGTTAAAGCCTCTGCCTTTGGCTCAGGTCATAATCTCAGGGTCCTGGGATTGAGCCCCGCATCGGGCTCTCTGCTCAGCAGGGAGCCTGCTTCCCCCTCTCTCTGCCTACTTGTGATCTCTCTCTCTCTCTGTCAAATAAATAAATAAAATCTTTTAAAAAAACAAACAAACAAAAAAATAAAAAATAAAAAAAAAACAAACAAAAATGTCTCTAGACATTGCCAAAAATCCTAGGCAAGGCAAAACTGCCCCTGAATTAAGAGCCACTGCTTTATTCAAAGAGTGTCTTCTTCATGAACCCTACCTCCTTGACCCCATTTAAAATTAAAACCCAGGGTGCCTGGGTGGCTCAGTGGGTTAGAGCCTCTGCCTTCGGCTTGGGTTGTGATCTTGGGGTCCTGGGATCAAGCCCCACATCAGGCTCTCTGCTCGGCAGGGAGCCTGCTTCCTCCTCTCTCTCTGCTTGCCTCTCTGCCTGCTTGTGATCTCTCTCTCTGTCAAATAAATAAATAAAATGTTTTTAAAAAATTAAACTAAATTAAATTAAATTAAAACCCATGCTTGCTTCAGAAGCACATATACTAAAATTGGGATGATATTGAGATTAGCACAGCCCCTGTGCAAGAAGGACACACAAATTCATGAAACATTCCATATTTTTATCATCTCAAAGGATAAACGCTGACAAAATGTGTTACTTGTAGAATCAAGATTTAACTCCCTGCATCTTCTCTAAACAAGCTTACTTAATATTTTTAAGTTTTAGGACAACAGCAACAAAATTACAACCTATGCTTCCCCTAACCCTAGAATTTTTTATCCTCCTGATCCTGCTGTACTTTTCTTAATCTGGATGAGCCTCTATAACAAAAATAATGCAAACTGTGTGGCTTATAAACAAGAGAAATTTATGTCTCACAGTTCTGGAGGCTGAGAAGTCCAGGATCAAGACACTGGCAGATGCAGTGTCTTAAAGAATCTATTTCCTCACATTCCCTGCATATTTTCAGACCACAGTGATTTGAAACTTGAACTCAATCACAAGAGGAAATTGGGAAAGCACTCAAATACATGGAGGGTAAAGAGCATCCTACTAAAGAATGAATGAGTCAACCAGGAAATTAAAGAAGAATTTTTTTTTAATGCATGGAAACAAATGAAAATGAAAACACAACTGACCAAAACCCTTGGGATGCAGCAAAGGCAGTCCTAAGAGGGAAGTATATAGCAATACAAGAGACAAGAAAGGTCTCAACCTAAAGTATACAACCTAACCTTACACCTAAAGGAGCTAGTAAAAGAACAGCAAATAAAGCCTAAACCCAGCAGGAAAAGAGAACTAATAAAGATCAGAGCAGAAATCAATGAAATAGAAACCAAAAGAACAGTAGACCAGATCAATGAAATTGGAAGCTAGTTCTTTGAAAGAATTGTAAGATCAGGGGTGCATGGGTGGCTCAGTGGGTTAAAGCCTCTGCCTTAGGCTCAGGTCATGACCTCAGGGTCCTGGGATCAAGCCCTGCATCGGGCTCTCCGCTCAGCGGGGAGCCTGCTTCCCTCTCTCTCTCTCT
>CM053612.1:38861476-38880140 GCA_028646535.1 Procyon lotor | reverse complement strand
TCCCCCTCTCTCTCTGCCTGCCTCTCTGCCTACCTGTGATCTCTCTCTCTCAAATAAATGAATAAAATCTTTAAAAAAGAAAACAACAAGATGTTACACAAAAGGATCAGAGAATAAGAAAAATCTTTTGAGGGGCGCCTGGGTGGCTCAGTGGGTTAAAGCCTCTGCCTTCGGCTCAGGTCATGATCTCAGGGTTCTGGGATCGAGCCCCGCGTCAGGCTCTCTGCTCAGCAGGGAGCCTGCTTCCCCCCCCCTCTCTGTCTGCCTCTTTGCCTACTTGTGATCTCTCTGTCAAATAAATAAATAAAATCTTAAAAAAAAAAAAAAAAGAAAATTGAAGGTAGGATAATAGAAAAAATTTCATTAAAGATGTTAGCTTTTATATCAAGAAAATTTCACAGAAAGGAAAACAAAAACGCAGAGATAGAAAATAGGAGAGGAATGAGTAACAGATTGCTGGTTCAATCCATGAGGTCCTAAATTCAAATAATAGGAGATATAAAGAAAATACAGAAAATGAGGTAAAAGAAATAAACAGGAAATCTTCCCATATCTGAAAGCATTAGCTTCCAGAATGACAAGTCCTAATTTGTACCCACCACAATGAATGAAAAAAAAAAAAAAGGCCCACTGGATCATGAAGTTTTAGAGATAAAGAGATTCCCTACAAGCTTCTAGAGAAAAAGAGGAGAGAAATTACCTACAAAGGATCAAGACTTAAAGTAGCATTTAGATTCACACAACACTGTTGGCTAGATGACAAAACCATATCTTCAAATTTATAAAGGCAAATTATTCAAACCCAAATCTAGAAATCTAGAAAAAGTTTCAGTCATATGTCGGGAAGAAAATACATTTATAGATATGAAAAGACTCTAAAACTTTACTTCCTAGGCACCCTTCCTCAGGAAGCTAATGGAGGTTGTATTCCAGCCAAATGGGAGTGCAAACCAGAAAAAGGAAGACAGGAGAGCAGCAAAAGGAGTCCTGGGATAATAGCCATGCAGAAGGCCTTGGGAGCCTAGGATGGAAGATTCCAAGAAAAGGTCTTCAGGGAAAAAACAACTCAAGTTGTTGAGCATATGGAGAATACAGATGAATGTTTGACAGAGCTCTCAGATACTTGGGAAAAAATTAGCAACAGGTTCTAGAAAACTAAACCAATGGAAAAATGAGGTAATTATCCATGCCAATAAAAAGTTATAAAAATCCATCACACTGAACAGAACTATGCAGCTATTAAAAAAAAAAAAAAAAAAAAAAAAAAAAGGAAGTGCAGGGGCGCCTGGGTGGCTCAGTTGGTTAAGCGCCTGCCTTTGGCTCAGGTCATGATCCCAGAATCCCAGGATTGAGCCTGGCATTGGGTTCCCTGCTCAGCAACAGGGCGTCTGCTTCTCCCTCTCCCTCTGCCCCTACCCCTGCTCCTGCTCTGTCTCTCACTCTCGCTCACTCTCTCTCTCAAATAAAAAAATAAAATCTTAAAAAAAAAAAAATGAAGTTCAATATTATGAGAAAAAAATCAGCTGCAGGGGCGCCTGGCTGGCTCAGTCTACTCTTGATCTCAAGGTTGTAAGTTCAAGCCCCACATCAGGTATAGAGATTACTTAAAAATAAAACCTTAAAGGGACACCTGGGTGGCTCAGTCTGTTAATCATCTGCCTTAGGCTCAGGTCATGGTCCCAGGGTCCTGGGATCGAGTCCCACATGGGGCTCCTTGCTCAGCAGGGAGCCTACTTCTCCCTCTGACTGCTGCTCCCCTTGCTTGTGCTTTCTCTCTCCAACAAATAAATAAAATCTTGAAAGAAGGAAGGAAGGAAGGAAGGAAGGAATCCTTAAAAAATAAAAACAAAACAGGTGCAGAACAGTGTCCATATTAAGCTCTTTCAGCTAAGAAAAGCTTACTTTTGGATAGTATGGCTGGGTTATGGACATTGGGGAGGGTATGTGCTATGGTAAGTGCTGTGAAATGTGTAAGCCTGATGATTCACAGACATGTACCCTGGGGCAAATAATACATTATATGTTAATTTAAAAAATAAGAATAATTTAAAAAATAAAATAAGAGAAAAAAAAACAGAAAAGCTTACTTTGTTAAAAATATAAGCAAAACCAAAACTTGTTACTTATAAAATGAGGGAGGGAACTAGGTAGAAGGGACAGAGATGAAAGCTAGAACTCTATAGACCTTATTTTGTAGATTTGACTTTGGAACCATGTAAATATTTTATAAAATTGTAAAACAAAATTTAATCAAAATGAAAAAAAACCTCAATTCCTAAAATGTGAAAATAAGCAAAATGAAAAAAGTAAAAAAGAATCTGTGTATCAAGTATCAAATTAGCAGCTTTTTTAAAAAAGATTTTATTTGGGGCCCGTGGGTGGCTCAGTGGGTTAAAGCCTCTGCCTTCGGCTCAGGTCATGATCTCAGGGTCCTGGGATCGAGCCCCACATCGGGCTCTCTGCTCAGCAGGGAACCTGCTTCCCCCTCTCTCTCTGCCTGCCTCTCTGCCTGTTTGTGATCTCTCTCTATCAAATAAATGAATAAAATCTTAAAAAAAATATTTTATTTATTTAGAGAGAGAAAGAGAAAGAGTGCAAGTAGGGGGAGGGCAGAGGGAGAGGGAGAGAATCCCAAGCCGACTATGCATGGAGTGCAGAGTCCAACATGGGGCTTGATCCCAAGATGATGAGATCATGACCTGAGCCGAAATCAAGAGTCAGATATTTGACTGCCTAAGCTACTCAGACACCCCAAGTTAGTGGCTTAACTACAAAGAAAGGTAGTATTTCAAGAGGCACTATAATGTGGCAAAAAGAACTAGATATAAATCTTGAGCTCTTTTCATTTATCACTTGTTGGTAAGTAATATTGGTTCTCCAGTTCTGAAATTACTATATACAGTATGATATATATAAGGATATATATATATAGAGAGAGAGAGAGTAGGATAGAATAATTATGTTAATACCAGGACTTAAATTTTCATTTCTTTTTAATAAATATATGTGAAGGGTTTTGTTGTATTTTTTCTTAAGATTTTATTTATTTATGTGACAGATCACAAGTAGGCAGAGAGGCAGGCAGAGAGAGAGGGAAGCAGGTTCTCCATTGAACAGAAAGCCCAATGTGGGGCTCGATCCCAGGACCCTGAGATCACAACCTAAGCCAAAGGCAGAGGCTTTAACCCACTGAGCCATCCAGGCACCTCTCAAAATTTCATTTTTTGAAAGAAGATAAAGACAAAGATAAAAATATAAAAAGCAAAAGATTTCAGTAAAAGTTCTGTCATTCCAAATTAGATTTTAATACAGCACTATGAACTAATATTTTCCCTTTAAAAAAATATTCCCTGGCTCAGTGCACTAGAAGGCCTTGAAGTCTTACCAACCCAGTATAAACAAGCACCCCTAGCACCCATACTGTTCTTCCAAATATCATTTCCCACTAAAAAGACGAGGATTCCTTGAAGAAATTGCTGATTCCCAGTCTCAGGCAGAAAAGACTATGTGCTAGAAATATCTTATCATTTTAGAACTACTAGGGCCATCCTAAGGCTAAGACAACTTAAAGCAGTTCCAATTGGCTAAAAACAGAACAATCTGAGTACCAAAAAATAACAGTAAATTCAGTGGACTAGAACATATCAAGTATGTTAAAAATCCATGATTGTAGGGTGCCTGGGTGGCTCAGCAGGTTAAGCGTCTGCCTTCGGCTCAGGTCATGATCCCAGGGTCCTGGGATTGAGCCCGTGTCAGGCTCCCTGCTCAGTGGGGAGTCTGCTTCTCGCTCTCCCTCTGCTCCTCCCCCTAGCTCCTGCTCACTCTGTCTCATAATAATTATAATTATGAATATATATGAATAATAATTATTCGTCAAATATATGAAATCTTTTTTTTTAAAAAGCCATGATTTCATAATGACACTGAAACAAACAAATTTAACTGATCATCTTTTGAAGAAGGTGAAAGAACCTAGGATTTACCCTGTCTTGATTTTTTCAGTACATCAGGGTAACCTAATAGCTGATAAGGAAAAGTTATTTTTAGAAGAATTCTAACTAGGGACGCCTAAGTGGCTCAGTCATTAAGCATCTGCCTTCCGCTCAGGACATGATCCCAGGGTCCTGGGATGGAGCCCTGAGTTGTGCTCCCTGCTCAGTGGGGAGCCTGCTTCTCCCTCTCCAGCTCCCCTATGCTTGTGCTCCCTCTCTTGCTATCTCTGTCATAAATAAAATAAAATCTTTAAAAAAAAAAAAAGAAGAATTCTAACTAATAAATGAAGACATGATAGACTAGGCAAATGATCACCAATGACTCAAAAACCATTTAGTGAAAACCTGACAGGAAATTTTTTAATGAGCGGATTAAGCTGATGACACTGAATCCACGGTTCAATTTTAACATCACCAAAAGAGAGCCCATCAGACATATATGTGTTAAAAATATTCTCACTTCAAGTTAAATCTGAATCTAATCATCTGGATCTACCAGTTTATAGGAAATACAGGGGACAGAGGAAGAACATTAAATGACATCATCAGAAGTCAATCAGCAAAATCCGGAATAAGAATTTCCACAAGAAAACCAACCAGTTTCTTCAAAAAATAAATTGCAAGGACAAAAAAATTAAAAGGGAAAGGTACTTATAAATTAAAAAAGAAAGAAGAGACATGTTAGTAAAATGCAATCTGTATGGCTTGTTTGAATCCTGATTTGAATAAACCACCTACAAAACTCCCAACTATTTATGTGATACATCAGTGTCAAACCTGAACATTTACGGGATATTTGATGATATTATGGGATAAATGCTTATTTCTGGATGTAATAATGGTATGAAGTTATGTTTATTTATTTATATATTTTTAAAGATTTTATTTATGTATTTGACAGAGAGAGAGCACAAGTAGGCAGAGTGGCAGGCAGAGGGAGAGGGGGAAGCAGGCTCTCCGCCCAGAAGGGAGCCTGATGCGGGGCTTGATCCCAGGACCCTGAGATCATGACCTGAGCCGAGGGCAGCCACTTAACTGCTTAAGCCCACCCAGACTCCCCTACTTATTAATTTTTTTAAAAATTTTATTTATTTATTTGACAGAGAGAGAGAAAGACACAGAGAGACCACAAGCAGAGGGAGCAGCAGAGGGAGAAGGAGAAGCAGACTTCCCACTGAGCAGGGAGCCAGACGCTGGGCTCGATCCCAGGACCCTGAGACCATGACCTGAACCAAAGGCAGACGCCCAACGACTGAGCCACTCTAGGTGCCCCTGAAGTTATGTTTAAAAAATTTAAGTTCATTCTTTTAGAACTCACACTGAAGTATTCATATTTTATATGATATATAATGTCTGGAATTTGCCTCACACTAATCCAAATGGGTTGGTGGAATGTGGGGTGGGTGAGAGTATAGATAAAATAAGATTGGACACATACTGGTAGTTGTTGAAGCTGGGGAATGGGTATATGGAGTTCATTACACCATTCTCTACTTTTCTATGTTTGCAATTTTTCACAATATAAAATGAAAGGAAGGGGCACCTGGGTGGCTCAGTGGGTTAAAGCCTCTGCCTTTGGCTCAGGTCATGATCTCGGGGTCCTGGGATCGAGCCCTGCATCAGGCTCTCTACTCAGCAGGGAGCCTGCTTCCTCCTCTTTGCCTGCCTCTCTGCCTACTTGGGATCTCTTTCTCTCTGTCAAATAAATAAACAAGATCTTAAAGAAGAAAGAAAGAAAAAAAAAAGCAGATTCTAAAAGGGAAGAGGATAAATTTGGTTTATGGCAGTATTTCTCAACTGGAGGCAAATGTGCCCCCCAAGAGACATCTGGAGACATTTCTGGTTGTCACGACTAATGGCATCTAGTGGGTAGAGGCCAGGGATGCTGATGAAGTCCTATAATGCACCTAACAGCTCCACACAAAAAATGATCCAACCCAAAATGTCCTTAGGGCAGAAGCAGAGAAAGCCTGATCAAGGGCAATGCTGATTTGAATCTATAGGCCAGTTAAGGAAGTTCAAGAGCCTTTTAGACATGCACCTCCAAAAGCTCAAGAGGGAACCATAATGCAAATATATAAGTTTAGGAGCTATCAATTTGTAGGTGGTCATTCCACCTACAACTCTACTTGGGTACAATCTCCCATGAATGTATTTGAAAAGAAGGCCAAGGACAGAGTCCTGGGTGATACCAACACTTACAGTAGGAAAGGAGAGGGGGGAAAAAGACTAAGAAGTGGCCAGCAAGACAGGAGGAAAACCATCAGAGAAAGGAATCACAGAAATCAAACAAAGAAAATGTTTCAAGGAGGGAAATAAGATAAATAAGTGGGGTCAAAGGCAGAGAAAAGTTGAGTAAGCTAGGGAAAGTTTGCATTGGAGTTGGCAAAATAAAGGTCACTGATGACTTTGACAAGATCAATTTCTATGGGGTGCTAAGGACGGAAGAAACATATGAGATTTTTTTTTAAATGGGAGATATTTAATATGTTTATGAACTTAAAGAAAAGAGCCAATAGGGGTCATAGGGAAGGAGGTACAGAAACAGGAGAAAGAGGGTATGTAATGAAGGAGTACGGATCTAATGGAGGGAATGAGTCCAAAATGGTGTTTCGAGGAAGGATAGCCTTAGGCAGGGGGAAGGCCAACCACTTCTTTCACTGAAATGGGAGAAAAGGAGGAATAAGATTTCAGTGAGATTGGTAGATGTTAGAAGAAGCTAAGAGAGCTCTCATGTGATACCCTTAACTTTTCAAGGAAGAATGAGGTACAATCATCTGCTAAGGGCAAGAATAGAAGTGAAGGGGTAGGGCACTGAGGAAAAGTAAGGGTTTAGAGAAGTCACTAAAGAGAATGAGAGAAGAAACGGATGAGGCCCATGTAGGAAGACTTCTGGAGAACAATTCTCCAAAGGAAGCTGCGTCCTAGCAGCGAAATCTTGGAAGTCAAGATGTGTCCTATTAGAAGGCACCACCCAAGTGTCAGGAACTTAAATCATTAGGAGGGTGGGTGCTGGTAAGAAGCAACAGGGAACAAGAGTGTCAGTTGGGGAGTCCTGTTCAGTCCTCATGAGCAAGGCTTTTGACTTGTTTTTATAAGTTCCACAAGGGCAGGTACCATGCCTATTTGAGTCGTCATTGGATCCCCAGTACCTGGCAGAGTGCCTAACACATAGTAGGCACTCAATAAATAGTAGGTGCATGAAAAGAGAAGGATATAGGGGCGCCTGGGTGGCTCAGTGGGTTAAAGCCTCTGCCTTCGGCTCAGGTCATGATCTCAGGATCCTGGGATCGAGCCCCACATCAGGCTCTCTGCCCGGCAAGGAGCCTGATTCTCCCTCTCCCTCTGCCTGCCTCTCTGCCTACTTGTGATCTCTCTCTCTGCCAAATAAATAAATAAATAAAATCTTAAAAAAAAAAAAAAGAGAGAGAGAGAGAAGGATATAGAAATGTCCTAGAAGCCAACCTCATGATGTAGATGCCTTACCACTTACATCTCCCATGATATTTCTCAGTTCTGTTCTGCCGAAAACAGTAGCCTTCCAAATATTTCAGATACTTGTCACCCATTAGACTGCCCTCACCAGTACCTCTTTTTCCTAATACTTCCTTCCTATTAAATTTCTTGGTGGCTAGATGGCTTAGTCATTAAGCGTCTGCCTTCAGCTCAGGTCATGATCCCAGGGTCCTGGGATTGAGCCCCTGCATCGGACTCCCTGCTCAAGGACTCCCTGCTCAATGTGAAGCCTGCTTCTCCCTCTCCCACTCCCCCTGCTTGTGTTCCCTTTCTCACTGTGTCTCTCTCTGCCAAATAAATAAAATCTTAAAAAAAAAAAATTCCTTGGATGCCTGATATGTGTGGTAATGGATGAAGTTCTCTCTCCTGCTCTCCACCCTCCCTGAAATGAAACACTAGCAACATTTTCTTTGTGTTACAAGGTATGCTTTCAGAACAGAGCCCCTCCTCCCCTGTAGCACCAGAGGCCACTCTATTATTAAAATGTCAGGGACACTACTGTTGCAGACCACAATGACCAGGGTTATCTTCAACCAACCCTTGTTTCTCATTACCTGTGCCACTTGATTGTGTTTCTCAGGGATATTTTTCAGATGGTTAGACCGTACACAGACGATGCTTCTGTCTAAATAAAGAAAATGAATTTGATTTATATGGTTTTCTTGATGAAAGATTATTTAGAAATGTCTGGCCATTCAAATCCCCTTCATCAGAGAGGCATATGCAGATTTAAGAAGTACCTAATTCAAGCTTAAGGCCATTTTCAGAGAAAACCTGTTTCCTGGTCTAGCCATTATGAAGCTGATTCTTAACAGAGCTAGTCTGCAGTATTTTCTCTCATGCCACAAATGCACCAGTATGACAAGGTCTGCTTTCTGTTCAGATTTTAAGAGGGAAATAAAATGTAATGGGTTTTGTTTTTGTTACTGAATAATAGAACACTGACGTCATATACTCATTTAATTCAGCACACAGGGGGAAAAAAGCCAAGTGCCTGCCCTAATGAACTGTAGTTTAAGGCATATGGGCATTAAACAGAGTGACTAATATCAAATAATGGTGTTTCAAGTGGATTTATTGAAAATGGGCAAATGGAAAGTTCAGGAATGGAGTCTGGGAATGGGTACTGGGATTAAGTCTCAGAAATACACCACTATGAGCTCCCTTACCAACACTCACCTCCTTTGCCAATTACTTTAAGACATATTTATCACAGAAAGCTCTAGTCTTCAGGAATATGGAGATATGAAATAGAAAAGGTGATTCACTAATAAAGAGGAGACTGCTCCCAGTATAGAAAAGGAGCATAAAATGATGATGAGGACAATGACGAGTGGGCAGTGGCAACAATATTAACGTTTACTAAGTGCTAACTGGGGCTCAGGCATATGACTTTTAGAGGAAGAAAGGGTGAAGGTTGTGATTCCCAGTACTATGTGACAATGGCCACGCTCCAGAAAGCATCTAAAATTAACTCTGTGATCATGTTCTGCATAAAAGACTTCATCCTTCTCTTTCAAGGCTGCCATATTTTCCGCTCCTCTCCAACCCCACTGACACTGTTCCTGCACCTTCCCTCTCCTCTCAGCCCTTGGGTTGCTATTTCTACTAGTCATGGCCTTCAACTGACCTCTCCAAGTTCCAAGGTAGTACCCCACAGTCTTTGGATTGCCATCTGGACCTCGGTTCACAGAGAAGGTGGACTTATTTTGGTAGCCATTGATGACTGGCTAGAGAAGGCAAGACAGAAGAAGCACAACAGGACAAACAAAACCAAAGAGAACAGCAATAAAAAGAACGTTAAGATGTTCTCTGGAGGGGCGCCTGGGTGGCTCAGTCGTTAAGCGTCTGCCTTCAGCTCAGGTCATGATCCCAGGGTCCTGGGATCGAGCCCCGCATCGGGCTCCCTGCTCGGCGGGAAGCCTGCTTCTCCCGCTACCATTCCCTCTGCTTGTGTTTCCTCTCTCGCTGTGTTTCTCGCTGTCAAATAAATAAAATCTTTTAAAAAAAAAAAAAAAAAAAAAAGAACGTTCTCTGGATAAGGACAAATAAATGAATGGTGCTTGTTTGAAAGGTATGGCATTTGTGAAAGTCCATAGCTGAGGTCAGGACACTCCACAGACACTCCATAGTGGAAAGGAGTTTCAATCTTGCCGTGAAGCAGGGGTCAGCAAACTTTCTCAGTAAAGGGCCAGATAACAAGTTATTTTAGGCTTTACAAGTCATATGGTCCTTGTCACAACTACTTAACTCTGCCATGCAGTGCAAAAGCAGCCATGAACAATCCATAAACAAGCAAGCAAGCTCAGCTGTGTTCCAATAAAACTTTACAAAATAAAGCAGAGGTAGGAGACAGATATGACCTAAGGGCCATAGTTTGCCAACCTCTGCCATAAATTAAGTTCTGCTTCTCTGAGGCCTCACTAGGTTTTCAAAGTCAGAAATCTTTCTACAGGGGCGCCTGGGTGGCTCAGTGGGTTAAGCCTCTGCCTTCGGCTCAGGTCATGATCTCAGGGCCCTGGAATCGAGCCCCACATCGGGCTCTCTGCTCAGCAGGGAGCCTGATTCCCTCTCCCTCTGCCTGCCTCTCTGCCTACTTGTGATCTCTCTCTGTCAAATAAATAAATAAAATCTTTAAAAAAAAAAAAAAGAAATCTTTCTACAGAGGTAATATTGTAGTGGTTGAGAAAGTGAACTTTGCATCAAACCTGAGTGTGAACTTCAGCTCCAACACTTTCTAGATGTGTGTCCTTGGGCAAATTACTTAATCTCTCTGAACCTCAACTTCTTCATCTGTAAAACCATAGTGCCCACCCCTCAGGGTTCCTATAAACAGTCAGTGATGATGCATGCTAATCATTTAGCAGAGGGCCTGGTCCCCAGAAGGTGCCCAGTAGGTACTGGTTGATATTATTAGCTATTAAAGGGACTTAGTAGATGAAGGATAGGGAAGTGTTAACTTACAGAGGGTATAATAGGATGGAGAAGACAAGACAGCCCCTCAGCTCTGGGTGCAGATGTTGTCACATTGACTCCATTGAGCTTTTGGAGGTAAGACTCTAGTCTCTGTAAAATTTTCTTCTGAGCTTTAAATTTCACCTGCAAAAGCATATATGTAATGAAACAAAGAGACTTACGCAGTATCACCTCAAAGAATGGAAAACAAAAAGGAAAAGAGAAGGCTGTCCCACAGATTCTTGGGTCATGGTCTTAGCAGATAAGGAACCCGTAATGATGGGACAGAAACAGACCTAAGAAGGTATTGAGAGAAAAAAGTGAGCTCTTGTGTAAGTTCTTCATTTTAAGCGATTTTTCAGACTGAATACCCAAGCTATAGGTCAGTACTGTGATAATAGAAATGTTTTATATTGGTATTATGTGCTATATAATTTAGTAACCACTAGCCACATGTGGCTAATGAGCACTTGAGATGAGGATCATGTGACTGAGGAACTGAATTTTTAATCTCATTTAATTTTAGTTAACGTATACAGTCAGTTGCCTCTGCTATAACAGGACATAAGCATTTCTACGCTATGCTATGCAAAATCACACAAAAAAAATTACAGAGCATTAAGAGTATACTTATCTTGATGAGCACTAATATATATAATTATTGAATCACTATACTGTACACTGGAAACTAATTTAATACTGTATGCTAACCATACTGGAATTAAAAAAAAAAATCCACGGGGCTTATGGGAAAAATGGGGTTAGACACACACATTCCACAACTTTATCAGTAACGCACATAGAAAGGATAGGAACCTAACAAAAAGGGTAATACAGTTTTACACATTAAATGGCTAAGAAATGGGGTGCCTGGGTGGCTCAGTTGGTTAAGCAGCTGCCTTCAGCTCAGGTCATGATCCCAGAGTCCCAGAATCAAGTCCCACATCGGGCTCCCAGCTCCACAGGGAATCTGCTTCTCCCTCTGACCTTCCCTCTCATGCTTTTTCTCACTTTCTCTCTCAAATGAATAAATAAAATCTTTTAAAAAATAAACTAAAAAATTAAAAATTAAATATTGAGTTGCCTGGATGGCTCAGTCATTAAGCGTTGCCTTCAGCTCATGCCATGAGCCCCACATCGGGCTCCCTGCTCGATGGGAAACCTGCTTCTCCCTCTCTCACTCCCCCTGCTTGTGCTCCCTCTCTCACCGTGTCTCTCTCTGTCAAATAAATAAATAAAATTTTTTAAAAAATTAAAAATAACAAATGGTTAAGAAATGTATAGATATATACTACATTAAGGATGGTACTTTACCCTGACAAAGACCTGAAGTTTGCTTGTGGAGGTGGCTGTCCACTTGTGAATGATCCTGAAGCGGTGAAAAGAGGGTTATGTGTCACACACAGAAAGATCTAGCAGCAGACGTGAATGAGTGTGGCTCATACCACATTCAGTGAACTGTGGGAACCTGTAGATGTTTGAGGCTTGTGCATGTGTTCATTTTATGTATTCTTAATGCAGCTCAGTTCTGCTGGGTACAGTTTGCTTCTTTCAGCTGGTATTTCTTGAGGACAAAAAAAAAAAAAAAATCACTCCTAAGCCAACGTGAAATTTGCATTATGTTCAAATTGTTCCTTAACCTATCAATCCCTTAGAACAAATTTGTGTTTTTAAAATAATCATTACAGCAGAATTGACTGTATTTGAAATCAAATAGCCACATGTAGCTCGTGGCTTCTGGGTTGGAAAGTGCAGCTATGTATAAAGCAGCAAGAGTACTTGCTACTCACACAAAGAGAGAATAACAAAAAAGCAAGGGAGAAAGGAAACGGGCATTTCCCGATATGGCTCCAGAGTTTGGAAGACGTAACAGGTGTAAAGTTAAAATTTCAGATCCATATTACTCAGCCACCAAAAAGAATGAAATCTGGCCATTTGCAATGACGTGGATGGAACTAGAGGGTATTATGCTAAGCGAAATCAGTCAGTCAGAGAAAGACAAATAAATAGCATATGATCTCACTCATATGTGGGATTTAAGAAACAAAACAGATGAGCAGAGGGGAAGGGAAGGAAAAATAAACTTGGGATGAAATCAGAGAGGGAGACAAACAATAAGAGACTCTTATCTCTAGAAAACAAATTGAGGGTTGCTGGAGGGGAGGTGGTGTGAGGATAGGGTAACTGGGTGACGGGCATTACGGAGGGCACCAAGTGATGAGCACTGGGTGTGGTTTGCAACTGATGAATCACTAAATTCCACCTCTGAAACTAATAATACAGTATATGTTAATATAAAGAAATAACTGCATTTGAAAAAAAAACTTTTCAAGATTCATTAACACACTGATTTTAAGCACGTGTTGGGGCATCTGGGGAGAGCTGTCCAGTCAAGCTTCCTCCAAGGCTGGCACCACTCCCCCTGATGGAACCGGAGAGTGAAAACGTCAGCTGGGTACCCACCTTGAGCTGGTCCTTGTAGCTCAGCCTCCAGAGTGGTGTCACAACATCAGCCAGCCTTGAAAAAAAATAATTCAGGCACTTCATTCACTATATAAATATGTACTGAGTACCTACTATGCATAAGTACTTCCTGCCACCATTTTCTCTGGCATTTTACTTATTCAGAAAACCTAACTCTCATGCCCCTGGGGAGATACAGTCTGGGAGAAGAGCCCATTTTGGTGCTGTCTACTTAACAAAGCAGAACAGATGGGCAAACTTAATATAAGAAAAATCCAGATTTATCAGGAGGTAATTAATCATATTACAAAAGGCTTCACTGTTGGGTTCCTTTAAATAGCTCACCTCCCTAATGCTTTTAAAATGTAATTTGATTTAGAAAATACATTTGTTGCATAAAATGAGGTATATTTGTGTTTGCATGGCTGCAACGGAAGGATTCATTTGTAAGCCATCTGATCGCTTTCTGGATTCCTGGTTTTCAGCATACCTGCCCTGGACCTTTATAGAGACAAGGTCCCAGTTTAATATATCATTTCTGTGAAACACGTGCTTAGAGGTAAGGGGAATATTTTCTGCCATCACAAAGCATTTCCACCAACATTATTCAGGTGTCTTCAAAGTTGCCCTGGGTATCCCATCTTAGGCGCGCCCTTGAACCCTTGCAATGCCATGGTAGTTACATCAGGAATACAGAATTTTAGTAGGCCCAGAGATTCACACTTGCTAATGGGAAACAATATCTGCCTGGGCCTTACCTTTCCTGCCAGGAACGATCAAGTGGTCCAACGTGGCTTGATTTCTTCTGACTTTTCTGTCCTCTTTGACTCTTCTTGGCTATCACGTCAGTGAAGTTTCCCTCGCATGTTGAGGCCAAAAAGAGCTGTGACCAACCTGGACGTTTTGTGGCACACCAGGGGAGCAATCCTGGTCTGGGGAGGAGACCCACCCTAGAGAGGAAACACCTCTGGCTATGCATTGGGACTCTTCTCTTAATCTCTGCCAACCACAGAAACACTGACGTTCACCTGCATGAAAGGTGAACAAACAAGTTGGGAAACAGAAGCACAACTCCCAAACCCCTTCATTCATTTGCAAACCCTTACGGAAGCTCAGCACCCAGCCCAGTGCCTGGCACAGAGTCAACAGTGGGTAAAAGCAGGCCTGCTGAATGGAACTGAATTACTGCATGTCAGGTACAGGCTTAGGTTCCCAAAATAAAAAGATGAGGAAAATACACTCTTTGTCCTCCCGGAAAGAGTTTAACTCTCTGGATACACTCCTATGGCTAGTCCCTCTCCATATTCTACCCTCCCACCCAAAAACCAATCAGTCAACTACTACTTAATAAGGGCTAACTAGGTGTAAGACATCGTGCCACGCAAGATTACAATCTAATTGAGAAGATCAAGTGCAGATGCAGGAAAAGATGACATAAATTACACAATGTGATTAGTTCCTGACAAGTGCCCAGGAAAAGCTTCCCAGAGCAGGTAAGCCTTGCACCAAGTCTTAAAGGATGGCAGGGAGATGAATCAGATATTTATAGGGCAATGGCTAGACCAGTCTGGCTAAAACAGTAATTCATTTTGGGGAACAGAGGAAATGAGGTTGAAAAGTTACATCAAACGCACCTGGGTGGCTCAGTGGGTTAAGCCTCTGCCTTCGGCTCAGGTCATGATCTCAGGGTTCTGGGATCGAGACCTGCATTAAGCTCTCTGCTCAGCAGAGAGCCTGCTTCCCCCTCTCCTTCTGCCTGCCTCTCTGACTACTTGTGATCTCTTTCTCTCTGTCAAATGAATAAATAAAAAATCTTTAAAAAAAAAAAGAAAGAAAGAAAAGTTGCATCAAAGTGAGATCTAGAAGAAAATTAGTGCCTGAATAAAATATGGACTTTATTGTGAAGGCAACAGTGAGTTGATGGAGGCTTTATAGAGAGAAATAAAGATAAAATAGGGAGGTTAATGAAAAGCAAGTTCAAGGGGATATCCGCTCTCACCGTTATCATTCAACATAGTACTAGAAGTCCCAGCCTCAGCAATCAGACAACAAAAAGAAATAAAAGGCATTCAAATCAGCAAAGAAATAGTCAAACCGTGACTCTTCCCAGATGACATGATACTCTATATAGAAAACCCAAAAGACTCTACCAAAGAACTGCTAGAACTGATACAGGAAGGGGCACCTGGGTGACTTAATTGGTTAAGCGGCTGCCTTCGGCTCAGGTCATGATCCCAGGATCTTGGGATAGAGCCCCATGTCGGGCTCCCTGCTCAGCAGGAAGCCTGCTTCTCCCCCTCTCCCTCTGCCCATCCTCCAGCCTGTGTGCTCGCTCTCTCTCTCTCTCTCACTATGGCTCACTCTGTCTCTCAAATAAACAAATAAATAATCTTTAAAAAATCAATACACAGAAGTCAGTTACATTTCTATATACTTACAATGAGGCAGAAGAAAGAGAAATCCATGGGGTGCCGGGGTGGCTCAGTCAGTTGGGCATCTGCCTTTAGCTCCCTCTGCCTGCTGCTCCCCCTGCTTGTGTGCTCACTCTCTCTCAGTGTCAAACAAATAAAATCTTTTAAAAAAATTTCTTTTTTTTTAAAGATTTTATTTATTTATTTGACAGAGAGAGGGAGATCACAAGTAGGCAAAGAGGCAGATGGAGAGAGAGGAGGAAGCAGGTTCCCTGCTGAGCAGAGAGACAGATGTGGGGCTCGATCCCAGGACCCTGAGATCATGACCTGAGCTGAAGGCAGAGGCTTAACCCACTGAGCCACCCAGGCGCCCCAAATAAAATCTTTAATAAAAAAGAAAAAGAGAAATCAAGGAGTCTATCCCACTTACAATTGCACCAAAAACCATAAGATATCTACAAATAAACCGAACCAAAGAGGTAGAGGATCTGGGGGCGCCTGGGTGGCTCAGTCGTTAAGCCTCTGCCTTTGGCTCAGGTCATGATTCCAGGGTCCTGGGATCAAGCCCCATATTGGGGTCCCTGCTCAGCGGGAAGCCTGCTTCTCCCTCTCCCACTTCCCCTGCTTGTGTTCCCTCTCGCTGTGTCTCTCTCTGTCAAATAAAATCTTTAAAAAAAAAAAAAAGGTAGAGGATCTGTACTCAGAAAACTATAAAATACTTATGAAAGAAACTGAGGAAGACACAAAGAAATGGAAAACATTCCATGCTCGTGGATTGGAAAAAGAAATGTTGTTAAAATGTCTATGCTTCCTAGAGCAATCTACATATTCAATGCAATCCCTATCAAAGTACCATCAATCAACTTTTTTCACAGGGCTGGAACAAATAATCTTAAAATTTGTATGGAACCAGAAAAGACCCCAAATAGCCAAAGGAATGTTGGAAAAGAAAACCAAAGCTGATGGCATCACAATTCTAGACTTCAAGCTGTATTACAAAGCTGTAATCATCAAGACAGTACGGTACTGGCACAAACACAGACACAAAGATCAATGGAACAGAATAGAGAACCCAGAAATGGACCCTCAACTCTATGGTCAACTAACCTTTGACAAGGCAGGAAAGAACATCCAATTTTAAAAAGACAGCCTTGGGGTGCCTGGGTGGCTTAGTCAGTTAAGCATCTGCCTTTGGCTCAGGTCATAATCCTGGGGTCCTGGGAGTAAGCCCTACATCAGGCTTGCTGCTTAGCAGGCAGTCAGCTTCTCCCTCTCCCTCTGACTCTCCCCCTTGCTCATCCTCTCACCCTCTCTCTCTCTCAAATTAATAAAATAAATAAAATAAAATAGTCTCTTCAATAAGTGATGCTGGGAAAATTGGACAGCCACATGCAAAAGAATTAAACTGGACCACTTTCTTACACAGTACACAAAAATAAATTCAAAAGGGATGTGAGACAGGAATCCATCAAAATTCTAGAGGAGACACAGGCAGCAACCTCTTTGACCTTGGCTGCAGCAACTTCTTGCTAGACATGTCTCCAAAAGGCAAGAGAAACAAAAGCGAAAATGAACTATTGGGACTTCACCAAGATAAAAAGCTTTTGCACAGCTGAGGAAACAGCAAAAAAAAAAAAAAAAAAAAAAAAAAAAAAAAAAAAAAAAAAAAAAAAAAAAAACAACAACTAAAAGGCAATCTATGGAATGGGAGAATATATTTGCAAATGTCTTATCAGATAAAGGGCTAGTATCCATAATCTGTAAAGTACTTATCAAACTCAATACCCAAAAAACCCAAAAAATCCAGTCAAGAAATGGGCAGAAGACATGAACAGACATTTCTCCAAAGAAGATGTACAAATGGCCAACAGACACATGAAAAAATGCTCAACATCACTCATCATCAGGGAAATACAAACCAAAATCACAATGAGATACTACCTTACACCAGTCCAAATGGCTACAATTAACAAGTCAGGAAACAAGAGATGTTGGCAAGGATGCAGAGAATGGGGAAGGCTCTTACACTGTTGGTAGGAATGCAAAGTGGTGCAGCCACTCTGGAAAACAGTAACCCACTGTTACTTTTTAGTATTTACCCCAAAGATACAAATGTAGTGATCAGAAGGGGTACATGCACCCCAATGTTTATGGCAGCAATATCCACAATAGCCAAAGTGTGGAAAGAGCCCAGATGTCCATTGGCAGATGAATGGATAAAGAAGATATGGTGTGTATATATACAATGGAATATTACTCAGCCATCAAAAAGAATGAAATCTTAACGTATGCAATGACATGGATGGAACTAGAGGATATTATGCTAGCGAAATAAGTCAATCAGAAAAAGACAAATACCATATGATTTCACTCATATGTGGGATTTAAGAGACAAAACAGATGAACATAGGGGAAGGGAAGGAAAAATAAGATGAAAATAGAGAGCGAAGCAAACCATAAGAGATGATTAACTCTAGGAAACAAATAGAGGGTTGCTGGAAGGGAGGTGGGTAGGGGAAGAGGTAACTGGGTGATGGGCATTAAGGAAGGCACTTGAAGTAATGAGTACTGGGTGCGATATGCAACTGATGAATCACTAAATTCTACCCTGAAACTAATAATACAGTATATGTTAATTAAATTGAACATATAAAGAACTCAAATCAAGAATATAACAAAATTCAAAAAAAATAACAAAATTCTATTATTCTAATTCTAAATCAATTATAAATCAAGAATTTAATTAAAAATAAAAATAAAAAAGAGGGAATAAAAGCGAGTTCAGGGGCGCCTGGGTGGCTCACTGTGTTGGGCATCCGACTCTTAGTTTTGACTCAGGTCATGATCTCATGAGTCATGGGATCAAGCCCTGCATCAGGCTCTACGCTCAGCGGGGAGACTTAAGATTCTATCCCTCTGCCCCTCCCCCTGCTCACACATGCTCTTGCTTGCACTCTCTCTCTCTCAAATAAATAGATAAATCTTTTTAAAAAATCAAATTCATGGGGTGCCTGGGTGGCTCAGTCGTTAAGCATCTCTCTTCAGCCCAGGTAATGATCCCAGAGTCCTGGGATCAAGCCCCGCATCGGGCTCTCTGCTCGGCAGGGAGCCTGCTTCTCCCACTACCATTCCCTCTGCTTGTGTTCCCTCTCTCGCTGTGTTTCTCTCTGTCAAATAAATAAAATCTTAAAACAAAAAATCAAATTCATGTTTGAGGAATGTGTTTGCAATGGTAAGGAAAATATCCAAATGGAAACATCTAACACGTAGAGAAACAATACTATGAGTTCATGAGAGAAGTCAGGCTTAGGGATTTGGTTGAGGGTC
>CM053612.1:38809514-38860976 GCA_028646535.1 Procyon lotor | reverse complement strand
GATCCCAGGACCCTGGGATCATGACCTGAGCCGAAGGCAGCCGCTTAACGACGGAGCCACCCAGGCGCCCCTGGACCACCTATTAATACTATAAAAAAGTGTGTGATCTATGATAAACATTTTTCTAAAGTGAGACAAAAGTATGTATTTGATATGAAGAAAAGCAAAAACCAGAGAGAGAAAATGAGTGAAGAAGTAGGAGACAGGGGTGCCTGGGTGGCTCAGTTGGGTAAAGCCTCTGCCTTCAGCTCAGGTCATGATCTCAGGGTCCTGGGATCGAGCCCCACATTGGGCTCTCTGCTCAGTGGGGAGCCTGCTTCCCCTTCACTCTCTGCCTACCTCTCTGCCTACTTGTGATCTCTCTCTCTCTGTCAAATAAATAAATAAAAATCTTTAAAATAAAAAAAGAAAAAAGAAGAAGTAGGAGACAAAAAAGTGAGGACTGGGCAGAGTAGGGGAAGACTGAAGGGGAAGGGTGTGCTGCAGACCCATTCAGGGGTGGCCAGAGGAGGGACAGGGGAGCTGAGGACTGAAGACAGCTATCTGTACCCCCACAACATTCAGACTTATTTTGAGTGTGTGGGTCCTCTCACTGGTGAATGCCACCATGACTGTGCTCCACTTGCCTTGTATCCCAGCAGTGGGCTCTTGCGCATCTAGGTTTCTTCCTCCAAGTTATCAGATATGCTCCCCTACTATTGCCAACCAGTCACCACTCCTGGTAAAGACCCTTTCACCATATTTAGTAATTTCTGTAGTGAAATATACTTTTCAAGGCAGCATAATAATACCAGTCAAAGTGAATTATGTTTCTTTGTTTCTTGATGTCAGAGGGGGGCATTTGCCTACAGAAAAGACTAGTTTCATTTCAGAGCTTAAAAAAAAAAAAATGCTTGGGTTAAAAAAAAAAAAAAAGTGTGTGACATCTGCTCAGTTTCTCCTATAGGAATTAATCGGAAAGGGACTCAGGGTCCAGAGCTGCCAGATAGGAAGGTGGACTAAGTCTCTAGGGCTGGAATAGCTAACCCGCCTGAAATGTTCAGGGAGGTTCCAATCTGGGACTGTGGTAGGTCTGATCCGTGTGGGACCAAGGAGCTTCTTGGAACAAAATGTTTACACACAGACCACGGTCCGGCTTACACTCTCTGTTCATCCTGCCTTCAGCTGGCCTGGCCCCCCACGCGGTTCTCAGCTAAACGAGATGGACATAAGGGTGTACTGCAGAGTCCTCACTGCATTGCACGTTCAATCAATTCCTTCCCCCACCAGATCCCTTCACCAGCCCCTCCATCCTCCTCTTCTTCGGGCAAGTTCTACCCACCATGTCTGTAGGAAAGACTATCGCTGAATTTGGGCCAAGAGAGGGCTGAGGTCACAGCACAGGCGGATGCCGGGCTGGCCGCAACCTTGGACAGCCAGCATAGTTCCCGTCCGCGTCCCCACCTCCGCCGGCCTCAATTCCCCGCCCCGGGGGCAGATGGGTTCACTGAGCAGTTTTCTCTACAGTAAGGGTTCCATCCGGCTTTCCGAGCTCTCCGCGTACCCCTCATCGCTTTGCAACCAATAAATCCTCTTACAAACCTGAGGCGGCACACGAAAAAGCCAGCGAGCGGCCTGGATCGCTGCCGCTGGGGAGAGTCACTTCCTGGTGCCGCACGGCGGCCCGACTCCCGACGCACACGCAGCCAGCCCGGGGCAGGCGCGACGGGACGCGGGGCTCCTCCCAGGCGCGGGTCAACCGGCCCTGCCCGAGCAGCCAGTTTCGGGGAGCCCTCCTCCCTACTTTAACGGGGCGCCTCTCTAGAGACCTTCCTCAAAATCACCCAACGCCCTATCGTCCGCTTCCCCCGGCCAAGGTTTCTCCCCAAGGTGCCCTCTCCTCCCCTCCCCTCCCAGCGACCCCGCCCACCGCCTGCTCTTCTCCCTGTCCCATTGGCGGATCTGGATAAGCCGAAACACACACGCACACACACACTTGAACACACACACACACACACACACACACACACACACGAACTACAGTGAATAGTGCTACCCATCTCAGGGATCTGGATAAGCCGAAACACACACGCACACACACACTTGAACACACACACACACACACACACACACACACACACACACACACGAACTACAGTGAATAGTGCTACCCATCTCAGGGTGTTTGCGATTTAACTCAACCAAAATTATGGGCTCAGATCCATGATGGGTTGGTTGGAAGATTGGAAGATGAAGGTAGGGCGGTTTCTTCAAATCGCAACTTTTTTTAAGGGTAGGCCTTACTTGGGGCCCTAGTGATTTTCCGGCATTCCTTCTCCCTCTCTATTTTACATTGCTTCAGAAAAGTGTTACATTGTTATGACAAGGTAAATCTGGTTTCTTAAGTGGATCCCACGCAGGGCTACTAAATCCTCAGAGCAAGAATTGGTTTTCAACTTCAAAAGACAGAAGTAGGCTAAATACTGATGTGGGAAACAAAGCCAGAAGGAAATGCAGATAAAATTAAATGTCCTTGGGGAGCCTGAGTGGCTCAGTGGGTTAAAGCCTTTGCCTTCGGCTCAGGTCATGAGCTCAGGGTCCTGGGCTCGAGCCCTGCACGGGGCTTTCTGCTCAGCGGAGAGCCTGTTTCCCCCTCTCTCTGCCTGCCTCTCTGCCTACTTGTGATCTCTCTCCTCTCTGTCAAATAAACAAATAAAATATTTTTTAATTAAAAAAATTAAATGTCCTTATAATCTGCAGCCCATTGACAAATACTTTAGGCTGGTGGAGTATAACCTTTCTCCCGGAAGCTCCCAACTGTCTTAAATAAAGTTAATGCCTTGCTAGAAGGAAAAACAACAGTTTGACAATAGCAAGGTCTTCAGCATAGTGTGAGTCTCCTTTAGCTTATGAAAATCCTTTTGGACTTCCCTTATCTCTACTTCCCCCAACTCCAAAGTATATAATCAGTCGCTCCTCACAATCCCCAGGCAACAGCAGCTCTTTCTGCCAACGGTCCTTTCCTGTGCTTTAATAAAACAACTTTTTGCATTGAAGACGTCTCAAGAATTGTCTCTTGGCCATCTGCTCCAGACCCCACCAACACAACACTCCTCAAAAAATACATCAGATACCACTAATTCATTTGCCAGCTCCTGGACTACATTCAGTGATTCCTCTAATTTTTAGAGAGGTGGGGAGCCCAGCCAAATGAGTAAGAGAATGTTGATGTATACACACATGTGTGTGTTGTAAAAAAAAAAAAATACACACTTTTTTTAAGATTTTATTTATTTATTTGACAGAGAGAGAGATCACATGTAGGCAGAGAGGCAGACAGAGAGAAAGAGAAGCAGGCTCCTCGCTGAGCAGAGAGCCCGATGCAGGGCTGGATCCCAGGACCCTGAGATCATGACCTGAGCGGAAGGCAGAGGCTTTAACCCACTGAGCTACCCAGGCACCCCCCAAAAAATGTTTTTAATAAAATTAAAATTTACAGAAAGTAAGTCCACATTTAATGACATTTAATTTTTATATTTAATAATAATTGGACTGTAATGGAAAGCACTTTTATAGCTAAAATTTCAACTATTTATTCAAAGCATAATATGCCTGTTATGTGCAAGGCAATGCATTAGCCCTAGTGAGAGCAGCAGTAGGTTATATATGGCCAAGCGCCTCAAATAACAGCAAACATTAAGTCAGCCAGACCAAAGGTCAAAGCCCAAACCTGCCAGATACAAGGTGTGTGAACCTGGGCAACTTACTTAATTGCTCAGTGCCTCAGTTTCCTCATCTGAAAAAAATGTCCAGAGTAATTGCACCTACCTCACAGGGTTGTGATAAAGAGTAAATAAGTTAATAAATATAAAGTACTTAGGACAGAGAAAGCACACACTCATTAAGTGTTAGTTATTACCATCCAAAAATAATCCTATATATTGTATACATATAGATACATGCACACATATGCATATATACCCTTAAAAAAAAAAGAGAGAGACAGAGATCTTTTACTACTCATTCCAAAGGCTCGAGCAGGTAAAAGGCTTGACTCAATTTATGGCTTTTCCTTTTTTTTTTTAAAGATTTTTATTTATTTTTTTGACAGAGAGAGACACAGCAAGAGAGGGAACACAAGCAGGGGAAGGGGGGAGGGAGAACAGGCTTCCTGTGGAGCGGGGAGCCTGATACAGGGCTGATCTGGGACCATTACCCTGAGCCTAAGGCAAGGTGCCTAAAGACCGAGCCACCCAGGCGCCCCCAATTTATGGCTTTTCCTAACCACACTAATGGTTCTTAAGCACTATTTGAACTCAAACCATTGTTTCATGTTTCTAGGCTTGCACATTGCTATCAAGTGAGACCAGGCTCGATAATGCACATTTGGTTCTCTCTTCTCCCTTTCTCTTCTTTTAGACCCTTTTTATGCAGATAGACAGCTCTATTCCTTTCTCCACCTCTTCCTCCCTTTTCTTCTCCTTTCCATACTTCTGCTCCATTATCATTTCTCATCTTGGCATTCATTGTTGTGCCTAGCACAGAGCCGGGTGCCCTAATAGAAGCTCAATGAATATTTGATGAATCAAATTGAATCCTCCTCTTGTCTATCTGAAAGGGAAGGACATATTTTCACTCACCCACACCCCCACCTGTTCTGAGCATCCAAGTGAACTCCTTTAAAGCAAGTCTGTCATTTGAGAAGGCAGAGAACCCTGAGGGGTAAAGAGAGAAAAGAAATTAAGGAAGCTATAATGTAATTATTTAGCCACTAACCCTTTTATATTTATTTAATCTGGTAGAGCATGTTCTTCTATAAAAGAGAAATCATCACATTTGCAAGAGGGGAAAGAAATATCCCATATTAAAGAAAAGGTTAGATTCTTCAACTGGAAAAGTCAATAAATGGACATGTCATAGGTAACAAGCAATATTGTTAAATTAAATAAGAGCTGAAGCCAAGATAACCTTTGCTTAACTGGGTTATCAGCAAACCAAATCACAACAACGTGAAGTTTCTAGAAATTTGTTATTCTCGCTTTGGTCTAGATGAGATTTCTGAGAGGCTACCACACTAGCTTTCAGAAATAACATGTATTAAAATCACTTCCCTTAACCATGTTCTTCAGGTGTGACTGCATTAGAGCCTAAGAGGAATAGATGCACAGACAACGCCCCCTAAATTGTGTGACCCAATGGGAAGACTCAAAAGGAAAGAATACCCAACAATGGGCTTTGGTAATTCTAGTAAAGCAGTGGATCATCCCGATAATGAGGGAAGGAATGAGGGAAGGAAAAAAATGTGAGAATTGAGTTGAATGCTTAGGATTTGAATAACCTGAGAAGAGGCAGGAGCTGCAGCAGGAAAACAAGAATGAGCAATTTGTGTCCAAGGCCCAGGAGGAGGCAGGCCAGGCTAGATGGGAGGGTTGTGCTGAAATTGTTCTGGCCAATGACGTCACTAGGTCAGGAGATATAATGAAGGGCCTGGAGTGCTGGATGGGGGGTTTGATCCAGTTTCTTTGTTTCTTTAACAACAGGCAGCTGGGGCTGCCTGAGTGGCTTAGTGGGTTGGCCTCTGCCTTCGGCTCAGGCCCTCATCTCAGGGTCCTGGGATCGAGCCCCTCATCAGGCTCTCGGCTCTTGGGGATCCTGCTTCCCTCTCTCTGCCTACTTGCGATATCTCTCTCTCTCTCTCTCTCTCTCTCTCTCTCTCCCTGTCAAATAAGTAAGTAAAACCTTAAAAAAGAAAGCTAAGCAGGAAGCAATTTGAGTCCACTTATGAGTAAAACCATATGAATTTTTTCTTTTTTTTTTTGAAGATTGCATTTATTTATTTGGGAGAGAGAGACACAGTGAGAGAGAGAACACAAGCAGGGGAGTGGGAGAGGGAGAAGCAGGCTTCCCACCGAGCAAGGAGCCTGATGCGGGGCTCCATCCCAGGACCCTGGGATCATGACCTGAGCCAAAGGCAGATGCTTAAGGACTGAGCCACTCAGGTGCCCGACACTGCATTCTGTAAGAATTTCTCAAAATGTGTGGGACACCTGGATGGCTCAGTCCATTAAGCGTCCGCCTTCAGCTCTGACTTGAGTCCTGGGACTGAGTCTTGTGTAGGGCTTCCAGCTCAGCGAGCAGTCTGCTTCTCCCTCTTCCTCTGATCCTCCCCCATGCTCATGCTCTCTCTCAAAATAAATAAATAAATAAATCTTTAAAAAAAAAATTTCTCAAAATGTGGACAAGGGCTCATCTACAATGTAATTAGCTGGGGTGATTGTAGCAAGTACGTGTTCGTGAGCCCCACCCCATACCTACAGAATCAAAATCTCATTTTGATAGGAATGATAGGACTCAGAAACATTTGTTTGTTTGTTTGTTTTTAAGATATTATTTATTTATTTGTTTGTTTGTCAGGGAGAGAGAGAGAGAGGTGGAGCGGAACAAGCAGGTGGAGCGGCACACAGAGGGAGAAGCAGGCTCTCCACCAAGCAAGGAGCCCCCCCATATGGGAATCCCAGGACCCCAGGATCGTGACTTGAGCCGAAGGCAGAGTCTTAACCGACTGAACCACCCAAGGCATCCCATATTTGAGTTTTTAACAAGCACTGATAGTGATGTTTATGAAAATTTGAGACTTACCTCCATGCATCAACTGAAATACTGGATGATTGTTGAAAGTTCAAAAAACTCAAATCATAAAAGCCCTAAAATAGAGTATAGGTAATGATGCGTCTGAAATTTGGACACAGGAGGATTTTCTAAACTGAAAACCAGTAGGAAAAAAAAAAAAACACCAAGTAGGTAGAGTTTACTACATAAACCCTAAGAATTTCTATATGACAAAGATATAATTAACAAATTAAATAATACACAACAGACAGAAAAAGATATACAAGGATGGCAAAGGGTCATTATCTTTATTGTATAAAGAGCTTATATACGGATAAGAAAAACACAGTGACCCTGACAGAGACCTTGGCAAAGGTTTGAAGAGATAATTCACAGGAAAAGAAATATAGTTGGTCAGATAGTGCTTTGTTTTACCTCACTAGTAATGACAGAACATGCAAAGTATGTAGATGGGCAAAGATTTAAAAAGATCTGTTATTCCTCGAAGTAGACCATGGACAGTGAGGCAGATGCTCTTGCACATTGCCAGTGGGATCTTAAATTGATATTAAGTTCCTGGAAAGCAATTAGAATTAAGAATCTTTTAAAATATCACACTATTTGCCTTCAAAATTCCACCTCTGGAGTTTATTTAGGAGATAGAGATGTGAACAAAGATATATGCCCAAAGGGTCTTACAGTTAAAAATTAAAAAAGCATTGGGGCACCTGGGTGACTCAGTCGGTTAAGTGGTTAAGCATCTGACTTTGGCTCAGATCGTAGATCCCAGGATCCTGGGATCGAGCCCCACTTCAGGCTCCCTGCTAATGCAGGGAGCCTGCTTTTCCCTCTCCTCTCCACTTGTGTTCTCTCTCGCTATCTCTGTCTCTCTTTCTCTCAAATAAATAAACAAAATAAAATAAAAATAAAAATAAACAAAAAAGCATCTTTAAGGTCCAACATTAGAAAATAGGGAATGATTACCTAAAATATGGTCTATCCATAGACTATTGCAGAGATACTAAAAATGACACTCATGGTATGGTGTTAGAAGTCAGAATGGTATTACCTTTAGGGTGTGGGGAATAGCAGGGGGAATGAGGGGGCTTCTGAGGTGCTGATAATATTCTGTTTCTTCATCTGAGTGCTGATTATAGAGATGTGTTCGCTTTGCAAAAATTAATCAGTCTATACTATTGATATCTGCAATTTTCTGTATTATGTTACACTTTAGGAAAAATTTAACTTAAAATTGTGTCTTTGAAAAGTTTGTAATGACATGGAAATATGTATAGAAGGCAACCTTAGATGAAAAAGACAGGATAAAGAATTACTCATTCAGTACGATTCTATATGTATAAAGCAAAAAAATGCATCAGAAGGCAATACACCAACTATTTACAATTGTTGTCTCCAGATAGCAGGCTTAGGAATGAATCATTTGTCAGGTTTTTTTCATTTCTGTACTTTTCAAATTTCGTTTTACAATAGACAGGCATTACATTGATAATAAGGAAAAATAGTAAAATATCAGAGAATGGGGCGCCTGGGTGGCTCAGTGGGTTAAACCTCTCCCTTCCGCTCAGGTCATGATCTCAGAGTCCTGGGATCAAGCCCCGAGTCGGGGATCTCTGCTCAGTGAGGAGCCTGCTTCCCCCCCCTCTCTGCCTGCTTGTGATATCTCTCTCTCTCTCTCCACCCCCGTCAAATAAATAAATAAATAAATAAAATCTTTAAAAATAAATAAATAAATAAAATAAAATATCAGAGAAAAAAAGCGAAACGGTGCGTCTTGGTAAAGCCCCCATAGTCTAGACTGTGAAACTGAGAACCAGATTTTATTAGTTCCCATGGAAGTGATTTAGACTCTGAGGGACTAACTTACACGAAGCAGATTTACAGGACACTGGCTTATAAGCCAGTTTCTAGTGACTGAAATATTCTTATCTCCTATCTAGGGTTATAACTACCAGCTATTTATGTACTGGAGAAACCAAACTAGCAATCAGAAGGTCACTTGCAATTTAAACAGACAGAGATGAATGGTTTTGAGAGAGGTCTTTGGGCTAATTGTAACATGCTTTCCAGACCAGCGTTCCTGTTACTTGAACAGTGTTGAATAAACACTGACTCTCCACTGTTCTTTTTTCTATCACCTCTAACTACTTACCAGAATTTTCTGTCATTACAATATTACCTGCCTCCTATCCTCATGTCACAGTTGCCAAGGTAACAGCTGATCTTACATGAATTACATTCTGGGTTGGTTGCTCCCAGGTGAGATATTGGGAAGCATCTTAATCTCATCTGCAGTATATCTACAAATTATATTTACAAGAAGTTGCTTCAGGGAAGAGTCACAGATGGCTAGTTTCATTCACTGTGAGCTTTTTTAAAAACTTTTTTTCAATTGAAGAGTCTATCATTTCCTGATTTATGTTTCTAATTTTTTCTAAACTGTATCTCTTAGGTTTGGAGATACATATTACTTTTGGGGCCCTTCAGTTCCCTGATAAACATCAAGAGTTTTTGAAGAGAGTACTTAGGAGAATGGCATTGGCACTTACAAAAATAGGAAGTCAGAAAGGGAGTTTTTTGAGAAAGAGAGAGAGAGAGAGATGATAGTGGATGGAACATTGAGTGAAGGTCCAGTGGGCTTGTAGAGAAAGAGTTAACGTAATAGGAAAGCTCTCATGTTATATGTGGGAGGAATTACCCTGGAAACTGTCACCAAACTACCCAGCTACCTTTATGTTCTGGTTTCTAAGGTAACACAGATATTTACTACCTTGCATTTATATGGCTGGTGCTGATGTTCATTTTCTCACTTAATAAAGTCCCAACCCTTGCTTTTTATAGTGTTGGAATCTGCAATTCAATATTAGTAGCATTCCAACACTGGCATCTCTTCCCTCAGAACTAGATGTAGAGATATAACATGTGGACAGCTCTCCCGTGTCCTGATCCACATTGGAATGTCATGAGTACATGAACCCCGGCTTCATGCCTGGGACTCAGCCCAAGGGCACAAATTCTACAATAACCTAGAGGCTACAATTTCCATGCTCTCCAAATAAACATCTCCAGCAAATCTTCAATAATAATGACACTCATCTCTACTTTTTTTTTTTTTTTTTTGGATGCTATACGCCTGGATTTCTTTTTCTTTTTTTAAGATTTTATTTATTTGACAGAGAGAGAGATCATAAGTAGGCAGAGAGGCAGGCAGAGAGAGAGGGGGGAAGCAGGCTCCCTGCTGAGCAGAAAACCCGATCCCAGGACCCTGAGATCATAACCTGAGCTGAAGGCAGAGGCTTTAACCCACTGGCCACCCAGCTGCCCCACCTGGATTTCTTTTAAGAGCCATTATCAAGTTGAATGGAATGGTAGGACTAGATTGTTTTTAAGATTGTTTTTAAGAGTTGTTTAAAATACTTTGGTTTCTAATCTTGTAATTAGGATCTTTTCCAAAGGAATCCAATTATGTTGAAAATAAAAGAGATAATAGCCCTAATAATAATAATAATAGGTATATGTATTCAACATGTATTGAATCTTTATTCTGTGCCTCACTCTGTGCTTGGTATTCTATGTGCATTATCCCATGTAGGTACATATTTTGCAGAAAAGAAAATTCGTAGCTGTATTTTACAGATGAGGTAACTGATGTTTAGTGAGGGATCAATAACTTGCCCAAGATCACACAGTAAATGGTGGAACCAGAACTTGAATTCAGTCATCTGATGCCTGTGTCTCCACTTTTAATCTTTTAGCTTTTCATCGGTGGTTCTCGAATTTTAGTGTGCCTCCAAATTCCCTGGAGGACTTGATAGAACAGATTGCTGGGGCCCCTTTCCAGAGCTTCTGATTCCGGGTATAGCATAGGGCCAGAAAATTTGCATTTTTAACAAGTTCCCAAGTGAGGCTGTTGTTGTTAGAGCAGAGGACCTGTACTCTGCCCTCTATCGCCTTCCATCAAGGACAGAAGAGCCTTTAGCTGTAAGGACAGCTTACACACTTACGCACTCCACGTGGCTCAGTGCTCAAGGACCCTGGGGATGTTCTGAACTGCAGGTTCCAGTCCCTGCCTCAGCCTCTCCAGGAAGATCAGACAAGAGATTCCACCCTGGGGGAGAACGCAGTGCAAGGGCTGTGCTCACAGAACACAGGATTGCTGGAAAGGGACACATCCTGGATTAGGCTCAGTTTTCAGACTTGGTCCTGACAGCTTGTTCTCTTTTGGAAGTAACTCAAAGAGTTAAAATCAAAGAGCTGCATTTGCTGATATAGCTACCCGTCAGTTGGGATTTTGGTATAACTGACACATTCGGTCCAATGCTGTAGAGGGTCTCGATTAGCACTACTTGCGAAGCTGAGGAAAGAGCCATTACTGTGCCAGCTGTCCTCAGAGCTCGTTGTTCACACCTGCCTTATGAAGAACATATGTCGCCTACAGTAGGCAGAGGCACTCACCCCACCATAACCTTGTTTCTCTTTTCACTTCTCACTCTTTTCCCACCACGTGCCTTGTGTTGCCCTGAGACACCGCTGAGGTCGCTAAGCTTTGAGGCTACAGAGTCCAGGGTTCATTAGTGTGGTCACACATTAGAATCAATTGGAAAGCTTTTTAAAAATACCAGGGCTGGGGGCACCTGGGTGGCTCAGTCGTTAAAGCGTCTGCCTTCGGCTCAGGTCATGATCCCAGGGTCCTGGGATGGAGTCCCGCATCGGGCTCCTTGCTCGGCAGGAAGCCTGCTTCTCCTGCTACTGTTCCCTCTGCTTGTGTTCCCTCTCTTGCTGTGTTTCTCTCTGTCAAATAAATAAAAAATCTTTAAAAAAAAAAATACCAGGGCTGGGAACCCCACCCCAGACCAATTAAATTGGAATCTCTGCAGATGCCTTAAAAAAGAAATTTCCAGGTGATTCTAAGGCCAGCCAAGTTTAAAAACTAATAATGGTCCAAAGAAACAGGCTCTGCTGTTAGGCATACTCTATTTCTAGCTTTGCCACTCATGAGAAGATGACCTCGGGCAAATGGCCTAACCTCTTTGAGCCTCAATTTTCCCATCTGTAAAAATTGGCCTAATAATAGAATTCACTGGACAGAATTTTCAGAGCATTTGAGGAATCATTATACAAAAAAAATTAGTATCTGTTGCCTAATGTCTCATGAGATTTACATATTTACATGAATTCTTCACCCTCTGTAGGCATGTGAGTTCATGACCCCTGGTATAGTCACCACCCAGAGACCTCTATAGTTGGAGCAAAAACCCGCAAATATGCAAATTATAGGATGTAAGGAATGGTATAGATCAACAATAAAATTTCTCAAAAAAAATAAATAAATAAAATTTCTTGGGGCCCCTGGTGGATTGGTCAGTTGAGCACCTGACTCTTACTCTTAGTTTCAGCTCAAGTCATGATCTCAGGATTCTAGGATCAAGCCCCACGTTGGGCTCTACGCTCAGTGGGAAATCTGCTGGAGATTCTCTCTCCCTAAAAATAAATAAATAAATCTTAAAAAAAAAAAAAGGAATTTCTCATGCCCTAAAAGACAACAAGGAGGGCTAACTCTTTGTAGGAACCAGGCACTGGATCTGAGTTCAGTTTCAAGTTCAAGCTTAAAAAATCCTGTATTCTAGAGGCGCCTGGGTGGCTCGGTGGGTTAAAGCCTCTGCCTTCGGCTCAGGTCATGATCTCAGGGTCCTGGGATCCAGCCCCGCATCGGGCTCTCTGTTAGGCAGGGAGCCTGCTCCCCCCTCCCCCCGCCTGCCTCTCTGCCTACTTGTGATCTCTCTCTCTCTCTCAAATAAATAAATAAAATCTTTTTTTTTTAAAAGATTTTATTTACTTATTTGACAGACAGAGATCACAAGTAGGCAGAGAGGCAGGCAGAGAGAGGGGGGGAAGAAGGCTCCCCTGTCTAGTAGAGAGCCCGATGCGGGGCTGGATCCCAGGACCCTGAGATCATGACCTGAGCCGAAGGCAGAGGCTTTAACCCACCGAGCCACCCAGGCACCCCTAAATAAAAAAAATCTTAAAAAAAAATTCTGTGTTCTATTTTGCCTCCAGAGTAAATAAAGATAAAGAATCATCTCAAACGAACAGCTAACATTATGGTAAATGATAAAATAAGAGTTAGCATGATGTAGCTGTTAATAAAACAGACTTTTTCCAGACATACCTGGGTTTCAAATCCCAGCTCAGTAACATACAGACATGTGACTTTGAGCAAGTTACTTAGCCAAACAAAGCCCAGTAATGATAGTTCCTATTTTGGGGCATTGTCGTAGGGAATGAATGAGATAATGTATGTAAAGCACTTATAATGGCATTTGACACATGGTAACCCCTCAGTAAATGATAACTCTCTATTACTAAAAGCATTCTTACTAAGATTGAAGGCAAAGACTGCTGCCATTTAAAAGTGTTTAGAAATGTTCTGAGTGAAGAAAAAAAAAAAAGTTCTGAGTGGGCGCCTGGGTGGCTCAGTCATTAGGCGCCTGCCTTCAGCTCAGGTCATGATCCCAGAGTCCTGGGATCGAGCCTGCACTGGGCTCCTGTTTCTCCCTCTCCCTCTGCCTGCTGCTCCCCCTGCTTGTGCTCTTTCTGACTCAAAAAAAAAAAAAAAAAAACAAACAAAAACAAAAAAACATACGATTTTAAGAAAGAGAAAGAAAGAAAGAAAGAAAGAAAGAAAGAAAGAAAGAAAGAAAGAAAGAAAGAAAGAAAGAAAGAAAGAAAGAAAAATGTTCCAAGTAACCAGTATTATTCTCAGACCAGAGCAAGAGGGGCTTCTGCTCTGGCATCACAGTTTGGAGGGTCTCTTCGTATTACATATACATAAAAATAAATATATTAAAGAAGACATGGGCATCTGTGTCACTCAGGATCCAGTGCTCAATGTGGCCGAACACATAACCCTAACCCTCTGCTCACATAATTAACATCATTCAAATGCAAGAGGAATACTTCCTATCACTTGCCCTGTGTACTTGAAACAAAATGCCAATGTATCTGAATGCTGTGAAGGTTTGTGAGTTAGGCTGCTGCTGCTATCAGACTCTGCTTTAGTGTGCTGGGAGAATTTGAGCAGCAGAAGTGCTTAGTAAGAGAAAAGATAAATCAACTTGTCAAGTCCTTCCTCTCTCAATAGCAATAGATTCTTCCATAACAATGATTGTTTCCCAGTAGTAACAAGAGTTGGCTTTCTGGCTTCTCTTTGTGTTCCAACTCATGGCTCCTTGACGTGTAGTAAGTGGGCCTCCATTTGTACTCTTGCCCCAGGCCAGGCAAATCTTAGAAGCTGGCCTGTAGCTAACACAGTAAGATGTGAAAAAGGAATGAGGTATAACTATTGGAAAGGAAACAAAAATCACCATTATTTGTAGCTGATGTGTTTGTCGCTCCAGAGAACACCCAAGGGAATCAGTTGAAACACTCAGATTTAACTCAGAAAAGAGAGTTCAGGAAAGAGTTCCACAAAGTGGCTGAATGAATAGCAATCAATAGTTTTCCTGTAAGCCAGCAACAACCAGTCCAAAGATATAATGGAGAAAAAAAATCCAATTGTGATGACGACAAAAAATAGCATAGAATCCCTAGAAATAACTTTTTTAAAAAGATTTTATTATTACTTGACAGAGAGAGACACAGCGAGAGAGGGAACACAAGCAGGGGGAGTGGGAGTGGGAGAAGCAGGCTTCTCGCCTAGCAGGGAGCCAGATGCAGGGCTCAATCCCAGGGCTCTGGTATCATGACCCAAGCTGAAGGCAGATGCACAAGGACTGAGCCACCCAGGCACCCCTAGAAATATTTTTTTTTAAATGGAATGTGCCCTACACAAAGAAACAAAGATATTTGTATATCTCTCAGCAACTAGGATATGGACAAATGGAAATCGATGCCATATTTCTAGATGGATGGGAAAGCTAAATTTTGGAAGATGACAGCTTTTAAAAATTAATTATATGTTTAAGTCAATCCAGTCAAGATTCAAAGTCATTTTACAGCGATGAAGTGATTTTGAGTTCACCTAAAAGAATAAATAGGGAGAATAACAAAAAATTTTTCAAAAAAAGAATGATAATGATGAGACACTTGGCTTACAAGATATTAAAATGTATACATAAGTTATAATATTTAAAACATTATTGTATAGTCACAAAAATCAACAAACAAATCAATGGAATAGAAGCCTTGAGACTGACCTAGTAAAAAGATAAGAACCCAATATACAATGAAGAAAGCATCACAAACCAACAAGGACAGAATTCATCAACATATGAAATGTAAAGAAAAAACATAAAACATCTTTTTTTTTTTGAAGATTTTATTTATTTGACAGAGAGAAACACAGCGAGAGAGGGAACACAAGCAGAGGGAATGGTAGTGGGAGGGAGAAGCAGGCTCGCCCGAGCAGGGAGCCCGATGCGGGGCCCGATGCGGGGCTCAATCCCAGGACCCTGGGATCATGACCTGAGCTGAAGGCAGACGCTTAATGACTGAGCGACTGAGCCACCCAGGCGCCCCATAAAACATCTTTAAAAAGTAGAAGCAAATGTTAAATTTTGAGATGGGGAAAATTTTTCCAAGCAAAAAAGCAATGGAAAAATCATAAAAGTACTACTAGACTTGACTCTGTTAAATTTATTGGCAAAAACAAACTGGGAAAGATATTTATTTTAAAAAAAATTTTAAAGGCTTTATTTATGTATCTTTTTTTTTTTAAAGATTTTATTTATTTGACAGCGAGAAACACAGTGAGAGAGGGAACACAAGCAGAGGGAACGGTAGCGGGAGAAGCAGGCCTCTTGCCAAGCAAGGAGCCTGATGCGGGGCTCCATCCCAGGACCCCGGGATCATGACCTGAGCTAAAGGCAGATGCTTAACGACTGAGCCACACAGGTGCCCCTGGGAAAGATATTTAAAACATAGTTGATATCAGTATGATATAAAGAGCTCTTATGAATTGATCAAAAAACATCAACACTCAAAAGAAAAATGGAAAAGGACATAAACAGAAGGTATACATATGACCAACAAATATATGAAAAAATGTTCTAATGCTAATAATCCACAAAAGACAAATTTCTATGAATGAAATTGGTGAAGATGAAAAACACTGAAATGCTCAATGCAGATCAAATGTGGTGATGCGTATATACTTCTAAACTGCTGATGGGAAGGTAAATTTCCTTTTTGGAAAGCCCATTGGTAAATATGTATCAAGAGTCTTTTAAACATTCATATCTTTAAATGATTTAAAGGAGCAGCAACAACAAATGGAGGAACAACAGAGGTTTAAGTTGAATACCCTAATAGGTGGCGGCCCTGCTCTGGACCTGGGGAGCTGCTTCATTCCTTGCTCTGTTTTCTCATTCATAAAACGGAGGGAATTAATAGTACTAATCTCACAATACATGCAAGTCACTTAGCATAGTGTCTGGCATCCTTTAGGTGATAAGTAAATGTTAGCTATTATTAAATATGTACATATAAAAAAGAATATGCACATATATAAAAAGTTCATAATTTTGACCCATCCAACTTCTAGAAATTTATCCTGAGGAAAAATTCAGGAATTTAGACAAAGATTGATATACAAGGGTATGCACTGAAACTTCATTTGCAGAAGCAAAAACCATGGAAACAATGCCTAGCAATAGGAAAATTAAGTCAAATGAATTACATATAGTATATTCAAATGATGTTGAAGTATTATACAATCATTTCAGAGAGGTTTTTTTTTTTCAGATTTTATTTATTTATTTTTGAGAAAGAGGATGAGAGCCTGCGTACACAAACAGGGGCGGCGGGGCAGAGGGAAAGGCAGACTCCCCACTGAGCGGGGAGGGAGCCTGATTTGATTTGAGACTCCATCCCAGGACCTGAAGATCATGACCTGAGCTGAAGGCGAACACTTAACTGACTGAGCCACTTAGGCGCCCAGAAAGATAGTGTTTTTGAGGACAGTTTAAGGACACAGAAAAAAAAGTTAACAAGTGAAAAAAAAGCAGGATATAAAACTGACTCTGTAGTAGGATCAAATTTTGAAAAACTAATTTGTATGTATTTTGTACATAGAGAAATATTTAGGAAAAAGGTCAATTAGAATATTGACCGATCAGAATAACAACGTTCATCTTGGCATGTTGGGATCAGGAATTATTTTTCCCTTATATTTATTATTAGGATTATTATTCAGTATTTTGTTCACTTTATAATGAATATTATTATTCCCATTTTCATGTAATTTGAAAGCAAAATGGTATATAATTCCTATCGTGCCTAATTCACTTGTATGTGCATTGTAGAACTCAGTAATTTACAGGTCAAATCATAATCACGAAAGACTGATATTCTTCCACAGTAAAATGTAAATGATTGCTAACCCTTAAAGTGTTAACATTCCCAGGGATACGTGTATTTAAATTCATCAGTCCCCCGCCTTCCCCGCAAGGAAAATTTATTAGGATCTGGTGCACAAAAGGCATTGTTTTAGGTACTGTGGAGGATATATAAAAGTTGTTATGACCTTTGAAATGCTTATAAGCTAAACTGTGGAGTAGATTAGGAAGGCAAAAGAAGCAGAAAGGGAACTATATCAGTATATGTTAGACACTGTGCTAGGCAATTTACTTATATCAAATTCTTACAAAAAACTTTTGAGGTGGAATTTTCATAGACATTTTATAAATGTGGAAGTGGAGGCTCGGAGACATTAAGTAAGAAGTTCACAGAGTTAGTGGCAAAGCTGGCATTTAAACCCTGAACCTCAAGGCACCTGGGTGGCTCAGTGGGTTAAAGCCTCTGCCTCAGGCTTGGGTCATGATCTCAGGGTCCTGAGATCCAGCCCCACATCGGGCTGTCTGCTCAGCAGGGAGCCTGCTTCTCTGTCTACTTGTGATCTCTCTCTCTCTCTGTCAAATAAATAAATAAAATCTTTAAAAATAAAATAAAATAAAAAAAATAGGGGCGCCTGGGTGGCTCAGTCATTGAGCGGCTGCCTTCGGCCCAGGTCAGATCCCAGGGGCCTGGGATCGAGCCCCGCATCGGGCTCTCTGCTCTGCAGGAGGCCTGCTTCTCCCGCTACCATTCCCTCTGCTTGTGTTCCCTCTCTCGCTGTGTTTCTCTCTGTCAAATAAAAAAATAAAATAAAATAAAATAAAAAAATAAACCCTGGACCTTCTGGACCTGACTCCAGACTATTACCTCTCTTAATGAACACTGCCTCATCAAAAAGGTGTGTATCTGTGTGTGTGTGTAATTACAGTGCAGAGCAGAATCAGGTCAGTGCCATACTTAAGATGCAGAGTATGAAGTATATGGAGAGGCAATAGAGCAACTGTTAAGAACCTGGGCTCTTTTTTTTTTTTTTTAAAGATTTTATTTATTTATTTGACAGAGAAAGAGAGCACAAGTAGGCAGAGAGAGGGGGGAAGCAGGCTCCCCACTGAGCAGAGAGCCCAATGAGATGCTGTGCTCGATCCCAGAACCCTGAGATCATGACCTGAGCAGGAAGCAGAGGCTTTAACCCACTGAGCCACCCAGACGCCCCTGGGCTCTTTATTTTTATTTTTTAAAAAAGATTTTATTCTTTATTTATCTCACAGAGAGAGACACAGTAAGAGAGGGAACACAAGCAGGGGGCATGGATAAAGGAGAAGCAGGCTTCCCGCTGAGCAGGGAGCCCAGTGCAGGCTCCATCCCAGGATCCTGGGATCATGATCTGAGCCAAAGGCAGATGCTTAATGACTGAGCCACCCAGGTGCCCCTCTTTTTTTTTTTTTAAGAGTTTATTTATTATCTGACAGAGAGAGGGAGAGAGCACAAGCAGAGGGAGAGGCAGAGGGAAAGGGAGAAGCAGGCCTCCCATCCAGCAAGGAGCCCAAGGCAGGGCTTGATTCCAGGACCCTGGGGTCACAACCTGATCCAAAGGCAGACGCCCAACAACAGAGTCACCCAGGTGCCCAAGAACCTGGGCTCTTAACCCAGGTTAAGACTGCATAGGTTTGAATTCTGGCTCTCCACTTACTAGCTAGCATATAGTCTTGGCCAAGTTATTTATTTCCCTGTGCCTCAGTGGTCCATCCATAAAGTGGGAGCTCATACCTAGTTCACAGTATTGCTGTAAAGATTGAATGAGTTAATACAAGTAAAGAGTGGTTGTCTGGCACTTAGTAAACTTAGTAAACAGATACTGGTTATTGTTTCAGGAAATCAGAGGAGGGAGAAACCATATCCAGCTGGGAATGGGTCAGGAAAGTCTTTATGGAGGAGACAGCATCGAAGAAAAGGTTGAATGTTAGAGAAGAGTGATGGTGTAGGGAAAGGGAATGCAGGGGAGGTGGGAAAGCTCAGTTTGTCTGGGGCCCTGAGGAGATAGGAGAGGAAGGGTGGCATGGGAGCTATTGGAAGATAAACTTCCAAAGAGAGGCAGAGGTCAAAATGCCAAATCTAAAACTCTGGAGTTAACCACTGGGCCATGGGAGCCATTAAAGTTTTTCCAGGAAGAGAAAGAGAAATCTTTCTTCAGTAGCAATGGAGCCTGACAACTTTGCCCTTTTATCCTTGAGCGTTACCCACTGCGGAAACAAGCAAACTGAGGACTCCTGTTTCAACTGAGTGAAAGGGAAAGGGGAGAGAAAGAGGGAGGTGGCAAAAAGGGAGTGAATAACTTAGAGATGAAAAGTGCGCCTGGTGGGAAGTGGTGGGAAGGAAGTGTTCCCTGATTCCTCAGTCCAGAGGCAGCCTAGGGACTGAACTTGAAGCATAACTTAGCCCCCTCCCCCATTTTAAGACGTGAAGTTTCCATATCAGTTTAGGTCTTCTTTAACTTCCAGACTGTGCTTTTGGACAGGAGTAAGCGTAGGGCATTAGGACCCAGAGATTGTTGTAGTGAGAGAGGTTGAATCTCGATCTCTCAATTTTTCTCTCGAGCTCCCTCCTCTCCCTTTGTCATTCTAGCTGCCTGCTGCCTCCGCAGCGTCCCTCTAGCTCTCTCTGTGCTAACTGCCTGCGCCTTAAACAGACGGGGTGCGCAAAGCAGAAGGATTAGTTGGGACCTGCCTTGGTGACCCCATGGCATCCCCCAGAACCGTAACCGTCGTGGCCCTCTCCGTGGCCCTGGGACTCTTCTTTGTTTTCATGGGAACTATCAAGTTGACCCCCAGGCTCAGCAAGGATGCCTACACTGAGATGGTAAGTGAAGCAAATGGGTGATGAGGGACGCACCCCCCAGGGATTGCGAGTACCTCTCCCCTTCTTTCCTTCCCAGTCCATGGTCCCGTCCCCTTAACCCTTACCCCCACCCCGGACCATATCTTCTCCCCAACAACTTTGCAGCTCCGAAGGAGCAGCTGGACAGGAGCGATTTCATTTGTGGGCTACGCTGGGAGCAACTGTTTTGGAGCCACTGGATGCCAGTTGGGGGAGGGGTTGCCCAGCGAGTACACCCCCACCTCCAAGTAAACCAGAAGGCTGAGACCTGCGTAACACCTGTCTTTGGCAGGAATCCTTCCTCCTTCTAGCACATCCAAAGTCCGGGCAACCAGTCTGCAAGTCTGATTCCTTCCCTTGGAGCTAAGAGTTTAGCAAGCTGGAGAGTTTATTTATCTTAGGGAGGAACAAAGGGGAAGGAGGGAAAGAGCTGGGGGAGAACGGGCTACTAAAAGAAGCGATTCTTAGGGGCGGGAAAGGTATTCCTCATCCCTGGCTGAGAGCTGATCCCCTAGCCACTTGGGCGTGTGTGTCTGTATCCTTGAGACAAAGCAGTCTTGGCCCAAGAAAAGGTCACTGAGCGCCTGCTTCTTCCCCTTCTCTCAAGGGAGACCTGGGTGTTTTGTTTTGTTTTGTTTTGTTTGTGGGCTAATCTGCAAAATCTGTAAAGTCTGTCTCTGCTCTCCTGCAAAATAGTCCATAATTCCCACCTTGCCTCCTGTGGATGCCCGGGGTCAGGTCCTCTGCAGGTTTTCCCCTCTGCAGAGTTGGAATCACCGAAGGTGACTGGCCAAAACATTTCCTCTGCAACCTGGGGGCTGGGCTGCTCTCCCCACTTGGGCGTGAAGAGGACTTGTTCTTATGCTGTAGAGTGTGAGGAGATGGCAGGGGATATTTCCAGCACTTTCGGTCTCGCGTCTCTCCCCCTGTCACTTTGCCTCTTCATTTCCCCGCCCTGGCTGAAGAGAACCTGCTCCTCACTGCCTTTGCCTGACTGCCAAACCCATTACTGGGCTCTCAAGGTCAAGAAGGAAAGGAGCTTAGGGGAGGTACAGGAAGGGAGAGAGAAAAGAGGCAAGAGGGTCTCCCCATTAGGGTTGAGGCAAGGAGGAATAGCCCCGCACGTTGACAGGAATAAATAGCGCTCTCCTAGAACCCACTGCAGAGCCTTCCAGAGCCCCTCAACGTGAGCTGCAAATAGATGGAGACTGGCGAATTGTAGATGCTCAGAAAATGTTTGCAGGCAGCTCTGGTTTCTGTCTCAGGGTTTGAGCTGGTGCTTTCCACGTCTCTCTCACCACAGGATCACCCTGGGGTGGGGGAGGGTGGCTGGGACTCGAGGGCCTAGGTCTAGCCCCAGTGGCAAATGCTAATGTATTTCTCCTTCTCCCTTCCCCTCCTCCCAGCACGTTTGGCCAGATGGAATTGAAATCAGGTCAAAATGAGTATCCAAGGCAGCCTGCACTGGGGAGGGGAGGGGAGGTGGGGTAGCAGAAGCCACCAAATGCAGAGGGACCGGGTGGAGGTGAAACGCCACTATATTTTGGTCTTGGTGGTAGTAGTTTAGTGTTAGATTACAAGTAAATGAAATGCTTTTTCTTTACTTTTCACATATACATGTATTAATATGTTTGTGTGTGCACCTTAGGTATTTTTGACTTCTCCTTTCCTTAGGACATAGTAGCCCTCTTCAGTATACTCTCTGGCCCCCGCCCCTCCTCAGTTGTGTTAGAGATCCCCCTAAGCTGCACCCTAAGTACACTGTTAGGCTCTGCAGGCAATCCAACTAAGATGGAGTCACCGGGAAGCTTCCTACCAGCTTGGCAGGAGCTCACGAGGAGGACCAGCCACAAATGGGTTTACAGTAGGTTTCTTCCTAGGGAGTGGAGCTGTCTATTGCAGTCTGCTGAAAGGCAGAAGAAACCAATGTCAAGATTTCATGTCATACAAAGGAACATATTTAAATAGGTATAAGCCAATACAGCAGTATAGAACCATTGTGCGTGTGTGTGTGTTTGTGTGTACACACAATTCTGTGCTTATGGGTTTAGGGGCATCTGGAAGGAATGGAGGAACTATATCTAGCTGGGAGGTAGACTTCACAGTAGTATGAAGGTTGAGGAGGGTTTTCAGATTGCCTTTTCCAGGGTCCCCTCCTGCATTGAACATTGGCCCCAGGCTGGGGATGGCTGTCCAGCACAGGGCCCACTGCACCAGTCCTGGGTTGACCAAGCTTTATTCTTAAGTCCATAGGAAATGGGAAAAAATTCAGTTCTAGTACAAAGAAGGGGCTCAGTTTATATTTGTTGAGTGGATGAGTGAATGAATGAGTCATTGGAGCATTGTCTTGGCTGGTCACCACCCTTCAGAGTTCTCTGGTTGGATCTTGATTATGTAGTTCAGGAATCATTTCTTGCTCTCAGAAGGGGATATGGCCCCTTAGGACCCCAACTCTAGATCAGCTAGGCTGATCATCTGGGATTTTCTGTTTTCCATTTAGGAGTGATTCCTCTGCATTGACAGTCATGCATTGCCTGCAGCAGCTTTTCTTACAAAATCTCAAAGTGTTGTTGTTTAAAGATTATTTGTTCTTTAAAACATATCAGTGAGGTAAATTCATTTTATTAGTTATTCTTATTTTACTGATGGTTCAAACTGGTCCAATATCATAGGGTATGCTGTTGCGGGAGCAGAGATTAGAAACCGAGTCTGACTGAATCTTCTCAGTAGAGGGGTCATTAATGATTACAACTACCTTTTTGGATGTCAGAACTTGCAACTGATTCTTGAAAATATCTGGCACATTCTTGTTTCTTTTTTATAACCGTTCAACTACACCAATCCGTAATTTTACTTTGAAACCAATTTCAAATTTAGATTTTTGGTTTTTTTCTTTCCTGCCACGATTTTTTTTTCTTGTTCTAAAACCATTAGTGTTATACTTAGGTGTTGTCCCCTCCGTGAGGAATCATTGCTGAAAGCCAAACAGACAAATGACCATTAACTTCTTTCCTGTATACTGAGGAAGCCAGGAATGGTTACTGGAAAGAGCACAGGCTTTCAGTCATATAGGTTTGTGCTTGAGTCCTGACATTCCCAGTGCCTCAGTTTCCTCATGTGTGAAATAAGGATAATAATTCTTCCTTTAGAAGGTTACTGTAAATATTAATTGCTATTATTATATATGGGAGCACCTGGTACAGTGTTTATTTACATATAGCCAGTGTGTTCAAGAAATGCTCTGGGTGAAGCGATGGTGATAATTGATTCTACATTATGCAGTGACTTCCTGACTAATTTGAATGGTCAGTTTAAGGGATTGAAATCAGGCACTTAGAAGAGCAAGATGCTATTTTCATGTGCCCTGGTGAACAGACCTTTACGCAATTAGCTAATTTTGAAAACTCCACACTTGCTGCTGGTTAATGCACGATGGATTCCATGCAGAACTTCCAGATGTCTCTCTGAATTGCCCATTTGGTGTGTGTCGCCCCATACCTCCTCCAGATTTAGCAAGTGTCATTATAGAGTACTCTAAAGCCCACATGAATTCAACATGACGGATCACTCCCTTGACTAAATACCTTCATTAATTCACTTGAAATTGGGAGACAGCACTTACAAACACTGCTAAGCAGTTTCCTGGGCAGTGATGGGGAACAAACAAATGGTTGACTTGCTCTAAATTTGGTATTTAGCTCTTGGTAGCAGTGGTTCCATTCTGTAATCAAAAGGGGCCACATGCTGGATGGTGAGAAAACACCAAAATCCCATCACAATGAAGCCAAAGGATTTTGGCCCTAAGGAGAATAGGCTAAGGCTCTGCTTCTTCGCATCCCCTCCGAGGGAAGGTTTGTTGATTTGGTTGATTGGCTTATCTACAGTTAAATGCCCTCCCATTTGTATATCCCTGGGGAAACACTCCAGATATATTTGGGTAGTTTATTTAATGTCCTTAGGTAATCTTTTATGCTTCCAATCACTGCCATTAATTGCTTTCCAGCTAGGTAATAAGATAGTAATTCACTGATGCTTAGACTGCTCTCTGAGGTGGTACAGTACATTTATTCTGTCAGAGAGGAAACCGACCCTGAGATGGGGAGTGACTTTGCGTAGTTCATACAGCCAACCAGCTCAAGCTAAACTCCACTGGAGTTGATGCCAGGGAACGTGTAGTCTCTCAGTGGCCAAGAGCTATGCTTGTTTCAGATCGACCTTTGAATAACAGTTGAAGTCAGACTCTTCTGCCCTAAAACGCAATTTGGGAAGGATCCACTTTGGTTAGTAGGACCAGGTTCACCAGCTTCCTCGGTAGGTCAATACTAAATGACAGCAGAAAGTGGAATTTCTTAAAATGTGTTTATCATTCACATGGATATTTAGCAATTAAACACATGATGGCTTTTTATTGCATTGAAGAAATAATCGATAACTCACATATGGCTTTTTCCCCTACAAAGATGCAGGGAAATTATCCTCCAGTCAGTAAATTTTGGAGCATTTCTGTAGCCTTTATGGTCTAAGATAGCAACGAAGCTGAGAATTTTAGCCAAAATGTATTTTTGTCAGTGCCCTCTTTGGCTTTCATAATTTTTTTTTCTCTGTAAATTTTAGTGAAGTGTAACATACATTCTGAAATGTGCATCCAACATAAATGTACATATAGCTCAACGAATTTTCAGAATACTCCTGTGTAACCAGCACCCATATCAAGAACACAGAACATTGGGGCACCTGGGTGGCTCAGTGGGTTAAGCCTCTGCCTTCAGCTCAGGTCATGATCTCAGGGTCCTGGGATCAAGCCTCACACTGGGCTCTCTGCTGAGCAGGGAGCCTGCTTCCCCCTCTCCCTCTGCCTACTTGTGATCTCTTTCTCTCTGTCAAATAAATAAATAAAATCTTTTTAAAAAATGAGCCTTAAAAAAAAAAAGAACACAGAACATCACCAGCTCCCCTAAAACCTCCCCCATGCCCCCTTCCAGTTACTACCTCCCCAAGGGTTATTATCTTCCTGACTTCTAACAATATAAGTTAGTTTACCTGTTTTTGAACTTTATATAAATGGAATTCACAGTGGATTAGCCTTTTTTTTTCTTTTACCTAACTAACATAAGCATACTGAAGTGGATCAAACCATTTAGTCTCTGTTCCCATTTTGTCCTGTTAGCTGACTTGGATCAGTTATTAATTGCAATTGAAGATAAATGTTATTAGATAGTTTTGAGCTCCTCAAATAAACGTCATTAATTTGAGATCATGCACCCTGAGGTGCTGTGAATAGTAAATGACAAAAAGAGAAAAAGTATGACTAAAGAAAGGCTCCATATGCTTTTTGACTCATGTCTGAATCATATCTTCTCATACCATAAGAATGGACCTGTTTGATTCACCGCTATTATCATTAAAATAATCACCATGGTTTGCTTGCAAACACATGGACTTCTCATTGTATGGTTCATTGATAATGAAATGCCCTTGTTTGATGCCATGATGCTATGATCTTTTTCTTTTCTTTTTTTTTTTTTTACTACATCTCCAGAATGTTCATTTAATTTACAAAAGGGGAAACTCAGATAATAAAATGCTTAGTGATTTTCTCCAAGCAACTTAGGGCTAAAACTAAAATTGAAATTAAGCTTATCTTAAGAATCTCAGCCCAAGGATATTGTTGGATGATTGCTTTCAATGAAAGGGATTTGAAACATTTGAATAAACACTCCTCTTCCCTGCTTCCTTGCTCTATAAGGAAACTATGGTTACAGGGTCTGGGTCATTGCAATGGAAGGGAAACAGACCTAACAAAGTGAATTGTGAGAGCCTTTTGGGAGAGTGACTCAGTCAACTCTCTTTATTCTTACTATCAGAACAATTAAAGTCTTTAGAGCTCTAGTTACTATAAATTCAAGACATGTGACCCTTCTATTGTTAGAACTGAGGTGGCCCAGACCAAACATTGATGGGGCTGGCAATAGTAGGATTCTTTTGATATCTCCATCCTACTCCACAGGAGAAAGAATAAAGGCCTTCCTATAATGTCAAGACTCCATCCAAGCTTAGTCCCATTTCTAACAAATTAAACATTCTCTGTCTAGAGTCCTGGAGAATAGATGCTATGTGTACCTACTCAGCTTTGAAGTAAAGATTTGATGAAATGGCTTATCCATGTGCAGTTTCCTTTGGAGAAAAGAAAGGGAAAAAAAGAGGCAACAACTGCATAAAAGATCCACAGCTGTAGTTTAAGAAGTTAGATAAACAACTGAAAAAGTAATATGGAGTTACACCAAATGTAAAGAAAAAAAAAATCGGAGCGCCTGGGTGGCTCAGTGGGTTAAAGCCTCTGCCTTCGGCTCAGGTCATGGTCCCAGGGTCCTGGGATCGAGCCCCGAATCAGGCTCTTTGCTCAGCAGGGAGTCTGCTTCCTCCCTCTCTCTCTGCCTGCCTCTCTGCCTACTTGTGATTTCTCTCCTCTCTGTCAAATAAATAAATAAAATCTTTAAAAAAAAGAAAAAGAAAAAGAAAAAAAGATCACTGAAGTCACAGGAACTTGATTTAAAGACCTGGAATTTGGCCCCAGGCCCCAGGCTACGGATTCCACTATAGTATAGTTAAGAATCTATTCTTGAATGATGGGTGGTTAGCCTTAGCCAAAAAAGGAGCGTTTCCAGAAGCCACTCAGCCAGCATCTGGAAGTCTTGGCTGGGAACTGACTGTAAGAAACTCAACTTGCCTCCTGCGTTCATCATGTCAGAAGCTTACATTTAGGATTTAGGAACTGCCTCATGGGAAGCTTTGTGTTGTTAAATTAGAAATGGTCCTCACTTAAAAGTGTTGAGGAAGACTCCTGTGTCTAGATTTCTTTCCCTGATGTTGCCCGGCTACTGTCACCAGAGTGCAGAGGGAGAGAGTGGGCAGGTGGCATCTAGTTTAACAGTGAGAGGAAGTGGATACAATTCTCCCCACCACCAGGTGCCCTAACCCTCATCTCTGCTCTGCTCCCTGTGGGTCTGGCTCAGTTCAGCCCAGGGTTTTACTCTGCCAACTTGTCAACGTCTCTCCTAATTTCTCTGAGAGTCCCTGATTTAACCTAAAATGGGAAGAAGGAGGAAGAATGACTAACCCTCTGTGTTTCTTTACATGCTCAGGAATAGGATAGGGACTAGGGTGAGGTGAAATTTTAAAGACAAGATCTGACAGGGCCAGGATTGGGAAGAGATAAATGAGGCAGGGTTGGATCCTGTATTAAAAGTTTTGATATTTCACTCATTAATGATATTATTTACCTTAATCAAGAAATGTTTCTGGTGTCCTCTTAAATTTTGCATTCAAGGCAAATAGCCTGGCTCATTTCACTTTAGTCTTTTTTTTTTTTTTTTTAAGATTTTATTTATTTATTTGGCACAGAGAGAAAGAGAGAGATACAAGTAGGCAGAAAGAGAGGGGGAAGCAGCTCCCTGCTGAGCAGAGAGCCCTATGTGAGGCTCCATCCCAGGACCCTGAGATCATGACCTGAGCTGAAGGCAGAGGATTTAAGCCACTGAGCCACCCAGGCGCCCCATTTCACTTTAGTCTTAACCCTGCTCAGGAAAATAAGGCTTAGAGAGGTCAAATAATTTGCCTATGGATACCCAACTAGAAAGTGACAGAGATGAGATTTAAAGCCAAGTCTGTTTGAATCAAAACTCATGTTTTTTTTTTTTCCCACTAAACCATTGGTCTTTTAACAGTCCTTATAGAGGATTATCTTGTGCCACTCATGATACTTAATCCATGAAATAAGGTGTATTCACTGATACAGAAGTGAGAGGACTTAACATTTGTTCCAAACCTAGAGTGTGTGAACACTATTCTAAGTGCCAGATGCTTCTAAGAGGTCAAGTTGGCTTGCTGCCTGATTCTTATGATACTTGCCTTGCATCTGGAACTTTTGACTATTCTCTTCTTGCAAATCTCGGCCCCCAAGACCCTGTCTCTCTTGGTTTTCCCTCTACTTTTCTAACCACACTCTCTTCTGTCTGCTTTGTGGACTATCTTCCTCTTTCCATTTCTTAAATGTCAGTCACACAATTTTTTCCACTGTATATATACATTCTACCTGGGATACTGGTGACTATCCATTCTGTATCTTTTCTCCAGACCTCTATTACTGAGCTGCCTACCAGACATCTCCACTTAGATGTCTTAGAGATAATTCAACTAAAAAACCCAAATTGAGTCACTTACTCCTTCCTACCCTTTGCCCCACCCCCAGCCCGTTCTTCCAGATGCATGCCTACCCACGTACCCAGGCCAGAGACCAGAGAATCTTTCTCGACTTATCCCTTTCCCTCAGTGTCCACATCCAGTATAACACTAAATTCTGTTGATTTTGCATTAAAAGTATTCTTGACTCTGTCCCCTTCCCTCTATCCCTCCTGTTATTACTCTAGGTTTCTTATTTCGTCTCCTTGCTTCCAGGCATACTTCTCCCAATCCATCCTCCACACTATTTCCAGAAGGACCTTCCTCAAAAGCAAATTATGTTGCTCCCCCTGGCTTATAGGATAAAATCCACCTCCACAACACAACATATATAGTTCTCCAAGATCTCATGGTGACACATATATAGACATATATAAGAGGACATATATAGTTCTCATGATCCATGATTCATATCTATTTCCCCTGTCTCATGTATCACTCTCACCCCTCCCTCTCCCAATCTATGCTGAACTGGGGCGGTGTTTGAAACACACAAGTCTGTTTTGGTGCTCCAGGGCCTTTGCTCATCCAGTTTCCTCTGCCTGCAATGCCCTTTGCTTATTGATCTTGCTAACACCTGCTCTTCCTTCAATACTGCATTCTAGCTTTTTTCCGTTTCCATCTAGGGAGACTTGACCACTCTGGTATGCCTCCGCTCTATCTACTGCATAATTTTGCTCGGCACCCATAACTTCTCTTCATATAAACTCAAGCTTCAGGAAGGAAGGGCCTTTGAATGATTGATATCTGCATCCAAAGTACCTAGTACAGTGCTTAGTGCAAGAAACCACTTAATAAATATTGAATGAGTTAATGGATACTTACTGAAAACAAAGCAGTGGGCCAACCTAATAAGACACTTGATAAAATCTCATCGATTTACTACAAAACGAGGATCAGGCCAATCTGAATAGAGTGAAAAATATGATTATCTATTACCCTAAGGTCAATATAATCTTATTACTTTGTAATATATCCAGTAACTCCCTCCTCTGTTCTATGATGTCTCCCTTTGGGCTACAATTAGACCTTGTACAGATTTCTATTATGTGTCCTTAACCATGTTGCTTTATACTGGTGTTTTGTGCATCCGTTTCTCCTCACTAGACCAAGAGCTTCTTGACCCTGTCTTATTTACCTTTTTATCTCCATCACATAATCCATAGTAGGTGTTCGATACATATTTGTTAGATTAAAATTCATGAATTTGCATCAGGCTAATCAAAGTAGTGTCTTGTAAAGGCCTGGGACTTTATCTCACTGATGATGAGAATGATTTTTATCTTACTATATTTTAAAGATATATAAGGGGCTAACATTTGCACACATTTTTATTTTTCTATTTATTTAGTACTCACTTTTTAATTTTTGCAGATTCCGCAAGTGTAAACTCCTGCTCAGCTTTTTTTCTGAATTATCACAGATTCAAATTAGGGAAGTCCAAATTAGTGAGGCTTTAACATGCTGTGCCTTGCCTTGTTTCATTTTTGTTGGTGTTCATATGCATCTGGGTTTGGACGAGGAAGGCACTAGAAAATGTAGATGTGGCTAATCTGTACCAGATTTTATCTGCTCAATAAATTTTCTTATAAATGCTTTTAGTATTGTTTATGATTTATAATCAGAAAATAATTTTTTAAGATTTTATTTACTTAAGAGAGAGAGAGAGATCACAAGTAGGCAGAGAGGCAGGAAGAGAGAGAGAGAGGGAAGCAGGCTCTCAGCCGAGCAGAGAGCCCGATGTGGGGCTTGATCCCAGGAACCTGAGACCACGACCCGAGCTGAAGGCAGAGGCTTTAACCCACTGAGCTACCCTGGCGCCCCCAGAAAATAATTTTTAACTATAAAGCCAAATTCTCTTTGGTGTTGTTACTAAGTTTTATTTATTTTTTTCAAGATTTTATCTATTTATTTTAGATAGAGAAAGAGAGCACAAGTTGGGGGAGGAGCAGAGGGAGAGGGATAAGCAGACTCCATGCTGAGGGCAGAGCCCAGCCCCACTGCCCTGAGATCATGACCTGAGGAAATCAAGTGTTGGACCCTCAACCAATTGAGTCACCCAGGTGCCCTGCTGTTACTAAGGTTTAAATCACAGGGATCTCAGAAGATTGCTTGTTGTTGTTGTTGTTGTTTTTTATCTTAATTACAAGTTTTTTATTTGGGGCCACAGTAAAAAAAAAAAAAAAAGGGGCCCTTCTGGTGGGGACATAGAAAGGGAATGGTGGGAAAGGAAGTCCTTGCTTGTGTGTTCTTCATTCTAATGTTCAATTCATGGTTAATGTGGCATTCCTTGTGGTATTTCACCCTAGAAACGTGCTTACAAGAGCTATGTCCGAGCTCTCCCTCTGCTGAAGAAAATGGGGATCAATTCCATTCTCCTTCGCAAAAGCATTGGTGCTCTTGAGGTGGCCTGTGGCATTGTCATGACCCTTGTACCTGGGCGTCCCAAAGATGTGGCCAACTTCTTCCTACTCTTGCTGGTGTTGGCTATGCTCTTCTTCCATCAGCTAGTCGGCGATCCTCTCAAACGCTACGCCCATGCTCTGGTGTTTGGAATCCTGCTCACCTGCCGCCTGATGATTGCTCGCAAGCCTGAAGACCAGTCTTCTGAGAAGAAGCCCTTGCCACCACCAGGGCAAGCGGGGAATGCCGGGAATGCGGAGGAGCAGCCCTCCTTATATGAGAAGGCCCCTCAGGGCAAAATGAAGTTGTCATAGGAAAGCAGAAGTGCAAAAAGTGGACCTTCCAGGCAGTTGCCTCCATGACACCCAGGAAGATGTCAGTGTGTGTTTTTCATTTGATTTATTTATCTTGAGGGAAAGGGAAAAAATATAACCTGCAAGTTAATGGTCCTATTGGCTTGTGTACACCTATACCCTAAAATGACCTCCCCACATAGACATACGTGCACCACCTTTAATCATTTTGGGCAACTCTCACATCTTGCTGCATGTACATGTATACGGCTAACTGTTGAAGTGTATTTGTGAGATGGACTCCAGCAAGCATGTGACTATAAGATTATGTGTGGGAAAATGTATTTACTGTGTGTTTGTGTGTGTGTGTGTTTTTTGTGTGTGCGCGTGTGCACGTGCGTGTGCAATCGCTCATGCAGGTTCGAGGAGAAGGCTCTGATCTTGAACTAATCCTGCACAGGTATCCTTCCCTTTATAGACTGATTCTAGTGAGGGCAGTATAAAATAAACCTCCTCTAAAGAGAATCCTACTTACTGCTGGTATAAATCAAGTGATGTATTCCTGTGGGATGAGGGAAATTAAGCTGAAAACTTAAATTTACCACTTTAGGAGACAGTTCCTTCGATTTGAGACACTGAGTTATACTGGTTAGCCTCTACTGTAACAGTTGTCGAAATTTTAAATACTCCACATTGAGTTTAATTAAAATAAGGGATATATGCAGTCAACACATAATCTAATTCTTCAAGTGATAAAATTGGAAGTTTCACCTTGCCTTTGCCCCAACCCCACCTACTAAGCTCCTTTGCTCACAGTTTGAAATTGAAGCAGTAAACTTTTATCAGACATCTTTTTTGGATTTTCTTAAGCCAAAAGTTTCCTCACTTCCTACTATTCTCAGCAGCTAACCAGGATTTGGCAGCTGCTCCATTGCAGTTGAGATTAGTCCTATTAGAAGTCTGTGAATCTCAAACTCTAGTTGTTCTCTTAAATCATCTGAAACTTGACAGAGGAGCTGTATCCAGTGTTTCCCTGCCAGGTTCATTACTCCTAGTGAATCGTCACTGAATTTTGCTAGTGTAAACAGAGATCCAAGTTACTCCTGTGGTTGTCTCCTCTACACCTCTTTATCATTGTGGTGGCTGGAGTTTAGCTGGCGGAAGGATATTTGGTATGGGTTTTTTGGATTGAGCAGTGTGAAACTTTGCTTTCTTCATTCTGTATTGCTGTTTCTCCTTGTTAGATGTGCTTTGATGGTTTTAATATTATTGTGCCAGGGATGGGGAGAGGGGTGGGGGCATTGTGTGTGGGGGAGTACAAATTATTGTATTTTCTTCAGTGCCATTGTTCTTGTTAATTGATACCTCTGTCTTATTTCTCTCATTCTTTCAAAATAAAAATTTTTGAAATTTGGAGGAAACTGTCTGGACAGATAATGAAAATCTGGGAAGAAAGGGTCATATGAAGCAATTCGTGCCCTTTTATTTTTGATTCTGGATGAGGGCGAAGAAAGAGAAGGAACTGTGTATCACTTAGTATACTAATGAGGTTATCAACTTTCCAATCTCATTTAAGTTCCCCCACACTTCAATAATATCAGCATATGAAGACAGAAAGCCAGAGAATTAGGATCAACACAATTTTCAGGTTTAGGGAGTTCTGCTTCACTAGGTAATGCCAAGGTAAGGTGGAAGAATGAGTTCAGAGAAAATTGCAGGTCTAGGAAACCAAGGTGAACCAATGCTCTCTCACTACCTGTATCCACAACGTGGCACAGGTTCCAGTGCCACAGACTTGTCATGTTAGGCAAGTTATTTCACCACTCAGAGCTCCAGCTTCATCATCTACAAAAGAGAAGGGGATTGAAGGCTTAAAAAAATCCCTTCTAATTCACAGCTGAGTCCATGAAATCATTAAGAGTATGAAAAACGACTCTTGAGAAAATTTCAGTGTTCCTAGATAAGAGCAGTTTATGTACTAGATAAAATATCAAACATTCAGTTCTCATGCATGATTAAACAAGAGTTTGTGAAAGTACTCTGAAAATCATATAAGCTGTGGTAAATAGTAATTTCTGGTGTAGTCTTTCCCAAATATAACAACTTAATCTTTGATTATTCATTTCTCCCTAAGATAGCAGTTTCCTCCTACAGTTTTGCCCAGTTTATAGGTATGTTTTGGCTTCAAAAAAATCAGTGAGAGCCATTTAATTTACCTTTCCTCTTTAATTCCTACTTAGCAAGAGATTAAAGTAGTAAGAGATTAAAGTAGGGACTAGGCTCAGGTCTCAAACTAAACCCTCGTTGCTGTTTCAGCCAGTTTCTTTAAGACTCATCAATTCCTCAAAGTTAGAAATCTGTACGTGTTCCCTGGCGGGTTACGTGCAAGGTGCCACATTTAGATTAGGACACAGGTTTTGGGCAAACCCTGGAAGATATAAATGCCCATACTTCGGTAAAAAGAGGGCAGATCCAGCCGTCCTCTCCTCCCACCCAGAGCTTCGCCTGGGAAAAGCGACAGCTTCAGAAGTCATAGACTCAATAACCTAAGTCTCTTGTCCAGCAGGTGATAAAGCAGCCCTTGTTGCGAAGTTTGCAGTTTCATATTTTCGATAGATTCAAAGTCCCGACACTTGAGGGTCTATCTGGGCAAAATTATTACTATAATTACTCTTGTTAAATTCAGGAATCAGGACACTAACTGCCGAGCTTTACGCAAAATGACGAATGCGAACATTATTAGACAGTGGGAATGCCAGCCAATCAGCTAGCTCCAGCAGCAACGGCCCACAAGCCGCGGGTCCCCGGCCCGGGGCGGGCGGGGCAAGAGGTTCTCGGGATTGGGTCTGCGTCAGCGTCGGCGCGCGCGCGCCTCCTCGCGCCGTTGAGTTATAACCCAACCAATCAGGCTTCAGCAGAGCGCGCAGCTCTGCCTAGTGCAGCCTGGGTCTCTGCAGAAGCGCATGCGCGAGGCGGGGCTCGCTCTTTTGAATCCAGGAGGCGGCGTTGGGATTCCCGAGGCTTGGCGATTGAGCAGTGTGTTTGGTGAGGTACTTTTACTTTTAAAGACCGCGCGAAGTGGGGCCTCTCAGAGCGGAGAGACTCTCCCAGTTTCTGAGCAGAACTCTTCTGCAAGGTGTGGAAGGGGTCGGTTTTTTTCCCCAGCTCAGGAATCTGTCCAGTGGGTCGGCCGTCCCGGCCGAGTTCGCTCTCTGCTGTGGCAGTCTGTGAGGGGCTGGGTTCCTGGGAGGCGATGGGACGGTTCTGCTGGATGGAGTGAGAAGCTGCTCTCCCGTCCTTCTTTTTTCCGACCCCAGGGAACTACTCGGAACTTGGAACCTTCCACTGGGTTAGATGTATGTATCGCTCTCCAGCTTTGGCCTCATATGTTCTAGAAAGGTGGGATCGAGTAACTGTCATTACAACAATTTCCTTAGTTTTTCCCATTTGAAGCCAAAACTTAAGTCTTTCTGGGTTTCTCTCTTTCCTTTTCCCTACATCCAGTTCTTTTATCACGGCCTTGCCCAGTCTATCTCCAAAACCTATCAGTCATTTTCTACCTTGTCCACCGCTATCTTAGTCCTAGTTCAGACTGCAGTTATATTTCTTCTGGACTCGTGAAGGCTTTTTATTTTTATTTTTTTTTAAATTTTTACACGTATTTTAAAAAGATTTTATTTATTTGAGAGAGAGAGAGAGAGCGCGAGAGAGCATGAGAGGGGAGAAGGTCAGAGGGAGAAGCAGACTCCCCATGGAGCTGGGAGCCTGATGTGGGACTCGATCCTGGAACTCCGGGATCATGACCTGAACTGAAGGCAGTCGCTTAACCATTTGAGCCACCCAGGCGCCCCATCGTGAAGGCTTTTTAATTTTAATTTTAATTAATTAATTTATTTTTAAGCATTTTATTTATTTGACAGAGAGACAACGAGAGAGGGAATACAAGCAGGGGGAGTGAGAGAGGGAGAAGCAGGCCCTCAGCTGAGCAGGGAGCTGGATGTGGGGCTGGATCCCAGGATCCTGGGATCATGATCTGAGTCAAAGGCAGCCACTTAACTAACTGAGCCACCCAGGTGCCCCATCATGAAGGCTTTTTTAAAAAATTCGTCTAAGGGCGCCGGGGTGGCTCAGTCGGTTAAGCTTAAGCGTCTGCCATGGGCTCAGGCTCGATTGCCTTTGCCTTCCGCTTGGGTCATGATCCCAGTGTCCTGGGATCGAGCTCCGCATCTGGCTCCCTGCTCAGCTGGGGGCCTGCTTCTCCCTCTCCCACTCCCCCTGCTTGTATTCCCTCTCTCACTGTCTCTCTCTGTCAAGTAAATAAATACAATCTTTTAAAAAAATAAAAGATAAAAATAAAAATTCATCTGTTTTCACTCCTTGACCCCTAACATTCTATTCTCCACACAGCAGCTAAAAAGGTTTTAAATCAGATGGTATCACTCCCCTCTCTCAACTCCTTCCCACCCTACCCACTTAAGTTTCAGGAGATCAGAGACCTTGACTGTTTTATTTTATCCCTAGTAACTAGAACTGTGCTTTGCATATAATTCAACAATTATTTACTGAATAAATGATTTAATTAATGGGGAATGATTCTGTTGTGAGATTCTTTAGTTTGGTGACTAGTTTGACTTTTGAACTAAGCTGTTTTAACTTAGGGCTCACGAAGTAGAGAGTGTAAAAGATTAAAAGCAAAATCAAGGAGGGGTGGAGAAAAATAAGAGTGAGTGGGAAAAGTAAGATTGAATGTATGAGATTGATTAGTTTTGGACTTGATTATGTGATAGAGCCATTTTAAGAGAACTTGCTATGTTGTTTGTACTCCATTTTTTTCCCACAAGAAGTCCAGTTCAACTGGTGCATGTTACCCTGGAAAGTTGTTTCTCGCTGTTCCTGTTTGGGTCAAGGGCTTCTATGAAAGTTAACCTTTTTGTTGCCTGGATCATTGTTAGGGTTTGTGTGTGTGTGTGTGTGAGTCTGTATTGTTTGTATCCTAGGTATTGTGTACTAAATGTTGGGAATACAAAGCAGATATGGTTCCTATCTTTGTGGAATAAAAAGAGATGGTTTGTTTAATTGGAACTTGACACTTGTTTCTGTATAGAGCATGTGCAATAATGTCATCTCAAAAGAGAGTTAAGAACTCTCAGGCTCAAAAGAGGACTTCACAAGTTAGTGATAGTTATCAGACAAATCTGGCCGGCGAAGAAAAAGAGGACATGAATGACTCAAAGCACGGCTTGAAAGGTGAACAAGACAGTCCAGAGGAGGATTATGGACATGCTGATTATCAAGGAGAAGATGCTCTGCAAATCGCAGTGAGATACTTTGAGAAAGGTACGACAAATAAGTTTCCTTATGAAAGTTCTATTTCTGTAAAAATGTCCTAGACTTTTCTTATGGATTTTTAAAGGAAAGCGTATTTTTGCTCATTCATGCTTTTGTTTATTTAATAGGCATTGAGCACTTCCTAATATCAGTATGCTGGGTACTAGGGATACAACAACAAAGAAAATTCTTGGCAGGGTGGTTTCCAAGCTATTGCACATTGGGATTATCTGGGAATATTTAAAAAAAACACTGATACCTGGCATCCACTCTAAGACACTCTGATTTTATTGGCATGGAATGCAGACTGGGCATCAGGATTTTTTTTTAAGATTTTATTTATATATTTAACAGATAGAAATCACAAGTAGGCAGAGAGGCAGGCAAAGAGAGGGGGAAGCAGGTTCCCTGCTGAGCAGAGAGCCCGATGTGGGGCTTGATCCCAGAACCCTGAGATCCCAGGACCCTGAGATCCCAGGACCCTGAGATCATGACCTGAGCTGAAGGCAGAGGCTTAACCCACTGAGCCACCCAGGCACCCCAAGAGCATCAGGATTTTTAAAAGGCTCCCTAGGTGATTCCAATTTGCTGCAAAGTTTGGGAACTACTGTCCTAGTATTGAATCTGCTTATAGTCTAAGTTCAGCGCTTTTAGTTAGTTTAGAGCAGAAATGCCACGGCATGATTCAGTTTTCCTCACTGAAGGTGCTGTTCCTCTATTGCTGTTAAATATTCTATAATTTTAAAGGCTTTGAAAGGTTTTGGGGAAGACATTTTTAACATAGATCTATTTGTTTAGGAGCACCTGGGTGGTTCAGTCATTTAAGTGTCTGGCTCTCAATCTTAGCACAGGTCTTGATCTCAGGGTTGTGAGTTTAAGCCCCATGTTGGGCTCCATGGTGGGTGTGGAGCCCACTTTAAAAAAAAGCTATTTTTTTTAAGGATTTTATTTATTTGACAGAGAGAGAGAGACAGCAAGAGAAGGAACACAAACTGAGACGGTGAGGGAGAAGCAGGCCTCCCACTGAGCAGGGAGCCCCATGCGGGGCTTGATCCCAGGACCCTGGAATCATGACCTGAGCCGAAGGCAAATGCTTAATGACTGAGCCACCCAGGCGCCCCCCAAAAAGCTATTTTTTTTTAAAGATTTTATTTATTTGAGAGAGCATGAGAGGGGAGAAGGTCAGAGGGAGAAGCAGACTCCCCACGGAGCCGGGAGCCTGATATGGGACTTGATCCTGGGACTCCGGGATCATGACCTGAGCCGAAGGCAGTTGCTTAACCAACTGAGCCACCCAGGTGCCCAAAAAAGCTATTTCTTTAAAGTATCCCAAGTTGTAACTGATGGGGTTAAGGACTGAAAGAATTTTAAAGGTCCCACTATTTAATATTGTTCCTTTTTCCAGGTCCTGTTAAAACTTCACAGATTAAAGATAAAATCTTGGAAAAACACTTGAAAACTGTGGAAAATGTGGCTTGGAAGAATGGATTAGCTCCAGAAGGAATTGATGTTCTATTAAATGTGGCACTCAGTGGCAAATTTGGTATGTTAAGGGGATACATTTGTCATCAGTTTGCTATTAATTTTGCCTTCCAGACTTTGAAATAGATTGTTTATTGCAATCAGTTGCAGTTCTTTATTTTTACTATTTTCTTCATAAAACCAATCTGGTAAGATCTTAAAATGGGCCTTCTTGTGTTTAAGTTACCTTATGAACCAGAAGTTTCTGGGTACATAGACTGAGAATGGTTAGTTATTACATGTCTTTATGTATAGAATGTATAGACTCTTGGGGCGCCTGGGTGGCTCAGTGGGTTAAAGCCTCTGCCTTCGGCTCAGGTCATGATCTCAGGGTCCTGGGATCGAGCCCCGCATCGGGCTCTCTGCTCAGCAGGAAGCCTGCTTCCTCCTTTCTCTCTCTGCTGCCTCTCTGCCTACTTTTGATCTCTCTCTGTCAAATAAATAAATAAAAATCTTAAAAAAGAATGTATAGACTCTTGTCACCAAATACATGGGAGTCATTTTTAGTATTTCTCTTAAGCATAGATAAGGCAGCTTAAGAGATCACTTAGTCTCTTTCATTGCTTTTAGGATCACTTAGCTATGGCAAGTCCCTTTTGAAACTGTCTCCATTCCAGTCTGTTTGACCTTAACAGTCGAGATGCTTTTTCTTTTGTGGAAATGCTTCCTTTCCTGTTCTAAGTGCATTTCAAATGGAGGGGGAGAGGTTCTTAGAAAGAAAGAACACCTGGCCAGTATTCTTTATTTTTTCAGACTCGGAAGATGTTTTAGGTCTTTAACATCCATCCTCATTTTAAAGGCGAGGAAACAGACCCAGAGTGGTTAAAGAGACTTGTTTAATGTCAGAGCTAAAACTGGGGAACTCAGAGCTCCTAACTCCCCTTCTAGTGTTTATACCACATCAAACTGCTACTGGGTTTTCTTTCTTTTTTTTTTGCTACTGGGTTTTCTACTGGTTATTTTTTTAAATATTAAGATATCTATCAAAACTGGATGCTATATACTCTTTCCTGGCCCTTGCATACTGGGTCCCTTTGACCTGATAAAATTGGCTCTTATAAGTGGTTTCAGATTGTTTGGTTCTAATATCTTTCCAGGAACCCATGTTTAACTGATGAGTGTCTATTGAGAATTTCCTCCCTTCTCCTCTTAAAACATGTATGGGATGTACAAGTGTTTTCTATTTTGGAATTTCTCTTTTTTGATATGTCAGAAATGAGTGGCTAAAAGGTTTTCATGATGTTTACCAGGTCTTGTGGCAAATGCATGCCTCAGCCTTGGAAACTTGTAAATGATAATTTTAAACATAATCTCTGGTTTTTTATTTTAACTTTTCATTTTTCCTTTAAGCTGGAATTGGTGATATCCGATATAGTCTCCTTAATTGTCTCCTTTTAGTTATTTCTGTGATATCTTCCATCACCACTGTAGATCTTTTGCTAAGTTGAAATTCGTATACAGGGGCAGATGTGCTTGAAATGTCATAATTAAGTACAAAAGGACTTCAGACACTTTAGAAGTTAAAAAGTCACTGGGAAGTAAGTATTGAGTCTGTATTGAATTCACCCTTTGAATTTGGTACATGTGTGAAGTGTTAGTGGTCAGACTGTTTTAAACTTTAGAAGGGTTAGGGGATGGGAGTGGGGGAGAAAAGAAAATGAAAACAAGAAACCATAGTGGAATACAGAAATTTTTATTCTTCTGATTCATTACCTGTCATCACTGCTTCTTTCCTTCTCCACAGAGTGATGGGGTAGAAATTGAGAATGTATGTAGCATGAGTAAATTTAGAGATCTAATGTACAGCATGATGATTATAGTTAATAATACTATATTGAATACTGGAAATTTGGTAAGAGAGATTTCAGGTACCTTCACCACACACAAAAAACAGTAACAATGTGAGGAGATAATATGTAAATTAGTGTGGCTGTAATAATCATTTCCACTGTGTATGTGTATATCATATCATGTTGTACATCTGAAATATATCAACTTTATTTTTTATTTTATTTTTATTTATTTATTTTTTAAAAGATTTTATTTATTTATTTGCCAGAGAGAGAGAGAGAGCACAAGCAGGCAGAGTGGCAGGCAGAGGGAGAAGCAGGCTCCCCGCTGAGCATGGAGCCCGATGTGGCTCGATCCCAGGACCCTGAGATCATGACCTGAGCCGAAGGCAGCCGCTTAACCAACTGAGCCACCCAGGCGTCCCTATTTTATTTTTTAAATGTTTAAAAATTTAATAGCATTTATTGAGTCTATAATGTATAGCACTGAGCTAGGAAATCTGGAACATCCTACTTATTCTTGACTGGATAATATCAGTAGCGACAGTTCACTGGGAAATTACTATCTCATAGTCATGAGGCTGAGTGATGGACATTTACCATTTCACAACCCTAGGAGGTAGATACTTTATCCCCATTTTACTTATAGAAAAGCCAAGACTCAGATGGCTGAAGAACCTTGTCTAAGATCAAACAGCTTTTCAAGATGCATAGCTAGAATTCTTTTTTCTTTTCTTTCTTTCTTTTTTTTTTTTTTTTTTTTTTGCTTTTGGGTAGGTTTCTTTTTTGTTTTACTTTTGACAAAATTTATTCATTTTTATTTATTTTAAAGATTTTATTTGTCGGAGAGAGAGTGCAAGCACGCACAAGCAGGGGGAGCAGCCGGCAGAGGGAGAAGCAGGCACCCTGCTCAGCAGGGAGCCCAACTCCGGAACTTGATCTCAGGACCCTGGGATCATGACCTGAGCCAAAGGGCAACACTTAACCTACTTAGCCACCCAGGCTTCCCTACACACTTTTAATTTTAAAAATAAAAAAATAAAGAGAAGTCTTTACCCTTAGGAAAAAAAAAGGTGTATAAGATGTTTCTAAGAATGCTACTTGCAAAAGTTGAGAGCAGTATTATTATAGTGAATGGATGTGATCAGCACACTGTAATGCATGTAAAACAGTGGTTAAACAAACATGGATCCAAGATGTTTTTGAAAGTTCTGTTTGCATGAGAAGTTGAGAACAGTGTTTTGTTTTTTTTTTTTTTTAAGATTTTATTTATTTGACAGCGAGAAACAGCGAGAGAGGGAACACAAGCAGAGGGAATGGTAGCGGGAGAAGCAGGCCTCCCGCCGAGCGGGGAGCCCGATGTGGGGCTCGATGCGGGGCTCTATCCCAGGACCCTGGGACCATGACCTGAGCTGAAGGCAGATGCCTAACGACTGAGCCACCCAGGCGCCCCCAAGAACAGTTTTTTCAGTGAGTGGTTGTGATCACCACATTCTAATGTAAACGAAACAATGTTTACATACCAAAAATATTGATGAGATACACATTTAATTCTTGAAGACTTAATAAGCAGAAATTGATATAGGATGTATAAAAAGTTATTTGCAACATCACTTCTATTACCAGATGGGAGAATGCCATGGAAGCCCAGAGAGTATGATGGAAAGATTGGACCAGTATAAAATATTATTACTGCTAGCTAATTCTAAGCATAGCTATTCCATTCTGCTATCCTTCCCACTTTTTGGGAGGAATGGAGAATACAAATATATTTATTTAATTTATTTATTCTTAAATGAATCAGCTCATGCAAGATGTCTGTCAATAGTTTTAAATAAGTCAGAATCTATTGTGTCATGAAAAAATAATAACAAAATAAAAAATAATCTTGGGGTGCCTGGGTGGCTCAATTGGTTGAGTGTCTGACTCTTGGTTTTGGCTTGGGTCATTATCTCAGGGTCTTGGGATTGAGCCCCCTGTCAGCCTCTGCACTCAGCAGGGAGTCAACTTGAGGATTTCTCTCCTCCTCCCTCTGCCCTTCCCCTACTCTGGCATGTGCACGCTCTCTCTATGAAATAAATAAATAATTTTTTTAAAAAATTAATCTTTGAAATTTTCCTAAGACTTTTTTTAAAGTATAATTCACATACCATAATATTCAATCTTTTAAAGCGTGCAATTCAGGATATTTTTTAGCATATTCACAGAGTTTTACAACCATCACCACTCTGTAATTCCAAAACATTTTCATCATGCCAAAAAGAAACCTTGTAGGCATCCTTCCTTTTTAAATAGAAATATAGAGCCAAAGAATTTGCTTTAGAGTTATATTAGAACTTAAAGATACATTTTTGTTTGAAACTGTTTTGTAAAGATGATAAGAGATATATCAAATATTACTTTTTTATTGCCTTCAGTGTAAAGTGAGATTTTTAGGACTAAGAGTGAATAATAGTAAAGGAACAATCAAGATTCTAAAATGTAGTTTAATTTGGAGTTTGCTTTCTAGGGAGTGCTGTAAACGCTCGGATATTGAAGTGTATGATTCCAACAACTCTAATATCAGAAGATTCTGTGGTTAAGGCGGTCTCCTGGCTTTGTGTTGGCAAGTGTTCTGGTAGCACCAAGGTAATCTTTTTAAACAGTTTGATGATAAGTCCTTCAGAACCACTTAAGGGCTGGCAAGGAAGTACCACTTATGGAGTAATGGCAGTGGTCTTTTGTGCACAGGCTGTAGTTTTGGAACAATATAGCTTGATGCAGGCACTTTGCTCAAGCAGAAATTTTTACTGAGAAATAAAATCTATTATCCTACTTTGTGCTAGAAGCTTCTAAAACAGCCCTGAAAGGGAAATTAAGCTCTCTCCTGTGCCGGTTATATTTCTCTAAAGATAAGCATTTTGTCTCAATAGGTACTTTTTTATCGTTGGCTGGTGGCAATGTTTGACTTCATTGATCACAAGGATCAAATTAACTTGCTCTATGGCTTCTTTTTTGCTTCATTGCAAGATGATGTACTGGTAGGTAAAAACTGGACAACGTCATGAATCAGTCAAATGGTATGCTCTTGAATGTTGATGTACCATGTATGCTTCAAAGAGCCACACAATGCATTTTTCCTTATTTTATTTTATTTTTAAGATTTTTTTACTTATTTGACAGAAAGAGAAATCACAAGTAGGCAGAGGCAGGCAGAGAGAGAGGAGGAAGCAGGTTCCCTACCAAGCAGAGAGCCTGACTTGGGGCTCGATCCCAGGACCCCAAGTTCACAACCTGAGCTGAAGGCAGAGGCTTTAACCCACTGAGCCACCCAGGCGCCCTCCCTTATTTTAAAAATACATCAAACGTATAGAAAAATAGAAAGTATAACAACAAACACCCTTGCACCTCTCATATTAACAAATATAACATTTTTGTCATATTTGATTTTTATCTTCTTTTAAGGAAATAAAAATGTTACAGATAGAATTGACTCCACATTGGAGTCTCTGCTAATTTAGAGGAGTGATTGCCATCTTTTCTCTTTAAAACCGCTTCAACAGGGTCCTATGGGTCACTTACTCTACATTTTCTCGATTAACACTGCAAAAACCTCATCAGAATTAATAAGAAAGAGAGGATTGCTTTTGATGAGATGCCAATGAACTGATTTTGATTGAATAGCATAATTATTCCCATTGAAAACATTAATAACTCTAAGAAATCAATCTGCGGTCCACCTGGAAGACTTTCAAGGACCATCAGTAGTTCATAGACCATGTGAACCATTCATCCAACCAAATTCCTCTTGCCTTTGGAAAGGGAATTCATTCATTGATTTCATTTTTAAAAACTGATGTTTTTCACTGTGTTTGTTACATTGTACTAGGTGCTGTAGAAGACTCAAAGTTCTGGGGTATGTCAGTTGGTTAAGTGTCTGACTCTTGATCTCAGCTCAGGTCTTGATCTCAGGGTTGTGAGTTCAAGCCCCACGTTGGGCTCCACACTGGGTGTGGAGCCTACTTAAAAAAAAAAAAAAAAGTTTAGTAGAGTTTCTGTATTCCAGGGTTTATAATCCAGTTGGGGGATTAAGGAAAGCATGTAAAATTAAATGAACAACTCAGAAGTTAAATTATCAAAGACAGTATATGGTAATGTGATGATAGTAATTGTCGTGATATTTCCAGGAAGGAAGAGAGCACTGTAAACCGATTAGAAAAAGCATCATAAATAAAGTATTTGGGCATTGAGCTAGGCCTTGAAGGTGGAATAGGATCTGAGATTTGATAAAAAGAAATAGTATTTCATATGATGGGAACATTTCAAGCGAAGTTGTGAGCTGTGTAAATTTTGTTTCCAGAGACCTTAAATAGATCAGACTGACTTAATTACAGTTGTGTCTGGGAGTGGTGGAAGGTAAAGCTGAAAAGGTTGGCAGAGGAAAGATTGTAGAGGTCTTTGAAGGTGATGCTAGGCGATTTGAACTTTATCCTCTATCCAATGGGGAAATCACATAATTTTTGGGCAGAACATATTGAAAACAGAATTGTAGGAAGTTGTATTTAGTAATGCCAAACAATATCAATAAGGAGAGAGGCTAGTGTTAGGAAAAATAGGACATTACTAACATGATAATCCAAGATGAAGTCCTAGACTAGCAATTCTCAAATTTGATCTGTGGACCCCTTAAGGCTCCCTGATACACGAGTTCTGAGAGGTCAAAATTATTTTCATAGCAATATCAAGATACTAACTGGTATTTTCATTGAGTTGACATTTGCAATGATAGTGCTAAAGTAATGGTGAATAAAACTGCTGGTGCCTTAGCAAGAATCAGGGCAGTGGGGCCAAACTGTATTAATGGTCATTTTATTCTTCACTATAGTAAAAAAAAAAGCTAGTTTCTCTCAATGTCCCAAATGAAGCAGTAAAAATTCATTAATTTTATTAAATTTCAGCCTTTGAGACATGCCTTTAATAGTCTGTGTGATGAAGTGGGAAGTACAAATAAATCCCTTCTGTATACTAAACTGCAGTTGTCCTCAGGAAAAGCACTTGTGTCATTGAGTTGTGAGCTAAACTAGTTGCTTTCTTTATGGAATATCATTTTTACTTGAAAGAATGACTGACATATAAACTATGATTATCCAGACATGGGTATTTGGCAGATGTTTTTTTCAAGCACGAAAAGCCAGCCTGTCATTTCAAAGAAAACAACTCACAGTATTTGTTGCCAGTGATAAGATTTGAGCTTTCAAGTGAAAATTATGAGTTTGGAAAATTTGTATCTATACCACTGTGAACTTGACAACTTCCCAATACTTAAACTTTTCTAATGAAATTGGTAACAGTATTAATGTGATTTTTAGATATTGTATAATGAAATGTATCAGTATTTGGAAGGTTGGTATAACTCAATGAACCAATATTTTCCAGATGGCCAAATATGATGTTGTAAAATTATGCATGGCTAGAAGATCCATTCACAATGCATGATATATCAAAGAATTTTATGTATATATATGTGTATTTATTTAACATTTTTTCAATAGACTTTAATTTTATATAGTAATAAATTGTAGTGGAACTGTACAAAGAGAGTTCACCAGTAAGGTTTCAGATTCCACATTGCAGCTAACCCTTAAGAGACTACCATTTATCAAGACTAATATACTAAAATATCACTTTCTTTTCCAACTACACATATCTGTGTGAGGCTGGATTTTCTTCATGTATTTTAATTAAAACAACATAACAGGTTTAGTGCTGAAGCAGAGAATCCAGCTGTGTTCTATTAAGTCAAAAACATTAAATAGAATTTAGAAGTGTAAAACTATGTTACTCTAGTCATTTTTTTTGGAAATATAGTTTTTCATCGAATATGTCATTTATGTTAACGTGTAATGGGTTTATTATTTTTAATGGATTAATCAACGTTTTTAAGTTTCTTGGTTTTAATTTCTAATATGTTGAATATCAATAGATATAATCCAGATAAACAATAGCTCTGTGAGTTCCTCTCATTTTAAGAATGTAAAGAGTCCTGAGACCAAAAGTTTGAGAATTACTGCCCTAGTTTAAGGGGGTGGCAGTGGGAATGAAAAATTGAAAGGGCAAATTGGAGGGGGATTATAAAGGAAGAATTGACAGGATCTGATCTCTAAACTGGATTAAGGGGAAGGGTCAGGAGATAAAGATCTGAGGTTTTTAAGTCAGTATGGCCCAGAATGATGGTATCTTTGACCATAAGAGGAAGTTTGTGAGAAGAGGGTAGTTTTGGAAGGCATATAATATATTTGGATTTAGATGTACAAAGGTTACAGGGCATCCTGTAGAAGTTCACTTAATGAACATTTATTAACTGTATATGATGCTAGACATTGAATTTAGTATTGGGAATACAAATATGAGTAAGCCATAATAATTTATGTGAGGCCTGTATGCTAGGTACTAGGTGCTTTATATATACAGTTATTTTATCAACTCTAAGGTGCCATCAGTTGTAAGATGCATCTTTATCTTATGAACCACTACAAAATAGTAGTGTCATTAAAACTCTCAAAAAAAAAAAAACTCTCAGAGGACATCAATTCTAAGATTATTCTTATTTTCAGAGATGTTAAAATGTAAAAAAAAAATGTTAGACTATGTAAAGTATTTTTTTCTGGTCCTGGGGTTCTGAAAGTTCTTTGTATTCGGACATCAGTATTCCTTAAAAATTATTTATTGAGGTTCTCCTGGCTGGCTCAGTCAGTAGAACATGTGACTCTTGATCTTGGGGTCATGGGTTCAAGCCCCATGTTGGGCATAGAGCTTACTTTTTAAAAAATATTTATTGAGCACCTACTAATTTCTGTACTTGTGCTGTCCAGTATGGTAGCCATTAATTTCATGTGACTAGTGAACAGTAGAACTATGGCTGGGCCAAACTGACATGCGCTGTAAGTATAAAATATATACCTGATAAAATGTAGTTTTACCCCATTTAAACCTCTTGGCAATCTTACGAAGTATACACTTTTATGCCTGTTTTATTTTATTTTATTTTTTAAAATATTTATTTATTTGACAGAGAGAGAGCACAAGCAAGGGGAATGGCAGGCAGAGGGAGAGGGGAACCAGGCTCTCTGCTCAGCAGGGAACCTGATGTGGTGCCCAGTCCCAGGACCCTGGGATCATGACCTGAGCCAAAGGCAGACACTTAACTGACTGAGCCACCCAGGCACCCCACTTTTATCCTTATTTTAGAGATGAGGAGTCTCGAGGCACAGAGAAGTCAAATAATTACCCAGAGTCACATGACTAGAGCTAGGATTTGGTAAATTATTATCATTCTCATTCTCATAAATTATTACATTCTCATTAGAGAAGAGACACCTAAGGCATGAAAAAGCTAAGTAACTGCTGAGGCTACCTAGTAAGAAACTTAACCTAGAAGATTTTTTTTTTAATTTTTAAAAAAATTTGTCAGAGATAGAGCACAGGCAGGGGGAGCAGCAGGCAGAGGGAGAAGCAGCCTCCTCGCCAAGCAAGGAGCCCAAATGTGGAGCTCAATTCCAGGACCCTGGGATTATGACCCCCAGCCGAAGGGAAATGCCTAACTGACTGAGCTACCCAGGCGTCACTAACCTGGAAGATCTTTTAAATGTACTAGGGGAGAAGATAAGTACAGTGTGATAAATCCTATGATAGAATGCACAGGGTTCTGTGAGGGTATAGAGGAGAAGTAGCAAAATAAGACTAGGAATCAGTTAAAATTATAGGAATTTGAAAAAAAAGTTATAGGAATTTGCTTTCTATAGGAAGAGAGATACCTTCCTGGCAAGCAAAAAGGATGGGTGTTGATGGTAATAAATGTGTGGGTTAGTAAGGGACAAAATTGAGGGAGTTCCTGCCCAGTGGTCTTGGTGATTTTTTTTTTTCAATTTTTTACTCAAGTAGGAGGCTAAGTCTTCTAACAGTGAGGAGGGGAAGATGAAATATATCTGAGGAGACAGTATAAATTTTGAAATAGCTCCTGATGGAAAGGGGAATAGGAGATGATTACAGACAGAAGTTTTGAAGGCCCAGATGGGGTTAGAGAACATGGATATGTGATGTTAACTAACATGCAAGGACAGGCAGTTTCTCTAGGGTCAGACAAGGATGCATGGGAGTGATTGAGCTGATGGACCAGAGAGTTGAGACAGAAAAGGGAAGAAGGTGAAGACAGAGGATGGCAGATTCGGTACATACATACACAGCTGAGGTTTGGGATGCCTTGGTGATAGTCAATATATGTAGTGGGATTAAAAGCTAGACTAATAGAAAATTGTAACATTGAAGTTTAAGATTTCAAGAGGGGATGGTTCAATGTGATGACAAGATTCAGAGTGACCATGGGGTGAGAGTTGTTGAAGTCGAGTGAGGAAATGAAGGTTATTGGAACTGAGAATTTCTGTTTTATGGCTTTGTTGTTGTTTCTGCCCATGTATCAATTACTGAATAAAAATGTTGAAAATCTCCCACTGCAAAAGCATATTTATCAGTTTTTCTTGAAAGTTTTACCAATTTTTGCTTTATATCTTTTGAATCTGTTATTAGGTGTGTGCACAATTATAGTTTCTTACCGTTCTGATGAATCAAACCTATGATCATGGAGTAACTCTTTGTTGTTAAAAATGCTTTTTGTGGGGCGCCTGGGTGGCTCAGTGGGTTAAGCCTCAGCCTTCGGCTCAGGCCATGATTTCAGGGTCCTGGGATCAAGCCCGGAGTTGGGCTCTCTGCTTAGCAGGGAGCCTGCTTCCCCCTCTCCCTCTGCTTGTTTCTCTTCCTACTTGTGATCTCTTTTTCTCTGTCAAATAAATAAATAAAATCTTTAAAAAAAAAAAAGAAAGAAAGAAATGCTTTTTGTGGGGCACCTGGGTGATAAGTGTCTGCCTTTAGCTCAGGTCCTGATCCCAGGGTCCTGGGATTGAGCCCAGCATCGGGCTCCCTGCTCAGCGGGAACCCTGCTTTTCCCTCTCCCACTCCCCCTTCTTGTGTTCCTTCTCTCGCTGTGTCTCTCCCTGTCAAATAAATAAATAAAGTCTTTTAAAAATGCTTTTTGTTTTAGTCTATTTTGTATGGGATCGACATTGCTACTCTGGCTTTATTTTGGCTGGTAGCTGCTTGGTATATTTCCATCGTTTAGGGTTTTATTTAATTTTTTTTTCGTCCTTATGTCTTAGATGCCTCTTTTAAATAGCATATAGCTAGATTTTATTTTTAAATCATGTTTGATGATTTTTTTTAACCTGGAGAATTATTTACCTATATAGTGATTATTGATATAATAGGAATAAATTTAAATATCTTATTTTGAGCTTTCTAAATGATCTGCTTTTTTCTGCTTTTTCCCTTCTTTCTTATTTTTGGATTGGTTCCCCCTTTTCTAGTTTAGAAGTAAGTTGTACATTCTGTATGTGTTCTTTTAGGTGTTACTGTACCTATTTTAAGAATGCTAAATAGTTAATGTAAAAATGTACAGCAATGTCACTCTTCTTACTATTTTTCTTTTGGCAGATAGAGTTATTTTTCATAGAATATGTCATTTATGCTAGCATGTCATGGGTATATTATTTTTTAATGGATTATTAAACATTTAAATTTTTCTCAGTTTTAGTTTCTAATATGGTTTTTCTTGGAGTCTAAAGGTAGCCAGTATCTTTACCTTCATCTTAAATGAAGCAAGGACCTTAGAATGCTTTAGCTTTGGTCACAGCCCTCCCAGATTACATGCTATTGTCTGGTTTTAGTTCTAGCTTGTTCTTCTCCATCCTTCTCCATATACAGGTGAAGTAGGCATCATTATTATCTTCACAGTTTGTGTTTTTTTTTCTTTCTTTGATTTGCCTACATATTTACCAATATCTTTGCTCACCATTTATTTTTGTATCTGAAACCTTCAATCTGAGATAATTTTCTTGTGTAGAAGTACATCAGAATATTGTTTCAGTGAGAATCTTTTGCTAGTAAGTTGTCTTTGTTTGAAAATGTCTTTACAATGCCCTTGTTCTATAAAGTTGGTTTTGCTGTATGTAGAACTCTAGGATAACAGTTAAATTCTCTCAGGACATTGACAATATTATTCCACTGGCTCCTTTCCACTGTTGTTGAGTCAGTCTAATTGTAATCTGTCATTTCTTCTTTTCTCTCTGAATACTTTTTAAGAACAGCTTTATTGAAATATAATTCACATATGACACAATCTACCCTCTTAAGGTATACAGTTCATCTGGCTTTCAGTATGTTCACAGATAAGTGCAACCACGAGAATAGTCAATTTTAGGACATTTTCATCACCTTAAAAACCCCAAACCCTTTATCATTCCCCCATCTTCCTATTCAGGGGTTCCTAAATAACTACTAATCTTTTTTCTGTCTTTAAAGATTTGCCTATTTTTTTTTAAAGATTTTATTTATTTATTTGACAGAGAGAGATCACAAGTAGGCAGAGAGAGAGAGGGGAGCAGGCTCCCCCCTGAGCAGAGAGACCGATGCAGGGCTTGATCCCGGGACCCTGAGATCATGACCTGAGCCAAAGGCAGAGGCTTTAACCCACTGAGCCACCCAGGTGCCCTGAAGATTTGCCTATTTTTAATCTATTTTCTGTCTCAGAATTTTGCCTGTTGTGGACATTTCATATAAATGAAATCATATGTAGTCTTTTTTTTTTTTTTTTAAAGATTTTATTTATTTGACAGAGAGAAACACAGCGAGAGAGGGAACACAAGCAGAGGGACTGGTAGCAGGAGAAGCAGGCTTTCTGCAGAGCAGAGAGCCTGATGCGGGGCTCGATCCCAGGCCCCTGGGATCTGACCTGGGCCGAAGACAGACGCTTAATGACTGAGCCACCCAGGCGCCCCCATATGTAGTCTTTTATGACTGGATTCTTAGCATAATGTTTTCAAGGTTCATCCATGTTGTAGCACGTATCAGTGTTTCATTTTTTTTTTCAGTGTTTCATTTTTTAACCTGTTATATTTTTTCATAACTTAAAATTTACCACTTTAACTATTTTTAAGTGTACAGTTTGTTGGCATTAATTGCATCACTACTGTTTCCAAAATTTTTTCATTACCCTAAACAGAAACTCTACTCATTAAGCAGTAACTACACATTCTTCCTCCCTCCAGCCCCTGGTAACCACCAGTCTACTTTCTGTCCCTTTGAATTTGCTTATCTTAGGTAGCTCATATAAACAGAATCATACAATTTTTGTGTCTGGCTTCTTTCACTTAGCATAATGTCTTCAGGTTTCATCCAACTTACAGTATGGTTCAGATTTTCATTTATTTTTATTTTTTAAAGATTTTTTTAATTTATTTGGCCGAGAGAAACACCGAGAGAGGGAATACAAGCATGGGAAGTGAGAGAGGGAGAAGCAGGCCTCCTGCTGAGCAGGGAGCCCGTTGCTGGGCTTAATTCCAGGACCCTGGGATCATGACCTGAGCCAAAGGCAGATGCTTAACAACTGAGCCACCCAGGCACCCTTTTCGTTTATTTTTATGACCAAATAATGTTCCATTGTATGTATATACCACATTTTGTTTATCTCTTCACTCGTTGATGGAATCTTGGGTTGTTTCCACCTTTTGGCTAACATGTATAATGCTGCAGTGAATGTTCATACAAGTAACTGTCCCAAGTCCCTGCTTTCAGTTCTTTTGGATATATACCTAAGAGTGGAGTTGCTGTATTGTATGTTGTTAATTCTATGTTTAGAACTTTGAGGAATCATCAAACTGTTTTTCACAGTTTGGACCATTTTACATTCCCACTAGCAGTGTATGAGGGTTCCAATTTCTCTTTTTTTTTTTATGGTGAAAAAAATTATATTTAGTTTTAGCCAGCTGGACTCAGTTTAGATGATCCCAGTCTGATCAAGGTGTTGACCTTGGCCACATCAATGTCGTAGAGCTTCTTCACAGCCTGTTTGATCTGGTGCTTGTTGGCCTTGACATCCACAATGAATACAAGTGTGTTGTTGTCTTCTATTTTCTTCATGGCTGACTCAGTAGTCAGGGGGAACTTGATGATGGCATAGTGATCAAGCTTGTTTCTCCTGGGGGCGCTCT